>OX493396.1:17464060-18064060 GCA_950371165.1 Lacanobia oleracea
GGGTATGACTTGCTTGGGTATACATATACAGTACAGGCAGTGTTTAAGACACACAACGAAGCAAACGAATACCATGAATTTAGTAAGGTTTTGGATTTCTCAGTGTTGGTTTTTTCATCAGCTGTTTCAAATTCACTCCTTTTTTCACGAAAAATGTAATATGTACGAAACTAGAATAAGCTATTTTTGCTATGCTGTTTTTTTAAAGTGTAATTAGGATAGACAGGAAGAAGGAATTTAAAGCAAGTGGTGTTTTTTTTTTTAACCAGCGCTAAATACAATAAGAATAATTTCCTGAATATTTGGGCGCCGATGTCGTATACCCTGGATATAATCTCAATATCGTCTCACCGTCTACGATAGCTGGAAGGCGTAACAATAAAACAAATAGTCTCAACAACACCTGATTATATTCAAGTAGGACAGTGCTACATAAAAAAAATACAAAATACTAACTGATTTATCCTGTAACATGACCAGTAGTTTTGTGTGTGATTCAATTGTAAGAGGAATTAAATGCAGTCAATTGTAAGCCAATTGTTAAATAATGAACAAATCAACTCTTAAAGCTAACATACCCTAATTTAGAACTATTTACTTACACATTTTGTAAGTTTCTCTAACTAGTATCATATAAAAATGTATAACTAGAACAACATACATAGTTATTTTTAAAACATTCATACAGGATTTTTGGACCCATAAGCACGAAGGAGGTTTATAAATAATTACTTTATTTTGTTAGTCAGGCATCATTCAGTGCAAATGGGTTCCAGCACTATATTAGATTTAGTTCAGGTTTAACCAGTGCCAGAAATAATCGTAGTGATGTCAAAACGAATGTCAATCTTGGTAACATCAACTTGGCATGTATAGATGGACCAACTTCAATCTTTACATCTGCAAAATTATTGATACCCCTGATAGAGCTAGCGAAACAGCGAGCATTATAATGTCACCATTTATCAAAACTCATCACAAAGATTTATTGTATTCATTGCATGTTTTTTGCGTATATATGGATTTTAGTTAGTAACTACTGATATCTTTAATTTTGCAATTAGAAACCAATCCATCAATAAACAGCTTACATGACACAATAACATTAACTTACATAATTTCTGTATACAATTTCAAATCATACTCTTTTGGATTTAATTCCTTACAGCTAAATCTTTTAGGCGTCTAAGTTTAGTGCCAGCATCACAGACACATCTATTTAAATTATTACTATCAACATGATCTGACTATGTTCTTTAATGATTGTCACAATATTAGCAGTGAGAGTCGAAAGTGGAGTAATGTAGAGATAGCAAACCTTTTTGAAAACATGAAAACAAAATAAAAACTAAGTAAAACAAATGATCTGTCACTATTTTGACTTATTATAATTTTATTATGTGCCACAGGTTGACTATCCCTTTTAGATACACAAATTAAGTCCCATGTGATTTAACTTGGCGAAGGAGTAAAATTATCAACTGACGGAAGCATCAGAATTTAAAACATTAACTAATTATATTCATAAAACGAAAATAATAACAACAAATCATAGAAGTCATAATGCACATGAATGAATTAAAATTATAGGACAAAATAAACATTAATTATTCACATGGACACAATACTGCCTCAGCTGCCTAAAGAATATTCAATATTTGGTTTATTCATTAATAATGCTTTTAAAAACTAATATGAACATGCATTCAGCTTTTTTCATGTTGAAACTGTCTTACATTTTCGTCAGCTTTACTCAAATCCAGCCACTCAACGATTTTTTGGACCATTTGATATTTTCTTCATAAATATTTGAGCCAGGTTCACCCTGACTGGCCTATCAGTATAATAACTTAATTGTGATGGTTTGTTAAATCCCATGTGGGCCATTTGGCCCAAATAAAAGTTGAGTGTTACCAACCTACAAAAATAAAACAAAAGTCATTGGGCTCGTCATAATGGCAGCATTGATTCCAATGTGTTCTTAGCTTAATCGTTCAGTTGTCACTTCACAAACATAGCTTTCAGCACCTTGGTTTAGTCAGTCATCAAGTTCTGCACTTCACTATAAACTTGAACTAAGATTTCTGACCCTTTGGCCTGTGGGATAGCACTATGCAGTTGTCGGCGAGCTGGTTTCGCATAGAACTGTTCTCTTTGCGCACCTCCGACAGTTCTTGGTTGAGTCTTAATATTTCTAGCACGAGTTTCTCGTTCTCAACTTCTAGTTTTTCTAATCTGAAATATGAAGTAAAATTTTGAGAAATTATTTCATATTAGCTGTCAAGTCTATTTATTGCAATCCATTATGTACTCAAACAGGTGATCAATAAAGAGAAAGTATTATGGACCCTGTATGGTACAGCGAAATTTTAAATAAGTAGGAAACAGGAAGTGTTAATATTTTCTCCTTATTTATAATTAATTCTTATAGATATTATTTTAGCCTATTTATTGAACGTGTTACCAACTACCCCTTGGTCTTAAACAGTTACTGGATTGTGAGATGTCAGCTGCATCTCAACTCTACCAAATTTGGGATAGGCTGAATGATGATAATGATATGGGACTACGATACAAATAGTACCTACTACGAAAGTGCCCGAAACAATACGGGTGTTCTAACAAATGCAATTTTCCCGCCTTAAGTATTACGAAGAATAATCTTGAATATAATCTTGTCAATATTTTTAGTTCTAGTGATTACAGATAGCGATTGTTTATATCTGTTATCTCATACGTCAAACAGTATCAACGGTTATAATGCAGGAAACTGCGAATACTGCGATGTCATTGTTATCTACACTATCTCGAAACATTGGCGATTCGTTAGACAGGAAGACAAATACACCAAATCCCCCTGTTAAATAATATAGTACCAGAATAGCAGCAGCAGAGTAGTAGCAGTCCACTGTTGGACAAAGGCATCTCTTATCGCACGCCATTTAACTAGATTATCGGCAATTCTCTTCACGCCACCCTTTGAATACACCTTGTTTGCATTTTCGCGGTCTCCGCTCAAAATCACGACTACTTACTCCAACGGTTATATGTAGGTTCTACGGTCAATATAGCCAGCCCATTGCCACTTCTATAGTGAAGAATACTTGTTATTACACTCAAAAAATAGTTAATATTTAAATAACCAAGGAGGACTCTACTGACCTCTTATGCTTCTCCGTCAGATCAGTGATATGATCGCATGCCTTAGCTAATATTCCTCCTTTGCTCGCAGAGTCGGGTAAACCAGAAGTGGGAACAAGGTTAGCTAACTTGGAGATCCAACTGTTGATTTTATCCCGGCGACGTCTTTCTACCTCGTTGTGGGTCGCTCGTCTTTTGTCATCGCGCTGGAAGAATACATTATAATGATTGAGAGGCTGTTGACCTACAAAATGAATGTTAAGTGGGGCTTGTCAACCGCTTGCTAGTCTGTAGATTTAGGAGAAATCTGTGTTGAGTTTAGGTACCTATTTACAAGCCCAAAGACGAAAAACTTATCTAGTTCTTTCTTAACTAGCTGACCAGCGCAACTTCGTCTGCGTTACATTTTCATTAATACTCCGCTCCTATTGGTTCTAGCGTGTTATATAAGCCTTCTTTGATAAATGGGTTATCCACTAAAATTAAGTTTAAATTCGAACGAGCAGTTTCTGAGATTAGCGTGTTCAACCAACCAACCAAACTCTTCAGCTTTATAATATTATGAGTATAGATGGGCATACTTCAAACCAAAAGGGAAATAGAATATTCATAATAATTCTTGCATTTTAAGATTTATTTATTTGAGAGTATGTGGTAAAAAGTGCAAGTTGAGGTCATAGTTTTTGAAGAATATTTTGATAAGATTTTGGTAATGGTTTCAGCCAGTGATGGGCGTAACTAGTTATTTATGTAATCTAATTAATAATTGGATTACATAATAATATGATTAAAATGAAATTTAATTACATATTATTCAATTACATTGTAATTAGATTACTTTGGATGTGCTATGAAATTAATTACAATGTATTTAATTACGAAATAATTGAATTACAATGTAACCTAATTACATAGTATTTAATTATATTATAATTACTTTGAATATGAAATGTCGCATGCTTGCATCGCACAGTTGCGTTAAAGGTATACTGCAAGTGCGGCCCGTACGACGTCATCGGGAAGTAGTAAGTATAGTGTACGGGGGAGCGGGGGGGGGGGTTCTGTGCGTTGTGCTCATATTAAAGGTTAATTTAAATTATAAATCAGAAAACTATTTTCTTTTTTATCATCCAATGGTGATTATTATAACTAATAAAAGATTTAAAACTAAACAATGATTGACAGATGATTACATTTTTTTTGTGTTTTATTTTCATATTTGTCAAAACTGTATTAAATAGGGCATTTTTGTAAGAGGTGTCCCAGTACTTATATAAATGTGTAATTACATTTTATCAGATTACTTATGTAGTCTATTATAATGTAATTAGATTAACTTGCAATTCAATTACTTTGTATTTAATTACAGTATGTACTCATTGCAATTAGTTACTTAAGTAATCTGTTACAAAGTATTTCAATTATTAATTACAATGTAACTGTAATTTGTAATTATTAATCTAAATACTTTTTGCCCATCACTGGTTTCAGCCTACCCTCTGGGGGAAAAGGCGTGTCTGATAATGGTTCGATAGTTCCTAGAATCTGGATGCTTCTTACATAGAACTACTAACATTGATCTTTAATTAAGATCAAAGGCATTCCTAATCACTTTCCAATGTCGTGCCTATTAATGAAAATATGCGCCAATTTAGATGCATGTGTCCAAGCTTATTCATTTTATTTTCTGTGAAAACTAACTAAATGAACAAACCTTTTTTGCAGTGACTGCTTTTGCTGCCATCGGATCTCTGCGAGCGTTTTTCTTAGGTGTAGTTGTAGTACCGAAGACCTCAACAGGATTGCTAATCACGTAATATTCTGCATCTGTAAATGATAAAATCGTATCGTGGTGTTTGGTATTTCGTAGCTGGGTACGGCATTTCCATTTTGACACCCTACTAGGGTGAGTGATCTATCCACTCTGAGCCAGAGTGGATAGATGGAATCAGTGTCGAATCAATACTGTTTTTCCACCCTAAGTACAGTGGAGCAGGAGCACACATCAACCAACTACAATAATACCCCAATTCACAAGCAAGTGTGATGATCATTTATCTTGTAATACCCTGGCTCAGGGTGGATTCCCGGACATACGTTTAGGGTGGATTCTATGGGGTGTCAACATGGAAATGCCCGCTGGGTATGCTGAGAAGAAACATGAAATACAAACCCAGAGCACAAGTTGTTCTTAAAATCGTAATGATCAGAACAGGGACATTCCAGGACTGTCGTTTAGGGGGGGGGGGGGGGGAAGGCTTGACCCCGCTGAGGGTTACTTTTAGCAAAGTTTATTTTTAAAAAACAAAACAAAAAAAAAACACATAATATCTTATTTTGTTAACATTAAAAAAAAAAACAGATTACAGGAAAACCTATAAGAAGTCTATAGTATTAAAATAACATGTTACAAAAATGAATTTCGTTCAGAACCCTTTGTACGCGAGTCCGACTCCCACTTGGCCAGTTTATGAAATGGAACTTACCAGGTGATGGTGAATGCGCTATGTTAATTCCAGCTTCTTCTCCCGTCATGGTAATTAATTTATACTTCACTGCCCCAGCTGCGAAAATACCAGAATAGTAGAATTTAGAACTTTCAAACATCAGCCTTGAGACACTTCATCATGCATTGATGGTCGGTACCAGATACATGTGTAATAATGGTCATTGACTCGCATGCCAAAAACAGAAATAAAGACATAGTCATCCTGAATTGACTTCTATCATGATCTTTTACATTCTCTAGTAATGAAAAATGGTTCATAATTTATCGTTAGGGTATCTATCTACAAAGGGATATTAGGGAAAGCCCTAATATCCCTTACCTTTACCATTCCATAGTTTCCAGCGTTCTTAGCATTTTTCCATAGTTTTGATATTTCATGTCAATAGTAGTTGTCCTTTTCCTCATATTGTTGTTGATAGTCCAATACCGCGTAACTAACATTGTTAAATACCGCGTAAGTACATCTTTGCAACTTTACAGGAGGGTCAAAAAACTAATTTTCTAAACAAAGAATCTGCCGAATTTCAAACGAACTTGCGGTTTCGAATATTTCGTTCTCCTTTGACTAATGCACTATCTTCAAAGTTATTATTGCTACTAGTTTCTTTACCAAGTCACATACGCTGCATTTTTTCTAATGGTTCTGGATCATTATCAGAACATACGCGGAATTGTTAATAAATAAAATAATGCTCTAAACTCAATCAACCATTCATCAGTTGTTGCACATTAACCATTTTTTTCATAATTATTTTATTCCACCACTATAAAAAAAATTAAAAAAAACAACCAAAACTCTCTTAAAAGGAGATAACTTGCCTATTAAAAGGAGATAATTTGCCTTTTAGATAACTTGCCTATTAAAAGGAGATAATTTGCCTTTTAAACTGAGATAATTTATTTATTGTAGGTAGCTAAATAGTACTCCCTAAATAATATTATATTGATCTGATAGATCTCACTCTCAAGTAAATTTGTTGATTATAAGGTTTTTGTAGATTATATAAAACCTTTTCTAGATTTTAGTAGTTAATTATGATAATTATCATAAAACCCATGACAATCACGGGGCATTACACTTTTTAATTGTTAGAAATACTCATATTCCCAATTTTTGGATCTGGATGAGTAAAGTAGAGGAATTTTCTATAAAGGTAATGATATAATTTTAGGTCTTCTGGGTAAGGATGAGCTCCTTGGGTAAGGAGCTAAAATCAATTTGATAGTCTTGCAGTCTATGATCCATTAGAAGTATACCTTAACATGCGTAGATCAACAACGCAGCTATCGCCAACTCCTCATCCAGGTGTTATTGAGTCGTATATTTGGTACCTTTGTCGCTGTTATCTTTAAAGAACGTGTGGTCTGGTTGTATAACGAAAGATGCAAGGAGGAGACCTCCATTTGTGAGTGTCTTACATTAACAATAATCACACTCTAAGCAATCTGAGCAGATATGAGGAATTTAGGTTGAAACTTGTTCTACGATAATCTGCGGAATCATTGCTTTTCAATTACTCATCTTCCTATTGGTCAATAAAAATTGTCATACGATGCCAATCACAATCAGCTACTCACAGCTGCAAAATCTCAATTTTGATTTATTTTGCACATACGCTGTATTCAAAAAGTGAGTTACGCGATATTGGACTATCAATGATGATATCTCTTTGTAGGAATACTACAGTAAACTATTTATTGTTTAGTAAATTTGTTTTATTGTGAGAAATGCTGAATTTGTTTCTTGTTATCAAAATTTCCATTGGCTTTGATGATAATTGTTGCGAGATTCACAAGACCGGTTGTTGTAGCTACACTTGGGGGATGCCATGTCCAGCAGTAGACATATTTTGGCTGATATTTATTTTGTTTTTACTATAGATAGGCACACGTTTGACCACTATCTCACCTGATGGTAAGTGATGATGTGGTCGAAGATGGAGCTCGCTTGCCTAGAAATAACCTATTCACTCTTGACTTAAAGACTGATATGATGATGAGATCAAAGCTTTATAGGAATATCACAAAGAACATCTACTTCTGAAAAACTAATCCTGATGTGTGCTAACAAAGGGAAAGTCAATGTACCTATCTCACTTACGAGTTGATATGAAATAAACTGTCCATATCATTTTTCTTATTTGAGATGATGGGTTGGCCTCGATCTGATCCTATGTTTGAAATTTTAAAGCATAGTGCATTGCTAGTTGTTCCCTAACTATTCTACACACCTCTATTACTTTTATGTTTGTAAACATGAGCACATTTAGAATTTAGTAATGAACAACTTACAGATCTCTTTGAAGCTGAATGAAGAAGAATTCTCGTTGGTATCCAAGTAAGGATGTGGCACAATGGATCTTTCTTCGTTACTTCCTGAAAATTAATCATAATTTAATTTAACCTTAATTGAATAACACGACATTACTTAATGCACACAGATAATTAAATTGAAACTTGTTACAGCGAATTAGGGCTAATTCTGTACTACAGTAAACAAGAGGTGGCTACCATGGTTATAGTAGTACAAATGAAATAAAAAGCAAAAAAATCCATCGATATTACGTACCAAACGATCCCTCATCTACCATGCCCAAATATTCACTATCTGCACTGCAAACAAATGCGATAAATTAGAATATAGCACTCGAAAATAAAATCTAAATCGAGAGAATACTCCGTCGACGACTGCCAAGTTGCAAAACTATAAGCAATGACCTTCGATGCCTTAAATCCTCATTATATAATGCACTGTACAAATATCACCAAATTCAACAGCATATTACCTGTTATCAAGTGAATTTTCATGCATGTCATCAACGTCAATTTTCACTTTGGCCATTGCGCGTAATTATTTTTGAATTTCCACAATTTGATCACGGGAACAAAATAAAAGGGTCATGTGATGAGACCATAAACACAAGACAAACTTTGAGAGTTGCCAGTCACTTTTGGCTGGAGTGAAATAAAAACTGAACTTCTTTTATTTGTGGTTTGTAGTTTCTTTTTTTTATTTGATATAGGTGAAATTTGGTCTTGAAGATATCACTGCAATAATAAAACGCAGATTCTTAAAAAAAATACTTTGATCAACAATCCCAACATGGACGAATTTCTAACACTGCCATCTTTTAGAATTGGTAAAAAATGACAGCGCCATCTAATATTTCATAAAATACTAGATGGCGCTGTTATTAAAGTGTAAAGTTACTTGCAAGTTATTTCAATAAAATGTTTTAAATAAAATTCAGGTTTGCTTGAACGTTGCAACCTTGGTATCTGCTGCTTAACCCAATTAAAACTTTTATTATAATTATTTCAACTTTTATTACATAGAACTTACCTAATAAAAAAACCGGTCAAGCGTGAGTCGGACTTGTGCACCGAGGGTTGTGTACCATCGTATAAAAAGTGAAATGGTTTTTAAATTTTCATTGACTGGAAGTCGACCCGAATATAGTTGGGAAAAGGCTAGGCAGATGATCATTGACGAGGCATATATTCGTCAGAGAATTTTAACACAGCGGTGTACCTACGAGTATCTTGCAGTTTTACATCAGCGCCATCTCTTGACCGCTAGTGGTACTGATGTAATTTTTGTTGATGATTTCTGAAAAAGTGTGCTATTTAGAGACATCTTATTATTTTTCCTGTAATCTTTACATAAATTCCTATGAAATAGAATAATTTCAAATTTTTCTCTATGCAAATTCGGAGATAAGGGCAGGAGGAACGGTATTTTTTATTTTTTTTTCATCAAAAGTCGAAAACCATACGGCCTAAAAATGTGCAAATAGCGTTTTTCCATATGATACCCATTGGAGGCCCTAGTAGCCCCACTTCGAATTTTTAAGAACCCTTTTCAGTCGCTTTTGCAAATAAATATACCTATCTGCATGCATTTTTAACTCTTTCCTATTTGCAAAATAGTCGAGCAAACCTCATCTAAAACTATTCCAAATTTCAAGTTGATAGGTAGCATTAGTAGGTACCTAGTTCTTGAGATATCCAGCTGTGACAGACGGACAGAATTAATCACACCATAAGGTTCCTTTTTTTACCATTTTGGTTCGGAACCCTAAAAATCATGATCACTATTTATATTGAACCTAGATATTATAACAAAATCGAAACGCTAAGGTAGGTAACGAAAAAAAAATAAGTTGGTGATTATTTGCCACTATCATTTTTCGTTAATTAATTACTAGGTACCGCAAATCGAAATGTACCTACCTAAATACAATATCAAAGATGGTGGCTTTAAATGTCCACACAAAATGGCTTTTGTACTAAATCGCCTGGAGATGCGAGCTCAAGCGAAGTCCCGTCTGTCTTTGACAAGCTTTGCGACTCCCTCGGGGCTTTGGGAACACGGAAACCGACACAACTCCTAAAGTCCTAACCAGTTTTGTCAGGGTGATTTATTATTCATTCATACCTATTTGTTTTGTGCGATTGATGTAGGTAATGTACCTATTTTATATTTCTAATCCCTGAACTGAAACTTTTGTGTCTGTGTAAGTTTCTTCAAATTACGCCGAAACAGCTAAACGGATTTGGATGAAAATTTTCAGCGGGGTAGATATTCCATAACCTTAACTAGGTCATACAGATCGACAGATAACTTCCGAAATGCTGGTAAGGCGCCCATTAGGTAGGTACACGCTCATGCAAACGTCACTCAATTCTAAAAGTCATGATTGATGGTGTGTGATGGAATTAAATCGACATTAGACTCTCTTTCTGAAATAGGTACGCGGCGATATACCTATTACCTATTATTGACTGTTAGACGGGATACGAAAACGGGCAAGGACTGAACTATTTATTACAATTATTACCCATTCCATTAACATATAAAAACAGGCCCATTCACTTAAAAGTCGTGACTAATTAAATATTCTGATTTTCGTCAGTCAATTTCAAGCAACCATCAGTCACTGTCTCCCCCCATCTTGGGGGAGGTCTATGTCCAGCTGTGGACGTCTTTCGGCTGATATGATGATGAAGTATTGTATTCTATTCTATTCTACTTAACTGGTACCTAACTTAATGGTAATAGCTGGTAACAATGCTACTCACGTATCTATTCACGAAAACATTGTTCAGTGCAGTAGCACCCCATTTTTACGAGCGGCTATTTAGCGCTCACAGTGAAAATGTTAATTAGCTTCGGAGCTCCAGCGCTCGCTTAGAGTACCTAAGTTATCAACTTGTGTTAGTGCAGTCAGTTAGTGCTTTCATGCATTTTTCATGACACTATAGTTTTCGTTTTTTGTTGTTTTTAGAATTCACGTAGATCTGGTTTTAACTAACTAGCCTGTATTGTCCCATTGCAGGTTATCCCATTTGTCTTTTTACTAACAGTAATTCTGTTTTTAGGTCGAACTTGTCGCGCTATTTTCGCCCGGTTCTGCTGTGATTGGAACTCTTTTTTGGCCCTATCCTTTAAGTCGACTTAGGTAATTTTAAAACGATTAGGTTGGTACGAAAAATCACATTGTATTTCTAATTTATTGTGAGCCCATGTAACCTGGGTTTCCTATGACGTCTCCAAATCATTATGATTCCGGTGTGGGATGCAATTATCTACATCAAAATCTCAGTTGCTCCTCTTAGCCAAAGAAGTGAAATTGCTTGTTTGATGATTATTTTGTCAGGAAGTTCTGGACTGATTCCGAAAATGCTTTCATTACGAGTTTATGAGTGAAAATGTAATATGGGTGTGTGTTAGCTAGGGCCTGTAAGGTCCCTAGGTTTCTCAGCTCTTTCGGTATTCCGGGTGTCTCCCAAACTTAAGCCCAAAAAAAAAAATCCTCGGGCTCCCGGAAGGAATTCATGATACTTAAACTACCTAATTTACTTACTACTTTGAAAGATTTAGCCCAATATCAGTTCTGATAAAGATTGAAGTTCCAAGACAGCATTGTTTTTTTCATTCAAATGAGATGAAAAATGTCTTAATGGTTAAGACTTTTTCATCGGAAGAGGAATCCTAACGGTCCCTCTGGAATAAGCCCCGGAAGCGAAGTCGCTAAAGAAAGTGAGTAGGTACCTACGTAACTTCATGAGATAATTGTATACGTAACGGATGCATACACGAAAAGAAACTTGCCTACCTATTTTGCAGGAGCAGCAAGCGATCATAGTCACCATATTGCATCGCAATATACCTATCGATAAAATATCCCTCGTTGACAGATTTATCGATGGTTCGACACTCAATACGGTTGATCGCTGGTCGCGACAGATAACGATGAACGAAACGGGCGAGATGAAAGCCAAGGCTTATCGGCACCATGCCATGTCACAATGCAGCCTATTTAATATGTATGGAGGTTTTTGAAGGTTTGGTGGAGTGTAGGTCAATTTATGTTCATTATGGTTGTGGCTTCTTTTCTGGTAGTTATTCCATATGCAGTAGCGTAGGGAGAGGGGGGCGGGGCGGCCCGCACCGGGTGACACCAGACCGTTCGTTGTCTGGTTTTTGTCACTGTCGGGTTGTAACCCCTAAACGTTTGACGCAACGAAACCTGTCGGGAGTGGGGTGAATAAATTTTTGAGCTCGCTTCGCTCGCTCTTGCATGCTGCACTCTCTGACTTCATGAACTTTTCTGTATATCAACAAAATACTTCTCTTTAAAATATGATTGATCGAAAGACAGTTAAAGCGTTCCGAGATGACTTACTTGACTTAAGATCCTATGTCCCCCTGCTGGGGCAGAGGGCGTCCACAGTAGACTTCCATCGCAAACGGTCTTGAGCTTTACGCTTCATACCGATGCTCGTCGGAATTGGAAGGATTCCAGTCCATAAGTTTTTCTATCAGTAAAAAAAAAACAAAATCATGCGTGGTTTTGAAAAAAATAATTGATTTAATTTTAATCAAAGGTATTTATTCAAACTAGGCTGAAAATCAGCACTTTTTGAACGTCAAAATTTACATGAAGACAGTCTCCCAAATCGCCCGCCCGTCACCACTTCCTAGTGTTTTAGCTGGGACGAAAAGTAGCCAACCAACTACCCAGCAACACAACTGTCTGTTAAGTTGAATTTATATAACAGTATTATTCAACATTTTATGATAGATATCGAAAATTAAATTAAATTATATAACACATGTCAGCTAGCGCACTATATTATACCAACAAGTAAATATGAACAATGATAAAACTAATTATAACACTTCAAATATATAACAATAATAAATCACGGTCAGCAAGACGACCAGTCATCACTATGAATTGGTCGAGGTCACTAGGTAACCACTTATATAATGCAATTCAACTCATAAAAAACATGTTAATGAGAAGATTATGTCAATAAATAAGTAAAAAAATCAAAAATGACCTATACGGTCAGAATAATAAACAATACTACTACTTCGTGGTACTTCTTGGCAAGACTGGAGTCAGATTAACTGGCTTCTGACAATCCGACTGCCAAATATCTTCAAATGTCAGCCGGGACAAACGGCTTAACGTGCTTTCCGAGGCACGGAGGAAACTCGCTATGTTATGATGGTCGGGTGACCATCATCCACAGACCAACCTTGGCAAGCGTTGCTTAACCTTGAACATCAACCCGTGCGGTTGTTATTATCTAGCCACGAGCCTCCTTGCTCATTCTTACTAATAAAGTACAAAAAAGAAATAGCCAAACTATCACTGAAAAATGTGAAACACCAGTTCGAAAGAAGATATAAATCTAAGTCATCTAAACCATATCTATATATATAAAAATGAATTGCTGTTCGTTAGTCTCGCTATAACTCGAGAACGGCGGGGCCGATTTGAATAATTCTTTTTTTGTTAGTTTCGCCAGAATACAGGGAAGGTTTAAAAACAAAAAAAGTAGGTAGGGTAGGTAGGGTAGGTAGGGTAGGTAGGGTAGGTAGGGTAGGTAGGGTAGGTAGGGTAGGTAGGGTAGGTAGGGTAGGTAGGGTAGGTAGGGTAGGTAGGGTAGGTAGGGTAGGTAGGGTAGGTAGGGTAGGTAGGGTAGGTAGGGTAGGTAGGGTAGGTAGGGTAGGTAGGGTAGGTAGGGTAGGTAGGGTAGGTAGGGTAGGTAGGGTAGGTAGGGTAGGTAGGGTAGGTAGGGTAGGTAGGGTAGGTAGGGTAGGTAGGGTAGGTAGGGTAGGTAGGGTAGGTAGGGTAGGTAGGGTAGGTAGGGTAGGTAGGGTAGGTAGGGTAGGTAGGGTAGGTAGGGTAGGTAGGGTAGGTAGGGTAGGTAGGGTAGGTAGGGTAGGTAGGGTAGGTAGGGTAGGTAGGGTAGGTAGGGTAGGTAGGGTAGGTAGGGTAGGTAGGGTAGGTAGGGTAGGTAGGGTAGGTAGGGTAGGTAGGGTAGGTAGGGTAGGTAGGGTAGGTAGGGTAGGTAGGGTAGGTAGGGTAGGTTGGGTAGGTAGGGTAGGTAGGGTAGGTTGGGTAGGTAGGGTAGGTGGGGTAGGTAGGGTAGGTAGGGTAGGTAGGGTAGGTAGGGTAGGTAGGGTAGGTAGGGTAGGTAGGGTAGGTAGGGTAGGTAGGGTAGGTAGGGTAGGTAGGGTAGGTAGGGTAGGTAGGGTAGGTAGGGTAGGTAGGGTAGGTAGGGTAGGTAGGGTAGGTAGGGTAGGTAGGGTAGGTAGGGTAGCCAGTTGACGGGAGCGAAGCCGCGCGGGTCAGCTAGTTTGATAATATAAATGTACGCGTAAAAGTAATATTGTCTGTTTTTTTTTTAATGATCTCCATTGACTCCTTCCGCTCTGGGTGGAATGACTCTTACTGGCTGAAACCCATCAGTGTGCTTCCTAATGCCCTTTGCGTTCCAGGGCCGCGGTGACTATTTCGAGCAAACTCTGCAAACCTGGCCGGCTCTGGCCCTAGTGGGCCCCGTCAGCATAGTAGCTGACCGTCTATTTGGAACGTCTTAACGGTTTTGGATACAACATGGCACACGGGAATTTGTCGCAGAAACCAGTTTTCCATAAAATGATCTCTGTATTGATATCTACCTGTCTTGATATAAAATTGTCTTTGCGTAGATTCAACTTTAGACTAAGAGCTTATAAGCCGAGTATACTCTCTCCAGTACATTTGGATTAAAAATAACACAAAAAGTGTACTTAGGTATCCCTAACCTTTGGATCGGGTATCGTTCAATACCCACTACTTACTTGTTATAAAGCTTATTCCTGATTTAGTCTATTATTGGATTGATTTTCTGGTTAACCTATTGTTATTTGATTTTAGATTTATTTTGACTAGATACAAATACTAGCGAAGTGGGTACACGACTAGGAGAGTAACAAATCCCTGCTTATGTATGGGGACATCGAGAAGTCATCTATGTTTGGGATATAATAGGTGCTTACCTGAATTTATAGCGACGTAAGCTGGGGGTTGAATAGGTAATTAGGGTTCCGTCCGATAACCAACGGAACACCATTACACCTATAAGCCTTCACTGTCTGTCTGTCTATCAGTGGGCTATCTCATGAACCCTAGGTAACAACTAAGCAGTTGAAATGTTCACAAAGTATGTATTTCTATTGCCACTAAGTTATCATCACCTTACTGACCTTATCCCATTGTACTTGGGGTCGGCGCAACACGTTTTTGCCCTATTCCCACTAGGTATAACAGCAATTAAAAATTAAAGGGGCTCTCACTTAAAAAATGTGATATTTATGGTTGATGCTATCTTGGCATTCAGATTCGCACTTCGCCGGGTTTTATTACCTCATATTAATATATTCTAAAGATCACTATCCTTTTTTTTAAGGATAGGAGATCATCAAATGACTCCTCCCGCTCTGGGCGGAGCAGAAGGGAGTGTCAGACTCTTACTGACTAAAACCCATCCGTGTTCCTCCTAATGCCCTTTGCGCTCCAGGGCCGCGGTGACACTTTCGAACAAATTCCGCTCCAAGACTAGCAACCCTACCTACCTATTTTCACCGCAACACACAAAGTGGCAGGTGCGTCATACATAACCATAACGGACAATCCCATACATTTTCAGTGGGATTTTCCCGCAAACACCGTGGTCGATGGGGTAACATTTACAACTTCGTGAAAAGCCTTAGGGGGCTCCGAAAGGTGTTACGGGGTATTTCCTTGCGTGTTTAATATCCCCAATCCTTGTATTGGGGAAATGCGAACACCCTGTACTGTTATGTACTTATCTTGCTTTCCTTGTATTTAATTATTGTTGAGGCTGTGTTTAATTTTGTTGGGTTTTGTTTGACGCTAGGTAGCATTGTTTAAGGATAAAACCTCTGTTTTAGAATTGTGTCATACCTCTGTAAAAGATTCTCCCCATTTTCAGAAGGAATCTTGAAAAACCCATAATAACACTTTGTCGGAATTTTAGCCAAGGCTCTAAGCTTAAGGCTGATTTTACATTTCAGCGGACATCTTCGCACCTCGTGAGTCCCTGACATTTTGTGCAATTTCATTAGTTAATATTTCTCCGTTTCTCCGCTCCGCTGCCTTGCTTTTCTGTAATGTACAGGCACCCTAGGCGCGTTTTCGACCACTCAAAAAGTTCAGAATAGTTCATATTAGGTATTCCTAATATTCGTGCGCCTGGGCAAACCTGGGCACAAGCTTCGGCTGCCATATTCAGACACGGGCTTTAAATCTGAGTTCGTGTCAACAACACTGCACTTTCAATTTTTTTACCATCCTTAAATTTCCTCAAAAAAATAAGCCAACAAAGGCGATACTCGTTTTGGTAACTCGTACAAACCAAACGTGTCATATATTCTTCTTCTGACGGTTTTATTCAAATGTTGACCTGTGCTGTAGCTACCTAGATCGCTATGTCACTGACACTGCACCTTCCACGACTCTACAATACCAATGTATTTTTGTGTTAAATAGAATTTGTTGTTCCATTCATAATAATTACCGATACCTAATTTTGAATTGAAATAATAATGCTAATTATCTCATGCACTAATTCGAGACCAAATCGGCAATTATTTTATGCTAATTAATATTGTGATTAATCACAACAATTTACGCTCGCTACTTACCATTATTATCAGTAACCTAAGTGTTCAGTCGCTAATGAGTTTAATTAGCTAGTAATGAGAAATACTTCGAATATTGTACCTACACAAGTAATTGAATTTGGTATATTGGTTTGAGAATGCGAAGATAGGTAAGTATACCTTTTAAGTCATCTGCCTAGCCTTTTCCCAACTATATTGGGGTCGGCTTCCAGTCAAACCGGATTTAGCTGAATACCAGTATTTTACGCGGAGCGGCTGCCTACCAGACCTCCACAACCCAGTAACTGAGTAACACGGTACTTCATGGCAAGACTGGAGTCAGATTTACTGGCTTCTGACTATCCGTAACGACTGCCAAAGATCTACAACTGACAGCCGGGACCAACGGCTTAACGTGCTTTCCGAGGCACGGAGGAAACTCGTTATGTTAAGATGGTCACCCATCCACAGACCAACCTTGGCAAGCGTTGCTTAACCTTGAAGATCGACCCGTGCGGCTGTTATTATTTAGCCACGAGCTCCTCCACGAGGTAAGTATACCTTTTAAGTGTACCAACATAAACAACGATTTAATTTTCAGAAATAAGAAAATTATTAATCAATACTTCTTTTTAATGTTATAAAGCTGAAGAGTTTATTTGTTTGTTAGGTTGAAGGCGTTAATCTCAGAAACTACTGTTTCGAATTAAAAATTATACTAGTATTGGATAGCCCATTTATCCCATATTCAATAGGGGCGGAAATGCTTCGCCCCAATAGGAAAAAAAAAACAAAACAAAAAAATGTGTCGCAGACGAAGTTGCACGGGTCAGCTAGTAATAATATAATATGCTTGTCTGTCTGTTACGTTGTCACGTCTAAACCGTTGAACAGGTAATGATGAAACTTCGTATAATGCCTACCTAGTTATATCCAATTTTAATGAAGTCTCTGAAGTTCTTATCGGTGCGCAGTACCCCTCACCCCTGCATCAGTATGAATTTGTTATTGCGCATAAATTCGCAAAGCATTCCGTTCTGATTTGCCATTAGGTTTGATTCTTCCTGTAAACATTGATTACACTTTCAGTAATAGGTATGTACAAAATTTTGTAAATATAAATTATCGAAAGTAAACTTAGGAGTATTGGAAGGGTTTTCTAGGGTCGCCATAAATTAAATATTTATTGTTACAAACGAGCTTAAGGGTGCCTTTCCATTACAGTGGAGTG
Source organism: Lacanobia oleracea (assembly GCA_950371165.1). Lineage (NCBI taxonomy): Eukaryota > Metazoa > Arthropoda > Insecta > Lepidoptera > Noctuidae > Lacanobia > Lacanobia oleracea. The sequence continues at coordinate 17,481,911 of OX493396.1, forward strand.
CGGCAGCTGAGCGGAGAAACGGAGAAATTGTAACGGACATTTTGACTGACATGATTGGTTAAAATTTCTCCGTTTCAACACTGCTTCAGCTGAGATTGTGCGGTATCCGCGTATTACCCTGATTGCCATGACTCTTTGGGGTCGCCGCAGATGAGCCTTGTTCTGGGCAGTCAGGGAGTCCGCACACACTGGGGCACCATACAGTGCCATTGAACGCACCACCCCCGTCTAAAGCCGTCGGCAGCTCACTCGCTCCACCCAGATTCGGTAATAGCCGGCTTAGGAGGAAATTGTAACGGACATTTTGACTGACATGATTGGTTAAAATTTCTCCGTTTCTCCGCTTCGCTGCCTCGCTCCGCTGTAATGGACAGGCAACCTTATCATTGTTATATGTATGGTGCGTTTACACGGGTAATTTTTGATCAATTATTTTGCAATGTGCAGCAACTTCTAGAAAATGCAAAAAAGGCAATTGATTCTGAATATGGTTTGTTATTGCTCTCTCCGTTTTGTTTTTTTTTTCAACTAAATTAGTCGTGTATTGCCTGGTTTCTTAGAGTTTCTCCATATCGCTCAATGTTGTCACTGCAAAAATAATTGCCAAATTGACGCATTCTACCATTGGTGTTAATTGCTTGACATTTTGAGACGTCACGAATACAAGATTAATTTGGTTGAAAAAAAAAAAAACAAAACTGAGAGAGCAATAACAAACCATATTCAGAATCAATTGCCTTTTTTGCATTCTGTGGAAGTTGCTGAACATTGCTAGGTACACAATAATTGATCAAACCTACCATATAAGTAGTTGTTCAGTTTTAGTTGCCCATGTAAACGCACCTTCAGCGGAGTGAATGTACAAATTGTCTAACCCTACAATAATGCGTGTCTGGGTTGGACAAAGCGGTAATCTAGGGTTCATGTGACCGATCATACCGCAACGACCATTTTATTGGTAATAATACCCAACTATGTGAAATTGGCTCTTATGCTAGGTATAAGGTACTTCACGGCGCGGCATACACTGGCAGAGTGTGCCGCTTGGGAGGAGCCACGCTGTGCCTTCATCTCTGTGGTAGGCAGTGATCTCTCACTGCCGGCCGTAGTTCGTGCTATGGTCGACGGCGAGGATCCTGGGACGCGGTGGTCTCTTTCTGCGAAACAGTTGTCGCGCAGAAGGAGGCTGCGCAAAGGGAGAGGGAGATCTCGACCTCTCTCCCGGCCCGCAGCAGGCGCACCGGGCGTCGGAGGAGGGCATACGCTGCCCTCTTCCGGCCCCCCTAATTTGGTCCAGAGGCGGCGGACTTGGGGATATCCGTCGCCCCCCTATTCGTTCGGACACGAGGTGGCGGCGCGTGGTGTTCCCGTGCGCCCCTCTTTGACGTCGCGGGGGGAGTCAAACACCTCACTCCCCCCGCTGACCCGAGGTGGCCTGCAGAGGCGGGCCGGCACCAGCCGGGGATTACGGAAGTCGCATTAGTTCTCGCGATCCCCGCTTGGTGAGAGATGGAGCACCGGGGTGGTTTTAGTCAGTAAGAGTCTGACAAAGGTATAAGGTACTTGATTATCAGAAAAACTGACGTCACGGACGTTTTACGGTGCACATCAGCTGTTCGTGTTTACACTTTAATTAAATGATAAACATACGTTATTTTATAGAAAGTTTATGCTGTCAGCTTCGCGAGAGTGAAACTTACGTGCAAGTACGTTTGCAAGTTACACAACAGTGTTACGGGAGTGTAATTCCTTAAAAACTAATTCACGTATTAGAACATTTTCACTAACTGAAGCTACTTCAACATTTTGTTTTGTGACCGGTACCTTCCAAAAGTGTCATTTTACAACTTTAAAAAAAAAAAAAAAAAAACAAGTGTTGCTATTTTGAACCACTGATCTTGCATTTGGATCAACATTGCTTTGTGGAGTTGGCGACATCTAGCGTTATCAGGTGACTAGTGCGAAGGACGGACGCGCCATCTAGCTACGAGTAGCCGTACCACGTTAGACATGGTGAAGTGCGCAGCGTGCGGAAAGTTCCTCTCGGCGAAAGGGGGCGTTGCGTGTGGCATCTTAGACTGCCACAATAAATATCATCTCGCCTGCCTGCCCGGTACTACACATGTAAGCAGCGACTGGATGTGCCCTGAATGCAGGAATAAAGTTCCTAAGGGCGATAATAGCGCCACACCTGTCAGGGGCCTAGGAACTACTGCTACCCCGGCTACTCGGGCGGTTGCGGCGGGTTCAGCAGCAGCAGCAGCTGTGGTTGCTGCACCAGACCAGGGCGCTACGAGCAGGTCGCCGGCGAAAGTAACCCAGGTTCGGGGTTCCTTGACCGACCCTCCCACTACAGTACCTGAGGTGAAATCTCGGACTGGGAGCGAGCAGGGTGCTGGGGGGGAACCCTCGCCTGACACGCAGATCACACTTCGTGAGGAAATACGGCTGTTCAGGTCTGAGCTGCGGGAGGTTAGGGATGAGATGCGAGAGTTTCGTCGGGAGATGGCTGTCCTTCATTCAGCAATGGGAGTTTGTACCCAGCGGGTCGATAGCCTGGAGGCCAGGATTGAGGCTCTGGAGAGCAGGCAATGTGTGGCTCTGCCTGACAGCAAAGTCAGCCAACTGGAGCGCGTCGTGGGGCAGCTCCAACTGGATCTCAATGACCGCGAACAGGATTTGCTTGGCGCCGATTTGGAAATTACAAACATCCCGGACATCCCTGGCGAGAATGTGTTGCAGACTGTCGGTCTTGTTGCGGCAAAGCTGGGGGTGTCTCTGGAAGAGCGTGACATCGTGTTCGCTCAGCGCGTGGGTCTGCGAGTGGAGCGTGAGCCGGCTGCGGGCGCGGGGAGTCCGGCGGGAGGAGTAACGGCGGCGGCGCGCGGCCGGCGCATCGTGCTGCGTCTGACGCGCCGCGCTGTGCGCGACGAGCTGCTGCAGGGCGCGCGTGTGCGCCGCGGAGCCACCACGGCGGACTTTGGTCTCTCTTCGCCCCCGCGTCGCTTCTTTTTGAACGAGAGGCTCACCCGGACAAACAAGCACCTGTTCTATCGTGTGCGTGAGGCCGGCGGCCGTCTCGGGTGGCGATACACGTGGACGAAGAACGGTCGTATCCTCGCCAAGCAGGGGGACGGTAAGCCGACTCACTGCATCCGCACGATGGAAGATCTTTCACGTGTTTTTGGCCCGGATGTGTCTGCTGAAAAAGTTGTCTGAGTTTTGGTTTATTTATTTGTTTCATATAGGTTTAATTTTATGTATATTTTTAAGTGTGGTCTATGCGAGGTCGGCAGTTTCCCTGTTTCTGTACCTATTTGTTTTTTCATTACATAGGCCAGCTGCTCGAGCATTGACTATGTACACATACTTATATTATTTATTTATAAAACTATTGCTCTTATGCTATACTGCTACTATACTTATAACTATAATTGTTCTACTATACTATGCTATATTACATAACACATCACACACTATTTATATTAAATGCACTATATCCATTTACCACCATGAAAATGACTAAGTCCAGAAACCTAAAGGTTGGTTTGTTAAATGCGGGATCGCTGGGTTCTCGTCATGACGAGTTTCTTGTAGCCATGGAAAACATTGCGGTGGATATCATGGCGATAAACGAGACCTGGCTCCGTGCGGGCGAGGAGGGCCGCGCGCCCACTGTGCCGGGCTACCGGCTGCGGCACGTGCCGCGCGCGCGCTCCGTGCGCGGCGGCCGCGGGGGCGGCGTGGGCTTCTACGTGCGGCGCGGAGTGCGCGCGCGCACCGTGCCGCACCCACCCGCGTCGCAGGTCGAGCAGATGTGGCTCCGGCTGAATGTCAACTCGCTTTCAGTTATCGTTGGAACTGCATACAGGCCACCGTGGCTCGATGTCAATGTCTTCCTGGATGCGATTACTGACTCTCTTTCCTCTTTACCAGGAGCAGATAAGGTTGTTTTGTTGGGTGACTTTAATATTAATATGTTATGCCAATCGGATAACAAAACCAAGTTACTAAGCAACCTTTTACTCTCCTGTAACTTAAATCAAGTTGTTACTGAGCCAACTCATTTTACAGACCATAGTGAGACATTAATTGACGTTGTATGCACCGATGCCCGTATACGTAATGTCTCCGTATCTCACATACCAGAGCTCGGCCAACATGCAATTATTTCAGTGGAACTTAATTTCAAGATTGAGAGGCCTTCCCCGCACTGGGTCACCTACAGGCCTCTTAAAGACATTCTGCTGGACCAATTTAATAGGGACTTGGATAGAATGGATTGGAAGTTCATTGAAAGCCTGGAGGATGTGAATTCCATGGTGGAAACTTTTAATAGTTATATACTAAACTTATACAATTTACATGCACCCTTCAAAAGAATTCTTATTAAAGAGAAGTCCTTGCCGTGGATAACGGACACTGTAAAGGAAATGATGAAGCTGCGGGACAGGAGTCATAGTAAGGCAAAAGCTACTAAACAATTGAAACATTTTGATTCTTATAGGGAGCTGAAATACCTTGTTAGGGCTGCGGTTGTAAGTGAGAAGCGTGCATATTTCAAGACTAAAATAACTAACAACATTAAACATCCAAAAAAGTTATGGAGTCACATAAAGTCTTCCATAGCAATCTCCAAAAAAGCAGAGCCCACATTACCGCACTTCTGTAGTGATCCAGAGAAAATAAATGATCATTTTTTGGATGTACCGGGTAGCGGTTTGGTTACTACTGCTGACTTATCATACTTTGAGCATCATAGATTTAACAATTGTCATTTCCAACTTGAGCCGGTCCAGGAGGATGTGGTGCTGGGGCTTATGCGTGGTCTGAAGTCCAATGCTCAGGGGTCTGACTCTATCTCGCTGGAGATGCTGATGATGACTCTTCCTCGTACTCTTGCAGCTATAACAGCCATCATCAATCGTTCCATCACCACCTCCTCTTTCCCGGATCTGTGGAAATTGGCTATAGTTAGACCCATTCCTAAAGTACCTAATCCTAACAGCGTAAAAGAACTTCGACCAATTAGTCTGTTGCCATGTCTCTCCAAGGTCCTAGAGAAGGTTGTCTCCAACCAGCTTAGGGCATACCTTGAGCAACACAATATTTTGCCTCTGTATCAATCTGGTTTTCGCAGGGGACACAGCACAGCCACAGCCCTTCTTGACGTAGTTGGAAATATCCTTGAAGCCAGAGACAAGAGCATGGGTACCATGCTTGTCCTACTCGATTTTTCACGTGCTTTCGACTCTATTAACACTTCACTTCTCCTGTCCAAGCTGTCTTACTATGGATGTCAGCCTGAGACGGTAAAATGGTTCCAAAGTTACTTGACTCACCGATCACAGTTAGTCCAGGTTACAAGTGATGATGGAGTGGTAAAGTCCTCTGATCCCAAGTGCGTGAACAGGGGCGTGCCTCAGGGTTCAATCCTTGGTCCGCTACTTTTCATCCTGTACAGTGCTGATATAACAAACTGCTTGCTCAATGCCAAGTTCCACCTATATGCTGATGATCTGCAGATGTATTTGCCATTTCATCCTCAGCAGACTGTTGACACTGTAAAAAGAATGAATGAGGATTTGGATAGAATCTCAGCCTGGTCGAGGAGAAACTCCCTGGTTTTAAACCCAGTGAAATCAAAATTTATGATAATCGGAACTAGAGACTTTTTAATTAAATTGAGCAATGTCACCTTTGACTTGAGGATTGATGGGTGTTCCATTGAAAGGGTGCAGGAAGCCCGTAATCTTGGGGTGGTATTTGATGAGCAACTGCATTTTGAGACTCACGTCATGGAGGCTGTGCGCAACTGCTTCTACCGTCTCAAACTCTTGTACCGTGTCCGCCCCTACATTAGTGTGGATATGCGTATCATGCTCTGTGAGTCACTTATCTTATCCAAGCTGAACTACGCTGACACTGTGTATGGGGCATGCATTCTTGGGAGGAGCGACAGGTTGATCCAGCGGGTTCAGAATGCTTGTGCGAGATTCTGTTTTAATGTCCCTCCTAGATCTCATATAACGCCATTTTTAAACAAGGGTAATTTGATGAGAATGTCAGACCGGAGAAAGCTTCATCTGGCTACCCTGCTATTTGGAATAATTCTCACAAAAAAACCAGACTATCTGTATGGTAAATTAACATGGTCTCGTGATGTGAACAAAGTGAAAACAAGAGCATCGGCTTACCTCTTGTTGACCAACCCCCATCGAACTGCTGCATTCCGTGGAAGTTTTAAATTCGCAGCTTCTCGTTGCTGGAACGACTTGCCACCGCCGTTTCGTGCTATTAAAACAGTTGGTACATTTAGTTCTAAGTTCAAGCAACACTTACTACGGATTCAAAAGGAAAGTACATGAACTTACCCAGGGTTTGCACGCATTAAGTGTTGGTGACTGTTGGTCCAATGTTCTCAGCATTACATATCGTCTTCTTGCAACGAACTATATGACTCAGATCGCAACTATGCAATAAGCCCCTTTATGTTTTTGTTGCACTTTCGTGATACTTGTTGGTATAGCTTTTATTTACAAATAATTTCTGCCATTATTATTTATGTTTGCGTTTTTCATTCCAACATGACAGCTGCCAAGTGCGCCCGCGCGTTCCGTCATTTGTGACATTAACAAATGACGTTGGAGCACTGGGCCTTTGGGCATGGGTAGTTTTTATTGTTAAATATTATTAACTGTGTGTATTTTATGTACTTGTATTTTTTATTTTATTTTCTTTCATCATTTGTATATTTTATCTGTATCTATTATATTTAGTATGTGTTACGTAACTGCGTCCGTGGCATCACAGGCCCTATCATAAAACCAGCGCTGTGTTATTTATTACTAAATTTCGCAGCCTATGCTGAGATAGGGACCTTTTTGGCCTCGCACAGACTAAAATGTGTTTATACTTAATTCTGTTAATTTAATTAAATTTACATCTGTCTGTTATGTGCGAGTCCCAAATAAACATTTTTTCTTTCTTTCTTTCTTTCTTTCTTTATTATTAACTTGGAAAGTTTTGAGGACACGAGAATGGAATGAGTTTCAAGCATTTACCTACGCACATTAGGTATTTTCACCTAATTTCTACCTTTTTTTTTTTCGAGCGAATAAAATGCCTAACGCATACCACATCATCCGGGGAGACGACGTGGTTATGTGGGACTTGCACCCACTAAAAACTTCGCCTGTACACCTACATTGGCCTTGATGGGTGGGTCGCGAGAACTGCTACGCATGACATTCGCAACCCATCCAGCGTGGCCCATTTTTGGGCTCCCTCTTCTTTCAGCGATATCCGAGTACACTGGGACATCACCACGGCTCCAGGGACCATACAGTGTGGACGATAGAGTCCTCGATCTATCGTCTGCAGGCCCCTCTTAACCTAATTTCTACCTAGATCAGCCGTACTCAACCTTTTTCTCTCTGGGCCACATTGCGCTTCTACTATTCTCATGATGGGCCGCAATATCCTACAGTAAAATAAAAATCAATATTTTAATAGTAACTCTTACATGAGTGGGACTTTTGAATTGGCGATAAAAGGACCATTTTCATATAGTGCATAGATAGGCCAACTTTCACGTTAATGGGTGAGGAATAGTCTCAGCCCATCGTCAAGGAGTTAATAAATACAGAATAGATACATGCACATTGAAACACTGACAAAATATTTTTTTATTTTACTATTAATAGGCACGCGTTTGACCACTGATGGTAAGAGATGATGTGGTCGAAGATGGAGCACGCATGCCTAGAAGTAACCTATTAACTCTTCACTTAAAGACTCCCAGGTTGAGTATAGCTGACCTAGATCTACCTAGATAGGCTCACCTTTAGACAGGTGCGGCGACTATTGACTTTAAGACTGCATTTTAAATCCATGAACACTAAGCTTTCTCATACAATTGTAATAAAATTGTTGTAAAAAAATTAAAAACCTCTCAAAGTATATTATTGCATGTTGCATCGTTGACGCAACGTCGCGTAAATTTTTACGTTGTACCTACTAGGAATTCTGAGATCGCAAGTCATAAAAATTAAAAAAAATCTAATATCGATCAAGCATTTTTAGGGTTCCGTACCCAAAGGGTATCCAACGGAACCCTATTACTAAGCCTCCGCTGTCCGTCCGTCCGTCCGTCTGTCTGTCAGCGGGCTGTATCTCAGGAACCGTAATAGGTAGACAGTTGAAATTTCCACAGATTGTGTATTTCTATTGCCGCTATAACAACAAATAATAAAAATTAAGGTTTATGATACGGAAACCAACGTGTGCGAGTCAGACTTGCACTTGGCCGGTTTTTTATTGTTATTTAAATAAAATGAACACCTATCTATTTATTTAAACTTCATGTACAATAGTGGTACAAAGGCGGACTTTATGTAACAAGGCATTCTCTAGCAGTCAACCTTTTTTAACAAAACTACACTATCTATACCGTATTGCTTTCTATTACTTTATTCAAAAACCGTTTACTGTGAGTGATGGGGACTAATTTTAACTCTAAGTTAATTAAAAGTTTTTAACGCATTTAGCTGTTTAATTAGACTTACGTTTAATTCTAATAATGTTAATGCGTTTTTAAGTAAGCAATGCGATTAGTGAAACTTTGATAAAAAAAACCGTTCGAGTTTTAAATGTCTTTACATTTCAATAGATTACGTTAATTTAATTATATATCTATAAGAAATACTGCTTGGTATTATACACCAAAAAAAATTACTTTTATTATCTTCTTTTCGGACGGTCAACTCTAAAGTCAAAGTCAAAACGTTTATTTCAATTAAAAGGCACTTTTAACGTCATAAAATTAAAGTTAATACAATATATAAAAAATAAATAAAGTGACTCTAGTGCTCTCTCCATTACCATGTAGTCTTCTCTATTCTTTAAATGTAGATTTTTGTGGAGACGAACGGAGAAGAAACTCCATATTACCTTGTTGCTCTTTTCAAATAAAAGTTTTACAATATTTGGTGTACATATTTATTTATTTATGCGAGGACGATGCATCTGGAGTATATTATGACTATACTCCACCTTAGATTGTTCGGGCCCATTAAGTGTAGATGGCTACATTAATTGCAGCATAGGTAACATTTATGGAGGCCTTCAAAGTGCAGGTGCATGGGCACTCGGGGCACTCCAACGTGTGGCTCATGTTCTGAACTGGAGCCGTACTCAAACTAGGTATTTGACGGTTAAAACGGCGTAAATTAATTTTGTTGGTAGATCATAACAAGTCAACCTGTGTAAAGAGAGAGATCGAAAGGACCTAAGTTCTAGGACATAGGATACTTTGTTATCCCGGGAGCAAGTTTACTAGGGATAATTCCATACAGTCACACAGGCAAATAATAATAATGCCTTTTTTTTGCTCGACTTGGCGGGGCACTTCCGTGCCCCTAGTTTTTATTATCAAGCAACAGAGGCCCATCGATAAAATACACAAAATTAAAATTTATAAAATTATCTTAAACAATAATGAACATATTCATAAAACCTTATTGAAACTATAACAATACAGGGAAATTCAAAAATACCCAAAACCTCTTAATTCTAACTTCGTGTTCTACGACTTTGACCGCAACTAAACAATGTAGCCAAAAACAATATTTTTTATACTGTTGATAGGCACGCGTTGACTACTATCTAACCTGTTGGTAAGCGATGATGTGGTCGAAAATATAGCACGCCTGCCTAGAAGTAACCAATTCACTATTGACTTAAAGACTCCCAGGTGGTAGCTATCAGGAAACACAGACTCTGGCAGGGAATTCCACTCCTTAGCTGTACGCACTATGTAAGAGTTCCCGAAACGTTTAATTGTGCAATTTGTTTTAATTTATTTAAAGTCTGTCATATTCGCGTATACTAGGCGCGCGCGTGCAACCAGCCCCGCGCGGCGGTCTTTCGTCGGCCGTCTCTTAAAGAATATGCAAAATTTAGACTATTTAAAAATTTTTGCATGGAAAAAAATGTTACGAATTTTGAAAAGTCGTAGAACAAATGTTGTTCAGGGACACGATACGAAGTCAGGATTAAGAGGTTTCGGGTTTTTGTTTTTAATTTCCCTGTATACATAACGTTGTCGCCGTAAAGCCGCTAGCAGAAGCTAGTATTATATAGGTAACTAAGTGATTTCGATACTTAAGTCATTTTTTGCTTTATTTTCGTTCATATTAGGAAACCTGTCTAAAAATTCACACTACTTACCAATTTCTATTTTCACCAACATAACTCCTGAAAACAATACAAAAACACTCAGCAATCGATCAAAGTTAATAAGCACGAGCACTCTGATCAGACCGATACTTGCCAACTGCCACAAACTTGCGCAAGTATTGATGGATTGATTGAGTCCCTCATCCACTCCCGATCTCCAGTCAACTTCTGTTTCAGACGTTTATAGAGTAATTATAACAGATAGATGTAATTAGTAGCTCGAGATATCTGTTCTGTGCTCGAGATTATAATTTTACCGCTAGTTGCTGTTTTATGAGCAGATTGATGCTCATTTTATATGAATTATGTTTGTCGTATAATTATTTATCTACATTTTTTTTAATATGGGCAGATAGGGTTATAATTTGTAATTAAAATTAAAATTGTTAAAATATTAGGGTTTGGAGTTGTTTCTTAACTACATATAACATAGCTTGCTTATGTACTCGTAATATTAAAATTAAGAAGGTGTTTTGGAGTCGAATAACTTGGTTATAAAATCGCAGAGGAATTTCAGAGTGACCGGCCGATGTGACGACACTTGACGATGTCCAGTAGTAGGCGTCTTTCGGCTGAAATGATGATGATGAGCCATTTTTAAAGGACCGTGATTTAAAGACTGGTGTGGGTAGGTGTAAAGGTCATGGCACATTATAACGCACCGCAAAAGCACAGCAGCAGCACGGCTACGGCTAGCCGCCAGCGCGCCAACCGCAAGCCGCGAGGTGCAAGCTAGCCATCCGCGCGCCGTGCGGCCGTGAGGTGCACTGTTAGGTATTACATTGGCTTTCAAATCTTACGTCGACCGACTGTTAGTTCTGTAACTGCAACATACTGCAGAAACTGCCAAAGTTCTCCTTTATACTGAGAATTTGCCCAGACCTAGTTAAATAGCTTCTCGATGTTACTGGTTTCAAACTAGTATGTACTTAATCCGTTAGCATCACCTACTCCAATGATTACAATATAGCCCATAATCATAAATTAAAATATCACAAATTCCACGATTTAATATCAAAGCGCTTGGGTAGGTATTAATCATGATTGGAAATAAGATAACGTACAAAAGGAAGCCGTGGTCCATTCTCTCGATATAATCCCCCACGAAATGATCTGATGGTTTATTCATAGCCCGTCACAAAGCTGAGAAAAGAAAATCCTCAGGTTTCACGTACTTACCGACTTGGTATTTTCTCGAATAACTTTCTAAAAACCTCTGTGATAGAGCGCTGTAGACTTAGATAATGCTTAGGTAAACATAGACCCTGAATGGCTAATATTACTTAGAGCCTATGCACACGGCGTTTTTTTAACGTACGACGACGACGCATGCTTTACGAACAGGGCTCACAGCGCTGTAGATATGATCAAAAAGCTGTCTGCGTCTGAATTGCGTTTAAAGCGCGTTAGCGGGCGTCCTCTGAGCTTCGTCGGCGCGATAAAAAAAAACGCCGTGTGCAAAGGCCCTTAGGTGTTTGATCTTACTGGCAATATCAGATTATTCTGAGCAAAATCCTAATTCCAAATGCGAGGGATTCACCCTTCTCAGTTATTTACAAAACAAGATAAAAGGGAACTTGTTTTCGAAATTGAAATGACATAGTAATCGAGAAATGTCGAACTGTCCAACTTGTCGATCCCGAAATTGGGCCGGGACGTCTGTTATTAACTTACTTTACAATTTGTTGTGAGCAAAACAAATGCTTTCTAAAGCGACTACATATTATATTACATGTGACCAATTGCGTACTTCTAAGTAATAGAGAAGGATATAGTTGACTGGCTCACACCTATATTACTCATTGTCTCCTGCCAAAACAGAGAAATTGACAGTTATAGCTACTTATTTTTTGACATTGATTGATGCTTGACTCGCTGGAATGTGGAGCTAAGAGGCTCGATATAAAACTGGTGGATGGCAAGCTTAACAGCTTGGTTCATCGCGGCAAGGTTGCCGGCCGTGTCGGTCTTCTTCAGTGAGTGTGCCCAAGAACTCCACGACCTCATCCCATCGGCCCCCTTCTACCATCGGACATCTAGACGCACTGCAAGTGACTATCCCTACCTTGTTGCTATTCCACCAATTCGCACTAAGCGTTTCCAATCGTCTTTCATAATGCGCATAGCAATGAAGTGGAACTCAATACCTGCGTCTGTGTTTCCGAACACATTCAACCCTAATCTTCATAGTAACAGTGAACAGGCTTCTTCTTGGTAAGCTCACTCCATCGCCGACTTTGTCTCTGCACCGTATGACCTAGCCTAGAGTCAAGAGCAAACATATTGAATAAAAAAAAGCAGATTTGTCCCGATGGCATGGCGTCCGAATCGATTGGAACAGATGAAGTCTTCTTCAAAATGAATTAGAAAATGATCTTGTCTTTTTTATGTACCTATTAGTTGATACTTATGGTCTAGCAAAAGGCGAGGATCGTAGGAAGACAGTATGGCAATATGTAGTTTCTGTCTTTCAGAGGACAATAGCGTGTGTTTTTGGTTTGGTTTTGATTTTACTCGAATTTTTACCTGATACGCCTAATGCTCGGCTTCTGAGGTTGATTATCTGTCGTTAACGCTGTTTGTCATAACGGCATTGGTAGATCAGTGATAAACGGACAGATAAATGATCGACGAAATACCTCAGAAACCGGGCATTATTCATTTACCGTGTGTACAAAAGATCTTGTCCTCAGGAGAGAAAGCCTGCAGCACCTTAAAGTCATTAAATTGAATTTCCTGGCCAGGAGACCTGACTTCCAAGACTGAAACTCGACCGTGACTCCAATTAAACTCAAGGAAAAGTCGGAAAGCCTGGCTTTACATAAGTTTTCTAAGTTTAAAAACCTGTAACGTTATGTGGGTAGGTAATGCAAGATGTAGGTAACCTAAGTGTACTGTGCATTAGGTACCTACTTAGTATTTTATCCTCGGAATTATATCCCATAACATATTAATGCGATGCATCGCGTCAAAACCATACGGCGCTACGTGGAATGAATACCGTAAATATTGAACGCGAAGAATGTAATAGGAGCGCACACAGACACAAAAGGCATTTGCCATTTGTGTAGGCACAAAAATATTAAGCGTCGAAAAATGTTCTACAAACGCGTTCACAAACCACAAAGTAACGCAATCAGTAAAAGGAGTGTTTTCCTTTCGAAACTCGATCGCCATCAAAAAGGCATAAAAGACCCCACCAAAGTTAACTGAAAGTTGTCTTGTCAAAACAAGTTACGTAGTCTAGAAGTCGACCCATCAATGCCCTTGCCCGACTTCAATTAAGTTGCTATTCGGCAAACATTCGGTAACCGTTCGGCGACCTCTCGGCAAACATTCGCCATTTCGTCGTCGATTGTCGGCGTCGCTCGTAAATCCCGCTTCGTTTGCCAAGTATCGCCACTAGGTCGCTCATTAGGCCGCCCTTAGGTACTTAATGGTATGTCAACTTTGGCAATATTGAAGCCAAGGCTTTTTGCTAATTACTCTGGACAAGTTGAGACCGTTAAATCAGGACAGAACCCCCATTTATTAAATCAAGTTTTTGGCAATATTTTGAGAGTATTTCCTTTTTTTATCGTTTGGAAGCGGCCGATGTACAAGCAATATCGATTTGACTGTAGGCCGTATGCAATTGATGTCCTTGGCCATTCTGTAAAGGTTATAAATTCATGCATTCATTCGCCCTACCCTTTCAAAAGGCGGAATGAAATGCCCTTTCAGAGAAGTTTCAGTGGCCTCAATAATTCTGTTGTGATTGCAAGAGATTGAAAACATAGGAGAAAGATAAGTTTGAGTCTATAACAATTGGGATCGACGGGTGTCGTGAAATATCTTTGTTTTTATAACTGAAGGGTCAAAAAGCTTTTGAACATTTAGTTAGATAAGGTTGCTTGCCGACGCAAGTATTTGTGTCGGTGTTCGATTACATAAATAGAAGTGAAGTCTCAATAGCTAGCAGAGTTTGTTTTTTAAAGATTAGCTGTTACGATTATTTGATGATAGGCTGTATCTAATTAACTTTTCCTTGTTCTTTTTGGAGAATTTTTCACCAAATTCTCTAATGACACAAATTATGGACACGGAAAAAATACATTTAAAATATTCCCTTGATTTTTCCAAAAGATTAGGCAAAACGTTTTGTAGGCCGGATGACTGGCAGATTTATCCCAGTAAATGAATTTGGGTTCCGTAGTGACATAGCCGTTTCGCAAATGAGTTCGGCTAGGACTGAATTGAAGTGGATTTTCGCTGGCTTGGCTACAGCTTAATCAAGTTACGTCGTTAAGGGTTTTTATAAGGATAAATCTTTTAATGATTGAGATTGTTAATTACAGTATCTAGTGGCAAAAGTAAATTAGTTTCGAATGGAAGAAAAGGCTGCTGGGTTAAATTGAACCTTCATGGGGGCTTAGTCCTTATTAAATAGGACTAGCTTCTGCCCGCAGGCCACGGCTGCGTTCTTGTTCAGGTAGCCTATAACCTTATCCAGGGTCCGTCGATCTCAATAGTTCTGTACCAACATTCATCATCATAGAGTGCAGTGGTGGCCCGGTGGTAATGGCTGAGACTTACGATTTGTATGTAGGTCGTAGATTCGAACCCAGACAGGGGCTTTACTTTGTGTAAATTATTTCATCACCACTGCTCTTAAAGCGGTACTTACTTACTTACTTACTTAAACATCGTGAGGAAACCGGCATATCCTAGAACCAAAAATTCGAAGACATGTGACATCTACCAACCCGCACTGGGCCCGCGTGGTGGATTATAGCCCACTCCCGCTCGAAAAAGAGGAGGCCTGTGTCCCAGCAGTGGGAACAATGTAGGCTGATTATGTATGTAGGTATATATATAGAGGGTAGATCTAGCAATTGTGCAAGTCATACGTGTTACTCAGTAGCTCCGCAAATTTAATTCAAGAAGTGCTGGAAAAGTGATCATAATAGTGACTATCGTACACTAAATTACTTTCTAATAAACACGCTTTCGAACTGGATACAACATTTCCGAGTTAATTGTGTAATTAAGTGCTAAATCGTTAAAAGTGTTCAACAAATAATACAAAGTCAAAACACGCTAACGACCAACTGTGCGGTAAACAAAGAACTGGACTTTGAACCCATTAACGTCGAGTTATTGAGTAGTAGTACTCATAATTACATACGGCAGACTGTTTCGGCCATTATAGTTATCGTTACAGTGGCGCATTGGCACTACAGGCGACATTACTCTTGCGACCCCACGTTCGATCCTGTGTTACACAATTGTCTTTTTGTTTTTTATTTTATTTTTATTTATTTTTATTTATTTTTTTTGCTGCACTATGCCGCCTATAGGCCGCACACCACCGAAGACAGCAGTTAATATTGTCCATGTGCGATCTGAACCGGACATACAAAGAGCACTACAGGGCACACCAGATACCTCAAACGTATCTCTACGCCAAAAGCGACCGCGGATGGATCTTTCCCCAGATAACGTCGATACCGAGCATGTGAGTAATGTCACTGAAGACGTACCGGAGTCCAGATCAAAGCCACCCACAGAGACTGAGTCGTCATTACTACTTTCGGAAATACGCATATTGAGACAACAGGTAACCGACCTAAAAAAACAAAATACGGATATTGGGTTGAAACTGACAAATGTTTCCGAAGCCATCGCACAGAAACTTGAAGATTTTAATAGAAAAATAGAGGCACGAGATAAAGAAATAATATTGCTTAAAAATTCAATAAGCGAACTGCATCTTAAGTTGAATAACCATGAACAAATCAATATGAGAAACGAACTTGAAATAATCGGAATCGAAGAAGAAAATAAAGAAAATCTCGTGCATATTACTATGTTGACAGCGAAGAAAATTGGATTCCATCTCTCAGAGGCTGACATAGACGAGGCCTACCGTGCGGGCCCGCGACGCTCTAACCTGACGGGCAAACCGAGGTCTATTGTTTTAAGACTTACGCGCCGAGCTACACGCACACAGATTTTGAAAGCTGCGAAAGATCGACGGCCGCTCACCTCCAACGACATTGTAAAGGGTACCTCCAATAAAGTCTTCATAAACGAGCGCCTGACTGCTAGCAATAGGTTGTTATTTCGTGAGACTCGGATACGTGCACAAGCTTACGGTTTCCGATACTGTTGGGTCCGAAACGGCATTATCAACGTACGGAAAGCCGAGAAGCAACCAGCCATTCCCATCCGGACATCGACTGATCTGGACGAGAAGGTCGGCCCCACCCGACCGATGGATGTTGCCGTCCCGGACCACGGAATATTTCTGTCACAGGCGCCAGATAACCTATAATTTTAAGAATCTTTTTTTCCCTTGGCTCAAATGGTTTTCTACTCAAAGTAATTTTTTCTATGTTTTAAAATTAATTAACCTACACGAACTGCACTTGTATTGCACAATGTACACACACTCACATATCCATAAGCTCTACAAACAAATCTCAAGCAATCCCTCAAATCGAAATTCATATCACTTTTGTTACATGAATACCACACTAAGAAGATCCATTTTTCAATCCCTTATACACAAACAGAATACATACACATTATACACGCTAGCAATACATCTTACCTTTGCTTATTACATGTATCACTTAAATACTATATCAGATATTACAAACATATCAAAGAGTACACTATTAAAGAAAATAGATACTTTATTTTTTCAGGCAGTAAATAGATACCGGTTGCCTATCAGTCAAATGTCTTTACGTATCTTAGAACATAGAGTTCCAGACGTCAAATATCCATGCTGTTTATACCAACTGTACTGTTACTTTAAATACAAACACAAATGGCAAACTTTTTAGTGGATGAAATAGATGACAGTACTAATCTGGAGTGTCTGGAACTCGATAGGCTTGAAGTTTGCCAGAATTCGTTGACTTCTAAGTATAACTTGAAGACTTTGACATTCAACATACGTAGTTTACAACATAATTTCAATACATTTTGCATCGCATTAAAACGACTTAACATTGTGTACGATGTCATTGTTCTCACTGAATGCTGGTTGAGAGGTTGTTCTGTGGTTGGTCAGATACAGGGTTACACGTCATATGCTACTGTAAATAATCTCAATCAATGCGGAGGGGTTGTGACATACATTAGAAACTGCTGGAATGCTACCGTTTCGGAACCTAATCTCCAAGACGCTGAATCTCTTCTTCTCCAAATCTCTAAGGAGATTTGTTTAATTGCGGTATACCGATCTCCTTCACATAGACAAATTGACAACTTTATCTCTTCTCTTGATAAAATTCTTAAATCAATTAGTAGTTACCAAACAATTATAGTGACCGGTGATATTAACATAAACCTTCTGTCTATGTCTGACAAATCTTCTTCAGAATTTGCTTGCCTTATGTCTGAACATGGTCTGAGGCAGGTAATATCTAAGCCAACCAGAAGGGACGCATGCCTCGACCACATATTTTTAAAATCAAGACATCAGAAGGCTTTAGGCATCATCTGTGAAGCAGATATCACTGATCACAAATTAGTAATGATGGGATACAATACAGTCACTCCGACGGGCATTAAATGCCAACAACGCACAATTAATAAAATTAACTTTCCCGCGCTAAGAGAAGACCTGCGTAACACCGACTGGAATCAAGTAGTGACTGATTTAGATGTTAATATTGCAACCAATGAATTTCACAGACTTTTGGCAGATGCAATAAAAAAACACACGACTGAAAAAACAATTAGTCGTTCGAAATACATCTGGAAGCCCTGGATCACACCTGGCCTTATAAAATGTATGAATCACAGAGATAAACTCCATAAAGAGTCAAATAAATATCCAAAAGACCAAACAAAAAAACTGGTTTACACCCGTTACAGAAACTTTTTTACTAATCTGGTGCACAAATTAAAACATGAATACGACAGTCAAAAGTTAGAAGAAAACAAATCAAATACTAAAGGATTATGGAAGACTATAAAAACAATAACCGAGCATCACAGTAACAGAAATAGTCCTAGCGACTTACTTAAATGTAAATCCACAGCACAAGATTCAGTTGACTACTGCAACGAATATTTCTCTTCTGTTGGCACACACTTAGCAAGCCAAATTCTCACTGACATTAATGAAACTCAAGAGTCACTGGCTTCGAACCAAAAATTTGGAGAACCGCAGGGGACTTCTTTCTTCATGCAACCTACTGATGTCTATGAGATAAAAAAACTAATTGTTAACCTTAACAGTGACAGTGCTGCCGGCATTGATGGTCTTACACCAAAAATTGTTAAAGAGATAAGTAGTGAAATTTTGATTCCTTTGACCTACATCATCAACCTTAGTCTAGGTACAGGTGTATTCCCCGATAAATGGAAAGAAGCCAGAGTTACGCCTATACATAAGAATGGATCAAAACAAAACCCTGCGAACTATAGGCCTATATCGTTATTGGGAATTTTCTCCAAAATTCTTGAAAAAGTGATGAACGAACGCTTAGTTTCTTTCCTAGAGTCAAACAAGCTTATTTCTGATCACCAGTTTGGTTTCAGGCGCGGAAAATCTACTGAAGATGCAGTGAGCCTCCTGACCAAACTAGTAACATCTTATCTGGACAATAAGGAAAAGTGCCTGGGAGTGTTCTTAGATCTTGCCAAAGCCTTTGACACAGTTGCCATACCCATACTACTTAAGAAACTGGAGGTCATTGGAATCAGAGGACTTTCATTGGAATGGTTTAAAACCTATCTTACAAACAGACGCCAGTGTGTGAAAGTAGGTGAGAGCATCAGCTATCAAAAAACCACAAAATTTGGAGTTCCCCAGGGTAGTGTTCTCGGTCCGACTTTATTCCTCATTTACATGAATGATATACATCGTACATTAGATCAAATTGCAAATATTATATGCTATGCCGACGATACGGTTATTCTGTTCCATGGAAAATCTTGGGAATCGGTGCATAAGGAAGCTCAAAACAGTCTGACCAGTATCAAACAATGGCTTGACTACAATCTTCTTTCATTAAACATTGATAAAACCAACTACCTTTGTTTCTACAAAACTCAGGCCTCTGCGCCTAAACTACCACTGGACATCGTTATCCATTGTGCCACCTGTAAACCTCTTCTGTGCACCTGCCAGAAAATAAAAAAAATAGAATGGGTAAAATATCTGGGGGTTTTAATAGACCAGCGGCTCACCTTTAAGCCCCATATTGACCTGGTGGCTAAACGCACCAGAAAATTGATTCACATAATGAAACTCTTGCGTAACTCTGCCAATAAAACAACTCTAAACATGGTATATGTGGCACTATGTGAGTCGATTCTGTGTTATTGTATAACAGTATGGGGTGGAGTTGGAATCACCACCATGATCCAAAGCGAACGAGCGCAAAGATCGGTTTTGAAAGTCATGCTCAAAAAACCCTTTAGATACCCGACATCCCTTTTATATAAAGAAGCCGCGCTACTCAATGTTCGACAGTTATATATCCTCAAAATGGTTCTAAAACAGCATAAAATTACTACTCAGACCCCGACATACTCGCAGCTTCTCAAACGGCGAATTTTCAAGTGTGCTTCAATTAGGACGCGTACAGCTTTCGCTCAACACATGCAAGAATTCCTGCTCAGTCACATTTACAACAAAGCTGTAAGAATGTGTGGCATCAGTAACTGTAGATCAAGTCAAGTCAAAAAGATTGTTCGCGAATGGCTGCTAGCCCAATCACACAGTGAATCTGAATCTCTTTTAAAGGTAATTTCGTAACATACCATCGCATAGACACTCTCTCATACACATTATACACACACATACACACCATCAAAAACACACACACACACACACACACACACACCATCACACACATAGTACACATATTGCTATCAAAATGTTCCTCTAAGCTACTTACTTTACTTTATTGTTTTAACTTAATTTTTCTAAATCTTGTAAATGTTTTAACGTCTATAAAATAATAACCATTTTTCTTGTGCTTCTCGTCGGTAATTTTAAATATATAATGCACACTGCATTTGGTAATCCCACCAATGTACTCCACGAGACAGGCTCGACCTAGTGTGGAGTTCATAAGTAAGACATGCTTCCTTTGTTTCATATTCTTGTTGTTATGTATCCTAGCTAGTAATGTATACCATAAGGAAATGTAAAGCACTGTTTTTGGCAAATAAACGTTATTATTATTATTATTATTATTATCATGAATCGGTTCGATTTTATTTAGACATGAAAGCCAAACAAACAAACAAACTGAATTTCGTCTTTATAATATGAAGTTAGGGTGTTTGACTTTGATGTTCATTACGAGTCAACAGTTTTGATCATATCGTGTTTTAATGAATATTGGTGTATTTAATTGTTAGTGAACAAAAATATCAAGACGAGGTAAGAAAATTATTTAGCTACGGAACCTCTAAATGACTGTCAACAATACAATTTCGAAGGCCACAACTCCATTGGTACACTAGAACTCAATTAAACTACTTACTAACACCTCAATGATCACTGAATTGTGGCTGGCTGACAATTATCCATTAACTAGGTACACAAACAATACAACTAAACCGTTAATATACTCTCACTGGCTTTAAACTTACCCAAAAGACGGACATCAAAAACAATAGCAGGCTTCTCAAACACCAAACTATAATGGGGTACAGTCGTGGCCCAGTAATATTCGTACTGGTGTACAAAGTGACCCTTAACTGGGGTACAAAATGACCTTTTACTGGGGTACAAAGTGAACCTCTACTCGGGCTTAACGACCCTCCCGAAATTATTTCGTTACACAGCCACGGGTATGTATAAAAGGGTGATTTGCTAAAACAACTAAGGGTTCTGTAATGACCGCATTTTAATTTGTGCGTGTTTTGGCATTTATGCTAGTATTTGTTCAGGTTTATGGGCTTAGTTACTTAGTTGCTAATAGGTGGGACCTTAATCTCAGCTCTATAAACCTTTTAGTAGCCAGACATGTGTATATGTCACCGGAAAATGGCTAACGTTACGACGTAAGATTGTAAAATATCGCGTGAAATTTTTTTCTGAATAAGACACGGATGTATTGGAAACTATTGAATTTGAATGGGATATCTATATCTAAGTATACTAATGTATAAAGCTGAAGAGTTTGTTTGCTTGAACGCGCTAATCTCAGGAACTACTGGTCCGATTTGAAAAATTCTTTCAGTGTTACGAGTAGATAGCCCATTTATCGAGGAAGGCTATAGGCTATCTATATATCATCACGCTAAGACCAATAGAAGCGGAGCAGATGAAATTGCGCGGGTCAACTAGTATTATATACAAAACAATTTTTTCATAATATATCGAGAAATTATAATCGTATTAAGATTTATTATAATCTTACGGAGTGTAGCTGCCATTTTCCGGTGCCATAAACATATGTTACATGCTAATATTTATACTGTTAAGTTCGCGTTCGACCACTATCTTACCTGAGCCTCTATACAATAGAGGCTCTAGCCTCACTGTATATAGTCTCTAGACTATAGAGTCTATAGTGTAGAGACTATATACATAATTGTAACAGCGAATGCGACTATCGAAATGCCAAAATATAGGTGATTATCACGTGACATTTCGACAGCTTTTGTGAATGCCATTTTGACCTTTTGGCAATCGTCTTTGACACGTTACCGCTGTCAGAATGTCACTTGTATAGAGCCTCCGATGGTAAGCACATTTGTCGGTAGAGCATGGTTGCCTAGAAGTAACCTATTCACTCTTGACTTAAAGCTCCCCAGGTTGTAGCTATCAGGATAAACCTCCGACAAGGAATTCCAGCCAGTACCTGTACGCACAATGAAAGTATTCCCAAACCAAAACGTTTTCTGCGTTTTGGTGAGATATCTATTATGTACCGGTGCGGTGACGTATCGCTGTTACAGCAAGTCAAAGCAACAAGCATTTGGAAAACTTACCTATTGTAAGTTCCAGCCCATTTGAGCTTACTCAACCTAGTGACGAGATGAATATTATAAGTTTGTAGGCTTAAAAACGTGGATTTTGATTTTGTATAAGAAAAAGTTCAAATAACTTGACCTTTAAAATGTAATCAAAACTTTCAATTTCATCCGGGGAAGGTACAAAAATAAAATGATGGGAAGGATTTTTTTGTACGAGTTTGATACTTTCCTAAGCGATTGTTTTTCTTTACCAGTTTATATAAATTACCTATACACGACTGGATAGCTTTCTCCAGTTGTACTCAATCGCGTGCTGGTTGACCTAATCCCATGGGGATCATACACAAAAATATAATTAAGATAACTCCGGCTAAGAGCGAGTCGAACTCGCAAACGAAGGGAAAATTAAGGTTTAGGGTGCGGAACCCTAAACCTTAATTTTTATTGTTTATTGTTATGGCGGCAATAGAAATACCTACACGCGGCAAATAAAAATTTCAACTGTCTACCTATTACGGTTTTGAAATATAGCACGCTGACAGACAGATGGACGGATGGACGGACAGCGGAGGCTTAGTAATAGGGTTCCGTTGGTTACCCTTTGGGTACGGAATCCTAACAAATTTGTTACTTTAATTTATTGATTTTTCTTTTCTTCAAGTCCTGATTGATTCATAATGTTCAATGTTCTACCCGTGAGTCAAGATTCATCCAAAGTCTTTAAGGCCTGATTGACTAACAGACAAGCAAACATTTTAAATATTATTAGGAAGTAAAACTTGTAACAAAATATTACAAAAAGTCGTCTATCTGATACAGATCGCCAGTATACAAGTAAAATAACTTTAATGAATATTTATGTTAGTTTTATCGCACTCGTTTCCCTAGCAAAGGGAACATAACTTCTTATTAGGTATACGTCTACTAATAACACGCTATCGGATGTAGCTTTAATCAAAGGAATTTACATGAAAAAGGCTCAAAATTGGTTTATGAATTACGGAGTTCTGAGGTAACAAACTTAAAAAACCGGCCAAGTGCGATTCGGACTCGCACACAAAGGGTTCCGTACCATCAACCTTCATTTTACAATCTGTGTTTCAACTCTCTACCTATTACGGTTACGGTACGGCTTGAGATACAACCCGCTGACAGACAGACGGACGGACGGACGGACAGCGGAGGCTTAGTGATAGGTTTTCATTGGTTACCCTTCGGGTACGGAACCAGCATTATTTTCAGCATCATCATATCAATTGAAAGTTGCACTTCCGGACATAGGAATCCTTTATTTTAGTCGGTTATAAATGTTTTTTTTTCTAATCTAGTACTTACATTAATTATACCTTAGTAGTTAATTCTTTCAATCACAATTTTATGTTAAGATAGTCACCCATCCACAGAGCAACCTTGGCAAGCGTTGCTTAAAAAGGCGCTATTTTATGTATGCATAAGAATCCTGTTTCAGTGAGTAGGAATAGGCTTTACTTCCCACATAAAAACACGTAATACGTTTAGAATAAAGTAAAACAAGATATATGTTATTTTTAGCTCATCTCCCCTGACATGCCTGTAATGTTATGTCACTAGTCGCATGACGAGGGTACGCCTGCTCACTACATGTGTATTATTTCTCCACAATTTCAAATGTTACCGAATAAATAAATAATAAGTGGATTTTTTTCCTTGTTATTGTCGATAAATGAAATTGTTTTAGTGACGTGTGTTTTGTGGGGTTCTTCTTTTTTATATGTTGCAATAATAATAATAATCATCTTGAAGAATATTTTCTCAAAGTTGATGTGGGTATGCACCGATGTGGTCGCAGTGGACAAGGGTCTCACCCCGTTGTCCATGGCTAAAGAGAACTGGCGCAAACCTGTGATACTTACCACAGATGACCGCAAGGAGGTATGGAAAAGCAAGGAGCTTCACAGGTCAACTAGTCTATATCTATATATATATCTATATCTATACTAATATAATTATAAAGCTGAAGAGTTTGTTTGTTTGTTTGTTTGATTGTTTGTTTGTTTGCTTGAACGCGCTAATCTCAGGAATTACTGGTCCGATTTGAAAAATTATTTCAGTGTTAGATAGCTCATTTATCGAGGAAGGCTATAGGATATATATCATCACGCTAATACCAATAGGAGCGCAGCAGTAAAGAAAATTGTGACGCAGACGAAGTTGCGCGGGTCCACTAGTCTATACTTACTTACTAATATATAAAGCTGAAGAGTTTGTTTGTTTGTATGTTTGTTTATTTGTTTAATTGAATGCGCTAATCTCAGGAACTACTGGTCCGATTTCAAAAATTCTTTCAGTGTTAGATAGCCCATTTATCGAGGAAGGCTACAAGATATATATCATCACGCTAAGACCAATAGGAGCGGAGCAGTAATGAAAATTGTGACGCAATAAAAGTTGCGTGGGTCAACTGTGGGTATGTACAGAACCGTACCGGCATTCGTACGGGCTGGTTGTGTTTACCGCTTCGATTTTAATTAGTATCCCCACTGCGCAGTGTTGTTTACGCAGTCTCACGTGTCATCGGCGTGCGCCGGACCACCCAGGTGCGCGTGCCTTACGAGATCGAGCCATGACTGATCACGTGAGCGCTTCACCGCGATCGCGATGTGCTACGCCCGCATTTAATAATAATATACAGAGCTATTGAAATACGCTATTGCTAAGCTAAACTGGCATGTAATTGGACTCTCTGAAATAAAACTTGAAGGCAAGAAAATTATAGAAGATCATGATTTTATATTTATGTATTACGGACAAACCCATAACAGGAATGGTATTGGATTTTTAATAAAAAAAGAACTAAAAGATAATTATATCAAAGACTTTGCACCAGTATCCGATAGCGTAGCAAAGTTAAGTTTATCATAGAATGTAAAACAATACATATTATCCAAGTGTACGCGCCAACAGAACAATCATCATTGGAGGATATAGATCGATTTTATGAAGATCTTAGGAAAGCGATGGAAAATACGAACAGAGATACATTGATTGTAGGTGATTTTAATGCACAGATTGGTCTGCCCACTAATGATGATAGAGATGTTATGGGACTGTGGGGATATGGAAAACGAAGTCCAAGAGGTCAGATACTAATAAATTTTTGTTTTGAGCATCAATTACATATTTCAAATACTTACTTCAAGAAGAACCCGAATCGTAGATGGACTTGGATACACCCCAAAAGCGTTACACGGAATGAAATTGATTTCATCCTAACAAAAAACCATAAAAGAATTCATAACGTAGAAGTCATACCTACTACACATCCTACTGATCACAGAATGGTACGTGCATCACTAATACTTCATAACAAGCGCATTACCACAAGAAAACATTTCGGAGAAAAAAACATTACCGATATTGCGCCTCCTGAGCAAGAGTTTTTGAAAACAGAATTCTCACAAGAAATAAAAAACATGGAATTTACAAACATACAACACACCTACTCTACCTTAGTTACGAAAATTAAAAACAGTAAAAGCAAACTAAAAATTCACAAAAAATGTAATGAACCTGTTATACAAGAAAACCTAGCAAGATTAATAAAGGAAAGAACTCTGCTAAAAGAAAAGAAAAACAAAACTAGTATAGAAAGGAAACAATTATCGGCATTAAACAAATTAATTAGAAAGCAAATACAAAGGAAAACAAAAGAACATAGATATAATATTATTGAATATGAATTAGAGAAATTTGCATCAGTCAAAAGAGCTTACAAAAGACTAGATTCTAGCAAAAAATGGATTACACAACTTACAAAACGCGGTCACCAAGTAACGGATAGAAACCATATATTAAGCGTTGCGACAGAATTCTACGCTAGATTATTTGAGCACCCTGCCTCGCACGAGGACTCAATCCCAGTTTTGGAGTCACTCAATCCAGAAAGTGTACCTGTATTTCTGGAGTGTGAAATTAGTCAATCTATTCATCAACTGAAAACAAAGAAAAGCCCTTGAGATGATCACATAACAAATGACATATTAAAAGCCATCAGAGAGCCAATAACACCTATTTTAACTACAATATTCAACGAAATCCTGAAACAAGAGTCGACACCACCTGACTGGAATACTGCGATTATAACCTTACTCTACAAAAAAGGAGATCCAAGCAATATGAACAACTACAGGCCACTGAGTATGCCACAGACGCTTTATAAATTATTTACCAGCTTAATATTAAAAAGGATCTCAAAAACTTTAGACGTAAACCAACCTAGAGAGCAAGCAGGATTCAGATCGGGCTTCTCTACAAACGACCACGTCTTTACACGCTAACACAGATAATCGAGAAGTACAATGAACACAATAAAGAGCTCTACATAGCCTTTGTAAATTACTCCAAAGCTTTTGACTCTATCTCCCATGAATCTCTATGGCGCTCTCTTCGGGACCAAGGAGTCCATACAAAATACATAAAAATTTTGAAACAAATATACTACTCTGTCAAGAAAGTACCGGGAAAAGATAAATAATACACAAAATGTCTGTTATTCATCCAAATTTATTTTATCACCTTCAAAGTATGCTCCTTTAGAAACGATACACTTGCGCCAACGAATAATCCATTCATCAAAACATTTTTTAAACGCTGCTTCCGGAATTGAGTTCAGTTCTCGCCGCGAATTCTCCTTTATGTCTTCTATCGATTGAAAACGGGTGCCACGAAGTGGTAATTTGAGTTTAGGAAAAAGAAAAAAGTCAGCAGGAGCCATATCTGGTGAATATGGTGGTTGCTGGATGGTATTTGTTGAGTGTTTGGTTAAAAATTCGTTCACAATGATAGCCTTGTGCGAAGGCGCATTGTCGTGGTGCAAAATCCAAGAATTTTCTTTCCACAAATCTGGCCTTTTTCGTCGAATTTGCTCTCTTAAACGCCGGATAACGCTCAAATAATTTTCTTTATTTACCGTTAGACCTTCCGGTAAGAATTCAGAGTGCACAACACCGCGATAGTCAAAGAAAACAGTAAACATGAATTTGACTTTTGATTGATCGACTTTAGCGTGGTTTTTTCGGTTTCGGTTCAGTTGGAAGGCGCCACTCCGAAGCTTGTTGACTAGTTTGCATGTCAAACTCGTAAACCCACGTCTCGTCACCAGTAACAATGCGTTTCATGAATGTTGGGTCCGAACTGACTCGTTCTAGCATGTCCTCAGCGACTTTCATGCGATTGAGTTTTTGGAGAAAATTCAGATCTTTTGGGACTAGCCGAGCAGCAGCAACATGTTTCATACCCAAATGATTAGTTAAAATGGTACGGATCGACTCGTGAGATACAGAAAGTTCGGCGGCTATCTCTCTCAGAGTTGAATGGGGATTTTCAGTCACTAATTCCTTCACTTTTGCGATGTTAACTTCAGTTGCAGACGTTGACGGCCTACCAGAGCGAGGCAAATCTTCCATCACATCTCGACCGCTTTTGAACGCTTTGAACCACTCATAAGCACGAGTTTTTGATAAAGTCGATTCACCGTAAGCCTTCTGTAACATTTTCAGTGACTCCGAACACGAAATTCCATTGGCGATGCAAAATTTAAGAAAAACTCTTTGTTCGATATTTTTGTCCATTATGAAATTCGCAATACACACTATATATGATATTACTAAAACCAGCACTGTATTTAATATAAATAACAGATGCAACTCAAACACCGCGCCAAAATGGAAAACAGTTGTGCCAATCTAACAACTACAAAAAAACAAAAATTTGAATTTGGAACCACAAACAAATCATCCATTCCCGATACTTTTTTGACTGAATGTATAAGAACAGCAGAGCAATAATTAAAATGGAGAAAAAACGAGAGCCATTTAACATCCAAAAAGGAGTTAGGCAGGGTGATCCCATCTCACCTAATTTATTTAACGCAGTTTTGGAACTTATCTTCAGACAGCTAAATTGGCACAATGTCGGTATCAAAATAAATGGACAGATTCTCAATCATCTCCGCTTCGCGGATGACATTGTTTTGATGAGTGAAACACATGCAGATCTTGAGCGCATGCTGAAGTCTCTAGATAGAGAAAGTAAAAAATGTGGTCTCCATATGAACGCTGAAAAGACATGCCTCGTAACCAACAGCATAAAAGTACCAACGGTGATACATAGCACGCCAATCGCGTACGTAGATAACTGTGTTTACCTTGGGCAAGGATTTCATTTAACAAACCGTCAGAAAATTAAGTAGATCGCAGAATAAAGAATGCATGGAGAAGATATTGGTCTCTGAAAGAGGTATTTAAATCACGTATACCGATTCGTTTGAAAAAGAAAGCTATGGACACCATTATATTACCTACTCTACTCTACGGTTGTCAAAGTTGGACACTAACAAAGGCAGTCACAAACAAACTTCAAGCATTCCAACGAGCAATGGAGAGGAGTATGTTAGGAATTAAACTCCGTGACCGGAAAAGAAGCAAAGTTATACGACGCTGCACTAAAATAATAGATGCTGTGGGTAGATGTGTAGCTTGCAGACTGAAGTGGAGATGGGCAGGACACGTTGCCAGAGCCACGGATGGACGATGGAGCGAGAGGGTTCTCCATTGGTACCCTTGCGATGCGCCGCGCACCCGAGGCAGACCCAGACGCCGGTGGTGCGATGATATTATGGCAGTGGCCGGCCCCACCTGGACTAGAATAGCCCAAGATAGAGAGGAATGGAGAAAGATGGAGGAGGCCTTCGCTCTTAAATGGGCCCCCAATGTATAATTAATGTGAATCCAACAATGAATTATTTAACTTTATTTATTCAATCTACATAATCAATTTATTTATTTAAAATTATGAATTAATGTAAAAATTTATATGATAATATTGTAACTAACTTTAATGTAATTTTTTTTTTGGAAATTAAAAGGCTTAAATAAAAAATAAATAAATAAATACAGAGCTTATTGAATGATTCTTCTGACATGGATGCTACAGATGATGATGATACAAATACAAGATGCAAAGTACGAAGTCTATGCTTCTTCGAAGGAACGTCTCCTAAAGCAGTTTGCAATGGCACGTATTTTAAAGGAGAATAAGATAGATAAGATTCGCCACGATAAGTGTTTAAGTCCTTTTAAAATACGATTTGAATTCGAATGTGAATCAGCTGCCCAAAAGCTTTTAATGTGCGAGAAACTTTTAGAGAAGGGATGGAGGTTCCAAAATACGATGCAGCTATCTGTATGTTATAATAGCCTAATAACCATAAAAACCTGGACCTTAAAGATGACGAGATCCTCAGTAATATTTCATGTCCAGCTCCCGCTAAGCTTCTATCATTCAAGAGGCTAGACCGCCGCAACAGTAGTGACGGTGGTTGGTGCCCCAGTGTAACCCTTCGACTTTGCTTTGACGGAGATAATCTGCCTTCATTTGTGCGTGTATGTGATATTAGCATAAAAGTTTTGCCATACATTCATCAGGTGTCCCAATGTTCCCAATGTTGGAGGTTAGGCCATAGTAGGAAAATGTGCCCGTCCAAATATGTGATCTGTCCAAAGTGTGGTGGGCATCATGCAAATTGCGACACTTCATTGTTTTCATGTGTCAACTGTAAGGGCGACCACATATCACTCAGCAAGACTTGTCCAATATATAAGAAGGAGAGGAGGTTTCGATAGATTATGGCTGAGTTTGGATGCACATACAGAAAAGCCTTAGAATGTTATGTCCCACCCGAAAATCTTATTCCTCCCAAAACTGACGTTCTCCCTCAAGCCCCAGTAGCCACAGAAATGCCTTCACAAGCTAGGAAAAATAATCCAGAAGCTTCTATTTGTTCCACTTATGCTGACCTTATCCGCACTAAGGCCATAGTTCACAAGGAACAGACTCCTATCACGGTTAGAATGGAAAACCTACTTCCTAAACCGAAACCAGTAAAGTTGCCAAAAGCCAAGGAAAACCCTCCCAAAGATGACTGGATGTTCTGGAATCAAGAAACGCCTGCAACTGAACAAGTATCCGATGATGGTGAGGCTAAAGATGAATGTCCATCTTTTAATGAGTTGTGGTCGAGAATAAAGGAAGTCATTTATCTTAAAAAGACTAGAATATTTTCAAGATAAGGTGTATATGCCAATTGTGCCTGAAATGGTTATGTATAGTGTCAGCGAGTTTTATTTCAGAGTGGCCGTGGGTTAAAGCAATGTCTAACTATTTTATAAGTTGTGATGGCTAACAAACCAATTAAATTAAACATTCTGCAGTGGAATGCCCAAAGTATCAGGTCAAAGTTGGCATCGTTCCAACAACTTTTATGCCAGGAAAAGGTCCATATTGCAGCCCTTATTGAGACATGGCTTGAACCCGAAAGTCACTTTAAAATTAATGATTATGTTGTTTATCGTTCAGATCGGGATGACTCATACGGCGGTGTAGCTATCATCGCACACAAAACTATTAAAGCGCAGCTGCGACGCGTTCAGGTAAACAATACAGGTATTGAGGTTGTGTGCGTGCAATTATTTATTGTGATCTTGACTTTAATGCCCATCACGACAATTGGTCTTATAAAACTGACCACAGAGGAAATCTTATTCACGACTCGCTTATAGACAGCAATTTTTTTTCTTTGAACGATGGAACCCATACGCGAGTTCGTCTAGTTGACAATCATTTACAACAGTCTTCCCCTGACAAATCTTTGGTGTCCACAGATATTGCGTTGAACCTCAATTGGACCGTTTTAAATGAAAATTTAGGCAGCGACCACCTTATAATAAAAATATCAACATTATGTACGTCACATCTCCCTTCAATTACTAAGAGAAACATTGGCAAAGCAGATTGGACATCATTTCAAAAACATCTAGAACAACAATTTAGTCATTTATGTTTGCCAAATGACCTTCAAAAAGCTTAGGATTTATTTTTACGTATTCTGAGTGAAGCTGCAGACAAATTCATCCCATTTTTTAAATTTAACCAAAACCCTGCTTCCAATTTCATTCCGAAGCCTTATTGGTCAGCAAAATTATCACTCGCTGTGGCTCAACGTAGGCTTGCATTATCTAAATTTAGGCGTAATCCCTCTCCCCAGAACCTTGATACTCTTAACGTTCGCATAAGTGTAGCGCAAAAGCTAATCCGACAACTGGCAAAATTTCTGTTCCTCAGTTGACCACACTACAACGACTAGTGATATGTGGCGCAAAATGAGATGGCTGAAAGGTTACCGCTCACCTAGACATTTTATAGACGCCCATAGTACTACAAATCTTTTAAATTCCCTTACCCCAGATTATGTATCCCCTTCTACTCCTATGGTCCACCATAATAATCCTATCTTAGATAGTGAGATCTCCATACAGGAGCTAGATAAATGTATCAAGTCTAAGGATACATCTCCTGGATTAGATGATATATCCTATTCTATGATTAAGAATTTACCTGATGTAGGAAAATCTGTATTACTTACTTTATTTAATAACTTTTTTGAACACAGTTTTGTCCCCTCCCAGTGGCGCGACATTTGTATCATGCCTATTCCAAAACCTGGTCGCGACCCTAGTAACGTTACCTCACTCCGACCCATATCCTTGCTGTCGTGTATATGTAAAATGTACTATATACTGTGTTTTAAATAGAAGATTGGAATGGTTTTTGGAGAAAAGCAACACATTTTCGGTGAACACAGTTGGTTGCAGTTTCCACTATACAAACTGGTTTTTCCGAGGGTTGTTCTACTATAGCTTGTTTCTTAGATATAAATAATGCTTAATAATATAATAATAAAGCCATTTATTCCAGATCTCACTCTTGTATATTACAATTTATATTTATTTATTTATATATGCTTTATTGTACACCAAAAAAAAAAAAGAAAACAAAGAATATCTTAAACTAAAACAACATACAATCGGCGGCCTTATCGCGTTCCGCGATCTCTTCCAGGCAACCTGGAATGGAAAGAGACAGCCTGGACATGACATGGGGCTGCAATTGGTGTAAACATAGTAAACAATTTTAACAGAGAAATATACGTAGTTAATAAATATGAACTGAAACATTATAAAAATCATACAATACACAAAAATATATACACAAATACATACATACTTAATATATAGGAAGAGGATATACTAATAATTAAAATATCATAGTGACAAGTAATGTTCCTTAACTAGTCTTTTAAAAACAGGCAGTGATTGCGCGCGCTTAATTGACACAGGCAGAGCATTCCATAAACGAGCGGCCTGAACTGTAAAAGATTTGTCTAAAAAAAAAATTGTGGAATGCATTGGCATTTTAAGTTTTAAGTTATCTGATGACCTAAGAAATCTTGTGTGGGAGTCACAAAGAAACTGGAAACGTTTCTTTAGGTATAGAGGGGTGTTTGGGGAAAAAAGCACATTGTACAAGAGGGAAAGAATATGGGCATTCCGGCGAAGGCGGATAGGCAACCACTTGAGTTTAACACGGAATTCTGAAACATGGTCATATTTGCGCAAACCAAATATAAACCTTATGCAGAAATTTTGAAGTCGCTCAAGTTTATTAAGTTGTACTTCAGTGAGATCAAGATAGCTGACATCAGCATAATCAAGGATGGGTAAAAGAAGAGATTGTGCAAGCGCAATCCTGGTGGCAGTCGGCAGAAAATTACGCAGCCTTCTTAAGGATGCAGCAGATGCGAATAACTTGCGACTAACTTCCTGTAGCTGGGTAGTCCAAGAAAAGTTCACGTCAATAAAAACCCCCAAATTTTTAACTTTTTCACTAAACGGAATAACTGAGTTATCAAAATAAACTTGGGGAAGAGTCGTCCAGTCAATCTTTGAGATCGTCCTAGAACTGCCCACCACCACAACCTGTGTCTTTATGGGGTTCACCGTAAGTCCATAGTTCTTGCTCCAGTCGCTTATACGGGCCAGATCACGGTTTAGGGACAAGATAGCCTCGGACAGATTTCCAAGAGGAGTTCGCGTGTAAATTTGAAGATCATCTGCATAAAGGTGGTAAGAAGAAATTAATTCGTAGGAGATTGAGTTAATGAAAACTGCGAAAAGTAAAGGAGATAAAACGCCACCCTGTGGTACCCCGGCGGAAGTACTACACCAGGAAGACATAGTCTCTCCGATGCAGATACGTTGCCGGCGACCGAACAGGTAACTACGAAACCAGTCAATTACCGATGGAGATATGTTTAAAGAGCAAAGAATACCAAGCAAAACATCGAAATCCACAGTGTTAAATGCATTACTGAAATCCAGTAGAGCTAAAACTGTTACATTTCCAATTTCCATGGCTGACCTTATGTCTTCAGTAATGTTCAGAAGCGCTGTACTAGTGCTATGACCAGGACGGCAACCAGACTGGAAAGGGTTGAGGAGATTATTTTTGGAAAGGAAAGTGCTTATTTGATTGTGGATTAACCGTTCGAGGACTTTGGAAAGGAATGGTAATATGGATATTGGACGGTATTCGGAGAAGGAGGTGGGATTGGACTTTTTCGGTAAAGGAATTATTTGAGCATCTTTCCATGAGCTTGGAAAGACACCACTAGATGCAGAAAAATTGAGGATGTGGGAGATGACGGGAAGGATTAAATCCAGCACTGGGAGTAACATTTTACGGCTGATACAGTCGCTTCCTACTGCATTTGAAGTAATAGATAGTATGCTCTTCTTAACATCACATGCGGAAAATTGACCAAAAGTAAATGGAGAATAGCTGGGAGTCGGAAGAGATGAAAGATAATGATGATAATGTTTGTTAGTAAGTTGTTGCTTAAATTTAAGAAAGGTTACTTATAATTAATGTTAGTACTATTTATGAGATTTGGACCCCTGTTTGGGTAAAGGCCTCCTCCATCCTTTTCCATGACTCCCTGTCCATGCCTGACTTTATCCAGTCGTTTCCTGCGACGTGTATTATGTCATCAGCCCACCGTCTTAATTGTCGACCAACATTCCTTTTCCCCATGGGTCCTTTCCATCGTGTGGGCTTCAGTGGATTTCTTTTAATGCCCAGAATTTCTTCCAAGTTGCGTTGATTCTTTTCGTTACTTCTTCCTCGTTGCTTGACGTTTTGAATGAGATTTGCTTCCCCAAGTAGATGTATTCGCTGACGTATTCTATATTGTTACCTTTTATCACTATCGGGCGTTGGCAATTGTTGGTTAATATCTTAGTTTTATTTACATTCATCTCTAGGCCGATTTTGGAGCTTTTGCTGTCCAGTGATCTCATCATTTCTTTAGGTCTTTGGCAGTTTCAGCAATTATAACAATATCATCAGCGAATCGCAGATGGCTTAAATAGTGTCCGTTTATGTACACTCCCCTGTTTTTCCAGTCTAGTTTTTGAAAAATATTTTCAAGTACTGCTATAAATAGCTTCGGGGATAGAGGATCTCCCTGTCTAACTCCTCGTTCTATGTTTATTTCGTCTCCTCTAGTTTCTAATTTAACTCTGCTAGTACTATTTGTATAGATATATTTCAAGATATTGATGTATTTATAGTTAATATTTGATTGTTCTAGTGCGTTCCAGATTGAACAGTGGCTGATGCTGTCAAAAGCTTTGCTGTAGTCAATGAAGGCCACATACAGAGGTCTATTGTATTCTCTGTATTTTTCTATGACTTGTTCTAATGTCTGTATGTGGTCCATTGTGCTGATGCCTGATCTGAATCCTGCTTGTTCCTTTGATTGCTGCTTATCAATGTCGTCGGATATTCTCTTTAAAATTATGGATGAAAATAGTTTGTATATACTTGCCAGCAGGCTTATGGGTCTATAATTCCCTATATCTAAGGGGCTTCCCTTCTTAAAGGGTAGGATAATGTCTGATGTACACCATTGTTTTGGCACATTTTCTTCGTCTAGTATCATAATAAACAATAATAATAATAATAATAATAATATTTAGGTAGGATTTAGTAGGATCACGTATCTGTAAATATTTATGGAATTTTCTTCATAGAAGAGTACTCAAAATAAGATCTGGGATCAACTATATTAGTAGACATTCAGGATATGGTTTGGCTCAGGGTGACCCGCTATCTCTACTTTTATTTAATATAATAACGCTGAATATATGTAAAAAATTGCAGAATAACATTCATATATCCCAGTACGCGGATGATTTCGCTATTTATGTACAGTGTTCTTCGGTTAGTGATGGGCAATCGAAGATCCAATCTAGTCTTGATATGATCAGTGACTTGTTAAAGAATGTGGGTTTAAACATTTCCCCCGCCAAAAGTAAGATCTGTTGGTTTAGTAGAGGTTATCGTAGACCTACTATAGAAGTGCATTTAAATGGGACCTTGTTAGATTTAGTTGACCATGTGAAGTGCTTAGGAGTGTGGCTGGACAAGGGTCTTCGATGGAAGAAACATATTAATGAGGTCCGTGAACGAGTACTAAAACTGATTAATATTTTTAAGGTTTTGGTGGGGCCCGGATGGGGAATACATCCCAACCATTTACGACGACTGTACATTGCACTTATTCGTAGTCGTATAGACTTTGGCAGCTTTATACTGGACAATAGTGCAGACACACATTTGACAAAACTGGACAGGTTACAAAACGTTTGCATGCGGTTAATAGGTGGATTTATCAAAACTACGCCGATCCACGTGATGGAATCCGAATTAATGTTACCTCCCCTTTTGTTCGTCGCCAATATTTAGCTGGTAAATTCTATTTAAAATCAAAATGCTTTGATTTTCCTGTGATAGAAATACTGAATAAGCTACACCGTCTCTGCGACAGTAATACTTTTTGGAGAAAAAAGAAAAAACCTCTTTTAGTTTGGTCTCACGATGTTCTTAAGCAAGAACATATGTATTGTAGCAATAAAATGGGCACGTTCTCCATGACTACTTGGGTAAGCAATATGGACTTAACAGCTATTGTAAAACCTAATTTAGATTCAGTAGATAAACCTAAACACCGTTATAATGTCTGTAATTTAAAATCAATTTGTTGTAAATCTCTAAATGCACTTTATTCTGGCTTTTACTGTGTATATACGGACGATTTTAAAGGAAAGAATTTTGGTGGTGCGGCCTTTTATGATTCACAAATAGATTATTTTTTTTTTAATTTAAAATAGCAACAAAATTGACAATTATGCACTTGGAGCTTATCGCTATTGCTGAAGCTTTGCCCTATATCGAGTCATTGGATGGTGATCGGTTTGTCATTTTCACTGACTCGAAAAGTGCTCTTCTCCATCTTATGAGATGCACAAGTTCCCCATCAGTTAGAGGGCTTCCTATAGCTTTTACTATTTTAAGAGGGATTACTGAATTTGTTGCCAAGAATAAAACAATTGTATTGCAATGGATCCCTTCCCTCGTTGGATTAGAGGGTAATGAGGTGGTTGATCGTTTAGCAAACGAAGCCGGGTCAGATGGAGAAATGTATTCGTGTTCTCCCTGGCATACGAGCTCTTACCCTTAGTTAAAGACAATTGTGTTCAATCCTGGTCAGAATATTTTGATAAGCAGTCGTTAACGAAAGGTATTTTGTACAAGACGATTCAACCATCTCTTCCACGGACTCTTTGGTTCAACGAGGGAGGGATGACTAGACAGGAAGTCGTGACGGCTTTGAGGCTCCGATCCGGCCACATACCGCTCAATAGTTTCGGATTTATGTTGCGCAAAGTTGAATCTCCCAATTGCGTTGTCTGTGGAGTAATAGAAGACGTGCATCATATCCTGTCGGAGTGTGTTCGTATTGGAGTCCAAAGACGTCACGCTTTTGTTAATAACTTTAATGTAGGCTTCTATAATAGTGTTCTAGCCTCACCGTTATCAGATGATGCTAGAACACTTTATCATATTATTATTATGGGTATAAGGTTGCGGGTAGGTTAATTCTTAGATGTAATAACTTGTATACAATCATCAGGGTGATATATTCTTTATAGAAAAAAACCCTGTAAATAAATAAAGATTAAAAAAAAACTAGTATGTATATAAAAATGAATAAACGAAAATAATAATCTAAGTCTAAAAAGGAAGGAATATTGCAGAATATATCACCCAGCAGGCTCACTAATGCACACGGATTATATTTAAAAATACAGATGGATACAATGTTTTTTTGTATCATACTTCATCTGAATCGGTCCAGTATTCAGAGCAAATTGGTTGTGACTTGTGACAAAAGGACGAACAGACACATGAGTACCTATGTATACTGTGCTTGTTATGAGGTGTACAATAAAGTATATTATAAATAATAAATAAATAAATGGTTCCGTTGTTTCTTTCAGAAATACTTTCCCTAAAAATGCTATTAGGTTCATAAAATAAAACACAATTCCGATGTTTTTCATGACTATTCAAGCAAACCTTAAAGTTAATATGTTTATTAACCCAGACTGACCTAGATAACGCACAGGAAATCCGCAGTACAACGCAGAGAGAGCCGGTTCAGATGGGTGCTGCTACTACGCGGCCCCATTTGATATGTAGCGTAACTTTGTTTGCATAGTAATAAAGCACAAGAGCGAACGACTTGTGCGTCTTGTATAGAGATAATAGGTTACTTTAAGGTGGATGCTCCAGGGTGGCCCGCGAAATTCAAATATTTTTTATGTTTTTTGCAATTTGCCGGTCAGTGTGAAGCTGTATGTGGACCAAATGCGATCTGCGACCGTAACGCGTATTTATCTAAAGAATTATAACCATTTTAATCATCAATATAGCCCTCCAAGTTCATGTAGTTCGAAAGAATGATTAATTCTGGAGCATCCACCTTAAGAGTGGAAACTAGCACTTTTTGAGCTACCATATTCTGGACGAAAAGTTGATAGCTGAGCAGATGCGACATGCTGAGTGGACCATGAGAATGTATGGACCTTTTGGTCGTAATTATTTATTTACGTAACGCGTCCGTATTTGAATCACAGAACCTTATTTGTTTATCCTTCTGGAGCGGTCTAGTAGATTCGGAGCATGTTGGCTGTGATAAACGGACTGACAGATAGACTCACCAGTTATCTTCAAGAGGTTCAGTTTTTTCAATCGGCCATACTTACCCCTAAGAAGCTGTTAGGCTAAAAACAAACTTGTAGAAGGTTGGAAGTCGGTGTTCAAAAACGAAATAACCAATAACACCGACTTCCGAAATTAAAGTTATTTTTTACTTTGTAGTGGTACACAGGTACCACTTAAAAGTGAAACCACAAACACAGTCGGCGTGATGTTATGGTGTAAACAATCAACAGACATGCGATTTCAGAATCCGACATCCCGATCCATTTGCTAACATTTATTGAAGAGTTCCGTTGCCTACCTTCGAAGATCTTCATCAGATTTCCACCAAATTTAAATGGGACCAGTCCGAGAAAATACTCTTCCAAACAAAAAAAGGAATTATCCTAATCGGTTAACAATTGGCGAAAATATCGCTGAACAAAGATTTTTCATGGGATCCCATCATCAGATCCTGACTTATACCTTCCATCATCAGCTCAGCAACATGAGATGATGATTGACAGGCACAAATATATGAATTGCGTTAGAAATGTCATGAAAAACATGGTGTGTCTATAAAACTTGAGGGTTTCCCTCGATTTTCATGGGATCCCATGATCAGATTCTGTCTTGATGACAATGGGACCACCGCCAGATATAAAGCGAATAAAGAAAGAATGTTGAAAATCGATCCACAATTGGCGGAGTAATCAGTGAAAAAAAAATACATACATCCGAACATAGAACCTCCTCCTTTTGGAAGAAGTCGGTTAAAAATACAACAATACTTAATATTTTTCATGCAAACCTAAAAGTTAATATATTTATTAACCCAGACTGACCTTGATCTGACCTAGATACTGCACAGGGTTCGCAGTACAACGCAGAGAGAGCCGGTTCAGATGGATGCTGCTAGGCTGCTACGTCCCCGCCTCATTTGTTACGTAGCGTAACTTTATTTGCATAACAATAAAGCACATGAGCGTAAAACATGTGTTTTGTTCAGAGAGAATAAGCTTATCCTTTGTCAAGAAATCTGGTTGTTATGTTTCCTCGGAGTTAATGGATAGTTGTATCCTTTTAGGGTGGAAAAATATGTTTAAGGTTTCCGAAGAGAGTGCGACAGTGCGATTAAGATGCGACGAACCCCAAGCAGCCTTTCCAAAAACAGAATTGTTGATGAACAGCTTTCAATTTACCAAGCTGGATCTGGATGTAGGTACAAGGATTTTAGAAGGTAGTGTTAAATAGCAGATGGTTTCAGCTGGTTGTGAAGATCGAGACTATTTAGTCGCGAGCTGTAAAATAACAGCCGCACGGATCAATGTTCCAAGTTAAACAATACGTTAAGCTGTTGGTCGTGTACACTCTTCCCAAACACTGCGTCTTAGAAGCCAGAATAAAAAATGGCGATTACCAGAAAAGTGCCGCGTCAATAGAACGTGATCCAGGAAGAAACGATTCAACTGTTCTGGATCCCGCAACGAAATTAATCAGAAAAGTACAGCGGAGTAGCGAGAAAAGTATAATTTCCGCTTCTTTCCTTATTAAGCAAGAGACAGACCTAAACTATGCCAAACGTTATGTCAACAGTTGGTCCTGTATGGCAAATGTAGACTCTGGAAATCGTTACGGAAATCTAAACAAGTTACTCTATAGCTTGAAAGAAACCTGAGTGCTAATTTTACAATTTTTTAAGCAACTGCAACGTTCGCATTGGCATCTGTCTCAATCTGTCAAAAATGTATGGAAATTGAGGCTTCTTTTCGACATTATCATCATCATTTCAGCCGAAAGATGATGTCCACTGCTCCACTGCTGGACATAGTCCACTGCTGGACATAGGCCTCCCCCAAAAGAGGGGCGAGTCCCTTAGTCGCCTCTTACGACACCCACGGGAAGTGATAGGATGGTTTTATTCTTTTACGGTACCATACGGCACCGGCCGACACCATACGGCAACATGTCTTTTGAACAGTTGCTTAAAAAAATAGTACAACCGGCCCTCTACTTGTCGATCCCCACACTTTTGTTTTCGCCAAATTCTGACATCGAAACATTCTTCCCTAAATAAGAAAGTAATATATAATCTTTTATCAAATACCAACGTTGCTAACAAATTGGTAGATGGGATTAAGCTCAAGGATTGGGTTATCGGTTCTCCTGACCTTGCCACGAAATATGACGAGGAAATAGAAAATTCTTGCACAGGGGAGAAATAAAAAAATATTTTATGTCATGTTGTTGTTAAGTATATGTTGTTGGAAAGATAAGGTGTTAGAGGGCTCTTTTTACTATTCGTTTTATTATGGTAAAATAGTCTTTGTTGCTGTTGTAGCAGTGTTCTTCAATAAAGCATCGGACATGACATCGGAATGATGGCTACAGTTTTTCCAGTTTTGCATACTACCGATCTTTCAACTTATAAATTTTCGGAAGGGGGAAACTAGCCTCAGGTATTTTTCCGGTATTCAATTGCCCACAATTTGGCACTCAGCCAAAGTAGCAATAATAATAATAATAATAAATAAATCCGCAAGGCAGTTTTGTGGCGAACTGTTGGGCACTGGCGACCCCACGGACCTGATCTCCAGGGAGAATTCTTGTTCCTCATTTCCGGCTTGCCTTTATTGGCTGGCCGGGGTGAAAACTGATGAGGAACAGAGCTCCCACCTTTTTCTTGCCTTAATCGGCCGGTCTGAGTGGAGATTCGCAAGAGCAAACGTGCTCGGGAGAAGGATGTATAATCCAGTAAGGTGCTGGTAGGGATCTTGACCGTACTTCCGGGATTGTCCTGATAGCCGTGGTATACCTCTCCACTCCTCTAGCACCTCAGGATATGTTGCCCCCTTGGCGCTACGTTACTTTGTGCTAGCGACCCTTTTCAGGGGGCCCATTTATTGAGTGTGCAAGTCACCCCCTGCCATTTTAAAGCCTTTTTAATTGTCAATGGTCAGGCAGGGGCCAATAGTTCTTCCATAGTAAACGATTATTAGTCCACTAAACCAGCCAAACCCATAGCGTTTCATCTTTTGTTTCCATATTCTGCAATAGTCCTGCTCCAACCGGGGATTGTCCTTGGGTATACTTTAACAGTGCATACAGGGATAATCGTCGGTTGGTGTCCCATTCAATTTAAAATGTCTAAAGAGGCCTCTGCGAGTTGGCTTCGGCCCCTCGTACGCCTACCAAAGGACCGGGTCTCTAGGGACCCGAGAATGTCAAAAACATAAAAAAAATAATAATAATAATCTGTGGCTCGGCTGTCAACTGAAACGTCATATTTTTTGCTCAATCCGCAATTTTCTATACAATTTAATTCAATTTCTTTCATCAAAATGGCAAAAACTAACAGTAAAACAAGAAAAAAAACAGTGACGATATAAGAAAACCAAACACGAAACCAATTACCTCTTTTTGGACCGATAACATGATCATTATAAAATGCTGACAAGAAGCCGAGCTCGAAAACAAAACGCACCAACTCCATCTTCGGGTTCGTCGCTCAGTTCCGCCTCGCAGCCGCCGGGACCAGCGCCAGCCGTGAGTCCTGAGATTCCGGTAGCTGCAGTTGCGTCGAGCTCGAGCGACGAATACTTCTCGCCGCCGACGACACCACCACCTGCGCGTCGGCGCGGGCGAGGCCGACCACCGGCCAGCTTAGGACCTCGAGGCCCACCGGTCTCTGACAGGGTCCCCGCTATCGGTGGAAGTGTGCAGCGTATAAAATGGACTCAAGCCATTAATGAGAATGTGATACGCTCATACTTTGGGGCTACAGAGGGGGGAACTAACCTGACTGCGTACCGTGGTCGGATGCTCTCTCTGTTTCAGGTACTTGAGCCAGCTGTCAACGTTTCAGCCCAACGACTGTCGGATCAGGTGCGGGTTATCCAGCGTAACCGTATGTTGGATGATGCCGTACTTGATAGACTGCGTCTGGAATCACGGAGCAGCCGCGTCTCACCTACTTCGCCACCGGCCGCGGTGCAAATACAACCCAGTGCAAGTGTTTCACCGCGACCCAATTACGTCGGTGAAATTGATGACGACGGGGCCACATCCGTGAGTACCCAATGCAATGAGCGATTGAGGAGCGCTTTGGAGGATGCCTTCCGAGAGTATCGCTCCACAGCGCCTGGGCTTAGACCTCGTCTACCTCGTTTGCCCATGCATAATAAAAATAGGGCGCTGGTGTGTGCTCTAGATTCGCAGCTAACAAGTTATTTTGATAGCAGCGAAGACCTTACCGATACCCACTCGATCTTGTACTGTGCGGCTGCAGCAGCATGTCGTGTAGCTCATGTCAAATTTCCTAGTAGTGACAGAGTTACACGACCAGCTGTACCAGCTTGGCAGTGCAGGATCGAGAGTCGTATCGGTGAGGCTAGAGCACTCATCGGCAAACTAATCTGCTTCAGGGAGGGCAACACTCGCCGCAGAGTGATGCGCTTTGTGAGGCGGGCGTTCTCGGGGACTGATATTAGTCCTCGGGATTATCTGACCCACGTCACAGAGCGTATCGACTTCCTGAAGCAGAAA
This sequence comes from Lacanobia oleracea, assembly GCA_950371165.1. Taxonomy (NCBI): domain Eukaryota; kingdom Metazoa; phylum Arthropoda; class Insecta; order Lepidoptera; family Noctuidae; genus Lacanobia; species Lacanobia oleracea. The sequence continues at coordinate 17,524,616 of OX493396.1, forward strand.
GTCTATGCATGGGCAAACCGTATACGTCGGTACAAGCGGCGAGTGGAGCGATACACTCAGAATCGCACATTCCAAAGCAATGAGAGGTGGGTTTATAGGGCTTGGGAGCGACCAGACCAAGGTGTGACTGATACGCGCCTACCGGATGATGATGCCTTGTGTTCATTCTGGCGCAGCATCTGGTCGGTGCCTGTCAGTCATACCGAGGGCGATTGGACTCGGGAGGTCGAGCGCGCGTGCGATCCGATACCAGAAATGGGGGCAATTAACATCAGCCCCCAAGACGTAGCTCGTGCAGTCCGTCCGTTGCCTAACTGGAAATCTCCGGGACCGGACGGGCTGCACAACTTTTGGATTAAATGGTTCAAAAGATCGCACGCTCGCTTGGCATCTCAATTCCAGTCTGCGTTAGAGTCAGGGTCGCTGCCCCAGTTCCTAACTACAGGAATAACCCACCTGCTCCATAAATCAGGTAGTACCGCGGAGCCTAAAAATTATAGACCGATCACGTGTTTACCGACGGTCTATAAAGTTCTTACATCCATTTTGAGAGGAAAGATTAACCATCATATTGATAGTAATTCAATAATGTCTTCTTCTCAGAATGGATGTAGGAACGGGTCCCGCGGTACTAAGGAGCTGCTCCTCATCGACATAGCCATTAGCCAACAGGTTCGACGTTCCCGAAGAGATCTGTCGACATGCTGGATAGATTATAAGAAGGCCTATGACTCGGTGCCACATACATGGCTCATGAGGGTGCTGGAACTGTACAAAGTTGATGCAGTTTTACGCACCTTCCTGATGTCGTGTATGGGGCAGTGGAGGACGGTTCTTCACTATCCAGGGTGTCGACAGACCCAGGCGAACAGCGAACCGATAAGGATCGAGCGTGGCATATTTCAGGGTGACAGTCTGAGTCCACTGTGGTTTTGTCTGGCCCTCAACCCTCTCAGTACATTGTTGGAGGGTTCGGGCCAAGGCTACCGGTTGAAAAGAGGTGGCCAGGTCATATCGCACCTCCTTTACATGGATGACTTGAAACTCTTTGCTCCTAACAACTTGCAACTGATGAAGCTACTGAAGGTAACAGAAACCTTCAGTGGCGCCATCAGGATGGAATTTGGTTTGGACAAATGTGCGGTCATGCATGTAAAGCGAGGGGAGATTATGGAATCCGAGGGAACACAAATCTCGGATTCCATAGACCTTAGGTCCCTCGCCTCAACCGAAACTTACAAGTATTTGGGTATGTCGGAAGCGTTAGGCATCAGTGTTACTGATATGAAACAATCGTTGAAGGAGCGTTTCTTTGGCCGCCTGAACAAAGTACTTAACAGTCTTTTATCAGGCGGAAACAAGGTGCGCGCCTTCAACGGTTGGGTCATGCCGGTTTTGATGTATTCCTTCGGCATACTCAAATGGACTCAGACGGAACTTGACGCCCTGGATAGGAGGGTACGTTCACTGCTTACCGCAAATCGGATGCATCACCCACGGTCATCGGTGATGAGGCTGTATATCCCGCGGAAGTGCGGGGGTCGTGGCTTCTTAAATGCTAAGACCCTGCACAACCGCGAGGTATGCAGCCTTAGGGAATACTTCCTAGAAGCCGACGTGGGTATGCATCGAGATGTGGTAGCGGTGGACAAAGGCCTTACCGCGCTCTCCTTGGCTAACGAGAACTGGCGCAAACCTGTGGTATTAGATACTAACGACCGCAGGGAGGTATGGCAGAGCAAGGAGCTGCACGGACGCTTTTATCGGGTCCTACATGGGCCCGATGTAGACTTCTTAGCGTCCGTAGCCTGGCTTCGTTTTGGTGACCTCTTCGGGGAAACCGAAGGTTTTGTCTGTGCAATTATGGACGAAGTTATGATGACTAATAACTACCGGAAATACATTGTGAAGGACGGTACGGTTGACATATGTCGGGCATGTCACCGGCCCGGGGAATCCATCCGCCACATTATTTCCGGTTGTTCTAGTCTGGCTAACGGAGACTATTTGCACAGGCACAACCTTGTAGCCAGGATTATCCACCAGCAACTTGCTCTTAAATACAATCTTGTGGAATCGGAAGTACCGTACTATAGGTATGTGCCCGACCCAGTTCTCGAAAGTGGTAGTTGCACATTGTATTGGGATCGGTCTATCATCACTGACAGGACTATTGTTGCCAATAAGCCTGATATAGTGGTGATAGACCGACTAGAGCGTCGCGCAATGATTGTTGATATAGCAGTCCCTCATGACGAGAACCTCGTGAAGTCAGAGAAAGATAAACAATCGAAGTATCTTGACTTGGCTCGTGAGGTTGTCGACATGTGGGATGTGAACACTGCAGTCATTGTGCCGATAGTCGTGACGGCCAATGGCATTATTGCTAAGAGCCTCGACCAACATCTCAAGAGGCTCTCGTTGGGCAGCTGGATCAAGGGCTTGATTCAGAAAGCAGTACTCCTGGACACGGCGCGCATCGTTAGGAGGTTCCTCTCTCGGGAGCCCTGACCACCGGTAGCTTGGACTCTGTTCCCGATACCGGTGGGCTACTATTTTTTATATTTTTAAATGTTTTTTTTTTGTATTTTTCTAGAAATATTTAAAAATGTAAATAATATGTTAAAATATGAATAAATGGAATAATAATAATAATAATAATAACATTTTTTTCTGAATCCGCAATTTTCAATATAATTTATTAAATCATTACCATTAAAATGGCAAATATAATCAGTACAACAAAAAAAAAACCAGGAACACAACAATAAAATCAAGAACAACAACAATTTCCGCTTTTTGGACCGACAACAAAATGTGAAATGCTGGCAAGAAGCCGAGCTCAAAAACAAAACGCACGACCAACATCTTCGGGTTCGTCGCTCAGCTCCGCCTCGCAGCCGCCGGGACCTGCGCCAGCCGCGAGTCCAGGGATTCTGGTAGCTGCAGTTGCGTCGAGTTCGAGCGACGAATACTTCTCGCCGCCGACGACACCACCACCTGCGCGTCGGCGCGGACGAGGCCGACCACCGGCCAGCTTAGGACTTCGAGGCCCACCGGCCTCTGACAGGGTCCCCGCTACCGGTGGAAGTGTGCAGCGTATGAAATGGTCGCAATCCATAAACGAGAATGTGATACGCTCATACTTTGGGGCTACAGAGGGGGGAACTAACCTGACTGCGTACCGTGGTCGGATGCTCTCTCTGTTTCAGGTACTTGAGCCAGCTGTCAACGTTTCAGCCCAACGGTTATCGGATCAGGTGCGGGTTATCCAGCGTAACCGTATGTTGGATGACGCCGTGCTTGATAGACTGCGTCTGGAATCACGGAGCAGCCGCGTCTCACCTACTTCGCCACCGGCCGCGGTGCAAATACAACCCAGTGCAAGTGTTTCACCGCGACTCAACTACGTCGGTGAAGATGATGATGACGGGGCCACATCCGTGAGTACCCAATGCAATGAGCGATTGAGGAGCGCTTTGGAGGATGCCTTCCGAGAGTATCGCTCTACACCGCCTGGGCTTAGACCTCGTCTACCTCGTTTGCCCATGCATAATAAAAATAGGGCGCTGGTGTGTGCTCTAGATTCGCAGCTAACAAGTTATTTTGACAGCAGCGAAGACCTTGCCGATACCCACTCGATCTTGTACTGTGCGGCTGCAGCAGCATGTCGTGTAGCTCATGTCAAATTTCCTAGTAGTGACAGAGTTACACGACCAGCTGTACCAGCTTGGCAGTGCAGGATCGAGCGTCGTATCGGTGAGGCTAGAGCACTCATCGGCAAACTAATCTGCTTCAGGGAGGGTAACACTCGCCGCAGAGTGATGCGCTTTGTGAGGCGGGCGTTCTCGGGGACTGATATTAGTCCTCGGGATTATCTGACCCGCGTCACAGAGCGTATCGACTTCCTGAAGCAGAAAGTCTATGCATGGGCAAGCCGTATACGTCGGTACAAGCGGCGAGTGGAGCGATATACTCAGAATCGCACATTCCAAAGCAATGAGAGGTGGGTTTATAGGGCTTGGGAGCGACCAGACCAAGGTGTGACTGATACGCGCCTACCGGATGATGATGCCATGTGTTCATTCTGGCGCAGCATCTGGTCGGTGCCTGTCAGTCATACCGAGGGCGATTGGACTCGGGAGGTCGAGCGCGCGTGCGATCCGATACCAGAAATGGGGCCAATTAACATCAGCCCCCAAGACGTAGCTCGTGCAGTCCGTCCGTTGCCTAACTGGAAATCTCCGGGACCGGACGGGCTGCACAACTTTTGGATTAAATGGTTCAAAAGATCGCACGCTCGCTTGGCATCTCAATTCCAGTCTGCGTTAGAGTCAGGGTCGCTGCCCCAGTTCCTGACTACAGGAATAACCCACCTGCTCCATAAATCAGGTAGTACCACGGAGCCAAAAAATTATAGACCGATCACGTGTTTACCGACGGTCTATAAAGTTCTTACATCCATTTTGAGAGGAAAGATTAACCATCATATTGATAGTAATTCAATAATGTCTTCTTCTCAAAATGGATGTAGGAACGGGTCCCGCGGTACTAAGGAGCTGCTCCTCATCGACATAGCCATTAGCCAACAGGTTCGACGTTCCCGAAGGGATCTGTCGACATGCTGGATAGATTATAAGAAGGCCTATGACTCGGTGCCACATACATGGCTCATGAGGGTGCTGGAACTGTACAAAGTTGATGCAGTTTTACGCACCTTCCTGATGTCGTGTATGGGGCAGTGGAGGACGGTTCTTCACTATCCAGGGTGTCGACAGACCCAGGCGAACAGCGAACCGATAAGGATCGAGCGTGGCATATTTCAGGGTGACAGTCTGAGTCCACTGTGGTTTTGTCTGGCCCTCAACCCTCTCAGTACATTGTTGGAGGGTTCGGGCCAAGGCTACCGGTTGAGAAGAGGTGGTCAGGTCATATCGCACCTCCTTTACATGGATGACTTGAAACTGTTTGCTCCTAACAACTTGCAACTGATGAAGCTACTGAAGGTAACAGAAACCTTCAGTGGCGCCATCAGGATGGAATTTGGTTTGGACAAATGTGCGGTCATGCATGTAAAGCGAGGGGAGATTATGGAATCCGAGGGAACACAACTCTCGGATTCCATAGACCTTAGGTCCCTCTCCTCAACCGAAACTTACAAGTATTTGGGTGTGTCGGAAGCGTTGGGCATCAGTGCTACTGACATGAAACAATCGTTGAAGGAGCGCTTCTTTGGCCGCTTGAACAAAGTACTTAACAGTCTTTTATCAGGCGGAAACAAGGTGCGCGCCTTCAACGGTTGGGTCATGCCGGTTTTGATGTATTCTTTCGGCATACTCAAATGGACTCAGACGGAACTTGACGCCCTGGATAGGAGGGTACGTTCACTGCTTACTGCAAATCGGATGCATCACCCACGGTCATCGGTGATGAGGCTGTATATCCCGCGGAAGTGCGGGGGTCGTGGCTTCTTAAATGCTAAGACCCTGCACAATCGCGAGGTATGCAGCCTTAGGGAATACTTCCTAGAGGCCGACGTGGGTAAGCATCGAGATGTGGTAGCGGTGGACAAAGGCCTTACCGCGCTCTCCTTGGCTAACGAGAACTGGCGCAAACCTGTGGTATTAGATACTAACGACCGCAGGGAGGTATGGCAGAGCAAGGAGCTGCACGGACGCTTTTATCGGGTCCTACATGGGCCCGATGTAGACTTCTTAGCGTCCGTAGCCTGGCTTCGTTTTGGTGACCTCTTCGGGGAAACCGAAGGTTTTGTCTGTGCAATTATGGACGAAGTTATGATGACTAATAATTACCGGAAATACATTGTGAAGGACGGTACGGTTGACATATGTCGGGCATGTCACCGGCCTGGGGAATCTATCCGTCACATTATTTCCGGTTGTTCTAGTCTGGCTAACGGAGACTATTTGCACAGGCACAACCTTGTAGCCAGGATTATCCACCAGCAACTTGCTCTTAAATACAATCTTGTGGAATCGGAAGTACCGTACTATAGGTATGTGCCCGACCCAGTTCTCGAAAGTGGTAGTTGCACATTGTATTGGGATCGGTCTATCATCACTGACAGGACTATTGTTGCCAATAAGCCTGATATAGTGGTGATAGACCGACTAGAGCGTCGCGCAATGATTGTTGATATAGCAGTCCCTCATGACGAGAACCTCGTGAAGTCAGAAAAAGATAAACAAACGAAGTATCTTGACTTGGCTCGCGAGGTTGTCGACATGTGGGATGTGAACACAGCAGTCATTGTGCCGATATTCGTGACGGCCAATGGTATTATTGCCAAGAGCCTCGACCAACATCTCAAGAGGCTCTCGTTGGGCAGCTGGATCAAGGGCTTGATCCAGAAAGCAGTACTCCTGGACACGGCGCGCATTGTTAGGAGGTTCCTCTCTCAGGAGCCCTGACCACCGGTAGCTTGGACCCTGTTCCCGATACCGGTGGGCTACTATTTTTTATATTTTTAAATGTTTTTTGTATTTTTATAGAAATATTTAAAAATGTATTGAATATGTATATAAATGAATAAATGGAATAATAATAATAATAATAATAATCTGTGGCTCGGCTGTCAACTCAAACGTCATAATTTTTTTCTGAATCCGCAATTTTCAATATAATTTATTAAATCATTACCATTAAAATGGCAAATATAATCAGTACAACAAAAAAAAAACCAGGAACACAACAATAAAATCAAGAACAACAACAATTACCGCTTTTTGGACCGACAACAAAATGTGAAATGACAAGAAGCCGAGCTCAAAAACAAAACGCACGACCAACATCTTCGGGTTCGTCGCTCAGCTCCGCCTCGCAGCCGCCGGGACCTGCGCCAGCCGCGAGTCCAGGGATTCTGGTAGCTGCAGTTGCGTCGAGTTCGAGCGACGAATACTTCTCGCCGCCGACGACACCACCACCTGCGCGTCGGCGCGGACGAGGCCGACCACCGGCCAGCTTAGGACTTCGAGGCCCACCGGCCTCTGACAGGGTCCCCGCTACCGGTGGAAGTGTGCAGCGTATGAAATGGTCGCAATCCATAAACGAGAATGTGATACGCTCATACTTTGGGGCTACAGAGGGGGGAACTAACCTGACTGCGTACCGTGGTCGGATGCTCTCTCTGTTTCAGGTACTTGAGCCAGCTGTCAACGTTTCAGCCCAACGGTTATCGGATCAGGTGCGGGTTATCCAGCGTAACCGTATGTTGGATGACGCCGTGCTTGATAGACTGCGTCTGGAATCACTGAGCAGCCGCGTCTCACCTACTTCGCCACCGGCCGCGGTGCAAATACAACCCAGTGCAAGTGTTTCACCGCGACACAACTACGTCGGTGAAGATGATGATGACGGGGCCACATCCGTGAGTACCCAATGCAATGAGCGATTGAGGAGCGCTTTGGAGGATGCCTTCCGAGAGTATCGCTCTACACCGCCTGGGCTTAGACCTCGTCTACCTCGTTTGCCCATGCATAATAAAAATAGGGCGCTGGTGTGTGCTCTAGATTCGCAGCTAACAAGTTATTTTGACAGCAGCGAAGACCTTGCCGATACCCACTCGATCTTGTACTGTGCGGCTGCAGCAGCATGTCGTGTAGCTCATGTCAAATTTCCTAGTAGTGACAGAGTTACACGACCAGCTGTACCAGCTTGGCAGTGCAGGATCGAGCGTCGTATCGGTGAGGCTAGAGCACTCATCGGCAAACTAATCTGCTTCAGGGAGGGTAACACTCGCCGCAGAGTGATGCGCTTTGTGAGGCGGGCGTTCTCGGGGACTGATATTAGTCCTCGGAATTATCTGACCCGCGTCACAGAGCGTATCGACTTCCTGAAGCAGAAAGTCTATGCATGGGCAAGCCGTATACGTCGGTACAAGCGGCGAGTGGAGCGATACACTCAGAATCGCACATTCCAAAGCAATGAGAGGTGGGTTTATAGGGCTTGGGAGCGACCAGACCAAGGTGTGACTGATACGCGCCTACCGGATGATGATGCCATGTGTTCATTCTGGCGCAGCATCTGGTTGGTGCCTGTCAGTCATACCGAGGGCGATTGGACTCGGGAGGTCGAGCGCGCGTGCGATCCGATACCAGAAATGGGGGCAATTAACATCAGCCCCCAAGACGTAGCTCGTGCAGTCCGTCCGTTGCCTAACTGGAAATCTCCGGGACCGGACGGGCTGCACAACTTTTGGATTAAATGGTTCAAAAGATCGCACGCTCGCTTGGCATCTCAATTCCAGTCTGCGTTAGAGTCAGGGTCGCTGCCCCAGTTCCTGACTACAGGAATAACCCACCTGCTCCATAAATCAGGTAGTACCACGGAGCCAAAAAATTATAGACCGATCACGTGTTTACCGACGGTCTATAAAGTTCTTACATCCATTTTGAGAGGAAAGATTAACCATCATATTGATAGTAATTCAATAATGTCTTCTTCTCAAAATGGATGTAGGAACGGGTCCCGCGGTACTAAGGAGCTGCTCCTCATCGACATAGCCATTAGCCAACAGGTTCGACGTTCCCGAAGGGATCTGTCGACATGCTGGATAGATTATAAGAAGGCCTATGACTCGGTGCCACATACATGGCTCATGAGGGTGCTGGAACTGTACAAAGTTGATGCAGTTTTACGCACCTTCCTGATGTCGTGTATGGGGCAGTGGAGGACGGTTCTTCACTATCCAGGGTGTCGACAGACCCAGGCGAACAGCGAACCGATAAGGATCGAGCGTGGCATATTTCAGGGTGACAGTCTGAGTCCACTGTGGTTTTGTCTGGCCCTCAACCCTCTCAGTACATTGTTGGAGGGTTCGGGCCAAGGCTACCGGTTCAGAAGAGGTGGTCAGGTCATATCGCACCTCCTTTACATGGATGACTTGAAACTGTTTGCTCCTAACAACTTGCAACTGATGAAGCTACTGAAGGTAACAGAAACCTTCAGTGGCGCTATCAGGATGGAATTTGGTTTGGACAAATGTGCGGTCATGCATGTAAAGCGAGGGGAGATTATGGAATCCGAGGGAACACAACTCTCGGATTCCATAGACCTTAGGTCCCTCTCCTCAACCGAAACTTACAAGTATTTGGGTGTGTCGGAAGCGTTGGGCGTCAGTGCTACTGACATGAAACAATCGTTGAAGGAGCGCTTCTTTGGCCGCCTGAACAAAGTACTTAACAGTCTTTTATCAGGCGGAAACAAGGTGCGCGCCTTCAACGGTTGGGTCATGCCGGTTTTGATGTATTCTTTCGGCATACTCAAATGGACTCAGACGGAACTTGACGCCCTGGATAGGAGGGTACGTTCACTGCTTACTGCAAATCGGATGCATCACCCACGGTCATCGGTGATGAGGCTGTATATCCCGCGGAAGTGCGGGGGTCGTGGCTTCTTAAATGCTAAGACCCTGCACAACCGCGAGGTATGCAGCCTTAGGGAATACTTCCTAGAGGCCGACGTGGGTATGCATCGAGATGTGGTAGCGGTGGACAAAGGCCTTACCGCGCTCTCCTTGGCTAACGAGAACTGGCGCAAACCTGTGGTATTAGATACTAACGACCGCAGGGAGGTATGGCAGAGCAAGGAGCTTCACGGACGCTTTTATCGGGTCCTACATGGGCCCGATGTAGACTTCTTAGCGTCCGTAGCCTGGCTTCGTTTTGGTGACCTCTTCGGGGAAACCGAAGGTTTTGTCTGTGCAATTATGGACGAAGTTATGATGACTAATAATTACCGGAAATACATTGTGAAGGACGGTACGGTTGACATATGTCGGGCATGTCACCGGCCCGGGGAATCTATCCGTCACATTATTTCCGGTTGTTCTAGTCTAGCTAACGGAGACTATTTGCACAGGCACAACCTTGTAGCCAGGATTATCCACCAGCAACTTGCTCTTAAATACAATCATGTGGAATCGGAAGTACCGTACTATAGGTATGTGCCCGACCCAGTTCTCGAAAGTGGTAGTTGCACATTGTATTGGGATCGGTCTATCATCACTGACAGGACTATTGTTGCCAATAAGCCTGATATAGTGGTGATAGACCGACTAGAGCGTCGCGCAATGATTGTTGATATAGCAGTCCCTCATGACGAGAACCTCGTGAAGTCAGAAAAAGATAAACAAACGAAGTATCTTGACTTGGCTCGCGAGGTTGTCGACATGTGGGATGTGAACACAGCAGTCATTGTGCCGATAGTCGTGACGACCAATGGTATTATTGCCAAGAGCCTCAACCAACATCTCAAGAGGCTCTCGTTGGGCAGCTGGATCAAGGGCTTGATCCAGAAAGCAGTACTCCTGGACACGGCGCGCATTGTTAGGAGGTTCCTCTCTCAGGAGCCCTGACCACCGGTAGCTTGGACCCTGTTCCCGATACCGGTGGGCTACTATTTTTTATATTTTTAAATGTTTTTTGTATTTTTATTGAAATATTTAAAAATGTATTGAATATGTATATAAATGAATAAATGGAATAATAATAATAATAATAATCTCAGAGAATATTTTCTCAAAGCTGATGTGGGTATGCACCGAGATGTTGTCGCAGTGGACAAGGGTCTCACCCCATTATCCATGGCTAAGGAGAACTGGCGCAAACCTGTGATACTTACCACAGATGACCGCAAGGAAGTATGGAAAAGCAAGGAGCTTCACGGGCGCTTCTATCGGGCTCTTCATGGGTCCGATGTAGATTTTTCAGCGTCCGTGGCCTGGCTACGATTCAGTGATCTCTTCGGGGAGACTGAAGGTTTTGTCTGTGCGATTATGGACGAAGTTATCTTGACGAATAACTACCGGAGGCATATTATGAAGGATGGGACGGTGGACGTGTGTCGGGCATGCCACCGTCCGGGTGAGTCCATCAGACATATTATCTGTGCTTGTTCTCGTCTGGCTAACGGCGAATACTTGCACAGGCACAACCAAGTGGCCAGGATTATCCATCAGCAACTAGCTTTGAAATACAAACTTGTGGATGCTGAGGTACCGTATTATAAGTATGTGCCCGACCCAGTTCTCGAAAATGACCATGTCACGTTGTACTGGGATCGATCTATCATCACTGATAGGACTATTGTTGCCAATAAGCCTGATATAGTGGTGATAGACCGATTAGCGCGCCGCACAATGATAATTGATGTTACCATCCCGCATGACGAGAACCTCGTGAAGGCCGAGAAAGAGAAACAAATCAAGTATCTCGACTTAGCGCACGAGGTTGTCGACATGTGGAATGTGGACTCAGCTGTCATTGTGCCGATAGTCATTACGGCCAATGGCCTGATGGCCAAAAGCTTCGACGAACATCTGTCGAAGCTGGCGTTACGCGGTTGGGTAAAGGGCTTGATACAGAAGGCAGTACTCCTCGATACGGCTCGTATTGTGAGGAGGTTCCTTTCTCTGGAGCCCTAACCACCGGTAGCTTGGACCCTGCTCCCGACACCGGCGGACTACTACTTTTTATATTTTTAAATGTTTTTTGTATTTTTATAGAAATATTTAAAAATGTAATTTGTATGTATATATAAATAAATAAATGGAATAATAATAATCTGTGGCTCGGCTGTCAACTCGAACGTCATAATTTTTTTCTGAATCCGCAATTTTCAATATAATTTATTAAATCATTACCATTAAAATGGCAAATATAATCAGTACAACAAAAAAAAAACCAGGAACACAACAATAAAATCAAGAACAACAACAATTACCGCTTTTTGGACCGACAACAAAATGTGAAATGCTGACAAGAAGCCGAGCTCAAAAACAAAATGCACGACCAACATCTTCGGGTTCGTCGCTCAGCTCCGCCTCGCAGCCGCCGGGACCTGCGCCAGCCGCGAGTCCAGGGATTCTGGTAGCTGCAGTTGCGTCGAGTTCGAGCGACGAATACTTCTCGCCGCCGACGACACCACCACCTGCGCGTCGGCGCGGACGAGGCCGACCACCGGCCAGCTTAGGACTTCGAGGCCCACCGGCCTCTGACAGGGTCCCCGCTACCGGTGGAAGTGTGCAGCGTATGAAATGGTCGCAATCCATAAACGAGAATGTGATACGCTCATACTTTGGGGCTACAGAGGGGGGAACTATACTGACTGCGTACCGTGGTCGGATGCTCTCTCTTTTTCAGGTACTTGAGCCAGCTGTCAACGTTTCAGCCCAACGGTTATCGGATCAGGTGCGGGTTATCCAGCGTAACCGTATGTTGGATGACGCCGTGCTGTATAGACTGCGTCTGGAATCACGGAGCAGCCGCGTCTCACCTACTTCGCCACTGGCCGCGGTGCAAATACAACCCAGTGCAAGTGTTTCACCGCGACTCAACTACGTCGGTGAAGATGATGATGACGGGGCCACATCCGTGAGTACCCAATGCAATGAGCGATTGAGGAGCGCTTTGGAGGATGCCTTCCGAGAGTATCGCTCTACACCGCCTGGGCTTAGACCTCGTCTACCTCGTTTGCCCATGCATAATAAAAATAGGGCGCTGGTGTGTGCTCTAGATTCGCAGCTAACAAGTTATTTTGACAGCAGCGAAGACCTTGCCGATACCCACTCGATCTTGTACTGTGCGGCTGCAGCAGCATGTCGTGTAGCTCATGTCAAATTTCCTAGTAGTGACAGAGTTACACGACTAGCTGTACCAGCTTGGCAGTGCAGGATCGAGCGTCGTATCGGTGAAGCTAGAGCACTCATCGGCAAACTAATCTGCTTCAGGGAGGGTAACACTCGCCGCAGAGTGATGCGCTTTGTGAGGCGGGCGTTCTCGGGGACTGATATTAGTCCTCGGGACTATCTGACCCGCGTCACAGAGCGTATCGACTTCCTGAAGCAGAAAGTCTATGCATGGGCAAGCCGTATACGTCGGTACAAGCGGCGAGTGGAGCGATACACTCAGAATCGCACATTCCAAAGCAATGAGAGGTGGGTTTATAGGGCTTGGGAGCGACCAGACCAAGGTGTGACTGATACGCGCCTACCGGATGATGATGCATAAAGAATTGAGAATTGAGAATTGAGAATTGAGAGATGCCATGTGTTCATTCTGGCGCAGCATCTGGTCGGTGCCTGTCAGTCATACCGAGGGCGATTGGACTCGGGAGGTCGAGCGCGCGTGCGATCCGATACCAGAAATGGGGGCAATTAACATCAGCCCCCAAGACGTAGCTCGTGCAGTCCGTCCGTTGCCTAACTGGAAATCTCCGGGACCGGACGGGCTGCACAACTTTTGGATTAAATGGTTCAAAAGATCGCACGCTCGCTTGGCATCTCAATTCCAGTCTGCGTTAGAGTCAGGGTCGCTGCCCCAGTTCATGACTACAGGAATAACCCACCTGCTCCATAAATCAGGTAGTACCACGGAGCCAAAAAATTATAGACCGATCACGTGTTTACCGACGGTCTATAAAGTTCTTACATCCATTTTGAGAGGAAAGATTAACCATCATATTGATAGTAATTCAATAATGTCTTCTTCTCAAAATGGATGTAGGAACGGGTCCCGCGGTACTAAGGAGCTGCTCCTCATCGACATAGCCATTAGCCAACAGGTTCGACGTTCCCGAAGGGATCTGTCGACATGCTGGATAGATTATAAGAAGGCCTATGACTCGGTGCCACATACATGGCTCATGAGGGTGCTGGAACTGTACAAAGTTGATGCAGTTTTACGCACCTTCCTGATGTCGTGTATGGGGCAATGGAGGACGGTTCTTCACTATCCAGGGTGTCGACAGACCCAGGCGAACAGCGAACCGATAAGGATCGAGCGTGGCATATTTCAGGGTGACAGTCTGAGTCCACTGTGGTTTTGTCTGGCCCTCAACCCTCTCAGTACATTGTTGGAGGGTTCGGGCCAAGGCTACCGGTTGAGAAGAGGTGGTCAGGTCATATCGCACCTCCTTTACATGGATGACTTAAAACTGTTTGCTCCTAACAACTTGCAACTGATGAAGCTACTGAAGGTAACAGAAACCTTCAGTGGCGCCATCAGGATGGAATTTGGTTTGGACAAATGTGCGGTCATGCATGTAAAGCGAGGGGAGATTATGGAATCCGAGGGAACACAACTCTCGGATTCCATAGACCTTAGGTCCCTCTCCTCAACCGAAACTTACAAGTATTTGGGTGTGTCGGAAGCGTTAGGCATCAGTGCTACTGACATGAAACAATCGTTGAAGGAGCGCTTCTTTGGCCGCCTGAACAAAGTACTTAACAGTCTTTTATCAGGCGGAAACAAGGTGCGCGCCTTCAACGGTTGGGTCATGCCGGTTTTGATGTATTCTTTCGGCATACTCAAATGGACTCAGACGGAACTTGACGCCCTGGATAGGAGGGTACGTTCACTGCTTACTGCAAATCGAATGCATCACCCACGGTCATCGGTGATGAGGCTGTATATCCCGCGGAAGTGCGGGGGTCGTGGCTTCTTAAATGCTAAGACCCTGCACAACCGCGAGGTATGCAGCCTTAGGGAATACTTCCTAGAGGCCGACGTGGGTATGCATCGAGATGTGGTAGCGGTGGACAAAGGCCTTACCGCGCTCTCCTTGGCTAACGAGAACTTGCGCAAACCTGTGGTATTAGATACTAACGACCGCAGGGAGGTATGGCAGAGCAAGGAGCTTCACGGACGCTTTTATCGGGTCCTACATGGGCCCGATGTAGACTTCTTAGCGTCCGTAGCCTGGCTTCGTTTAGGTGACCTCTTCGGGGAAACCGAAGGTTTTGTTTGTGCAATTATGGACGAAGTTATGATGACTAATAACTACCGGAAATACATTGTGAAGGACGGTACGGTTGACATATGTCGGGCATGTCACCGGCCCGAGGAATCCATCCGCCACATTATTTCCGGTTGTTCTAGTCTGGCTAACGGAGACTATTTGCACAGGCACAACCTTGTAGCCAGGATTATCCACCAGCAACTTGCTCTTAAATACAATCTTGTGGAATCGGAAGTACCGTACTATAGGTATGTGCCCGACCCAGTTCTCGAAAATGGTAGTTGCACATTGTATTGGGATCGGTCTATCATCATCGGCATCCGCGGAAAAAGTCATGATTTGTTCACCTCGTACCTAAAGAACAGAGAACAAGTCGTAGAAATTGAATATTACGATAGCAAAACAAGAGAAATTAAATTAATTCGATCTCAAAACATACCCGTAAATGCATCAATACCACAAGGAACAGTGATAGGATGTCTACTGTTCCTTATTTACATCAACGATCTCCCTAACCACATAAATGAGCCATGCGTGTTGTTCGCCGACGATATTTCTATTTTAACACCATGTGAGAATAATATTGATTTAAACCAAAAACTGACTTCCATACTTGACACTACAACACACTGGATGAACGAACACAACCTCGAAATTAACTTCACTAAGACAAAAATTATAACTTTCTACCCTCGACAAAAGAAACCCTTAAATATAATTTTCAATTACAACGGACAAAACTTAGAAGTTGTAAATAAATTCACCCTTTTAGGCCTAGACGTAGATTCACACATAGATTGGAAACCCCACATTCAAAAAATAAGAGCTAAACTATCTAAGTTTACATACGCCCTCAGAGAAATAAAAAAAACCACAGACCTCAAAACAGCATTAGTTACCTATTACTCATACGCGTTTGCATGGCTCAAATATGGAATTATCTTATGGGGAAATAGCACAGACGCGCCTACACTATTCACTTTACAGAAAAAAATGATAAGAATATTAATGAATATCCAAGATTCCGACTCCTGTAAACCCTACTTCAAAGAGCTAAAAATATTAACTGTACCCTGTCTTTATATACTGGAAATTTGCAAATTTGTTCGAAAATATTCACAATTCTATACAAAAAGAGAGGACATTCAAACTAAAATCACACTTAGACATAAAAATAGGCTTAACATACCCACTTCACGATTGAAAATGCACTCTTCTAGTGCATTTGTTATGTCTATTAAAATATATAATAAGTTACCAGAATTCATCAAAAATGCAGACAGTAATAATATGTTTATCAATAAACTAAAACAATTTCTAATAGACAAATCCTACTATACTATAGATGAATACTATAACGATAAATATAAACTACAATAAAAACTATTAATTATATACTGTTTCACTGTAAAAATGTATCTACTTACAATAGTGAATAACATATAAATTAAATTTACACAAAATTAATTTGAATAAATACATAATTTAAAACTGATGACGATACAAATACTTGACATTTAATTTATTATACAAAGACATTACATACATAAATTAATTTAAATAATAACATAATTTCATAATAATGATGACAAATGAAATAACTGATATAATTTAATAATAATGATGACAGAAACAAATTGAAATATCTGACATCATTTATCAAGACTACACACAGACATAATTATAATATTTATACAAAATTAATTTAAATAAATACATAATTTAATAATGGTGACGATAAAAATAAATAAAAATAACTCAATATTAATAAAATTTAAAATAACGATGACAAAAATAAATTAAAGTATGGAACATAATTCACCACACAATAATATACATATAAATCTATTAACATTTTAACCATCTAATTACCTGTAATAATAATTAATGAATTCCATGAACTGTTACTTAGTCTTCGTCCTCTCTCCTAACTTTGCTGTGCCCGACAGGGTCCATATTGATCTTGACAATATTTATACCACCTATATGTACATAATATGGAATGCAATAAAATATTGAGTATTGAGTATCACTGACAGGACTATTGTTGCCAATAAGCCTGATATAGTGGTGATAGACCGACTAGAGCGTCGCGCAATGATTGTTGATATAGCAGTCCCTCATGACGAGAACCTCGTGAAGTCAGAGAAAGATAAACAAACGAAGTATCTTGACTTGGCTCGCGAGGTTGTCGACATGTGGGATGTGAACACAGCAGTTATTGTGCCGATAATCGTGACGGCCAATGGCATTATTGCCAAGAGCTTCGACCAACATCTCAAGAGGCTCTCATTGGGCAGCTGGATCAAGGGCTTGATCCAGAAAGCAGTACTCCTGGACACGGCGCGCATCGTTAGGAGGTTCCTCTCTCAGAAGCCCTGACCACCGGTAGCTTGGACCCTGTTCCCGATACCAGTGGGCTACTATTTTTTATATTTTTAAATGTTTTTTTTGTATTTTTATAGAAATATTTAAAAATGTAATTAGTATGTATATATAAATAAATAAATGAAATAATAATAATAACGATTTATTTCTCACCACAATATAAAGAAAGGTACATAAAATATAGCGTCAAATACATAACATCGAAATTTATACTGCGGGAGACTGGTGCCTAAATAGTTTCATGTCAGTGATTTTTTTTTTTGTAATCAGCCAATCAGTGCTTCCAAAGTTACCCTGCTACAAATAAGCAATTTTTCCTCGAAGTAGCGTCATGTTTTTAACTGATCGACCTTGACGATTCAAAAGTAGTCTTGAAGTAAATGCTTTGCATCTTGAACGTTTACATCTTGCAAAGTTACTATGCTCAGATGAATGACGCTATATTCCAGATTTAACTTGGCTGCCGTTGAAACTATATATCTAAAACAATAATTCTTTCCAACACTGACCATACACTATCGGCACACATACACAAAACTATAAGCGGAACAAGCCGCAGTAGTCAGACCACAGACAGGGTCATGTCACTACACTGAACACAGACATAAATTATTCAAAGTACCATCTTTCGTTCTTCTTCTTAGTCGATATCATCATTGCTGAAGGTCGTGTCTAGCTAAGGTATTGATCACTCGGTGCACTATGCTCTTCCACGTATCTCTGTCCTCGGCGGTCTTAAAAGCTTCGGCTATTGATAGGCCAGTGAGCGTCTTTACCTGGTCTGCCCAACGGGTAGGTGAGTTGGTCGGTTTTAATGTTTAAAACTATGTAATACATTAATTCATTCCAAATCTATGCAAAGCTAATCTATCGGCACATTTTCATAAAAATATAAGCGGAACATGCCGCAGTAATCAGACCACATACAGGATCATATCGCTACACTGAACAGACATAAATTATTCAGAGCACCATCTTACGTCTCCAGTAAATGTTTTAATATTTGAACTTTGTAATATAATAATTCCTTCCAACCCACGATAGAAACCCAATATATCGGCACATTTACATAAAACTATAAGCAGAACAAGCCGCAGTAGTCAGACCACAGACAGGATGATGTCGCTACACTTAACACAGACATAAATTATTCAGAGCACCATCTTACGTCTCCAGTATATGTTTTAATGTTTGAACTGTGTAATACAATAATTCGTTTCCACCGACGATAGACACCCTATCTATCAGCATGTTTACATAAATACACTACAGACAGGATGATATCGCTATACTGAACAAACATGAATTATTCAGAGTACCATTTTACGTCTCCAGTAAATATTTAAAACTATGTAGCTTCCATCCATTCCAAATCTATACAAACCCAATCTATCGGCACATTAATTAACATCAAAATATAAGCGGAACAAGCCGCAGTAGTCAGACCACAGACAGGATCATGTCGCTACACTGAACAAACATGAATTATTCAGAGTACTATCTTACGGCCCCAGTAAATGTTTTAATGTTGCCAGCCGAGATGGATTTCAGGGTCATAAAAGGCAAATGGATGTTTCATTGTCGTAGCTGATTTTTGTTGACGTCTGTGGGTTTCCAGGGGGAGTAAATGTCAAGGCTAGATGGTGAGGTAATTATAGTCAATTTTTGAGTAAACGTAGTCTATCTAATCTGTGCTAGTAATTGCTTCATCTTTCTATGATTATAAACGCATAAAGGTAGGTACAAGCCTTGTGAGTCCTGCCTAATGTGATCTTAAATCGACAAAAACTTTCATCCCTTCTAGTCTTCAACCTGTTGAGGGAATGAATTTTCAAAATGGCTTTAGTGCTAATGTACTTTCGTTCCAAATTCTTATCGAAAACAAACCTACTTCTAGAACCAGATGAATGACTCATAAGTGAAATTAGCAAGAAAGAAATAACAATAAATAAACCCTTCTTATTGATCTGAGTTGGTAGATAACTCAACAAAGTTTTCGAGCCAATTTCCCATCCCTTAAAAGCCAAATAAGTGTCTGGCTATAAATTAAAGCAGATTACACAAAATTCTACCCGGAAATTCAGAAAAGAAGAAAAAACAAGCTGTTTAAGATTACACGAGGGATCGTGAAAAATTCGTGATCATCTATCAAGAATACAAGTTTTACCCGATTTATTCCCGCCTCACCTTGCCTATAAGATATTTATCTTTCAGTTCCCAACAAAAGGCGGGAATCGGAGGCCATTTTGAGCGAAGATTTTTTTAGTATATCTAAAACGAATTACGTTGCTGATGCTGAGGCTGAATCATATTTGTGTTTGAATAAATTCTGTTTGGCAAGACTTTTACGATTGGGTAGATATTTCATGAGATATCGTCGTCACAGATATTCATACTTTATGGATTTTGATCCTAACGCCCTTCGGGTATCAAGTTAGTAAAGCGATTTTAGAATGTCAAAGTTTTTCAGGAATTTTCTCAACAGTTGCATTATGTTTTTAAATATAAACGCGTAAGTTTGTGAGAATGGATGAAAGTTTGGTATTCGTTCACGGAGCCATTTGTTAAAATTTACAGTTCAATAAATACAAAGGTTATGATTTATAGAGGCATTGTGTAATTTGGCCAAAACATAACGATAATTAATGTTGGTGCTGCCGCGGGTGGCGACTAGTGATTTTAGGTTTTAATGTGAATGCTTATTTTTGTACCTACCTACTAATGTCAATGTAAATGTCGTACTCTTTATGGGTTCCAACTTTTGTTTCGATATTTATACGATCTAGTATTTTCTACTTTTACAACAGCTAAGTACAAAGTACGGCGTGATAGGAGAACTAATCCGAAGTTTTCAACCAAGTGTTGTCACACACACCATAAATTAGACTTCTACATTTTTATTAAGTGTGGGCTACCCCAGAGTTGTAACTTTTTAATAGGCTGTGAGTGACTCACCGTAGCTATTTCGTTGGAGATTTCCCACAGGATCAGTGTAGGGGAATTAGATAGGTACTTTGTTGACGAAAAATTGTTCCAACTTGAAGTACCTACCGAATAATGTATCGCTAAGCTTTCATTTTAAAACATTTTATCTAGGTTTCATCATCGGACCACAAGACGAACGGCGATGCGCCACCGGTACACGGTGGATATCCCACCCATATGCACAAAACGTTTTGGTAACACATTCATAATGCGTATAGCTAAGGAGTGGAATTTCCTGCCAGAGTCTGTGTTTCCTGATAGCTACAACCTGGGAGTCTTTAAGTCAAGAGTGAATAGGTTATTTCTAGGCAAGCGTGCTCCATTTTCGACCACATCATCGCTTACCATCAGGTGAGATAGTGGTCAAACGCGTGCCTATCTTTATTAAAAATAAAAAAAGGTTTCTAGGTGGTGTTGGTGTTATTAGTATTTTTATCTACTATTTACAACATTAGTCAGTCTGACATATTGCTGAAATGGACCTTTTTAGTGCAGCCGTGAGACACACACTATTTTTTTGACTTACCTTTTTTATTTTCTATTTTTTTTGTTTTTTACGCGTGTTTCATGAATGTGCTAAATAAATTTTATTCTATTCTATTTTAGAATAGTCGTTTGATAAGTTTGGTACGAATAAAAAGTAAAGTCTCATGCAAACCCGCTTATCATTTCAAAAGTGTTAAAAACGTAACATTGCAGCGAAGGTACTTCTTGTCATTCCCAGCAGGAAGTAGGCTCGAGCAGATCGAAAAGGAATAAGTCAGGAAATGAGCAACGATTACCGAAAAACTCGAATATTAATCTGAACGGTGGATAAACTGAACAGAATGTTTGGCGGAAACTGCGCAGTCAATATTATTCGCAATATAGCTGACTGAGTGGTAAAGAGTCATTACTGTTTAAATTTGGTTTTCCAGACTCTAGAGTATTGGATCACTAGAGTCTGGAAAACCAAATCTCTCCAAAAACAATATTAACTTTTGTGAATATTATGAAAAAAACTCCGCCGAGTTATGCAAGTTTCTCGAAATCTTAGTACAGCTCTTCGTCTATGGAATTCTTTAATAATGGGCTGCCAATTGTCTTTTTTGGTACTTGACACAGGAAGACAGCAAAATGTGTTTACTGAACTGTGACTACTAACCATTACGAACAAAAATTCTCTATTCCCACATTTTTCACAACCATAAACACGTTTTCATCATGCACGAACAAAAAACTCAAATAAAGAACAATCATGTTTTAACAAAAAGTATTATGAACCCCTGCCGTGTTTCATTTCACACTGAGGTTCCGAGTAAGCGCAAAATCGCATGTTTTCTTTTCATTTAGCTACAAACTTTACCTTACTGAGAGCCGCTCGCTTCTAAACGAAATGATGCGAGCTATAAATGGGCCATCATGGGCCATCTGCCTTATTAGAATGGAAGCTGGTGTATCTCGGGTTTATACTTTATGCGGGTGTGAGATGTGGGTTTCAAAGTCTTTGTGTTTTATTAGTTGGGATTGTGTCGGGATATTGATGAAGTATGTAGAAGTCTTGGCTACCAAAATCTATCATCATTATCGTTACTGACAGACAGACAACGCACAGCAGAAACTGCTGGTCGTAGAAAGCTGAAATTTGGCATGAAGGTTCCTTGGGGTGTGAAGCGGAGCACTAAGAGAGGATTTCTCGAAATTCCTACGGGGACGGGAAAAAAACAGGATCATTAAAGTTTGAAAAGAAATTATGATATGAATAAATTACCAATTGTAAAGACAGTTTATAAAGAGAATAGGTGATAGCAGATTGGTGAAAGAGTTACATAGCTAGATAAATATAAGTAAATTTTATATTCCAGCAATTTTCCTCACATGTCACAAAAATTTCAGCCATTCATCGAGCAAAGTCAATAAATTAAGTTTAGTATCGTATTTTTCAAAGTAATTGCTATATAAATTGTAGGGCAACAGGCAGTTTACTAAATAACATAAACCTTAAAATATTAGTATGCCTAGGATACCTAAATAATAATCGATTAAAAACTTGTGCCACATAAACTACCCACCATCGTTAACATTTAGAAATAGCCTGCTTAATATTCGGGGAGAGTGGGGGGAGATTACCGTATCAGGCTGGTAATGGGTACATTACACCCTCGTATACAATAGTAGGTATCGGTTGTACATGTTCTTTGTGCTAAAAAGATACGTCGTATTGTGTGAAAGGGGTGAAAATTATGTTTTTTTTGCTTATAAATTGAGGATAATCTGGTGAAGAATATTGGTTGTGCCATGTTTATCATCTTTTGAAACGAACTACGGTTTAGTGTTATTATTATTGTACTATGAACTGGACATCAGCGGTGACATTTGCACTACAAAGATCCCCCTTACTGAAGGCTTTTTAAACTACACGTAAAATCACCACGTACCATTGACGTAACGTAACATAACGCATCATTGTTCTTTCAGGCGTAGGTATTGCTGCTTTTAGTTTTTAAAATCCCATTACTTTTGTCTCTACTGTGGATTAAACGGGCTTCGTCAGAATGCTGCAAGTCTACTAAAGAGCAAAGAAAAGAGCTCGAAGTTTCCTTGCGTAATGGAATCATTCATGAAGACATCCGCAGGAGAACTAAGATTACCAATATAGCTAATGAATCGCCAAACTTATGTTGCCCTGCCGGGCATATTCCTCGTAGATCGGTCAGTCAGTCAATGGGGTCGAATTTGTTGTTCTTAGGTGCGATGGCGTACCGGAAGACGCAGCGTTAGAAGACCTCTCACGAGCTGGATTGATGAAAGGCCGCTTGATTAGAGATGCATAGGATTGCCAGATGTGGTGACACTTAGGGGTATGATGATGATCATAGATCGTGGCCATGGTTCGGAAGTTCTACTTCTCTGTTGACTGTGAAACTACGTAGCCTTGCTACACAGTTTTGCAGTTACGACAGTCATGGCTGAAAATATCTAGGTACATAATTACTGTCTCGCTATCAAATGAAATCAAAATCAAATGAAATCAAATCAAATTTATTAAAGTTATGTGAGTAAAACAGTAAATACATTTTTTGCTTAAATCTATGACAAGTTCACTGGTGTTATGTGTCTGAACTAGGAAACAAAAGTAAACAAAAGTAGTTCCAACTTTAAAATAATGCCATAACCCATAACTCCAACACTTACATAGTGTAGAGACACAAAGCGCTACAAAGAAGTATTGGCATTTGAACGACATTGTCCGGTAGTAAACATTGTTGAAATTGTCTATGGAAACGTGCCAAAAATCCTTATACCTATAGCTATCCATACTAGTCATACTTATACAAATAACAAGGTTAAGGAGACAGCAACGTTAAGGTTAAGTTGATCAGAAAACACGCAAAGCTGTTGGTCCTGCGCCTAATCTTTTTTTTTAACATTTTATTTAATGAAAAATAATACAGAGGTGTCACTTAATTCTAAACTCGCCAAACTTTTACGTTTGATGGCGAGAAGCGCTCTTTTACATAACAGTAAACCACCTTATGTACATACTTACTACTTAAATATTACATTGTTCAAATTTCAACTTATTTTTTTACTTTTTAGTTCTGTTTGCAATCCTGTATAATGTTTTTTAATTTTGACTTTAGTGATCCTTTACTAATTTTTACGTTTTCTCTTAATAAATCTATTTTATTAAACACTTTAGGTACCAGATACTTAGATGTTCTCTTACCATAATAGTTTGTTAGCTGTGGTTGAACCAGTTTGTTCTCTCTGACCCTACGTGTGTTGTACTTGTTTTTAACATTAATTTTATATTGATCATTTACATAATATTCTAGACCTACTAAATAATCCACTTTTTTATCTATCGGTATTATTTTACAAATTGAAAATAACTTATCATACTGTTTCTTGCACTTATCTTTAACATTTTTACTAACTAGGAACTTTATCAGTCTTATTTGTATGTCTTTTATTTCTCTTAAATATGTAATAAAGGTTCGCCCGTGCACAAGGAGACCATAACATATTAACGATTCGGCTAGTGCGAAATAAACCATTCTTAAAGTCTTTTTGTTCAATATATTTTTTAAGTGATAAAACTTACTTAGCACCGATCTTAACCTATTGCAAATGTCGTTTACGTGAAATCTCCAGTTAAAGTTCTTATCTATTGTCAGACCTAAATATTTAAATGTTTAAATCACTTTCCGGTCAAGTCGGATGACTATGAGAGTAAGAGAACAGAGAGTGTACCTGTGTTTGCGCACAGACTAGTGCACTATAAAATCTTAAGCGTACTTGGCGGATCTCCTAAAGTAACTCTGTCCGATTGTTTTATTACATCTACTAGTTGACCCGCGCTATTTTTCTGCGTCAAAATTTTCATAACTGCTCCGTTCCTATTGGTCTTAGTAGAGTAGTTCCTGAGATTAGCGCGTTCAAGCAAACAAACAAACTCTTCACCTTTATATATTAGTATAGATAGATCTTCATATTTCTTTTCTGTAACTTATATGGTGTACATAATAAAGAGTATTCTATTCTTGGATTTGGATGAATTTGGCACACGGGTAGACTATGTCCTGAATTAGCTTATAAGATGAATTTTGTGTTGTTAGCTTCCTGTACGTTTTGGTGCAAACTATTAGTTTAGGAAGCAGTTGCTACGAAACAAATAAATAATAAATAGGACACTGCTACGTTTATCCCGTTAGTGTGATACCTTAGGATGACTTCCAGAGCCGTTGATAAACCAGCGCTGTGGCTCGGACTCGCACACGAGTCCCAGCATTATGCTGAACGATGGCCGTTTTAAGCGAATATGGTGCATATCTTCCCAATCTTTATAATTTAGTTTTATTTAATTTTTTTGGTATGCGTCATGCTTGGCGCAAATAAACGTTTTTCTTTATTTCTATTAAAAAAAGAAGCTTTAAGTCTTTTAATAAAATTACACAATCCCACATCACAAGTTCTGCAGCAAACATCTCCATCTTTTCTTTCTGTAAAAAGACAAAAGTAGTTTCAACTGTGAAAAAATGTCATAACTCCTACACTATTACAGTGATAATATATATTTACTATTCGCTTAAATAAATAAGAAGCATAAAGTCTTTTATCAAATATAACAACCCACGACAAAAGTTCCGCGGCATACATCATGGCGGCGCGAAGTGAACAAAAATAACTTGCTTTTAACACAACATACTCCGTTATCATTATGGTCCACGTCCGAGAACATTCTCGTGTTGTGTGACGTGGAACATTTATTGTTAAACAACCCTCTAGTTGAGCAGTTGGAACTGTTCTGCATTTTAATGCAGGCACTCTAAATATTAGACACTGTATACGTAATATCTTGTAAATATTTAAGCAGTCATACACTGTATTTTGATTTTGAAAGATCTATTAGGTATAGCTTCAATAGCTATACCTAATGGGGTACATCGTAACTATGAGAATAAATACATAGTTGAACATACCTTTTTTTTTTAATGATGGGAAATCATCTAATCCCTCCTCCCGCTCTGGGTGAAGCAGGAGGGAGTGTCAGACTCTTACTGACTAAAACCCATCCGTGTTCCTTTTGGTGCCCTTTGTGTTCCAAGGCAACGGTACCTCTTTCGAACAGATTCCGCAGCCCCAGCAGGCACCTGCCCTAGCGGGCCCCGTCCAGTTGAATATACCTACTACCTAAATAATTGCCTTAGTACTCTGAGACTAAAATCAGTTGAAAAACATCAGCAACGCAATTCTAGATATTCTGTGACATTTTCACCGTGAGCAGTCAATCCCTAGCACCGATTGGAATGTCAATTACTCATTTCACCGAACTTTTCACGGTGAGTTTTCCAGAATCGACCTATAGAGAATGAGTACAAAGCATTATCTTACACCCACATGTTTATTGGTACAGAATAAAGTCAACAACTCAACTTTGTATCAAAATACAAACTATTTCAGCGAAAAGAAAACATCTGCATATTATGCAGATATCCAAACTACGTCATAATTCCGAGGCAACAGCAAAAAACTAACATTTTAATCCAGATAACTGTCCGCCCACAAGAACAATTCTCCCACGCTAAGGCCTGGTGTACATCAGCGCGGCATCCAATAGCGTCTCATTTCAGGGGTGCAGACTGACCGGCGCCATGTGTCCTTGGCCGAATGGCGCCGGCATGGCGCGACAACTGGCGCTCCAGGGACGGGACTTAACTGACAAGTGTACAATCAGCGTTATAGAAAAAGATTTGTGAATTGTTTAAGGGGATGAAAGGTATTCGATGTCTGGGAGTGATAAAAGGAAATTCTATTAGGAGTGAAGTTTCCAAAGAGCTGATGCATGGTGCACCAAACCTGACTGGAATGGAAAAGGAAGGAAGGAAAGCTAATGTCCCATCAAACAGATCCCTGTTAGCTTTCCTTTCTTGTATTAGGGTTCCTTACCCGACGGGTAACCAACGGAACCTACATGATACTGAATATTACTAGGTCTTCCGTGTATATATTTTCGGGCTGTTTCTCACTTACCGTTACAGGAAGACAGTTTACAGAGAGTGTATTTCAATTGCTGCTATAACAACATAGTAAAAAGAAATGAAAGAGACGACCCCATCTATGGTACGGAACCCTTCGTGTGCGAGTCCGATTCGCTCTTGGCTGGTTTTTGTTGGTTGCACAGAATATATTTCATTGGCTGCCCATAATCAGTGATAACTACTCGTATAATGACCGGTTGAGTTTGAAATATTGCACCGTCAGTAATAAATACATCACCATAGGTCTGCTTACCGTAAGAGGAAATGCGGGCGGTGCGACTTTGTATGTAAAAAGTCATAATTCGAGGTTTGCTCTCGACTGTTTTCTCCTTCAATATTACTGTAAAATTTTCCGAATCAACCTTGAACCTAATAACTTTAGCAATTAAGTTGAAAATCTTAAACAAAAATATAAGCTTTTTTTTATCCACACCAAAGAGCGTGAGCGTAATTGTTATTCAGCAGATGATGTGTCAGAGCAATATTTTAGAAAGAAAGAAAGAACGATTTGTCATATTATTTATCTTAGTAAGTTTCCCGGGGTTCAGACTCAATGGCGCCATGTGTCCTTGGCCGGTTGGCGTCGGTTTGGCGCGACGCTTCGCTCTCCGGGAGGCTCCGGTCTTATGATACTGAAAGTGAGGGTATATTTTAACTGTTGGCAATGAAATGAAGCATAGCATTGTTCTGAGAATAACATCATAGAATTTTATTGCAACTGAAAATTGCAGAGTCTGCTTTCATTCAAGATGGATCAGTTTGGGGTCAGTTATTTTGCTACTTATGGTATTTTTAGACAGCTATTTATTCGTTTTTTCAAATCTAATCCACAAAATATTTGGTTAACAGTGACGGGTTTTGATAGAGCAACGTGACCTTCCATAAATTACAACGACTGTCTAGACTTTTTTTTTCCGCTGATAGAAAGATATAGTGGAGCTCGTGGCTATATATATGTATATAATAACAGCCGCACGGGTCGATCTTCAAGGTTAAGCAACGCTTGCCAAGGTTGATCTGTGGATGGGTGACCATCTTAACATACCGAGTTTCTTCCGTGCCTCGGAAAGCACGTTAAGCCGTTGGTCCCGGCTGTCATTTGTAGACCTTTGGCAGTCGTTACGAGAAGCCAGTAAATCTGACTCCAGTCTTGCCATGAAGTACCGTGTTAATGGGTTGTGGAGGTCTGGTAGGCAGCCGCTCCTCGTAAAATACTGGTATTCAGCTAAATCCGGCTTGACTGGAAGCCGACCCCAATATAGTTGGGAAAAGGCTAGGCAGATGATGACTAGAGTTGTTTTGATCGTTTGTTTTGTTTCTCCATTCTAATATTTAATTTCGCTTAAGTTTGGTATTTCGCACCAAAAAAAGCACTTGTTGTTGTTGTTTTTGTATAAATGATAAGAAATTAATGATAATAAATGGTATGAAAAGTATTGTATTGTTTTGTTTATTTAAGGATTTAGTCAAGATTTAGTTCAAATCGCATGCTTAGTAAAGATCCTTTAATTGTATTTCGTGGAAACTGCTGTTGGTCACACATTTGATTACATTCTTTTGTATTTTTTCAATAAAATGTAATGTGTCACATGTAAAATGTTTGTTTTCCCTATTAAATAAAATAAAATTTATTTATTACCACATTTATTTATTTATTTATCATAACTTAGAGATATCATTACAGGTTTTTTTTAACCTAATGCGATAGTCTACGTACTAGTAACTTCTATTATACCTAAATCTATTTTAACTTAATAATACATTTTGCACACACTTATACTATACCATTAGTTATTATTACTCTAAAACTCTACAGTAAAACACAAAACAAACAATAGTCTCTTTGCGAATTCACTCAAAGGGCATATATATTATGTAAATGTCTGCTTCAACATGGAGTCTATTAATGACCCGGATAGCCCGGGTTAGAGGAGCCTTGGCCAGTAGGTTGATTCTAGCGAGCGGCACGGCCAGCAATGGCGGGCGCCACCGCCTCCATACATAGCGGTCCGGTACACACAAGTTCAAGCGCTGTAGCACTCCTGGATTATGGTCAATGCCACGGAGTATTTTAACCAAGTACGTGACAAGTGCGAATTCCCGCCGCACCCTCAATTGGTTGTACCCAACTATACCCAGTACAAACAGAGTGGGGTACATTAACGGGTAAAATGGATATACCCATAAAGCTTTTAATACAAGAAGCGCGTAAACTTGTTCTGAACGCGCTCCAACATAACAGAATACTTAGCCTCATCATCCTCATTGAGTCTAATAAAATATTTTTTGGATAAATCACGTAACGTTGCAGTAGAGCATGTCTTTCCCATACTTATATTTTTAGGGTTCCATACCTGAATGGTAACCCTATTAATAAGCCTCCGCTGTCTGGGCGTCTGATCGTAATAGGTACCTATAGAGGTAGACCTCTAGAACCTATAGAGGTAGAACAACAAATAATACAAATTAAATTAATAATAATTAAAGGAGGCTCCCATACAAAAACGTGTTCTTTCTGTTTATGGTATTTGGACAGTTTTATTGTCTTTGTACTAAATTGCGGATAGAATATCACTTTGGTTATCCCCTAAAAACTAAAATGGTTTATCTTGACTTGAAGGCGATATATTTACACGGTAATACTTTGAACATGAAATAAATTACATGTTACAAGACGAACGGCGATGCGCCGCCGGTACATGGTGGACATCCCACCCACACGCAAAAAACGTTTTGGGAACACATTCATAATGCGTACAGCTAAGGAATTCCCTGCCGGAGTCTGTGTTTCCTGATAGCTACAACCTGGGAGTCTTTAAGTCAAGAG
Source organism: Lacanobia oleracea (assembly GCA_950371165.1). Classification (NCBI taxonomy): domain Eukaryota; kingdom Metazoa; phylum Arthropoda; class Insecta; order Lepidoptera; family Noctuidae; genus Lacanobia; species Lacanobia oleracea. The sequence continues at coordinate 17,554,097 of OX493396.1, forward strand.
TGAATAGGTTACTTCTGGGCAAGCGAGCTCCATCTTCAACCACATCATTGCTTACCATCAGGTGAGATAGTGGTCACACGCGTGCCTATCAATAGTAAAAAAAAAAAACAAAAAAAACTTTCGCCTATACCATCCAGACGCACTGCATCTTACCATCCCTACCTTGTGGCTATTCCACCAATTCTTTTATAATGTGCACAGCAAAGGAATGGAACTCTCTGCCTGTCTGTGTTTCCAAAAGCTTACAACCCTAATCTCTTCAAAGTTAGAGTGAACAGGCTCCTTCTGGGTAGGCTCGCTCCATCGTAGACTTTGTCTCTGTCATCTCTGATATAGACTAGAGTCAAAAGCAAACCCATTACAAAGAAAAAAAAGTATTTTGCTGCTTAAAAAAAATCGGTGGTGTTTGTTATCAACAAAGTATAACGCGCGTAAGTTTATCGTGCGGCACGCAACCTTTGGTGACATGTAATTAGTGTCGCATTATTTTAATAAATGTAGGTTATAAATCAAAGTGTTGTAATTTTAATGTTTCAAGAAACATGATTACAATTCAGACTATGATGCATGAACGTTTACCTTTTTTATTTTGAATGATCGTCGCTCGCGGAGGAGTTCGTGGCTTACTAGCAAGCAAGGTTAAGCAATTTTCGACGAGGTCAGTTTGTGGATGCGTTAACGTAAATTACATTGGGAAGCAAGTTAAGACATCGCATTGGTCCCGGCTGTCGTTTGTAGATGTCATTCGGGTAGTTAGAAGCCAAAAAATCTGACACCAGTCTTGTCAAGGGGTTGGTTCTACCCAGTTAATGGGTTTCGGAGGTCAGATAAACTTCATGGTTAGACTTGAAACCGATTCCAACATGGTCTTGACATATTAAAATAGTCGATTTTGTTTTATTTTTTAGTTAAGATTGGCATTTAAAAATATTGCCATTTATAAATAAAAATATGGGTCTTGTATCCATATTCATGAAAAATCTATATTTAGTTTGATGGTCTACTTCAACCAATATTGAGGTTTTACAAGAAAAAATATCTACGTTTCAGGTAGTAAAATAATACAGATCTTCAGGAACATTTATTTGGTAGAATGGTTTGAATAAACACTCATATACTATTCGTGAATCCAAAAATAAGATTAATTCATTTTTTATTTGTTTTATTTCATATCTTATTAGGGTCCTTCTCGTTCGCATTTATTTTTTATTAGGGATTCATCTAATATTATATTGCTATAAAAAGATATACAAGTCTGGGAGTTAAATTGGTTCCGTACGGTTTAGTTAAATGGCCCGGGTCGACGGCGCGCTGTGTTCCACGCGCGCCTCAAAGAGCTGTCAGCACAAAAGACAGGGCCCGCTAGGGCCAGTGCCTGCTGGGGTTGCGGACTTCGTTCGAAAGAGGCACCGTACCCTGGAACATAAAGGGCACTAGGAGGAACACGGATGGGTTTTAGTCAGTGAGAGTCTGACACTCCCTTCTGCTTCACCCAAAGCAGGAGGAGTCATTTGATGATTTCCCATCCTTAAAAAAAAAGGGTTTAGTTTAATCAAGAACTTAAATGAAAGAAACATGCATGCTTAGTATACGCATATTTCCTAGGCATTGTTATTTTAAATGTCTATCTATTTATAGATCCATACATTTATTATTGCATTGTAAATGAAACTGATATACGTACTTTTAATATCCGAGTGACTTTTTATTTAATAATAATAATAATAATAATAATAATAAGATCTTGACCGTACTTCCGGGATTGTCCTGATAGCCGTAGTATACCTCTCCACTCCTCTAGCACCTCAGGATATGTTGCCCCCTTGGCGCTACGTTACTTTGTGCTAGCGACCCTTTTCGGGGGGCCCATTTATTGAGTGTGCAAGTCACCCCCTGCCATTTTAAAGCCGTTTTAATTGTCAATGGTCAGGCAGGGGCCAATAGTTCTTCCATAGTAAACGATTATTAGTCCACTAAACCAGCCAAACCCATAGCGTTTCATCTTTTGTTTCCATATTCTGCAATAGTCCTGCTCCAACCGGGGATTGTCCTTGGGTATACTTTCACAGTGCATACAGGGATAATCGTCGGTTGGTGTCCCATTCCATTTAAAATGTCTAAAGAGGCCTCTGCGAGTTGGCTTCGGCCCCTCGTACGCCTACCAAAGGACCGGGTCTCTAAGAAGAGGGACCCGAGAGAGTAAAAAAAAAAAAAAAAATAATAATAATAATAATTACACTCCACTTAACTTAAATGAACAGTTAGATACAGATATTATAAATAATAACCCGCAGACACAAAAAATTTAAGAGTGGAAGAAAAAAGTACTACATGGCCGACATCCTCACGACTTAGAACAAGCCCATGTAAACACTGTAGCTTCGAACAAATGGCTAAAAGTAGGTAATTTATTCCCGGAAACTGAAGGATTTATGATTGCAATACAAGACCAGATAATCAACACTAGAAATTACAGAAAATACATTATCAAAGATCCTTCAGTAACAAATGATAAATGTCGTAAATGCCACATCCAACCAGAAACCATCCAGCATATTACCGGAGCGTGCACTACTCTCACGCAAACAGACTATACACACCGACACAATCAGGTGGCAAATGTAATACATCAAAAATTAGCAGTTAAGTACGCACTCATACAAGATACAAATACCCCTTATTATAATTATACACCACAAATTATCCTAGAAAATGACACACATAAACTTTACTTTGACCGCGCTATTCTTACCGATAAGACAATCCACTACAATAGACCAGATATAACCCTACAAGATAAAATAAATAATGTTACCTATTTAATAGATATTGCTGTGCCCAATACTCACAACATACTGAAGACAATTACTGAAAAAATTAACAAATATGCAGAACTCAAGGATGAAATAACTAGAATATGGCGACAAGATAAGGTTTATGTGGTCCCTATTGTCCTCTCCACAACAGGCGTTATCCCAAATTATCTTCTACATAGTCTGAAATTGCTTAATTTAAAAGAAACTCTTTATATCACTCTACAAAAAGCTGCTATCTTAAATACATGCCGTATTGTTAGAAAGTTCATGCAAATAGACGAAAACGAAATAGCGACCCCTCATAACACACCCGCAACATAAGACACCACTCGCTGCATTTACTTGGTTTCGGCCCGTAAATGTAGCAAAAAACCGGCCAAAGAGCTGAGAAGAAAAAACACATTCCAATAATAATAATAATATTCCACACAACTATCACACAACGCCATCTAGTCCCAAGCTAAGCAGAGCTTGTGTTATGGGTACTAGACAACTGATAAACATACTTATATATTTCTAAATACATACATATTATAGATAAACTACACCCAGACACAGAACAAATGATCATGCTCATCACACAAACATTTGTCCTGGGTGGGAATTTAACGCGCCGATGCAGTTGACGCGCTTTCAAAGAAATACAGACGCATATAGCACTGCTTTTTGGTCATCTACAGCGCCGTAAGTTCGCGTTCCAAAAACGTGCTTCGTCGTCTCGTTAACAATACTCCGTGTGTATAAGTATAGGCCTTATAGCAGTGTATTTTGGCTAATAGATCCGCTTATTTCTTCAATAATGAAACAACATTCTGTTTCATCATTCTAGATGTTTTTTTTTTCGTAAACCATTTATAAGATGGAAGCGAAGCTACAGACGTATGAAGACAGCGACTTTGTTTCATTCTACTCCGAGAAATTACCCTCCAATCTGCCCGTATGTGCGTGCAGGCAATAATTGTAATTTACGAGCGGAAGCTTTGCGAAGCCAAGGGAAATGAGCTAATTTTAGACACATGTAAACACTGTGATGTATGGAAATATGTTCGGTGTTATTATAACATACGTATAGGCCTATGAAATACTGGTTTTAGCCCCTATTTCGTGCGCGTATATCCCGTTTTTACCCGTTCGCAATTTCAGCCTATACCAGTAGTTTCGGCTGAGCGTGGTCTGTCTGTCACTCAGTAATTTTTTTTTTTTATATATGATGCTTTGAAACTTACTTACTTGCATAGGATTTGAAACAATTGATTTAGCAATGGCTATTTCCTTATATTTCTCTGAATCTGAAACGCAAATGGAGCGCTGTATTTCTTGCATTCAGTAAGTTAAGTGGCTGTGGATAGGTCACGTTGCCCGCAAAAAAGTCAATGTTTTAAAGAATATTCTTTATAAAATACCTTCCCGAGAAAACTCATTGCTTAGCCCGTAATTAGACCTTCAGAAAGTACACTATAGATCTTCAAGTAAATTCCTCAGCTGCTAATAAAAGTTAAAATTAAAATGTTCAAATGGATTCCAGACCCCGTCAGTTTACACGGGGCTGTTAGAAAAAGTAATTTCCCTCGATAGCCGAGCTCAAATTGCGCCAACAATGACTAGGGAAGCATAAAAACGTTGTATGAAGGACCTTTCAGCAATTTATGAGCGGATTAACAATACATGCTTTTTGTATTCTGAGTTTATCGTAGCAGCGTAGAGGTGTAGCAAACCGTAGTAATGTGCTACGCCGTAGCGGTGTGCTGAGAAAAGCGTAGAGGCTGGCATATAAACGGTTCCATCAGAAATAAATTTTCAAATCTCAAATCGTTTATTGCAATCCATAGTGTCAAAATACAGGTGGTAAAAATAAATACATAGAAACAATTATGGACCCTGTCGGGCACAGCAAAACTTTAAATAATTAGGAGAGAGGAAGAGCGCTTTAAATAATTTATAAAAGTTTATTATTTCCTGTCCAACTTGTATGCAATTAAGTACATTATTTGAATAGGATGTGATTTATTTATTGTTATTATTAATAAAGTACTATATTGTTCATTTATTTATTTATTATTATTAATAGAATAGCATGTCATATATTTATTATTATTAGGTTTGCATTTATCCTGTTATTATTAAAACTTATCCGTAAGGAATTCTTCCAATGTGTAGTAGCTTTTTTCAATTAATAATTGTTTTAACTTATTTAAAAATATACTGGTTTTGTTTTCTTGCTTTATGTTTTCCAGTAGTTTATTGTATATTTTAATCGACATAGAATATGGACCAGTAACATGTAACTTAACATTTTGTCTCATTGAATTTATTTGCGTTGTATATTGATGATAGTTTAGATAGCCACCTGACTCTGTTTGTATGTACCATATATTTATTTCTAACCGGCGCGTCCTGTTAGGATGATAATCATTTTAATAATTGTTTTAATTATCACCATAAAACAGCTTTTACATTTTAATGATAATATTCGCTTTGCTCGCTCACTCCAGCTCCCGTCATCCCCTTTGAACCTAATGTATCTGTTTCAGGGTGCCTAAAATACTCTCAAACCCTAACTTAGAGTCGGCTACATCATGAAATAGTCAATTCTACTATATGGCCACGTCATATTGGTTGAATAGGATATCATCACGACTACTACCTCTAATTCGCGTCAGTACTTTGTTAAACCAGCTCGGAGTGAGCCGCACCGCACCGGTGATGTAGGTTATCTTTTGTGCGGCTTGTAAAACAAGGGAACTCATCACGCATATTGTTCGCGTACCGTGCGCACAGGCGAACGAGCTAGTTGGTGCACAGTATATAAGTTTGCCCCTACTACGTTGCATTGCCACATTTTCATTATGTGCGTAATAATTTTTTTTTAAGGCATTAGCTTAGTTCCGCAACTTGGCTCCCGTCGCTTTTCTCACTGGAACCATACATTTTTATCTTATGGCACTCAGTGAAATATTTTTCGCAATCCTATGAACTAACAAAAAACCAATGGATTAACTTCTTTATAGCATTATTTTAGATATAAAATATCATTTAAGCATGCTTAAAACATTAGTTCCAAATAATGGTTAATTACCAGTATACCAAATAGTTTGTTCGACTCTACACATGACACACCAAGCTATCAATACCGGTTTAAACTGACCTATCTTTATGCAGGCTTTTCGTACACTGGGAGATCTGCTTATATTAGTCTTGTTTAGCGTGATGTGTAGTCGTATGTACCCAGTGTGAGTTGCGACGTTGCGCTTTTTATGAACGGAAGGCTTTTTGTCTGGTCGTGTTTAGAGGATTTAATAGGATTATTTTTATTTTTTTAATGTTTTTCTGTTTACTTGGGACAAAAGCTGTGATTCAGTTTCATGAATTTTGTCTTAATTTATGTCTGTTTTTAGTTTTTGAACTGAATACCAAAAAAAATGAAAAGAGAATTTGGAATTGGTTTTGTCAGTATAAGTATTTATAAATGACAGGTCTTTTTAACCGTCGTCAATCTGAGGGGCAATTCTTGTACTTTTAAGGAGCGGTAGCATTCGTATCTTACAAAAGTATTTACAAGAATTGAAGCCTTAAGGTTGCGGGTCGTCCACGAAGAAGCTTGACTGATGATATTTCTCAAGTTTAACAAACAATACCTACGCAAGCGAAATTAATTATTAGCACCATAACCAACAGTGTAAACTATAATACGTTCATGTCAAGCCCTTGTAACATTACTTTAACATTACACCGCGTATAATCCCGAAGACAGCTAACTAAGACGGTTGTTTAATGTATAAAGGATTATAACCTGTCTACCGCTTTACAGGCTGTATATCTGCATTGTTTTAGCCTGTCTTGGAAAGACGAGCTTTCCTTTACATTGTTTCTCACTGTTTGTTGTGTTTTTATTTGTATCTTCAGTTTTTTTTGGAAAGCAACATCACGCTGTATTGTCCCAATGTTAGGCATAGCATTAGGCATTAGGAGGAACACGGATGGGTTTTTAGTCAGTAAGAGTCTGACACTCTCTTCGACTTCACCCAGAGCGGGAGGAGTCATGTGATTATTTCCTACCCTTAAAAAAAGCATAGGTGTACTGCACAGAACATCCACATTTCGAAAACTACGTTAAAAACGAGTGTAATTTGTGGCAAGCTTATTGCCATCAACATGAGCACAAATTCAGATTACAATATTACGCCTTTATATTATGAAAAATAAGACACAGGTGTACCTGTAACACTACCCAACTAACACTAAAGCGTTAAAAATTCCTATATAAGACTCGTATATCAGTTCCATTTGAGTATAAAAGTGTTAACGCATACCTGTGCAACTGAGTTAGAGCACGCTCTAACTCACTTATAACCACGAAAGAGGCCCACAGTTTTACAGGTAAAAGTTATAGAAAGCCTATAGTACGGTGTCACAAAGATATTAAAGCTGCACTAGAGCGTTTATTCATCCTCAGCTACTACTTTAACCTGTATTACCGTTTTAAAATAGAGTTGGTAAACGCTACAGGTGGTATAAATCCTATAGTACGGTGTTAAAAAGATACTAAAGCTGCACAAGAGCGTTTATTTAACGTCAGCTACTACTTTAACCGGTATTATCGTTGTAATACCGCGTTAGTGAGCACTACAGGTGGTAAAAAAGCGCACGTATAGATTGAAAAAGCCTGTAACCTTACAAAAATTAAATCTGTACGTAATAGAAGTGTTATGTCATCCATTATTTAACACAGCAGAATAATATTATGAAATATTATGTTATTTAAGTATGTGAAGTGAAAAATGACTGCCCTTGTGATGTTACGGTAAATGTATACCATGTTTCTCATCTCAATTTTAACGCGTCTAAGATTTATTAAAGATTTAAAAGAAAAGTTATGATAATAAAATAGGTACCTCAAGCTAAACATTATTATTCATTCCTGCTTCCTGAGCAGTGGTATGTAAAATTAAGTGGCATTCATGGAATGCTTCAAATAATGTAAGAAATTTTGTATACTGTAGTCAAGTCAAGTACTGCCTAACACAATAAGCTTTAGTTAAACCTTTTATTACAGGTTAAACCTAATTAGAGGAGTTGTTTGACACCTTTAGTTTCTCGTGTTACTAAACTCTCGATAAACTCTATTTTATAGCCTATATCTGCAATAATAGTCAATATAGCACCTTAAGTGGTATTAAAGAGTTCATTGCAATAACTATACAACAATAAGTGTTAAAAAGCGAACTCTTTTATAAAACTTGGGTGTCACAGAAAGGTAAAAGCTATAACGTATTAAGTATACTTGCTGCTACTATCGCCATTATAACTCTCAAAGCTGTATTACGTCGTCCATTAAAGCTTCAGTGCTGCGATTCGGGCTAAAACTTGTTTGTTAACTCCTCTATATCGTCCTTAGTAATAACTGAGATAATTATAACCCCGTTATATTACTTAAAGTCATAAAAAATCCTGTAACTGACACCATAATGTTATTTGGGTAGTACTATGAAACCCTAAATACAATAAAATAGTTAATCGGTTGCAAACTTATTACGATCAACCTAACACAAATCCAGATACCAGCCTGCTACTTATAAGTTTCAGATGAATATATCCATTAACACTGCTCGGTCCGTGAATCGAATTAAGAACATCATGCTCTGAATGCTGAGAAGTAGACCAGCGAAAATATTTCTTATGAATATAATATTTTCAGGGCTTCTGTTATAAAAATAACACAAATAAGTACCGCAGCTTTTTTTTACTTGCCGAATAGGACATCGGAAGAGAGTTTCTAGGATTTCAAGTAATATTGCTTCAAGTAATATTGCTTCAACGGGAAAGTAGATTATTTATCGTACATTTTGTCTTTTGTTTTAGGTTGTTGCGCGGGTGTTTTTAAAACACTTTTATAGTACCGTGTTTCGGGTACCTGAAAAGCCAATTGATTCCATTAAAAATGGTCATTTGACGTTTTTATCAAACTTTAGTGGCATATTGCTTGCCGTAGATACATATAGTGCAGGAGTGGCGACCATGTACCAGAAGACACAGCGTTGGAAGTCCTCCCACAGGGTTGATTTTTTTTAAGGATGGGAAATCATCAAATGACTCCCCCCACCCTGGGTGAAGCAAAGGAGAGTGTCAGACTCTAACTGACTAAAACCCAACCGTGTTTTTCTTAAAGCCCTTTGCGTTCCTGGGCCGCGGTGACTCTTTCGAACAAATTCCTTAACCCTGGCAGGCACTGGCCCTACCCACAAGGTTGACTGATGACCTGGTAAAGGCCCCGAGAATCCCCTGATTGCAAAACGCACAGGACCCCCAGCAGCGGACGTCTTTCGGCTGCAAATAAGGATGATGAATATGACATTTTTAAATTAGGAAAAACTTCAGTAGCCTTACAGCTGCCAAAAACATTATTTACATTACGTTCCGTCATATAAACTATACAAAAATATGTTGCAAACAGTGCCAAGAAGTCATAACATTATCCAGGCACACTATTCCACTTTCATCCCAGTATACTAGATCAAGGTTACCTTACTCCAGCCCCTGGGGCTTGTTTTGATCAAACTCCAATATTATTAAGTACAGCTAGAGCACAACCTTGGGCCCATTTTCTCAAAAAGAGGTTTATGTCAACTATTTTGTGGGAGCTACCACTTTTATTTAATTCCTATATAATGGTAGGTCATGCTATTCTGGTTGGTTATGACCTGGCAAGATAGAGGATGACGTAATCCTGCGCTCCTACGATGGGGTAGTTTTGTTTGCTGTTAGCCAGAAACAAAATGTGCCTTATTAGTAAGTTATAAGAGTGAACTTGATGGCTTTTGATAAGTTTGTTTGTGAAAACTATGTCCAGACTATGTGGCGCCAACACAGCGCCCGTATGTCGCATTTCGGGATGACTCAATCGTGTGACAAGGATGGCAACATCTAAGCTGTTACAAAATAGAAAGTGAGAGAAAAAGAATTTTCTCGAGATATTTGTGTTGATCTAAACAAACTAATAAACAACTTAGCTTTATTGATTCGTTGTTAAACTTAATTCGCTTTGTTGTAAAGAAGAACTTAACAATTGTTGTACTTAGCGAGGTAGGTAATAAAAGTAAAGCCTGAATTTTCATTAACAAAAGTGCTCGGGGAAATAAATTGATTGAAGTTACGAGTACAACGAGTTATATTTTCATGTAACGTTCCTGAACTTTTTAAGTAAAGTATACGTTATGTGGATGTTTCATTAACTAAGTTACATTGAGTGCTTGTTACCAATTAGAATTTATGGTTTGAAATAAGCAGAAGATTAAAAAAAAGTCTCGTTATAATTAATAGGCAACCACCTCGATTAAATGTATACCTACTGTAATATTACCTAAAAACTAAACTGGTGATACAAATATGTTTTTCAGGTACAAATGACCTAATTAAATATCTCCCTTATGCTATTATTAATTATATTTACAACTCCTTTTTCCAGACTATCATATTGTGCTATTATCGACTGGTTCGTTTATTAATGTTTTTTTTATTTGTTTATTTTTTAGGGTTCCGTACCCAAAGGGTAACCAACGAAACCCTATTACCAAGCCTCCGCTGTCCGTCCGGCCGTCTGTCTGCTTGTCAGCGGGCTGTATCTCAAGAATTGTAATAGGTAGACAGTTGGAATTTTCACCGATTATGTATTTTTACTATCGCTATAAGAACAAGTAATAAAAATTAAGGTTTATCGTACGGAACCCTTCGTGTGAGAGTCCGACTCGCACTTGGCCAGTTTTCATTATAATCACATAAACCATTAAATCAATTAAAACAAACACCATACATAAATGTAGTACCATATTCAAGTGGACCAATAACCATAACTTACTCCAAAAACAAATTGTAAATAATTTATAGACATATTAAACTTGAACGTCGAAAATTACTTTCGTAGTGTTAACAAAATTTTCGCATTAATGTCTACGAGGCAGTCCCGAGGGTTCGCGAACCCTGATATGGAGTTCTCAACGGCAAAGAGGGTTTCTGTGTTGGTGACGGTTTACGAATCTCTTGGGCATCCCATATGCCTAGAGCAAGATGCTTCTAAGTAGAGATGGGCCAACCATGCCGACTAGAAAACTAGTCGGCGTTCAAATGGCCAACTAGTTGGGCGACTGGTCGCCGTCTGTAACTATGGCCGGATAGTCAGCTGCCTTAAGTAGTTATTCCATGCTAAAACAGTTAAGTATTATTGTTTTTAGTTTGACTTACTAACAAAATAATGATTTGCAGTTGCTGACTGATGTAAATTTTAAAATTATAAAAATATCTTTTAACTGACTGTTTTTTTTTAAATTTTAAATGAAGCGATTCGATTGTTTGTTAACAAACACATCCCTAGTTACGCATCCTCGCACATCTCTAAACGCAACCTTAACGAGGCCGTATGGCTGGCTTTTTCGACTAGTCGGTGATAAGTCTCTCCATCTCTACTTACATATGATATTCGTCGAGTTTTGGTTTGAGTTATTTTAGGGTTTCCGAAGATTTGATGAGAAACGATAAAATAATGTTGTGTAACATGAATAGTCGCGTCACGTTTTACGTAGGTGTTCACAATCGAGCCTTAAAGAAAATATTGTCTGTCCTTATAACTTTTTCCCACAGCTTCCGAACTGTGCATTTATCTGGGAATAGCTGACCCGCGCAACTTCGCCTGCGTTGCATTTTTCATTATTGCTCCGCTCCTATTGGATGTTATATAGCTATCCTCGATAAATGGGTTATCCAACGATAAAATAAGTTTTCAATTCGAACCTGAGATTATACCAGCTTTATAATATTAGTATAGATAAAAACTAGCCCACAGTTTGGTTGTTTTTCAGTGATAGAATTTTAGTCATCTTCCAGAACTTCTAGAAAGAACCTTTTATTTTTAGTAGAAAACAAGCAGTAATGTCTAGAACCTAAATATTAGTAGTACTTATTCCAGAAGCAGGCAAATTATATAAATGAGAACAGACATATTTTAAATTCAACTCACTGCGTCAGACGTTTTCAAGATAATAAATTCGTTACGGAGGGCCTTCCCAGAAGGACAAATTATAAAAAAGTTCAATTTAATTAACTTTATTTAGTTTTCTTTATTTTTCCTTGTTTTCACGGTGAAGTAATTAAGGATTCAGATACTTTCTCTAAAACACTGAATTGAAAACATAAGAACGGGTAATATTTTTTTGCATGAAATTGGTAAGTGAGGAGCACGTGACCTAATTATAACAGACGCACGGGTCGATCTTCAAGGTTAAGGACCAGAAAATCTGACTCCAGTCTTGCCAAGAAGTACCGTGTTACTCAAGTCGTTGGGTTGTGAAGGTGTAGTAGGCAGACGCTCCACGTAAAATACTGGTATTTATGTGAATGACTGGGAGCCGAATATAGTTGGCAAAAGGCTTGATAAACATTGAGAGTAGTAAAATTCAATCTGTTAGCACACTTGTACAACCAGATTTTCCTGGCCACATTGTCCTAAACTGCCATAATGTACTAGGAGCCCAGCTCGTAACACAAGTGTATTCCGTCACCCCGGCATGACTGTGCAAGGCGCGCCACACATTAATGTAATATTCATGGGTGTGACATGGTGTTTGCGCACCGCTTTGATACCGCGTAATCTTCTAGGTGAATTAAACATTCATGTTATGTACAGGTATGTAATGTACACATTGTTCATGGGTCTGGTTGATGTCAAAGGAATTTAATGTGCTCATAATTGTTAGGAACTGTAGGGTTTTAGTTAGTAGTCCGACAAAACACTGCGTTCTCTCCAGACGGCGGATATCCAAGAGGAATTCGCCACAAAAAAGGTACTGCGCTGTTAATGCATTGGTGTTGTATATTTTAATAACAACAAGAACGTCTAGTAGAACATAAAGAGATCTGCAGCAGAACCATGATTCCCAAAACCCGAAGAATCATTCAATTGAAGTGGCTACAAGGCATGTTTCTCAAAGAACGCGTGGCTGATTTGACCTACAGGTTCTGGATTGGTGACCGCGTATTGGTCGGTGCTCCTTGAGAGACTTTGGAAAACCCGGGCCACAATGTAGATCGATGACCTGGCAGAGGCTGCATGATACGATGAAAAAGTTCATTAAAAAGTAAATTAACAATCTAACAGTAGCAAAAGAAAAAAGTAAGTAACAAAAGGAGAGTAAAATTTAAACTTACTTTAATCCACAACTCAATTAAAACAAACCACCAAAAATAAACTCTGTAAACACTGACATGAAACAGTCTGGACCTTTCAGAAAAGTCACCACTTTAATCTCACTGGCTGAACTTAATCCTAACTTGAGATACTAAGCAAGACTTGCATATAAATAACTTCTAAGTACATTTACATTCCATATTTCAAAGAAAACTACATTATATTAAGATTAAAACACCACGAAACAGTACAAAAGAAGTGGTTCTATTGTTACGTAAGAAAATGTAAAATTAATTCTACTATGTTTGCAGCGCAGAGGTCCCAAAGCGGTGACCTTTTTATATTTTGCATTGTTACGGCCCTCATTTGTGAAGTTTTCATTTTGTGATACTTGCGTTTATTTCACACGATGAAATAATAATCCTTTGACTTTGTGTTATTATACAAGTTGACTTTTGTATGTAAAAGTACTTAAGAAATTCAGAAATGTGAAAAAATATTCAGCTATTTCCTACAATCTGTTGAGTTGTGGTCCTATAATATTCTCGATAATGGAGGTTCCATAGAAGACTACGATAACTAAATATTGCAATTATTTTTAAATAAAATTATCAAACTGATTTTTTTATATTTCGCTTAAAGAAGCTCATGTCATCAAAGAGACGACCCAGGACCGAGCTGCTTGGAGACGCATGATACGGAGGGCTGACCCCAAATAAAATGAGAAAGGGTCAGGCAAAGAAGAAGTCCAGTATTAAAAAAAAATTACATTGATACTATTTTTTTTAAATGTTTGTCCCCTGATAGAAGGCCAATGAATCAAGCTCTACCCTCTACAGGCTGACTTTTAGTCAGCTTGTAGAGGGTAGAGCTTTCAGTATAGAGTTACATGTAATAGTTGAAGGGGTAGTACGTTATACAAGAATTATGACAGCCTGCTTGTTGTCATAATTTATCGTAAGACAGCAGTTACCACAGTATGGCCCACGTAGTTTATGGTCCGGCAACAGCAATTAATGCTTAGATATAATTTTGGGAATTTCGATTGCAGATATGGGAATTCACTATTAGTTATTTTTAGCATCTATTTTATTTGTGATGGGTTTGCTCTTGACTCTAGTCTATGTCAGAGATGACAGAGGCAAAGTCTACGATGGAGCGAGCCTACCCAGAAGGAGCCTGTTCACTCTAACTTTGATGAGATTAGGGTTGTAAGCTTTTGGAAACACAGACGCAGGTATCTATACTAATATTATAAAGCTAATAAGTTTGTTGGTTTGTTTGGTTGAACGTGCTAATCTCAAGTCTCGTCTCGAATTAAAAAAATATTTAAGTGTTGGATAGCTCACTTTTCGAGGAAGGCTATATAAAATCACGCTACGACGAAGCGCAGCATGTGACGCAGACGAAGTTGCACGGGTCAGCTAGTTAACTTACGAACAGGGAAATGTTGTGTTCTTTGTAAGGTGAACGCGTACATGAAAACGTTTGGATGACTTAATCTTAAGGTGAAATGTTTGGATCAAGGTATTTTTTTCCCATTACCTCTCGCCTCACGGAAAACGATACATCATAATGTATGCCGTCTACAATAGAACAATCGTAACCAGAAGGTGACTGTTGGCCTTTGACTGAACTTTGGATTTAATATGTAAGGAGACACCGGCGCTGGAAAAGCATTGCAAACAAGATAAAAGAAAATAATGTTTCTAACTAGCTGACTCGCGCAACTTCGTCTGTGTGTCACATTTTTCATTAATGCTCCGCTTCTATTGGTCGTACCATGATCTTATTTAACCAATAGCCTTCCTCGATAAATGCACTGTCCAACACTAATAGAATTTATCAATTCGAGCCCGTAGTTTCTGAGATTAGCGCGTTCAACCAAACAAACGAACGAACTGTTTAGTATAGAAGAGTAGTTAAATTTTCGTGGAGTATGTAATTCACAAATTACAGGGTCAATAAATAGTTATTTTTCTTCTTCCACCTGGCGTTAATCCCGGCCATTGCTAGGGTCCGCCTTCCTACTTAGCTTCCTCCTCCACTTTGCCCGATCTTGAACGTCCTTCTCAGTCAGGCCATTGGCTCTCATGTCGGTCTTGACGACGTCCAGCCAGCGCTTGCGAGGGTGACCACGGGACCTAGCCCCACACAGCCATATTCATGCATCTCCGACCAACGTACTCCATAGGAAGGCGCATGATGTGGCCATAACATCGCAGACGACACTCTTCCAGATTTTCCCCCACGTCACGGACACCAAGACTACCTCGGATGAAAGAGTTGCGTATGCGATCGGATCGCGTTACGCCGTTCATCTACCTCAGCATCTTCATCTCCGTGACGCGAAGCTCCTGGGTGTGTCTGCTTAGTGCTGGCCAACACTCGCCGCCGTACAGTAGGACATGCCGTATGATGCATTTATATATCTGCCCCTTGAGCTTCGGAGGCATATTGCAGTCGCATACAACGCCCGTTACCTCGCGCCACTTCGCCCAAGCCGCGCCTATACGTGCTTGGACTTCGTCGTCTACGTTGCCAGACTCGTGCAGCACGGATCCAAGGTACCTGAACGTATCGGACTTTCTGATCAGGTACGAAACTATTCGGATGGTGTTTGAATCCGTGCTGCCACAGGAGATGTACTCAGTCTTCGCCACATTTATTCTCAGACCACCTTTTTCAATAATTGGTTCTTTGTTTGTAAGTAATTTCGTTCTTTTGAACAAAATCACGTGTTTCCTCAAACCAACACTCACAAAGGCCAAATTTATGACAAAAATCACTCATTATACTCACTCGTTATTATATACCAAATAGGAAGGGAATCTAAAACATGTGAGGGTCGGATATATTGCCAATACAAAGTGTGAAGAGATTCGGTACGTGGTTCCAAGTATTGTTAACTTTCAGATAGATCAGGCTCAGTAGTTGGCCACGTTAAAAGCAGCGACAGTGGCGGTCATTAGGTTTTCATATGTGAAGGGTTTCATATTTTGATTGGGGGCCCTAACAACTGTGACTTGTTTTTTTTTTAACTGGAGGCCAATTTTGACGTTTAAAGGTGATTTTTAGGGTTCCGTACCCAAAGGGTATCCAACGGAACCCTATTACTGAGCCTCCGCTGTCCGTCCGTCCGTCAGTCAGCGGGCTGTATCTCAAGAACCGTAATAGCTAGACAGTTGAAATTTTCACAGATTGTGTATATCTATTGTCGCTATAACAACCCTTCGTGTGCGAGTCCAACTCACACTTGGCCAGTTTTTTAATGGTCTCATTTAAATAAATGAATAAATAGCTCACTTTTCAATCTTTTCCATACTTATTGTACCAAAAAGTAGAAGAACAGAAAGATAAGTTTAGCTTCAATCTTCACCAAGATACTGTCACAACTAGAAATATTCTCTCGCTCTTGTAGCAGAGTTTTACTAAACTCAGTACTAGACGTTGCACGTGATCAAATTACCGTGGAAACTTTAAAAGTATGGCACAGGCCGACAAAATTAGGCTTCCAGCTCTTTTGAACTACAACTACCCGAGTGACCCGCACGTCCCTGTGGTTAGAACTTTATAACTAACACGTCAGAGCTTCTTTGAGGGACACGGAGGACATGGCCGCCTGGTGAGAGGAACTTTGTGAATATTTCATTTAGGTTGCTTCATGTTACTAGATTTCGCGCATGGCTCCGCTCGCGTTACTTCAGATTTTTGCCAAAAAAGCAGCCTTCTCCCATCTATCTCTGCACCAAAATACTTCAACATCGGTTCAGCGATTTTTGCGTCAAATCATTACAAAACAAACGGGTATAATTTAGACGGTCACCAAAAATAATATTTTTAAGACTCTAAGCCTAGGCACCAAAATGGATCAATGGTCACCAAATTCTACCCAACTCAACTGTGATTGCCATAAAAGTTAGGCTTGGGGTTACAAACCCCAAGCCTAACAACAACTTGGACAACTTGGGGTGCTCGGGAGGAAGCACGGCTCCCTGTCGTTTCGGGCGACGCAGGTGCTCTCGGGGCATGGCTGCTTCGGGAAGTACCTGTGTTGCATAAAAAGGGAGCCGGACGCTCGGTGCCATCACTGCAGCGACTGTCGGGAGGACACGGCGCAGCACACACTGGCAGAGTGTGCCGCATGGGAGGAGCAGCGCCGTGCCCTCGTATCCGAAGTGGGACCCGACCTGTCGCTGCCGGCCGTCGCTCGTTCGATGGTCGGGAGCGCCGAGTCATGGAATGCGGTGATCTCCTTCTGCGAAATCGTAATTTCGCAGAAGGAGGCTGCGGAGAGGGAGAGGGAGGCCGTGGCCACTCTCCCATGCCGCAGTAGGCGAACCGGGCGTCGGCGGAGGGCGGACAACGCCCTCTTCCAGCCCCCGTAGAAAGGTCCGGAGGGACGGTGGACTCGGGGTCGTCCGCCGCCCCCAATCCAGCAGGACCCGAGACGGTGGCGCGTATTGTTCCAGACGCGCCCCCACTGGACGTTGCGGGGGGACCTTGCTCCTCCCGCGGGCCTGAGGTGGCCTGCATACGCGGGCAATAGCCGGGGATTATGGAAGGCGTACTAGCTCTCACAATCCTCGGTCAAGTGTGAGATGGAACACCGGGGTGGTTTTTAGTCAGTAAGAGTCTGACAGACCCCTTCGCCCGCCCCAGGCGAGGGACATCCATGAGGATTTTCCACCCAGGCAACAACAAAAAAAAAAAAAAAAAAAAAAATGGGGTTACAAACTGGATAAAATAGGTTAGGTTAGGTTAGAATTGTGACCAACCGCGCGCGAGCCGAGCGAGCGAAGCGAGCGGTGCCGCGGCAGCGGCCGGCGAGCGCTACTTCTCGAATATTATATTTGGTGACCATTTATCTGTTTTGGTAACCGTTTAGAACTTTTTTGGTAGTAAAATAGGTACTTTTTTGGGCGGTGTTTAAACACAAGCCAAAACAAACTCACTTTCGCATTTATGCAATAGGTTTTTTTTACTATTGAGAGGCATACGTTTGACCACTATCTCACCTGGTGGTAAGCGATGATGTGGTCGAAGATTGAGCACACTTGCCTACAAGCAACCTATTCACTCTTGACTTAAAGACTCCCAGGTTATAGCTATCAGGAAATACAGCCTTTGTTAGGGAATTTCATTCCTTAGCTGTACACACTGAAATTATTCCCAAATCGTTTTGTGCGTGTGGGTGGGATTTCCACCATGTACCGGTGGCGTTTCGCAGTTCGTCTTGTGGCCCGATGATGGAACTGGCTTGGCGGAATTATATTATGCAATTCCGTCGCATACTCCCCAAAATGCAACTGATAGAAAGCCGACAGGCCAGCAACTCGGCGTCGCCGACTTTGGAGCTTCGACCCGACGAATTACGATACATTTCAGAGTTCGATAACATAGGGTGAATGACATTTTTTGTTTGAGTGGATCATTTTAAGCTGTCTGTGTACATTTGTATTGGATTAGGGAGAGGAATATCACGGTAAGAAGGACTAATTTGAGCACGTCTAAGCTTAATAAGTACTTATCCTATCCTAACATACAGTATGGATATGAAATATATGCAATAATCTTAAGGGGTCATTGTACTCAACATTGCGGAAAAAAAATTACTATGGGAGCAACAATGAAATCGCGAAAAAATAATCAGCTGTTCAGTACATTTTGTCGAGTTATGCGCATATAAGCGTATGGAGCAGTCGATTTATTTTCGCGTTTTAAGTTTTGGTCCCATAGTAAAAATTGTTCGCAATGATGACTACAATAACCCCTTCAGATTATTGCTTATATGTCATATCCATACTGTATAAAATTCTTTCGTTACTGAGTGAGTGAGTGACTGACAGACAACGCACAGTCGAAACCACTGGTCGTAAAAAGCTGACATTTGGCGTGTAGGTTCCTTGGGGAGTGTATTTTCATATTCATTTATTTGAGTTCTACAAGGTACAGAAGATGTCAAAAAAAAGTCTTACAGCTAAGAACCGTTGTAGATCCTCAGCAAACGGTATTGTTATTACCATAACTACATATTACCTATCACCTTTTTAAAATCGAATTCGTAAAAACTAATATTTAAAAACTAGTTATACAATATTCTACTCGTGTTTGGTTAAATGCTAATAACAATAACATAAATAATACTATATCGGGACTGGTATTTTCTTAATACACCATTTTTACACGAGAGAAAGTTGTGTAGGGGAGGTCAACGCTGAAACTATTATGTTCGCAGACGACACTGTAATCTTGTTCCATGGCCAAACATGGGAGCAGGTGCGGACGGTAACAGAAAGCGGTCTTGCGATTATTACGAAGTGGCATAATTATAATTGTATATATTTATCTATTATGTATTTATTTATATAATTCGTACACCTAAGACTACCTGCAGTACTGTATTTCCGTTATCGTTAAAATCCATCCAAAGGTTGTCTTGAAAAGATCGCTTTTAGCGATAAGGCCGCCCATTGTGTCACCCTATGTAATGTTTTCTTCATCTATCTTTTCTGTAACTTATATGGTGTACATAATAAAGAGTATTCTATTCTATTCTATTCTATTCTTGAGGATAACCTGCTGTCGTTGAACACATCCAAGACAAAATATTTATGTTTTACAAAGACTGCTATTTCTCGCCCGGACTCGAAATTTAGTGTACAAATCCACGCTTTCCCATGTAACAGAAACTCGCGCCGGAATACCCAATGTTCCTGTGATGTTTTAGCAAGATCAAATATTATAAAATACTTAGGCATTATAGTTGATGAGAACCTAAACTGGCATCACCATATTTCGAGTCTAAGTGTACGACTGTGAAAATTAATTTACGTTTTCAAACAACTAAGAAATGTTGCACCTACAAAGCTTCTACTATCAACGTATAAAGCACTAGGCGAATGTGTACTTAACTATTGCATTTGCTCCTGGGGTGGCGCGTCCAAATCAGTAATAATTGAACTGGAACGTGCTCAGCGTGTACTCCTTAAAGTGCTAATGTCCCTGCCGTACAGGCACCCCACAACGGATTTATACAATCGCACTGGAGTCTTATCGGTCCGCAAACTCTACGTAAGTCGAGTACTTCGCAGATTCCACCGCGACACAATTCCCCAGCTACTACCATTTACCAAGAGACGCTTTATATGTCCAGCACCATACGTGAAGTCAACTTTTGCGAAACGACACTACAACTCTACTGCACCACGTATGTACAACAAAATAACTATTAAAAATGCACAAAATTTAAACAATCACAATTTTGGAAAGAGTGTACTAGACTGGCTCAGCAAATTAGATTACGAACAAATAGAAAATCTAGTCAACTGTAACCCAAACAAATAAAAGGACTGCACTACCAACACAACCACACACACCGTAATTCTTACGAATACGAGTACATACAAAAACACACCAACTTGCACAACACACCACACTACATGGGCAATCATATTATTTTTTTTTTTTTTTCATATTTCTTACTATTGTTTTAATCACGTTCATATTTAATCTACTTAATTAGCTTTTTTTATATCATACGTTTCATAGTTTTTTTTTTTATGTTTTAACTAGCACTGTACCTAGCATGTAAACAAAATGTTTAATGTAATGAGGAAGGGAACTTTCTCCTGAGATACAGCTTAACTACCTAGTTCAGGAGGCAGGGCTTTTATGTAAGAGTGACACATAATGTTTGCAAATAAATGAATTTAAAGAACAATTGCGGCGATAAGTCCCCTCTTTGAGGAGTGGGTAGAGCGGCGCCACGGCGTCCTTACCTTCCGCTTGACGCAGGTAATCACCGGACACGGTTGTTTCGAGAGATACCTGCTCAACACTGCGAAGATCGCCCGGAGGACACGGTGGAGGTCTGCCCGGGCTGCTTAGGCACCGCCGTGTCCTCGTCGAGGCGATCGGCGGCGGCGATCTCTCGCGTCCGGCCCTGGTTCAAGTCATGGTCCGGAGCGAAGAGACATGTGAAGCGATTACCTCCTTCTGCGAAGCAGTAATGCTAGCAAAGGAGGAGGCCGAACGTGTGAGAGAGAGGGAAACCTTCGCCCCAGCCGCCGCAACAGAAGAAGGCGACTCTCGGCGATTCTCGGCCACCGTAGGCGCGGGCCTGCAGACGGTGAGCATTGGGTGGCTCGCCAGGCCCGGGTCGACGATGCGCTGTATTTTACGCGCACCTCAAAGAGCTGTCAGCATAAAATACGGGGCCCACTAGGGCCAGTGCCTACTGGGGCTGCGGACTTTGTTCGAAAGAGGCACCGTACCCTGCATCGTAAAGGGCACTAGGAGGAACACGGATGGGTTTTAGTCAGTAAGAGTCTGACACTCCCTTCTACATTACATATCTTCATTCTACATATCGTTGTAATTTTGTTTATTTTATGTTTTTCCTTTAGAATTTTATTTCGTAAAAGGTTACTAGGTACTATTATTGATCTGCTTGGTTTGATAATGTATGTCAACGTCATTTCGTAGTTTGTATAATGATAAGATACTGTAGCTGTTTACAATGTTATGTACCTGCCTATAAATATTTCTTTTATTTTATGTTTTGCCTTTAAATTTTCATAAAATTAAGTGCTACTATTATTTATTTGTTTTGTTTGATAATTATTGATAATGTATGTTAATATTATTTCGAAATTTGTTTAATGATAAGCATAATGCTACTTATAATATTTGCATGCCATCATAGAATGGCGGAATGTGTCTTGCACCAGAACTGAACATATAATGTACATAACATCTTTTTACCACATTTTTTGCAAATAAAAAAACTTACTTACTTACTTCTGCTTCACCCAAAGCGGGAGGAGTCATTTGATGATTTCCCATCCTTAAAAAAAAAGTGGAGGACTAAGAAAGGATTTGCCGTAATCCCTACGGGAAAAGGAAAATCAGGATATGCGCTTACGTAGTCGTGGGCAAAAGCTAATGAATAATATAATCGAGTTTAATCTGTTTGTTTGGTTAAATTTTTGAAAAAAGATAAGAACATTACTGGAGGACCACCGTGAGGGGCCAATGCTATTATGATTCAGTTTTGAAAAGGGACGGTGTTCCTGAATCGTTCTGTCTCTCTGCCACACCGTTGTCATTATCTTTTTAAGAGGTTATAATGGTAGGCCCCAGATAAACTTACTATAAATTAAATTTACTTTTCCCTAATATCCCTTCGTAGATACCCGCAGTATAAATTATGAACCGTTATTACTAGCAAAAACGTAAAGGATGGCGTTAGAAATCGATTTAGGAGGCTTTATGTCTTCGTTTCTGTTTTTGATATTCAGAAAATCAATGAATGTATGTGGGTCAACGATCATATTGCACATTTATCTGGCGCCTACCATAGTTGTAGGTTAAAAATCTGCAATAAAATTCAGTAATAGTACTAATAGGCTACTTTTAATTCATTAACATCCAGTGGAATTGGCCGAGGGTGCGAAGTCGGGATAAAAAGCTAGTGTGTATTATTCAAAGGTTAATGAAGGTGAATAACATTTTCTGTTTGAATGAATAATATTAAGCATCTGTTTGCATTTGTAATAAATTAAACTTTAGAGTAAGGAATATTCCAAGTTATAAAGAATTTCCTCGTAAATATAAGAAAAAAATAATAGACACGATAAGAAGAGGTTATAAAAACCCTCTTTTAAATCTAAAACTTTCGTCTTTATAAAAGCTAACTTCTTAGGTAAACGTTAACATAAAGGCAAAAGTTGCCTGAACTTGCCCTAAGAATAAACGATGTTTCTTCGTCCAAAGTCCCCAGCTCATCTAATAATAATATGTCCTTAACCGTACAGTCAACAAAAGATGTTAGTATGCGGGTATGGAATTGCTAAGAATTTCCAAGTTGAACAATGGCCGCTTTGTAGAATGTCTTGTGTGTCTTTTGACCTCAGTAAAACTTAGAAATTATTTTTTTTTTCTTAATTTTTTTTAATTTTTCACCGACTTCACTAAGTCGGTATTCAAAAATGAAACAACCAAAACACCGACTTCCAAAATAAAAGTAATTTTTTACTTTTACGTTTTGTTTTTGGAAGTAGGTTTTTATTTTTGTAAAAAGATTTCTACTTTTCACTTTTTAGTGGTACGCAGGTACTACAAAAAAATGCAACCACAAACACAGCGTGCCGGCGTGATGTTATGTTATGAACTGGTGTAAACAATCAACAGACATGCGATTTCAGAAATCCCGATCCATTTGCTATCATTTATTGAAGAGTTCAGTTGCCTACCTCCGAAGTTCTTCATCAGATCTTCACCAAATTATTTAAATGGGACCAGTCCGAGAAAATACTCTTCCAAACAAAAAAAGAATCATCCAAATCGGTTAACAATTGGCGAAAATATCCCTGAACAAACATTTTTCATGGGACCCCATCATCAGATCCTGACTTATACCTTCCATCATCAGCTCAGCAATATGAGATGATGATTACCAGGCACAAATATTTGAATTGCGTTAGAAAGTTTATGAAAAACGGTGTATGTGCTTATAAAATTTGAGAGTTTCCCTCGATTTTCGTGGGATCCCATCATCAAATTCCAACTTGGTGACAATGGGACCACCTCAGGAGTACCTATAGGCTTTCGAATAAAAAAATAATGTTAAAAAAAAATCGGAAAAAATCCGCTGAAAATGCGGTCCAGAATTGGCGGAGAAATCGGTGAACATACATAAAAAAAATACGTCATACAACTGAACATAGAACCTCATCCTTTTCGAAGAAGTCGGTTAAAAACACGGGCAGGGATGTTATTGAGACAAGGAGCCTGAGCCGACGGAAGAAGAGTTTTGGAGTTAAGTTGATTGGTAATTGACAAAAAGGTATTTCAAGGTTAAGATACCTATTCAGAGAAAAAAATATCCACTTATTCTAATCATTAATATCTATTTTCTATATAAAAACCAAAACTAATAATACACAAAACTAAAAACAAACTAAAATATAGCATCAAAAAATTCATCCTCAACGCTGTCAGCTGGTAATGTGCCCAAGAGACTGGCGGCATTGCCACGTTGAATGGCAATGCTTAATCTCTGCCCAAAGTAAAAGCTATGAGCACAAGGGCCCCACGGCCCGAGGGTTTCAACCCCAAACGGCTCGAAAATATAATTACCAATAAGTAGATACTTACTACTATATTTCCGCCGCTTGAGGTTTTCCGCAGCCGCAGCGGCAGTGCCAGCACAACACGATGAACTAGGAAGATGGGATAGCGCAAGAGTATCGATACAGGTTGCGTCCCACACTAAAGGCCTACCCATCTTCCAAGGAAACAAAGACATGCTATCCGGTCTTTTGCCATCGTCACGCGCCATACCATTGGGTTCTAAAACGGCTGGAACGCCGACGAAGACAAGAGCTCGTCGGATTATGTCGTTAAAATTAGCGTGTCGTGCAAAACGGCCTGCACTGCGGCTACAAGAAAGGCCGTGGTGCCCGAGGCTGATGACAACTTCACCACAGTGACAGCGATGAGGAGAATAATAAGGGGCTCCTAAACGTAAAGAAGCAGCGAGGCGAAAAAAGGTGTCGTCGAACAAAGTGCCTAGGTTCGACACGGGTAGTGCATGAAGCCAAAGACCCGACTCCCATTTTCCCACAGCCAGCAGGCGCGCAAGCTCAGCAGTAGTAGCAGACGTGGACAGTAAGTTATTGTGAACTTCGTCCCGCCGCCTCTGGGTAGATGGTTTGTCAGGTATGTCAGTATTCGGACAAGCGAGTTTCCAGGCATCGATAGCATCGGTGAAGCACGGCACTTCAAAATCAACCAGTGTGGAAGCCAGGATATTTAAAGATATAAAAGCCGGTAAACTTATACTAGAAATTTCGCGGATGCCGAGGCCTCCCATGCGGATGGGAAGGGAATCTTGTGCAAGCTCGGTCGTCAAAATTAATGACAAATTGCGTGGAAATTGAATCCATTTGGTCTAAAATATAAGTGTGCTTCCATAAATGGGAAGCACGAAGAAAATATGTCAATTTAGGGCCGATACAGCAGAAACGAATTATGGTGATAGCCGAGATGTGGGTTTGGAGCAATCATTCCGAAACGTCATCGAATTTTAGGATATTTTCAGCAAAAATATCGGGAAACGAAGTATCAAAGATTGGAGATCCCAGGAGACGAAGAGAGCATTTTTCAATAATTTGGATTGCAGGTGCAACTGTTTTAAATTTTGAAAGTGTCAGTATGGTCCGCTAAGAATAGTTCACATTTCGATAGGTTGAGATCAAAGCCTATGGAATGGAGTTTATTTTTTAACACAATTAGGTCATCTAAAACTGAATCTACTTTGCCTCCCAAGGTTCCGTCGTCAAGATACCAAACGTTAAATTTAGTATTTAACTTACAAACAATTGGGTGAATGACTGAACTAAAAATCACTGGCCCGAGAGAGTCACCTTGTTGACAGCCAACAGCAGATTCCAGTAAGTTGTTCCGATACAGTAATTTAGATGGGTGTCTGTAGCATTGCCAAAGAAAACTATAAATTTGGGGTAAAAAAAAATTGCCAGCGTATTCCCGCTTGCAATTGTTTTATTTGCGAAATGAAATACTTATTAGCAAACAATTATGAAATTATTTTTTAAATACATTCATCAGCGATGAAGTTGCAAAGCTTCAAAGATTACAATTAGAAAGAGAAGTCCGATGTAAAATTTGACGTCTCGTCCATGACGCCTATACAGCTGCCATAGAAAACAGCGTTTTCGCGAGAGGGACAGATATATTTGTTTAAAATAATTATATCTCCTTCGTTTCTCGAGTAATTTTGATTCTATTTAACTGTTAGTATATTTTTAGATAAATGGAATAGATAATAAATATGTTTTTCATGCATATTCCCTATTGTTTTTTAGCTTTTGCCAACAACGTATCCCTGTTTACTGAATTGAAGGAGTTCTTTATGTCAACCTTCAGGATGACCTCACCTTTCCCAGAATTTAGGTAGGTCGACAAAGCGTGTACGGCAGCCTCAAAGCCCCTCTGGAGCCGTAACCTAGCTGCAGGGGCTGAAATTTATCCGAAACCGCCTCACCATAAAATTTACAGCAAATCTTGGCTGGCACCCACGGCAACGGGACGAATTCCACCATGATTTTTGCGCAGTGCACATAGATTGGCGCCATACAGAATGCCGATGACGGCTTCGTTCATATTGACGGAGAGCATTAGGTTAATCAGAGCCGTGATCTCCTTCAAGAGTAACTCACCAGCTTCCCCGGCGCCAGAATAAAGTAGGTCCTTTAAATGCTGAGGACTAAGGCCGTCGAGGCCGCCGGCGGAGCCGCTCCGGAATGAGCAAACGGCTGTGACTAACTCTCGACCTAAAATGGTGAGGGAGTGCATGTTTGGATCAGGAGGGTCGGGAAACGAAAGATCATCAGCTGGGGCAGGGTGTTTGAACTCCAGAGCTGCGAGTGTTTCTGGAGAACACGGTGCCACTACATCACTGCTGAAGAGAATCCTGACCGCTCCATTTATATCACCGTCCCCTAACTTCGTTTCCACCAGATGGGATATACCCCGTGAAGATACAATTTTCTTTTATTCGTGCAGTTAAAGTCTTTTTTGATGCCAAATTCTTTTGAATGTGAAGACAGTTCTTCAAAAAAAAAAAAAAAAAATTGCTCACCTTCCCTTACAGAACAGTTTCTGTAAGGGAAGGTGAGCAATTGTTCCCAGGCACTTTGCGAGTTCACCCGAGCAGCAAGGCGCACGCAACCAGCTAGGTTTTGTGCGACAAGAGGAACTCGCTTCATAATCGGAACCGAGTTTTTTAATTTTGAAAGAGTTTTCCAAAAAGGGTCTGTAGAAGATGTTGTCAAAGGTGTGTATGTAAGTGTTGAGATATAGTCTGAAGGTGCATTTGGCGATTTGTGTACCTTACCAATATGCACATTCAGACCCCGCTTACCTTTGAAAAACCGAGCCTGGACCCACAAAGCGGGCATCTCTCCAGGGTGGTCAGCGATGTTGAAGGTGGACTAACACTAAAACCCACCACAACGAGAGAGAGAGAGAAAGTAAAAATGTAACTACTGTAAGTTATTGAAATAAACATTTATTTATTATTTATTTATTTATTTAAACTAAGACTAACAAAAACAAGCCCGAGTCTGAATAATGAGACCGTCTGTTTAGGAAGTCGCATTCTTCGACTTGGATAGATTGTAGAGCAGGGATGGCCAACCGGTCGATCGCGATCGACTGGACGATCGCGGCTATTAGTCCAGTCGATCGCGGCAAGTCAAAAATATAAATGGGTACGAATAACAGACTGCGCAACTACGTAAATACTAAATAGGTTTTTTTTTAATAAAATGAAAAATACGACATAATTGTAATCTGAACCTTACCTACTGTTACATTTGTAATTTTAAGAAGTACCTACCTATGAAATTAGAAGATTGGACAGGGTTTTGTCAGTAAAAAGTTGATCTGGGGTCTAATCAAAAATGATCCAGAGAATGGGCAGCAGCGTTCTCTGTAAACCGCAACACCATACACTGCGACCGCCAACCCGCCTGCCAAGCGTGGCGATTACGGCAAACCCTCTTTGGGGGAGGCCTATGTCCAGCAGTGGACGTCTTTTGACTGTTATGATGATCATGGTATATTAGTTCGTTGATTAGCTACGTGTACTTCAGCTCTCTGAACACCAATCTATTTAGCCAACAGTACAAGGGACACACTACCGCTGAACATTTAATTAAACTTGTTGACCTGTGTGTACAACTAACTACATGGCTTTCGACGTCGCGGCTACAGAGCTGGATAAACTGTGCCGAGATTAATCTCACAGTTTGTATAGGGGCTATGTGTTGTGACAGTCTATTAACATGGGCTTAAGGCGATAACTATGTTAGGCAAATATATAATATGCAAATATAATATACATAAGTGATGGGTTGGTATTATTCTTTTACGGCACCATACGGCACCGGACGACACCATACAGCCGTCTGTATATGATGGGCAAATCTTCAATGAAGGGTCGCCTATACTCTACAGACAGATCCAGCGAGACTCCTTTGTGCTTCGAAAAGCACGCAGCATTTGAAGATATTTGACAGTCAATAGTCAGAAGCCAGAAAATCTGAATCAAGTCTTGCCGAGGGATACTGTGTTACTCAGTTACTGGGTTGTGGAGGGAAGATCACCCATCCACAGGCAGACATAGCGTGACTCCTCTGTGTTTCGGAAAGCACTCAGCATTTGATGGTATTTGACAGTGATTACGGATAGTCGGAAGCCAGAAAATGTGAATGTCTTGCCAAAGAATACTGTGTTACCCAGTTACTGGGTTGTGGAGGGAAGGGTTGCCCATCCACAGACAGACATAGCGTGACTCCTCTGTGCTTCGGAAAGCACTCAGCCGTCCGTGGTCGAGTTGTTTAGGTGTTTGCCTTGTGACCTGGTGGTCGTGGGTTCGATTCCTACGAGAAGCATACTTCGTAATGTTGTTTCCAGTTTGGCTAGGACATTGCTGGCTTGAATCAGCTGATTTTACGAACACGGCACGTATAAGCCGGTGGTCCCGGCCGCCAAATGGCGGTCGTCCAATAACTTATATTTGTGTGTAACATTTCGGTCTGAATAATTCTTGACTAAAGTTTACTTTAAGAATCAATGCAATTCATGATTAAGTTACTGTCAAGGATTATTATAAAACTCAATAATGTCTCATATCGAGTTTTAATATAAAAAAAATATAAAAATACTTTAAAAATTCATGCTACACTGCGCCAAGCACACATAAAAATGGTTGGTACTTATTCCTTTTTACAATTTTAATACTACCTCGTTTTTATTCACGGAATCGAAAATAATATTTATTCGAGGGCTGTTCATTGAAATTACCGAGTTCGTAAGCCAGTTATTTTATCCATTTACCGTGATCACGAACGAGGCAAAGGGCTTCGAATGTCGAGAAAATTAAATTTAAATATTCAACGAGGAATATAATCCGTTAAACATTTCTCAGTCGAAGAGGTACTAGAGTTTGTCTCTTAAAAATACAGTTTTTTTTTACTAAAAACGGAAACTTGTCGATCAAAGCGGATGTGTAATATTTTTTCGGGACGGCTTCAACAGAACCCCGTAACGTCTGTCAGCGGGCTTTATCTCAAGAACCGTAATAGGTAGAGAGATGAAATTTTTGCAGATTGTGTATTTCTATTCTCGCTGTAACAATTAATAATGAAAATTAAGGTTTATGGTACGAAACCCTTCATGAGCGAGTCCGACTCGCACTTGGCCGGTTTTAATTTTACACTTGCTTTTCCCGCGGTTTCGCGATAGAGACAGAGAAACCTGCCTATTAGTTGAAAGTGAAGTCAAAATAGAGGTGTATTCGTCTATTTTTTGGTTGATTTTGTTACTGAAACAATAAAAGTCGATTTCTGAAAAATATTGAGGAACACTTCAAAACTGAAAAATTGTAGTTAATACGGGACTGCTGAAAGTTGCCATATTGGATGGTTTTTGTTTATTTATGCTTTATTTTCAAAAGCTAAAATGCTCAAATGACATAACGTTTACTTCATCTAACAACTTTTTACATAATTTTTATTTAATATAACGTTAAGTATATACTCAACACTTTCTGTAACGGGTGTTTAGTATCTTCTTATTTATTATATCGTTCTTTTGGTGTCATTTTGTATGACTACCATTTTGATCTAACCGCTGAAGAAATACCGGTTGGGGCCAGTTCGGAAACTTAAGGCAACCCGACACGGATACGTTAGGTTCGTATGGTATTATGGGAGCTAGAGTGAGCGAGCAAAACGAGCGACCATAGCTCCCGTGATCAGCAGATGCAGCAGTAAGATACTGGTGTTCCAGTTCTCCAAAACCCATTAACTGGCTAATACAAGTACTTCTTGGCAAGACTGGGGTCAGATTTAATGGCTTTTGACGATTCGTAACGACTGCCAATGATCTACATATGACAGTTCGGACCAACTGCTAAACGTGCTTTCCGAGAAGTATCGGTATATTTAGATGGTCACCCATCTACAGACTGACCTCGGCAAGCGTTGTTTAACTTTGAAGATCCTCTACGCAGATGGTGATGGTGTGAAAACAAGACAACACCTACCTTACGCATGAAAGGCGTCTAGTAGTAGATTAACATCTAAAATTCTGATATTACAAAAACATACTGAAACTTTATGAATGTTTTTACATATTTTGGCTTGAAACGACGAAGAAG
Source organism: Lacanobia oleracea (assembly GCA_950371165.1). Classification (NCBI taxonomy): domain Eukaryota; kingdom Metazoa; phylum Arthropoda; class Insecta; order Lepidoptera; family Noctuidae; genus Lacanobia; species Lacanobia oleracea. The sequence continues at coordinate 17,584,338 of OX493396.1, forward strand.
CTGTAAACAATTCTTATGAATCACTGGAACAACATCCGGGACCTTCATATTCATGAAACTCGTTCCAAACTTCATAATACTCGTATATTACAATCAAGGAAGAAAATCTTGTTACAACGAGTTCAGAATCAGTCACGCTTGTGCAAAGTTTTAAAAGTAACTTCTGAAGTGTAATAAACCCAAGAAAACGAAGTGTTGAAATTAGATGCGAACGCTTTGTCGCGAATTCATTGCTTGCTCATTGTAACATTACAACATCCTTTTGTTAACATACCTGCAGATGTATTTCTTTTTTCATGTATTCATTTATTCTTGGTAATAACGGTTAATCGTGGAGGAAATGATGTTTACTCTTACTTATTGGAAATTTGGAACTTCCTTTCATTTTAAGCACCCTCCAATGTTTACCATACCTATAATTATCATTAGGTGTTGTATTAAGATGAGGTAAGATAAGGTTACCATTACATCGTAAGCTTTACGATGAAAAAACATTAATCCCTTGCGACGTAAGGGTTTAATGTTATTTCATCTAACATAAATAAAATATATCTGCTTCAATAGTGCTGTGTCTACAAACATTTCCAATACAAACTACACAATTTCTATTCCTAAACAAATCTACGATATTTATCTCAATATTTCACGATTCAAACCTAAAGTTCTCGACAACTTTGTCGTAACTGCGATCTCGATAAGCGCCGAGATATCTATCGACTCTACAGCCGAGCAAATCGGTACGATTATTCGATCAAATGATGCCCCAGTTTAACATCGCTTCAGGCAGTCCCCCGGGTGATTTCTAGAATTTCTGCATTCCTAGTACAATATTCTGCTGGGATTTAAGTTTCTGTATTTCGTGGAAGGAAATTTATTTGCATATTGGGAATTTGATTGCGAAATCAATGGGTAAATGAATACAGTACTTCTAAATTTTATACGGCTTGCTTCCTGATCAATCTTTGTTGTAACGTTTGTTAGTTACTGGATATTGTTGTGTTTGTGTGAGTTATGCCCTCGTATTATTAGGCATACTCTTGAATATAAATTATAGCCGATTTCACTAACACTCAGAATCCCCTATATTCTAGTATTTACTACTAGCTTCTACCAGCGGCTTTGCCCGCGTGGTCTCTAGGGAACATACTCCCGGAATAAAATAGGAATAGCCTATGCCTTTTCTCAGGCTCTAGACTATTTCTGTACCAAATTTCATTTAAATCGGTTCAGTAGTTTTGGCGTTAAAGCGCGACAGACAGACAGATAGACAGAAAGAGTTACTTTCGCATTTACAATATTAGGAAGGATAAGGATGACTATACTGTTGGATTTTTAACTGGGCATACCTGCGGATTTTTGTTTACATATATTCATTACTAGCACGAACCGTTACTGCTTTTCTTGGTAACCACAGCCGGTGCAACAGACAGGCAGAGAGTGTTTTTACCAATCTGTGAAAGTTTTGAAAATTTCATGAACTAAATAACAGGATGCATGGATTCTAGACAAAGTGACGTTATCGCAGATAGAATGTTACTTTGCCTTACTTTGTTCCTAAGGAGCCGTCTAGATCAGCGGCTGCCAACGTTTATTTGACCCGGGACCACTTTGATTTCCTTGTTAACAGCTTAGGGACCAGAAATCAAGAATTACTTCCATACTAACTGTATTAATCTGATAAAGTTATGTTTGTATATAAACGTTTGTAGTTTTTGTAAAGATATTCCAAATTTTTAGCAAAGCGTCTTTGAAACCAAACGTAATACATAAGCAGTGATAAAAACTTAAAATCAGTTGGCTTTTTCAGTTCGAAATATTGAAGGTATAGCGGGCCATATTTTGGCAGTTGCGGGACGAGCTCGTGGCTAAATAATAACAGCCGCACGGGTCAATCATTAAGGTTAAGCAACGCTTGCCAAGGTTGGTCTGTGGATGGGTGACCATCTTAACATACCGAGTTTCCTCCGTGCCTCGAAAAGCACGTTAATCCGTTGGTCCCGGCTGTCATTACTAGATCTTTGGCAGTTGGCAGTCGTTACGGATTGTCAGAAGCCAGTAAATCTGACTCCAGTCTTGCAAAGAAGTACCGTGTTACCCAGTTAATGGGTTGTGGAGGTCTGGTAGGTAGCCGCTCCACGTAAAACACTGGTTTTCAGCTGAATCCGGTTTGACTAGAAGCTGACCCCAATATAGTTGGGAAAAGGCTAGGCAGATGATGATGATTTAGGCACCCCTGGTGACCCGTTGGACACAGATCACTTTTCACATTCTAGATTAATCATCATTTTGGTTCCGTACTAAATGATTGCAAACCTTCTTTCTCAAAACAGACGTCATACAACCATCCTCCGTTGACAAAGGCCTCCTACCTCCACATAATCCGCGTTTCAGGCTCCGTACTATCGCAGAAGAATATCACTTTGTGTAGCATCTCTTAGGTAATCAAGCAGCAGTCTAGGTTATTCATCTTTTTGGCCGTCAGATCGTTCAGTGGCGGCTCCAAGGGGGTAGAGCCAAGAGCTCAAGCTTCCCCCCAAAGACAAAGATATCTTTGGTAGTCTACATCCTAACGCAGTCTTTGCGGATTTTACGAAAAATAATCTAAGGAGGCTTGTTATGAGTTAAGCTAAATCATTTTTCTATGCTTTTGTAGTGTTATAGTGTTGCCACTTTGCTAAATCCTACCCTCAGCGGGGTCAAGCCTCCACGAAAAGACAATTCTGGATCCGTCTCTGCGGCCGAACCAAATGATTATAACTCTCCCTTCTCGAAACACATCATACAAGATTCAGGTGACAAAGGTCTCCTACCTCCACATAATCCCTGCTTCAGATTACTTGCTGTACTTGTAATCCTCACACGTGTACAATCACAGATTATCGGCACGCGTATTCCCTCAGATCTCATCCACGGGTTCGGCGACGAGATTTGAATACGAAGTGAGCCATTTTAATCGATACAGCTTATACGAACGAATCGAGTTAGGCATGTTTGCATATCGGAGTACGGGATGAGGAAGGCTGCTACTTTTTATTCTGAAAGGTAAAAAACCGGTCAAGTGCGAGTCCGACTGGCCTACGTCGGATTCCGTACCAGAAAGCCACTTCTGCCACTTGCGAATTTTTTTGACTGATGTGCTTAATATGCTTTTTTTTAATAGCCTGTATTGTCCCACTGCTGGGCATAGGCCTCGCTCAATTTTTTCCAGCTAACTCTATCTGTTGCCTTCTGCGACCAGTCTGTCAGGAATGACTTAATAGTCACGCCTGTGAGTATCTTACATTTTGCGCGAAATGCGACATTATTAACTACGACTCGCACTTGACCGGTTTTAGTTATACTTTAGTATTAGTACTATGTGTATACAAAGTATGATGCTTTATATATTTCCATTTTAATGACAGAGTGAAAACAATAATAAAGCAAAAAAAATGCCGATAAAACGTGTCTAGAATGGTTTTACTTGCTTTTATTAGGTACTAGTTGACCCGCGCAACTTCGTCTGCTCCGCTCCTATTGGTCTTAGCGTGATGATATATAGCCTATAGTCTTCCTAGATAAATGGGCTATCTAACACTGAAATATTTTTTCAAATCGGACCAGTAGCGCTAATCTCAGGAAGATTAGCGCGTTCAAGCAAACAAACAAACTCTTCAGCTTTATATATTAAGTATAGATAGATTGGATAAACATATATACCTTTTTCGGTTTACGAAATTTTGCTCGCTTAAAGACGGACAGCGGAGGCTTAGTAACAGGGTTCCGTTTATTACTCTTCAGGTACGGAACCCTGAAACGTTAGGACTGGTAAAGGTGGGCCGATGATGTATGCAAGGCCGTGTCAGATTGAAAGCGGTATGGGGCACTAATGCATCCCGGGCTGGGCTCAAGTCCGGCTCGAATCGGGCATAAATCAAAGTTGATTGCCGCAAAACTGCTTTTAAGGGTGAAAAAACTACCGCAACAGCACCATCGCGCTACGCATTCCAAACAATAAATAAGTACATATTCTTCTGCCTAGCCTTTTCCCAACTATATTGGGGTCGGCTTCCAGTCAAACCGGATTCAGCTGAATACCAGTGTTTTACGTGGAGCGGCTGCCTACCAGACCTCCACAACCCATTAACTGGGTAACACGGTACTTCTTGGCAAGACTGGAATCAGATTTACTGGCTTCTGACAACCCGTAACGACTGCCAAAGATCTACAAATGACAGCCGGGACCAACGGCTTAACGTGCTTTCCGAGGCACGGAGGAAACTCGTTATGTTAAGATGGTCACCCATCCACAGACCAACCTTGGCAAGCGTTGCTTAACCTTGAAGATCGATCCGTGCGGCTGTTATTATCTAGCCACGAGCTCCTGTACGAGTAACCTCGCCCAATGATAGTCGAACTCATTTTATAAGAAATAAGTACATATTATTTCACAAAAATAGTTGCGGGGAAAGGATTTTCGTTTTCGGTATGAAAATCCACCGATTACGGCGGAGCTAAATATAGGTAACGCACGCAAAACATTTAACTTTGTTTATTAGTGCATGTAACGGTATTATAGGGGTATCTTTCATGAGGGTATTAAAACTTAAATTGGTATTAATTGATTCAAAACTTTTTTGTTAAGAAACTTCATGAAGTTGGAACATTTACTTTCTGATAAGGTCACTGTAATAAGTAAACGACTCTGGGCTTCGATTAACATCATTATTATGCATTTACTAATTTATTAAAACACTTAAGCAGAGGGCGGCCATTTTTTGCCATCTTTACAAAAAGGTTATTCAATAAAAATTGAAGTACTATTAATATCAATACCCAACTGAATTGGAAATCAAAATGTGTTTGCTTACACATCGTGGTTTACTGGTATCAGGTTTTAAATCGCTACACACGGCACTGATATCGATCAACAAACAAATCGACAGTTCAGTGTTTGCTTGTTTTGGGAAATTATATGTTTTGTTGAAAAAAGGTTGTGGTTTTTATTCGTGAGTAAAATAGAGTCGTGTTTGGAATAGTAGGTACCTTGGGCTGAAATATTTTTCTTTATAGAATTTGTGTAAGTTGGACAAGTCAACCAATATTTTTACCTAGCGGCTGTCCAGGTATACAAAATAGTGTATCTAACTATCTAGGGTAGGTCGTCCGACAATCTAGTGTACTTACCCTAGATAGTGTTTTTGTTTAGTATACATTATTATGTTTTTAAACATTAAATTACCTCATTCAAAGTCCTTAATTAGTAGAAAACAATTTGTGTTCTATACATGCTATTAGAAATTAATTACTTTGGAAACCAAAACAACTATTTATGAATTTATCATACAGACAAAATTTTTGCGTTTTTAAGCTCAAATGAATTTCACGTTAATAGGGTATTTTAATAAAAAAATCTAATTAGTCCATCTGATAGATTTTCAAAAAATATTGGACACGTATTTTTTATTTTTTCACGTAAACAAAAAATACGCGTGTCTTCTCAAATCTATGAGACGGACTAATTCGATTTTTGTAGTAAAATACCCCATTATTGTGACATGATCTAAAATATATTTTTGAAACCAATATATAAATTAGACTGTAAATATTTAGCCATAGCTGATAGTCAGCAAGATTATTTTTTTAATTCAATTTCTGTAACGGTATCTATTTTCTAAACCACATTATAATTTAGTCTGTAATAATTTTATACTTAGTAATACTGGATAGTTAGCAGGATTGTTGGTATGTGTGGGATCAAAGACGATGCCCAAACGCCTACACGTCGCGACAGACCGGCGCCAAAGCCTTCCTTCATAGACCGCTATCCGTCACCCTGTAAGGACGCGGTTACATTGGCGCAGTGACTAGCTTTTACGGAGTATACAGTCAGTAGATTCTGTTGATAATTCTGATTTGAACACTCAAAATAATTGCCACTATGAAGGGCCTCAAGGTGCGCTTCATTAATTTCTTGAAATTTCATAAATAAATAACCTGTATTTTTGGGAAAATATTCACGTTTCCTGCCAAAATTAATCAAACATCAAAATATTTATTTTGGTAACAAACATAAACAAAGTTACGTTGATATACTTAATACATTAATTCTACCGTAATCGCACCGGTCTAGCTCAATTAGCTAGAACTGCTGACAATCTAAATGTAAATTCAAGCTTTTAACTCGACCAGAATTTCAGTGCTATGCGTAGGTACTGGATTACTGATTCTACTGCAGCTGTTAAAGCTTCCTTCATACCTTGTTCGACTAAATATTGGTATTCAGCTGAAACCGGTTTGGCTGGAAGCCGACACCAATATAGTTGGGAAAAGGCTAGGTAGATTATGATACCTTGTACGAGTCATCATCTGCCTAGCCTTTTTCCCAACTATTTTGGGGTCGGCTTCCAGGCAAGCCGGATTTAGCTGAATACCAGTATTTTACGAGGAGCGGCTGCCTATCAGACCTCCACAACCCATTAACTGGGTAACACGGTACTTCATGGCAAGACTGGAGTCACATTTACTGGCTTCTGACTATCCGTAACGACTGCCAAAGATCTACTAATGACAGCCGGGACCAACGGCTTAACGTGCTTTTCAAAACACGGAGGAAACTCGGTATGTTAAGATGGTCACCCATCCACAGACCAACCTTGGCAAGCGTTGCTTATCCTTGAAGATCGATCCGTGCGGCTGTTATTATCTAGCCACGAGCTCCTGTACGAGTAACCTCGCCCAATGATAGTCGAACTCATTTTAAACGAGCAAATAAGTGTAAGGGTATACGAGATTCATACTTCGACTATCAATCTGCTAACCCTGTTCCCAAATATGTTGAGGTCGGCTTACACTCTAAACAGATGTAGCTAAATACCAGTATCTTATATGGAACGACTTCCTATCTGACCTCCACAACCCAGTAGCTGGCTATACACAGATTGTGTCAGATTATCTGGCTTCTGACTACTTGCTACTTGCTGACCATACTACTATCCCAATATGAACGCGTCCTTATATCTGATTACAGTGTTAGGATGAGGTCATTTATGATCTCTTGAAGTGTAAATAATAAAATTGTGTCACGCAGATGTTTCACGACTGTACACTTACAATTTATTAAAGCTTTGTTTAGAGTTTTTCTCTTTTAATTACTATCAATATTTTTAATATATTTATCCATTTGTTCTTCTCCATTTCATACATTCTTCTTGAAGCAATGCTCGTTAGTAGGTACAGTGCGTGACCAACATTATCTGACCCACTTGACTATTATACGCTAATAGTCAAGTGGGTTAGCTAATGTTGGTCACATACTACATGAAAGGTTACAACTTTCTTCGGCTAATTTTTAGGGCCTCTATTTGCAACACAGAAATACCTAAATGGTTTCAATTATCCTGTACTTTTCTGTGTGTTTAGGTAATATACATTTTTCATTAGTGCTTAGATGTAATTACCTCCAAGAAAACTAAATTTAATTTCAGCTTGCTGCAAAAACTAATAAAGAACGCTTAGTTTTCCCAATAATTAGTAGCGTTAATACACAGAATTCAAACAAAACCATTTAATACAATTTCCATAATCACCCAAAATTGTTTCTGAATCAATTTCGATGTAATTCCATTACAGATTGAAGATTAGTCACGTTTTGTAAAAGTCGTTTCTTTGAAGTAAAACGCTTTGTTTCAATTCTTTTACGAAGTCAATTGACGGTTTGAGTTAGGTCTGACAACTTTACTGGAATAAAAGATCGGGGAGATTGCACATGAGGATTCAAGAACGTACACTCGTAGTCGTTTTTACTTTTGTCAATTTTCAAATTCTTTCTTTCAATTCAGGCGACATAAAACCTTCTGAAACTAAGGTTTCGAGCAGCTATAAATATAGCTGCTCGAAACCATAAAGAGCTCGAGCTATAAATATAGTGTTTTATAACTATAAAACACTATATTTTATACTTGAAAATAAAGGTGAAAATAGCATAAGCCTTTCAACAATATTTAGTGTTGATCAAACTAAAACTCATTAAACCATACGAGGCCCGTATGGCCCGATTGGGGTGAAATGGTACCTAATGTCTTTCAATTGTCTTGCATGCTCGGTGCCTGACGGTTGGACTGGCCATTTAATAAAATATAAATTATTTTTCAAACTTACTTTTTTGAGTAGCAATTCAGTAACATTCTGTCGTTATATATTGTCATACGACGGTAAAGCAGATTATATCATGAACGGACCAAACAAAAATAGACCTTAAGGAGGTGAACCTATTTTTACTGTGAATGTACTAATGTTGTACACTATGTACGCCGTTCCTTGTTGAAACGGGGACGTTTACAGGATTTATGTCTGACTGTGAACGTATACCTTTATTTTATTATTTTGTAAGTGGTTAGTGAAGTCGTGCAGTCGTTGTTTATTTATGAATTCTTGAATACTGCAGCAACCATTGCTGCAGTTTATTTAAAGTTTAGAAAGATTTTATTGTTTGCTGTCTGTGCTCCCGGTTTTGAGTGTATTTTAAGTATTGGACAGCTGACATTAAAATAGTTTTCCGAGAAAATCTACCAAGCAAGCTCAAGTTTTAGTAGACGAATTTGAAATGGAAAATTTTGAGAGAACTGCACAGAATATTTTTCTCGTACTGATATTCTATTCTAAATAACGGGGAAACCTACTTATTCGACTTTATATACAATCGTATCATCATCTGCCTAGCTTTTTTCCAACTATATTGGGGTCGGCTTCCAGTCGAACCGGATTTAGCTGAATACCAGTACTTTACGCGGAGCGGCTGCCTTCCAGACCTCCACAACCCAGTAACTGGGTAACACGGTACTTCATGGCAAGACTGGAGTCAGATTAACTGGCTTCTGACAATCCGCAACGACTGCCAAAGATCTAGAAATGACAGCCGGGACCAACGGCAACGTGCTTTCCGAGGCACGGAGGAAACTCGCTATGTTAAGATGGTCACCCATCCACAGACCAACCTTGGCAAGCGTAGTTATTATCAAGCTCCTCACCTATATACAATCGTAAAACGCATATAAATATAATCTTAAAAAATATGATCATGTTTCAGGATTTCGCAAGGTTCTCAAGTGGCTCCCTATTCGACTTCGCAGGAACTCTCGGATATTGTGTTTGCTATTTACTTAGGACTGGACAATACTTAGGACTGGACACTTCACAATCCTAAAACGCCTTCCTACCTGCGAGAACGCTTCTCTCATTCCCGTCCTTCGGATGCGCCTTGCAGGTCGCATCTTAGAAATCTCCTTAAATCCCCTCCTCACTCTACCGATTTTTACTCCTACGGTTGTGGAATTCACTATCGCCTGACATTAGGGATTGCCAAACTCTTGCAGTTTTTAAAAGAAGAGTGAAAGAACACTATCTTTCCTTCTCGTCATAGTTGCAAATAGGTATGTATTATTATTTATCTTTTATATCATATAGTATGTATTAGTATGTTAATATTATGTATTGTATGTTATAATTAATATGTATAGTTTTTATTTTAGCTTCTTACTGTTACACACTATATCTACATCTCTTTTTACTCTACTCTCCTTTCGCAGGTATGCTGGAAGAGATTTCTATAGAAATAAGCATCACCTTTGTACCTATTTTTCTGTTTCTTTCTTCTTATCTTATTAAATGTGTGTACATAAATTGTTAAATAAAAATAAATAAATGTATGGGGCAGTCGATTTTTGCCATTTCAGTTTTGGTCTCATAGAGAAAGTTGCTCATAATGGTGAGTACGCAATGACCTCTTAAGAGGTACTCCATTTATTCTGTTTCACGTTGTAATATTCAAAATTCTAGTAAATATTAAAAAAAAGTCTCGTAAACGTATTTTAATTTCCTGAAAATTTTAGGATCAGACTCTTTCTATTCGCTTATTTTTAGTCCAAAACTTCCCTTTCTGCCAAGAATTTACGTAGGCGGTAAATATTTCGGTAAAATACTTCGGCAGTCAAAATTCAACAACGTATTGAAATAATTTTAATAAAGAGAGTATTATCAGGCAGTGTTTGGCGGCGGCACGCGGTCGGCAAGCGCGCTCGGCGGCACATCAAAGGCGCGCTCGCTTTGATCTCGCCGCGGCTCACCGCCTCCGATATTGTGTTCACGTACGTACTCTCGGTCACTGGTAGGGTTGTGACAGAACTTCGCCTCCGCTTCCACGAGTACGGAAGTTTCGTGTGATAAAAGAGTATCTGCCCATAGGGCATATGTGCGCAGATACTAATCAAACAAAGTTCTAGCGGAGGTATTAGTATACCTCCGCTAGAACTTTTACCAACTTTTACCGTCACAAAGTTTTACCACATAATCCTAAATTTAAATAATATTAAAAATGCGAAAGTGAGCTTGAATGTTTCAAGAAGTTTGTTTTTCAGAAAATGAGTTTTCACGCCTAAATCACGAACGATTTTTGTAAGGGCAGGAGCCTTTACACTTAATGTTGAATGTTAATAAAATAAATTTTATTGTTAAAAAAGGTATTTAATACGAAATTGCACTAAATTAACGTAACAATAAAAAATGTTATAAAAAAGGTTACAAAATGTTGAGTGTTGCGCGAGCTCGATATTAAACCGAAGACTGGTGTTTTGTGTGCGTGACGATGCTACATTTTATAAATTACCAAAATTTGCAGTATTTTAACTAGGCCAAAGTACAATGTGCGGTTGCTGACCGTACAATTTTGATGAATTTTGGACAGTGATAGATCTCTCTGAAGACGGTTTTTAGGGTTCCAAACAAAAAACTGAACCCTTATAAGATCACTCGGGTGTTTGTCTGTTTGTCTGTTCGTCTGTCACAGTCAGTTTTCTCCGGATCCACTGGACTAATTCTTTTGAAATTTGGTACACATATTTACTTCTGTGAACCAATCACGGAAGCGTTACGTAAATTATTAAAATTTTAGTATGGGGGTCACTTTTGGGAGTCAAACTAAAAAATAAAAAAAAAGTTTTTTGAACAATATTGTATGACATATCAAATGAAAGGGCTTACTGTGAAAGTTTTAATTATGTTTTTTTTCACAATTTTAAAATAAATGGTTTTGAAGTTATTTAAGAAATTAGACGAAAAAAGACCATTCCCTTATCTCCGAAACTACAGAGCCTAAAGTTTTGAAAAAAATGGAGATAATAGATCTTTACATATAGGTTACAAGAAAATCTATAACAATTTCACAGTGTTAAAATCACATGTCAAAAAAAAGAAATTCGTTAGGAACCCTTTGCATGCGAGTCCAACTCGACCAGTTTTTACCATTGACTGCATAATCATGACTAACTCTGAACCTTTTCTGCAACATACACCTCCGCTGAATGGTCTTCGTTACATCCCTACATATGACCTATCGATTTGTTTGTAAAACGCGGACGTACCTGTAAACAACTGAATGAATTTCCATTGATAAGTACAAATGTAAATAAATATCGGCCGGTGATTTCATTAATGAATTCTGGTAATGTTATCGTAAATAAGTAAACAGAGGACCAATTCTCGAATTTTTAAGGAAAACATAACATATCACGTGTTTTCTGTGCAGTAGATTATATTCTAATAATAGTTCTCGGCTTGATTTACCATTTATATAAATTAAACACTATCATTTTGCGAAGTTCTTAATAAATTTGTTTTCACGATTTCTTATTTAACTTTCTTCCAATAAGTTTTATAATCAAGCTGGGAACTATTATTTGAATTTAATCTAATGCCTAAATCGTATAATTAAGTAATTTTGAATGACAGTCATGATTGTCAAATGCTGACTTTAACTCAAGATATCTCGACAACGTGGCAATTTAGGGCGCCATGTTCATTTTCGTTTGTTGAAGTTGAAGTATCCTCTACCGAATGCATGTTAATAGAACTTTGAAAAAAAAAACAAAATGGCCACAGAGACTATGCTACAAAGGTTCTATCCCTGTCTACATTTTGGCAAGTTTTTGACATTAATTGTCGTTAAGATCATAATAATACGGCTTGAATTTGAACGCTTTTAAATACGAGAATTGGGCTTCCGGTAAGTTGGAGAACCCTCGAAGATTCCGGACTTTCTAACCGCAACTTGGGACTAATGACTCACTTTCACTGGGTCGTCGGGACGACTTTCGTAGGTCTAGCACGCGTAAATGAGACAAAAGGATGTATGGACGGCGTCCGATCTAATCAGAGAGCCGTTACTTAGGACTGGACAATCTTCAGCGCAAGTAGTACTAACTTAAACTTAATTTATATCTTGTTGGTGGCGGTGTTGCATTGGTTTGCAACGTATACGAATAAGAATGACAATTTGTGAATGACAAATGTATTAATAATACTATCCTAACTACAGAATTTTATAAATGCGAAAGGAGTTTGTTCCACTTACTCGTTTAAATCGCTGAATCTATTTTGTTGAATTTCAGCACAGATTTAGATTCCCACCTAGACAATGGAGCAGGAACAGGATGAACAGTGTACCCCCGACTTTCATCTAATATTGCACATGGAGGAAGCTCAGTAGATTTAGTTTTCTTTTTACTTCATTAACATAGCTGGTATTTCTTCTACTCTTGGAGCTATTAATTTTAACTTTATTGGAGTCGGTTATAGATTACCTTTTTTATGAAAATAATATTGAAAGCGAGTGAAGCCGCGGGCAAATGCTAGTTAAATTCAGGTTACAGGACATGGTGACGACACACGACACAGACAATGGTGCCTAAAGGACATAAATTACTTGTACAAAAACTTGTCCATTTCACCATGAACTGTACCCATCTATATTAATATATAAAGCTGAAGAGTTTGTTTGTTTACTTGAACGCGCTAATCTCAGGAACTTATAGTCCGATTTGAAAAATTCGTTCAGTGTTAGATAGTCCATTTACTGAGGAAGGGTATAGGCTATATATCATCACACTAAGACCAATATGAGCAGAGCAGACGAGGTGGCGCAGGTCGACTAGTAAGGACATAAATTGGTTACACAAAAACAATAAACCCTACCGTACAGGTAGGGTGAATTGTTTTGAACACCAACGTTGCCTATGACGTTAATACAACACAGCCTGACACTATTGCCCGCCCTGCCGATATAATCCCCGGTTCAACCCTCACGGGAAATGATCCGGTGTTCTATTCATAGTTGAGGCCCTATCGCGTTGTGTACACGTTATTGAAGCGTTATCGCGAACGACGTGAACTATAACTATGTATGCTGGGTTAGCCAGGTCGTTTGTGTTGAAAGGTGAAATAATATTAAGATAGATAGCTAGCAACGTTTTTCTTGGGATAGTTATTTGACAAGACTCTATTAGACTAGGTTCCAAACACTATAAAAAAACGGAACGCCTACAGGATCACTCCTGTGTTTTTATCCGTCTGTCACAGCCAATTTTCTCTCGTAAACCTTTTGCACGCGAGTTCGACTCGCATTTGGTCTGTTTTTTTTTGTAATGGTGCTTTTCGTTGGACGCAATTTCGTTTACGGGTTTAAATATTAGGTTAACATAATGCTGCGGTACTGGGTAATAGCGTAGTTTATTATGAATATTTTTGATTGTATTAGATTTTGTTCTTCAACGCCTACACATATACCTAGATCACACCAAACTATTTAATATCTTGACAATTTTCATACATCATCATCTGCCTAGCCTTTTCCCAACTATATCGGGGTCGGCTTCCAGTCAAACCGGATTTAGCTGAATACCCGTGTTTTACGTGGAGCGGCTCCCTACCAGACCTCCACAACCCATTAACTGGGTAACACGGTACTTCTTGGCAAGACTGGAGTCAGATTTACTGGCTTTTGACAATCCGTAACGACTGCCAAAGATCTACAAATGACAGCCGGGACCAACGGCTTAACGTGTTTTCCGAGGCACGGAGGAAACTCGGTATATTAAGATGGTCACCCATCCACAGACCAACCTTGGCAAGCGTTGCTTAACCTTAAAGATCGACCCGTGCGGCTGTTATTATTTAGCCACCTTGACAATTTTCATGCATTTCATGAAAAAGCTACACAGCAATTTTTTTTATTTTTTATTTGTAATGGATTTGCTCTTGACTCTAGTCTATGTCAGAGATGATAGAGACAAAGTCTATTTCTATGATGCCGTCTGTTCCCACTTATTCTACTAAACCGTTCTATGCTAAAACTAATAGGATGTTATTTTCTCAATAGTCCTACGATTTTAGGTGTTACAAAATAGTTGAACTTATGATGGTCTTTATTACCACTTGTTCTATTGCACACTTCTAAAGAAGAACTAATGGGTGTTTTGATTCTCACTAATATATTAACCGGCACGAGTCGTGAGCATAATCTCCATTGGTCGATTCAACGACGACAGGTCTGCAGCTTCACGTTATTGGTTCGTCAGTCAATGCTCATCGACTATTGGACTTGCAAGATTCGGTCGCCCACCGTACATTGGCGAGATCACCCTTTTGCATTCATCTGTGCTCACGACTCGTGCCGGCTACTATAGGTACTATGATTTGATTTATTCTCGAATAGTAGTACTAGTGAAACTTTTCGGGATCTTCCATATGATTTCAGATGTTCAGAAGTTATTACAATATAGGCAAAACTGTTATTTCAGGAACACCTTTCTTTAAAAGTTTGCACATTGAACACTATTTCATGTTCTCCTTTTCTCCATATATTTCCTTTTAAAGAAAAATGTAAGCAAGCGGCACCAATAGCACTCAAGTTCGCTACTTCAAGCTAAGGGCATTAGAATATGATAGTGTTTCGTTTAAAGTGCTCAGTTATGCGCAAATAACAAACGATGCCTTTAGTATGAATATATAAAAATACCGACACATATTTACTACAATTTTGCACAAAATAAAGTATATTTTATTTGAACTTTACCACACTGGCTTGTTTACGGATATCTCGCATGTCCTCAGTTGAGCTGACTCGAAGCGTAACTTTAAGGTACCTAAATAAAAAGTGAGCATAAAATATAGTTCTCATAAGCTTGAGCTAAAATCCGTCTCGCGCAAGAAGAGTTTACGATGCGATTTGAATATAAATACATCAGCCTGAATATCAACTATCGGGCAGTAGCCTGCCAGGCACAACAACCGCAGTCTGACACTCCCTCCAGCTTCACCTAGAGCGGGAGGAGTCATTTGATGATTTTACATCCTTAAAAAAAAGGCACAACAACCGCCTGGTCAAAGGATCCTCCCTTTTCAATTGAGGTTTGCGGGACCAGTGGCGGCGCAAGACTAAAATTTGCCTGATTAGACGAACAACTAAAACCTACGAGTAAGATCAAAACATACTAGAAACAATTATCAAAAAATCAATTTTAAAGACAATACCAAAAATTAAAGGTAAATACTTTTTTAATCGCTCATTACTGACGGTCGCTGTCAGTTTGTGTAAGCTCCTTAATATTTTTATTAGTAAAATCCTCCGCTCGTTTCATTTGACCCTTCGAGTAAAGTCCCAATTTTCCGAGATCCGATTTAACTAATCGCCTCCTTACTTCGGAAACTGGAGCCTTCTTGAGATTAAATTGTAACAAATTTTGATCTATTAGGGGTAATCCGAACGAAGGTTGCGTTGTTTTCTTTTAAATTTAAGCTTCAGTAGACACAGTTTCATAAGAACAATCTTCTTAAAGTTAGTGAAAATATGAATTGAAAGTATAAGTAATATTTTTTTAGGAGTAAAGTAATGAACTAAGGTTCTGCTACATCTTGATTGAGTTACAAACGTCTATCCATCCAAATTTTCGCATTTATAATAATAGTAGTAAGATAAATGCTTTAAATCTTTCAATATCATCAATCGTTCGGTTATTTCGAGCAATAACAACCCATAGTACACGAAATATATAAAAATAGCCTAGTGTGAGTCGGATACGCACACGAAGGGTTTCGTACGTTATTATTTGCTGTTATAGCGGCAATAGAAATACACAATATGTGAAAATTTCAACTGTCCCTCTGACCTATTAGTATTCTTGAGATACAGCTCGCTGACAGACAGACGGGCGGACGGACGGACAGCAGAAGCTTAGTAATAGGGTTCCGTTGATTACTCTTTGGGTACGGAACTCTAAAAATGAAATCAAAATGAAATTAAATTTAAACAAAAATTAAAACGAATTGAATTAAAATCACATTAAAAAATGATGAGTCCACATTTAAGATGCACAGTTTAAAATATTAAATTATTATAAAAAAATCATAATATTAAATTCAAAATATACAAAATTTTTACATATATCTTGTCGTAATAACATATAACCGTTTAAATGTACTTTTTCTACCAGAACCATTTCGGTTTGACATCGTTTTTAAAGAAATTATGTAGAAAATTAACACCACACCCACACACAGGACCTACTGATTAAAAAACAAACAATTAGTTTAGTAGGTCAAATTATATTCATGCGAAAACATAATGAATATCAAAAATCTGGGGCAAAAAGAAAAATGAGATCGTCCAGAAAATGTCACGGTGTGGAGCACTTGGGGCTAATGCCCGTTATTGTGGAAGCTCATTACCAGCCACGAATGGCCGGCACAAGGGCAAGCCGTTGTAAATTTATTAAGTGTCAACGTGCTCATTTTTCTTGATGAGAATTTTGAGATGGATGTGTGGAGTAACGAGAATGGATAAAGTGAGAAATGAGTACATTAGAGGTACGTTAAAAGTGGCGCCAGTGACGGAAACGTTAAAAGGGAATCGCTTGTCTTGGTATGGTTATGTGAAGAGGAGGGATGTAACGCATATAACTAGAAGAGTTATGAACATAAATGTGGATAGGTGGAGAGGGAGAGGAAGGCCAAAGAAAAGATGGATGGATTGTGTGAGGAGCGATATGAAAGAAAAGGGAGTTAGTGATAGAGTGACGACTGATAGAACAGAATGGAAGAATAAAACGTGTTGCGCCGACCCCAAGTAACATGGGATAAGGGCAGGAAGATGATGATGATGAACGTGCTCATTTTTCTTTTGGCCTCAACATGAAATATTTAATACACATTCATGGTTGGGGTTTCCTTATTTTCTGTTACCTTTGAGCTTGAACTGCTTTGATTTGTGTTTTCGTAGAGAATACATAGAAATACGCTCATGGTAATATAGTTATTATTTAGCTGCCTTAAAATGAAATGTAGTTTAATTAATTCGAGCAACATTTTGTCTTTTCCAGCCATTCAATGGAGAACGCTGCTATGATAATATCACATCGTGCACGTTTCTAGCAGTATCTTACGGTTTGGACTTCAGGGTGCCTCTAAAACTTACAGTATTTGTGTTTTCAGTTTAATAATGAAATGTCAAAATTATGAACACAGTTCTTGTGTCAATACCATACTGTAGGTACTTTGAGAGACCCAAGGCTGTACCTGATAATGGTGGGGTCAATTTTTGAGTGTTTTTATATTTTTATTCAAATATACAAAAAAATAAAATTTATTTGTATATTCAAATGAGCAAACAGACTTAAATTATAAAGTAAAATGTCAACAAAATTATCAAAGTTTCAAGTCTAGTGGCTCTCAATAACGAGACCAAATTCTTGTAAAAGCGATAAGGAATGAAATTGCGTCTCATTCTAAGGCACGGCTCACAACAGAGAACGTTTATGTATGTAAATTCAATGAATATGTTGTCAGCCTCATTTGGCTACCATCCTTGCTCAGGCTTATCTTGAGCGTGAGTTTCGTACACCAAGTGTGTCTCTGAAGTGTCATTCAATATACAGGGTGATCTCTACTAATTTTTAAGAGAAAATACGGGCGGCGAGACTTAGTATGTAAAAAGTCATAATTCGAGGTTTAGCTCTCGACTGTTTCCTCCTCCAATATTGGACCGATAGAAGACATATTTCACGAACTGAATAAGAAGGATGTACTACTCTGTCAAGAAAGTACCGGGAAAAGATCAATAATACACAAAATGTCTGTTATTCATCCAAATTTATTTTATCACCTTCAAAGTATGCTCCTTTAAAAACTATACACTTGCGCCAACGAATAATCCATTCATCAAAACATTTTTTAAACGCTGCTTCCGGAA
This sequence comes from Lacanobia oleracea, assembly GCA_950371165.1. Classification (NCBI taxonomy): domain Eukaryota; kingdom Metazoa; phylum Arthropoda; class Insecta; order Lepidoptera; family Noctuidae; genus Lacanobia; species Lacanobia oleracea. Next base: position 17,602,393 of record OX493396.1, read on the forward strand.
TTGAGTTGAGTTCTCGCCGCGAATTCTCCTTTATGTCTTCTATAGATTGAAAACGGTTCAGTTGGAAGGCGCCACTCCGAAGCTTGTTGACTAGTTTGCATGTCAAACTCGTAAACCCACGTCTCGTCACCAGTAACAATGCGTTTCATGAATGTTGGGTCCGAACTGACTCGTTCTAGCATGTCCTCAGCGACTTTCATGCGATTGAGTTTTTGGAGAAAATTCAGATCTTTTGGGACTAGCCGAGCAGCAACATGTTTCATACCCAAATGATTAGTTAAAATGGTACGGATCGACTCGTGAGATACGGAAAGTTCGGCGGCTATCTCTCTCAGAGTTGAATGGGGATTTTCAGTCACTATTTCCTTCACTTTTGCGATGTTAACTTCAGTTGCAGACGTTGACGGCCTACCAGAGCGAGGCAAATCTTCCATCACATCTCGAACGCTTTTGAACGCTTTGAACCACTCATAAGCACGAGTTTTTGATAAAGTCGATTCACCGTAAGCCTTCTGTAACATTTTCAGTGACTCCGAACACGAAATTCCATTGGCGATGCAAAATTTAAGACAAACTCTTTGTTCGATATTTTTGTCCATTATGAAATTCGCAATACACACTATATATGATATTACTAAAACCAGCACTGTATTTAATATAAATAACAGATGCAACTCAAACTACGCGCCAAAATGGAAAACAGTTGTGCCAATCTAACAACTACAAAAAAAACAAAAATTTGAATTTGGAACCATAAACAAATCATCCATTCCCGATACTTTTTTGACTGAATGTATACTGTGTCTCTATGTTTTCTTTTTTTGATTAATAATTGCCAAATTTGTACACTAGGGCTCTGTTGACAGCGATTTATCGGATAATTTTAAGCATTTTATAAGAGTTCTAGTGCTTATACGGTTAATAAATCATCAAAATGGAAAACATAACGACACAGTCTATATCCTTCTTATTCTGTTTGTGAAATATCTTTTAAATCGGTCGTATATTGGAGGAGAAAACAGTCGAGATCCAAACCTCGAATTATGACTTTTTTCATACAAAGTCTCGCCGCCAGCATTTTACGGGTTGCTCATTGCCATTTTCCCGCGAGATGGCGCTGAAGTCAACATTTTCAGTTTTATTTTGTTTCGAGTGTAATTGGAACAATATTAAGTCGCAGAAATAATGGTGCTACAATCGGATATTCCACTTTATCGAAATTAGTCAAAATACGGCATAAAAACCCTTCTGATTCGCCATACTTCACGAAAATAATATCTAACTCGCTTATAGTACCATTTACACACACATAGACATGATTGAAAGTATGATTTGAAGTATGGCGAATCAGAAGGGTTTTTATGCCGTATTTTGACTAATTTCGATAAAGTGGAATATCCGATTGTCGCACCATTATTTCTGCGACCTAATATTGTTCCAATTACACTCGAAACAAAATAAAACTGAAAATGTTGACTTCAGCGCCATCTCGCGGGAAAATGGCAATGACCAACCCGTAACATTCACCTTAAGCAACAACGTTCGCATTCGCATCTCAGTCGTTATCTGTCAAAAAAGCCTTAAATTCCAAATATTTTTGACAGATTGATTCGAGTGGCAGGTAGGAGTATAGTTTTAGCTCTAGAAAACTGAATGTTAGTTTAGTTACGTTACCTATAGCCCAAAACCATAATCCTCATGACCTACGAGTACTGAGTACTTACGAGTATGCATAGGTATATTTTTATCTAGGTAGGTACCTACACTTAGTTTTCATCAGATGTTTTCCATCTTCCAAGAAACAAAATCAAAGGTCAAGTTTAATTTATAGTCTAGACATTAAGTATTACGAAATCAAATATAAGAAATATTTGTGACTGAATATCTAGTAGTTACAAAATTTCTTACTCATTTACCAGCGACTTCAAAATATGCGAAAGTTAAAAATGATCGAAAGTTTCTTTGTCCTAAGCCAGACGGGATACTCTTTCAATATCTGTGCTGTGAGTGAGCTTGAAGTGAACGGTCATTCCATTTTGATTGGATGAGTTGACAGTTTTCTTCACGTTCACTTCAGCTTAGTTTTTCATCATCATCATCCTTACAGCCGGAAGATGTCCACTGCTGGACATGGCCCCCAAAGGGGACCGCCAGCGTTCTCTGCCAAGCTCGCCACGCTTGGCAGAAAACGCTGCTGCCCATTCTCTGGTGAGTCCCTTAGTCGCCTCTTACGACACCCACGTGAAGTGATGGGATGGGATTATTATTTTGTGGTACTATACGGCACCGGCCGACACCATACGGCAACTTAGTTTTTACGGTATGAATATTTCAGTAGTGTGATTCTGGTAAACCACTAACTGCGAAAGCTTAGGTGAAGTGAAGACGAATTGACCCGTCAATCCATATAAAAAAGATGGAATGTCAGTTCACCTCACGCTCAATCCACCTAAAACACGGTGATATGTTGACATAATAGATCGGCAGAATAGCAATGTAGGTCTTGATTTATCCGTGAACCAATTTAATCCAAGTCGGGTTAGGGGTTTAGGCGAGATTGACTTACAAACATTTATACATGTAGACTTATCATCATCATTATCATCATCCACAGCCTGACTTCGTCCACTGCTTTGTTCACGCTCCTGTGCCAGCCCCATCCAGGTTCTACCTGCGATGGCAGCAATGTCATCCGTCCATCTCGCCGCCGGTCGACCAACACTTCTTCTTCCAGTCTTATACATCTATACTATTTTTACTTTTTCTTTTATACTAGCTGCACTGGCAAACGTTGTTTTGCCAAATAAATAAAACAAACCCTAAGTCCTATTCTCAGACCTACCAAATATACATAAAACCATCCATAGAAATTGGTCAAGCCATTACGGAGGAGTTCGATAACGAACACTGTGACACGACATTTTTATATAGATATCAGAAAATAAATAAAGCTAACGTTTTGTTTTTTGTTTGATGGCGTTAATCTCTGGGTCTAGTTGGATGTAAAAACAATATTTTTACATATTATAGCCCAACTGTGAGAAACGGCTTACATGTTAATTATTTATGGTTTTTTCGTTTTTAATAACCATATGGACACTTAGGCTCGAAGCAAAAATAATGTTTGTTGAAAACGTAGAAAAAGCGCAGGTGGGTGAAACCCCGGAGCGTTACTAGTTTAGGATAATATTACCAAGATATTTTAGACAACAGAGTTCACTATCATAACTCCGTTTATGTTAAACAAACGGGACAAAGGACAAACTCATTAAACTTAAACAATTGGCCCGCTTGAAACAGCTGTACTGCTGGACTTTGGACGAATGAAGCTACTCGTATTTATTATGTGAATTTGAAAATGTATGGCACGTATTTTTTATGAACTAAGAAGGCCAATTCATATCATAGAGTTTAAATAAAAACTTTGAAGTTGTTTATGATATTAAATGACAAAGATCTATTTGAAAACATTTTGGTTAAGTATTTTAGGTTTCAGCTAGCTTTTGCCCGCGGCTTAATGCGTACTAAGCCACGGGCAAACGGTCCTACGGGAACGAGAAAAACCCGATATGCGGGTTCATATCCCGTTTCTCCCGTTGCCGTAAGAATTTCGAGAATTACTCTATTAGTGCTTCCCTACACTCCCCAAGGAACCTACATGCCAAATTTCAGTTTTTTTCAACAGTACTTTCGGCTATGCGTTGTCTGTCAGTCACTTACTCAGTAACGAAAGAATTTATATTAATACTAGTTGACCCGCGCAACTTCGTCTGCGTCACAATTTTCATTACTGGTCCGCTCCTATTGGTCTTAGCGTGATGATATATCCTATAGCCTTCCTCGATAAATGGGCTATCTAACACTGAAAGATTTTTTCAAATCGGACCAGCAGTTCCTGAAATTCAAGTAAACAATTCGCGTTCAAGTAAACAAACTCTTCAGCATTATATATTAGGTATAGATTAAGATTTCATTCAGCAAATACGAATTTGATGCTCCCATGGCCATATCGGTGAAGTATACGTGATGTCCTGGAATCGATACCTGGGTTGGGAAAATTGTTATTGGGACTTCAATCAGGAATTTTTCAGCAGTACCCTAGACTGACTGCGGCAGGTTTATGGTTCGCCTCCTAGGCGAAATATACGAGAATTAGTGACACGTGAGTACATCTCTGCTAAATCCTCCGGGAAATACTTACATACATGCGTAATGTCTGGAGTTACTTGGTTGAAAGTATACAAAATTAATTTACTTACAACTTTATATACAAGGGTACTAACAATGGCGGACTTAATACCTTAGAAATCCACTACTAGTCAACCAAGGGTAGTTAAGAGATAACGTGACAGGTGCTTTGTGCAAGTGAGTTTGTGAAGGTAGTATCTTCACAAACTATTCATTATACGATATTTTGCTTTGTTGATAGCCATCATCATCATCATATCAGCCGAAAGACGTCCACTGCTGGACATAGGCCTCTTCCAAACGTCGCCACAACGACCGGTCCTGCGCGTCTCGCATCTATCGGCTACCCGCGACCTTCGGTCCACCTTGTGGGAGGCCTTCCAACGTTGCGTTTGTTGATAGTTCGAGTATCAATAATGGCCAATGCTCTAGATTCAGTTCAGAATAAATTTAACCCACAGTCGCATATTTCAGCGAGACTGAACTGAGCCTTATGGGGACGCAAGTGTCACGCACATTGGTCAGTCAAGCGGCATAAAAAATTAACAAGATTAATCCCTAATGAAATTTGTTGACCTGACAACTTATATAGTAGGACTCTGCGCAGAAATATTGAAAAACCGGTCAAGTGCGAGTCGCACTCGCACAAGAAGTGTTCCGTACCATAAACCCTAACTTTTATTATTTGTTGTTATAGCGGCAATAGAAATACACAATCTGTAAAACGACGGACGGACGGACAGCGGAGGCTTAGTAATAGGGTTCCATTGGTTACCCTTTGGGTACGGAACCCTAACAAGAACATATCAACCAATCAACTCGATCCTGCATGGAGTATTGTAGCCATCTTTGGGATGGCTCAGCAAAGTATCAGCTTGCCGCGCTTGACTCGGTGGAACGCAGAGCTAAGAGGCTCATCGGCGACGTAAAACTGGTGGATGCCAAGCTACATAGCTTGGCTCATCGCCGTAAGGTTGCCTGCTTGTTGGTCTTCTACAGATTGTACTTCGGTGAGTGTGGCCAAGAACTCCACGACCTCATCCCACCGGCCCCCTTCTACCATCAGACATCCAGACGCACTGTATCTTTTCATCCCTACCTTGTGGCTATTCCACCAATTCGCACTAAGCGTTTTCAAACGTCTTTTATAATGTGCACAGCAAAGGAGTGGAACTCTCTGCCTGCGTCTGTGTTTCCAAAAGCTTACAATCCTAATCTCTTCAAAGTTAGAGTGAACAGGCTCCTTCTGGGTAGGCTCGCTCCATCGTGGACTTTGTCTCTGTCATCTCTGACATAGACTAGGTTCAAGAGCAAATCCATTACAAATAATTAAAAAAAATCAACGAATTGTCTACCAATGGTTCTCATTTACTTATCATTCTATTGGATTTTGTGTGTTGTGTTTTCTATTCTTGTTCTAAATAAATATAAACCTGTCACTCCCTTTAATTAAGCATGCTTTGCTAAGAAAAAGAGAGACACAAAACAGGAGACTTTAGGGTCCAACTGCGAGTAAAAATCTTGGGAATATTTAACGTAACAATTATTGGCAGTTGTCTTTGATTGCGTGTTTTTTTTTTGTTAATTTTGACAATCACATAATACTGGATTATGAAATTTCATCAAAATACATTGGATTAGATAAAAAGAGCGCAACAAGTGCCATGAGGGTGCAGGGTTCCTCCAGGGTTGCGGAATTTGTTTGAAAGAGTTACTGCGGCCCTGGAATGCAAAGGGCATTAGGAGGAACACGGATGGGTGTCAGTAAGAGTCTGACACTCCCTTCTGCTCCATCCGGAGTGGGAGGAGTCATTTGATGATTTCACATCCAAAAAAAAAAGAATAAAATCTTTTTACAAAAAATACAACCGACTTCCAAAAAACACTAGAAGGTACAAAATAACTTCGGAAGAAAGAAAAGAACTTTATTTCGGAAGTCGGTGTTTTCGTTTTTTGACATTTGGAAGTCGGTTGTATTTTTTGTTAAAAAGTTTTTTATTTTTCACTTTTTAGTGGTACCTACCTGCGTACTCATTAACAGCGTACCGGCGCAATGTTATGTTAAGAATTGGTGTAAACACTAAAAAAACATGCGATTTTAGCAATCTCGATCCATTTGCTATCATTTATTGAAGAGTTCCGTCCGTTGCCTACCTCGTTCTTCGTCCGATCTTCGCCAAATTTAAAATCAAATATCCAAACAAAAACAAAATCATCCAAATTGGCTGACAATTGGCGAAAATATCGCTGAACAAACATATTTCATGGGATGTCATCAGATCCTAATTTATACCTTCCATCATCAGCTCAGCAACCTCAGATGATCATTACTAGGCACAAATATCTGAATTGCGTTAGAAAATTAATGAAATTTTATGTATCATTGTATGTGCCCATAAAATTTGAGTATTTCCCTCGATTTTCATGGGATCCCATTATCAGATTCTTACTTGGTGACAGTGGGACCAATCGGGAAGTACACCCTTTCAGATAAATTTTTCAAATCGGTTCATAAATGACGGAGTTAAGAGGTAACAATTATTTAAAAAAAAATACATCCTAATTGAGAACCTCTTCCTTTTTTTGAAGTCGGTTAGAAAAGGGTGCAGCTTCCTAATTGCTATGTTGATCGTGACTAACGCTCCATACCAGAGCGTCACTGGAAGCATGTATAGGCACTTAAAATGGGCTTGGAGCGAGAGTTTCCCTTCTGTACAAATTCATTCTATGGTAGTTCCTTCCTTCAACAATTTTTTATAACTCAAATACTTCAAATTGTAAGAAAGTTTAAGCCAGAATCCGGTAAATTAAAATTTCACGAGCAGACTACAAAGGGGGTTATTACAACAGTTTGAGATGATGTAGGTTTTTTATGAGATAACTTTCTTACTTTGGAATTTATTGTAATGTTATGCTCAGAAGGCCGTAATTTCTTTATTTTCTTTCTTTACTTTAAATTTCACCTTAGTAAGTATGAGTATGTACAATACAAGTGTTTTCTTATGTCTTTCGGCAGTCACCGCATTTCCGAATACAAACGAATATATTGTTAATAATACTAATAAATTACATTAAGTTAAAAGAGTGTTAACAACTCTAAATACTTCCTAGTTAATTGAGAGCGCCCGGTCTGCACCAAGAGCAAAGGGCAACTGCTGGTCGATTCTGTAAACACGTCGAAGTGAAGGCTTGAGACACTTCACATACACACACACAGCACACAGCTCACTTCATGATCACTTCACCCACGCCTTCACTTTGACATGTTTACAGAATCGACCGTCTGATAGAAATCAAGACGACTGACGAAACACGAACTTTGGCGAGGGACATATAGAAAATATATAGTTGTACGGTAGATTAATGTTGATAATATGTTCGTCTTCCAATGTTTAAGTTATCAATTTAAAATAAGCCATCAAGATTAAGTATGTTTGAAAGACAAAGTTATATTAATCGTTAGACTTTCTAGGATTTTTTCGATTGCCTTGAAGTGGGAATTTGGGACAGCAATAAACTGATTATACTCATAAGGATTACGACACATCTATTGCTAAGCCCCAGCAGTCCGTCCGTCCGTTTGTCTGTTAGCCGTCTGTACCACAAGAACCGTAAAAGGTAAACAGTTGAAATTTTCTCAGTGTGCATTACTTTCTATTGTCACTTAATAACAAGAAAAATAAAAAAAGTAATTAAATTAAAAATTAAGGGAGCACCCATACAAGAAACGTGTTTTTTTTTTGGTTTATGGTACGGATCCCTTCGTGTGCGAGTCCAACTCGCACTTGGCCGGTTCTTAATTTAACAGATAACACAACAACAGAAACTTCTTCTCAATCATAACGTAATTCTTTTGGAACGAAATGAGATTGGTCAGCCATTTTATTCCCAATCGACCCGGACGCTATTGTAATCTAAACTTTAGTTCAAATCTATGGAGTTTGGGGTTGAATTATGTTGTTTCTATTTCCCGTTCTGAGTGAAATAAAACATGATTGTTAGTGATTTAATTTACTAAAGTTTGAAATATGTTTCAATGTTCTTATTTTCTCTTCAGTGCAGATGTTGGGCCCATAGATAGAGATCTGTCGCTGCTGTGACGGACTCAATTTTTTATATTTGTAAATTAAGTCTGCTTATTTATGTTTCTAACGGTTCATTGTGTGCCTGTGTGTGCCAAATTAACAAACAGAGGGTCTAAAAAGGCCACTTTAGCAGAATCAAAAAGCACATCACGCTACCCGTCTCTGTCAAATTTTCCCAATCAACCTTGAACCTAATGTGTTAGCAATAAAGATGAAAATGAAATTTGACAGATTGTTGTGTGGTTAATAATATGCTTTTGCTAAAGTGGCCTTTTTAAACCCGCTGAACAGAGAAAGCAATGTTTTTCCAGTGTTTTCAACCCAAACAACAATGTTTGCCTGACCCAAAGGTCGGATTTCATCCGATGAACATTTCATAAAACATTCCAAAACATTTTGTCTCGAAGAATAAACACGTTCAAAATATTCACTGAAGAGAAAATAATATAGCCATCTGTAAAGAATCATCCAAATCAATGGTTTCACGTTTATATTTATGTTTTCCCTTCATAATCCCTCTTCAGAACGTTATCTGAATGGCTGATCAAGATTCAATTCAATGCGCAATGATTAGAATCATTATTTATAAGATCATTTTCGGAAAAGAGAAGGAAATTTGCCGTCTCAATCTGTAATGTGTCTATTATTTTGTTCTGATACATTGCATGGAAATCAGGAAAATATTACGATGAAAATTTGCGCGGGGTTGTGATAGTAGGGGTTCAGGGTTGCGGAATTTGTTCGAAAGAGGTATCGCGGCCCTGGAATGCAAAGGGCAGTAGGACAAACACGGATGGGTTTTAGTCAGTAAGAGTCTGACACTCCCTTCTGCTCCGCCCTGAGCAAGGGGAGTCACTTGATGTTTTCCCATCCAAAAAAGGGGTAGCGGTGAATTGTGACTGATAACAATACAAATTGATATGTAGGTACCTACTTATATATATTTTTTAATTAAAATGCCGTGTTTTTTAACAAGTCTCTAATACAAAAATATTCTGTATAGAAAACTACCTATACAATTATTACAGTGCCTTTCCGTTACAGCGGAGCGAAGAAACGGAGAAATTTTAACCAATGGAATTGTATATTACACCGTAAGTCACTGAGATTTTGACCGACATGGTTAAAATTTCTCCGTTTCTCCGTTCGGCTGCCTTGCTTCGCTGTATTGGATAGGTACCCTAATGCTACGTCCCGTAGCTAGGCCGTAAAACCGTATAGCAGTATGTATTACGAAGCTCCGAGAGGGCAAAGTATGGAAGATATAGAAGTGAGGACCTTTTGACACTTGAATGACATTGACATTGCAAAAACAAGATGGCGTCGCTAGTTCTAATTTTGGCCACGCGCCTAGATATAGTTGTAGCGCTGTTTTTGCTCGTTGATTACGCCTCCAGTCGATCGTATCTTCAAGTCATAAATCAAGTAGCTATTTGTTAAAAACCCTTTTTACCTACATTATTAATATCATAAAAGCTTTTCGATAACACGCTTCGAAGTACTAAGGTAGGTATTGATGTAATGAAAGTGAAAAATGTTAACAAGGCTGTGTTAATATTTGCACTTTGTATTAAACTGTTTTTCTAGGTTGAAGGTCAAACTATTAATTCTACTCGTATATGTCATTGTTCACGTACAAATCCAAACTTTTGGGAACTTTCATAATTATTATCGTGCCGGAAACGGCACGGGTTTTGGTTTTATCATTGTCTACACTTGCTAATGAATTAAATTAAAAATGTACGGTGTTACCGCTAAGGGCTGTTAAGCAAATTCTAATCGAAAAATTCAAAATATTTTTTGTACCTTTGTTCTTTTTATCTTCTTATCGTGTGGGCAGTAAGGTCTAAACGACTCCCCCACACCCTAGTGTCAGAGTTTCTAAACCGCCTCAAGGGCCTCGGACATAGTTTTTTTGACGACTGCCATTTGGCGGCCGGTACCACCGGCTTATACGTGCCTTCCGAAGCACGGAATCATCTTTTTATCAGACAATCAGGTGATTCAAGCCAGCAATGTCCTAGCCAAACTGGGAACAACTTAACAAAGTATGCTTCCCGTGGGAATCGAACCCACGATCACCGTGTCACAAGGCAAACGCCTAAACCACTCGACCACGGAGGCATTTGTACCTTTGTTGAAGTTGGATAATTTATTTTATAAACGTTATGAAAGATGTACTCACATGAGCCGTTTCAGGTTGAAGCGCGCAAACATTCGAAAAGCAAGTCGATCTTTCACGTGCGTAACCTTGCGCGTGCATTGCCATTCAACGTGGCCATACTGCCTGCATTTTGAGTACATTTTCGTATAGGTCTACTAGGTGTCTTTAAGTGCGCATGCACTTATAAAACGTCAGAAGAGAACGATTTATTTCTTTTTTTTTAATGTTTTTATTTACTGAAGAGTTTGTTTGTTTGTTTGCTTGAACGCGCTAATCTCAGGAACTACTGGTCCGATTTGAAAAATTCTTTCAGTGTTAGATAGCCCATTTATAGAGGATAGCCGAGCTATATATCATCACGCTAAGACTAATAGGAGCGGAGCAGTAATGAATATTGTGACGCAAACGAAGTTGCGCGGGTCAACTAGTATAACATACAATCTGAGTTACCACTGGGACCACCAAACCACTACTTGAAATACAATTGACGGCCAAACCAAAAAAAAAAACAATGGAAGTCAAAATTATTTTCTAACCTCACAGTTCTATTTCCACTAAGGAAGGAACTAATTCTCAGCGATAAGGTAAAAGGATCATTAGCTTCTCGTAAATCACTTGTGAGTGTGACAATTGAGGCGGGACTGAAATCCCGGGATCCCGTGACTGCGGGAATGCGGTCCCTGACCCGGACCGGATAGAAAAGTAATTAGGTCCTACACGAAACTTTGTGGTTACAGCTGAGCAGGTAAGATTCAGACATCGTACGTTCTAGTTACGGGAAACTAAGTGTATTGGTTGATTAAATTTGAGGAAAGTATAGGTTAAAAAAAACCCCTTAAGTACAAAAATAGACTTGTTAAATTAAAGAATTTAAGCAAACAATGGATATGAAAGTCACATTACTGGTAAATATACATTGTAACAATGAGGTAGGGCCTACAGTTATAGAGCAAATACAATACAGTTGAAACTAGGCAACGCGTGTATCTTCAGAAGTCTATTTTGAGCATTAATTTATACGGATTAAATCTCAATCTCAACACTGTTAATAACGACGAAAGCTTCAAGGCAAGTGCTGACTTAGATCAGGGCTGTCTAAAGTACACGTAGGAAACGGCGCGCGCCGCGCGGCCGACTTGGGTTTGTGCGCCCGCGACATTATAGGTCCTTCTGTGATTAGTTATAGTTTTACTTGTTGGACATGAATTATAAAATAACTTGAAAGATTGTTAACTTTCGATAAATTGTCAACTGAACATTTGAAAAACGTTTCGACGCATCAAAATTTGACAGTCTATAAATTCTAGAATTTATTCCGAGAAATTGTGAACTGCCGCACCGGCTGGGGATGACTCACTTAGGGCACCCCTATACGGATAGGTTAGGTTCGAATGGGATTGCGGGAGCTAAAGTGAGTTGTGAGTACTTTAAATCCTGTAGGCAGAAATAGCCGCTCAGTGGGGCTCCGTCAACTTACCTTGGTCACAACCGTAATTTAAACCTACGCCTAACATTATTCGCCCAAAGAAAACCCAACTAACACCGCACAACGGGAGGTCCATTCAATTGGTAACTCTATGGCTACCATGTGACGTCGCATCTGAACAGACCAATGAGAGCCTATATCTTTTAGACTTGTGCTCTGATTGGTTGCCATTTTATTTCAGCTAAAATTTCTATGAATGAATTCGAAAATTATAAACTTTTGATAGTTTATAATTTCTAATTTTGATGCGTAAAAAAGCATTCCCAATGTTCAGTTGACAATTTGTCGAAAGTGTACGTTCTGTAAGTTATTTTATAATCTCACGAAGTTTGCCATTTTCCGGTGAAAGATTCAGGAGCTACAATTTATCTCAGGAAAACGCACGGTAAGTCGTTTGGGGTGAGCCTATTTTGAATGTTGCTCAAATTAATATTTATTTTGGTAAAAGATTACTAGATTATTTTGAAACTCCAAGGTCAAGGTTGCTCGGATACCTACTGGAGTAGTTTAATTATTTATATTTTTGACATCATTTTGTTTTTTAATTATAGTCAAGGTGACAAATCAAGAGGTAAAATAATCAAAAAGTTATACAGCTCGAACACGTTTATTCAATTAAATTCTATCTATACTTAATATATAAAGCTGAAGAGTTTGTTTGTTTGATTGTTTGTTTGTTTACTTGAACGCGCTAATCTCAGGAACTACCGGTCTGATTTGAAAAATTCTTTCAGTGTTAGATAGCCCATTTATCGAGGAAGGCTATAGGCTATATATTATCACGCTAAGACCAATAGGAGCGGAGCAGTAATGAAAATTGTGACGCAAACGAAGTTGCGTGGGTCAACTAGTACTAATAAATAAAGCTGAAGAGTTCGTTTGTTTGTTTGTTTGCTTGAACGCGCTAATCTCTGGAACTACTTGTCCGATTTGAAAAATCTTTCAGTGTTAGATAGCCCGTTTATCGAGGAAGGCTATACGTTACATATCATCACGCTAAGACAAACAGGAGCGGAGCCGAGAAGTTGCACGGGTCAACTAGTATTAAATAAATTAATTTGGTTTCATTTGGTAGCTGACTTGTTGGCATTGATGCTGGTTGGTAGCTTTGCTTTGTGTGCAGACATTATTTTTTGCAAATAAGCAGCGGTCTTGTCTAGAATCGACAAAGATTTTTGGTATGTTGCGTTGAAGTCTTCATAAAAGTTATTGCATTGAGAATGAAGTTGTTTAGCTATCTCTATTTTTTCTGATTCTAGTTTTTGTTCCGATTCGTCTGCAATTTTTGTTGATTTAGCTTTGACGTTTTTATTTTCTTGCTCGGATTGTTTCCTTTTTGTTCCTTGTTTTTTCTTGTTCTTTTTGTTTCTTTCTTTACTGCCACTATCTTCATCAGAATCTAGAAGAAAAGCAAAATATTTAATTAAGCGACTTTATACCATCGACCATCATTATAAGTTTGGAGGTAGCGGTACAGAGAGTAAAGTCCCGCATACCCCCATTGGAAAGGAGGATCCTCCAACCAGGCGGCTGTTGTGCCTGGCGGGCTACTGCCCGATAGTTGATATTCGGGCTGATGTATATGTTCAAATCGCACGGTAAACTCTGCTTGCGCGGTGCAGGATTTTAACGTTGTAGTTCGCTACTAGTTGGATAGATGGCGTCGCGGTTATTTTTGTTGCGATGTACATTGGCTCCGTTGTTTTTTTTTTGTGGCGGCCTTGATGCCGCTACATAAGTAAAGTTCAGCCATCCCATCCCATTCTTCCCAGTTTTTAGTTTTATTATGACTAATATTCTGTTTTGCGTCATCCACGTGGATGATATGATAATATAGTACTCATGAGCTGTAAGTACCTACCTATGGTGTGAATTCTAAAATTCACTAATTTCAGTAAAAAAAAATCTACTTAATTTATAAATATTTACTTAATAATAAAAACAAAACATATAAAATAACCATATTTTATTACCTAGTTCAGTTGTGGTTGCATTGTAAATCTCCTCTTCACAGATTCTTGTCTTTTTATTATACTCTTTTAAACGTCGAAATAATTCTGCTCTAGAATCTAAAAAGTAATCAAGAATAATATATATATTTTTCATCATCATTATCTGCCTAGCCTTTTCCCAACAACATTGGGGTTGGCTTCTAGTCAAACCGGACTACCAGTGTTTTATGAGGAGCGGCTGCCTACCAGACCTCCACAACCCATTAACTGGGTAACACGGTACTTCATGGCAAGACTGGAGTCAGATTTGCTGGCTTCTTTCTATCCGTAACGACTGACAAAGATCTACAAATGACAGCCGGGACCAACGGCTTAACGTGCCTTCCGAGGCACGGAACAAACTCGGTATGTTAAGATGGTCACCCATCCACTGACCAACCTTGGCAAGCGTTGCTTAACTTTCAAGATCGATCCGTGCGGCTGTTTTATTTAGCCACTAACTCCTCTATATACTACTCTGTCAAGAAAGTACCGGGAAAAGATCAATAATACACAAAATGTCTGTTATTCATCCAAATTTATTTTATCACCTTCAAAGTATGCTCCTTTAGAAACGATACACTTGCGCCAACGAATAATCCATTCATCAAAACATTTTTTAAACGCTGCTTCCGGAATTGAGTTCAGTTCTCGCCGCGAATTCTCCTTTATGTCTTCTATCGATTGAAAACGGGTGCCACACACACAGCTTGTTGACTAGTTTGCATGTCAAACTCGTAAACCCACGTCTCGTCACCAGTAACAATGCGTTTCATGAATGTTGGGTCCGAACTGACTCGTTCTAGCATGTCCTCAGCGACTTTCATGCGATTGAGTTTTTGGAGCAAATTCAGATCTTTTGGGACTAGCCGAGCAGCAACATGTTTCATACCCAAATGATTAGTTAAAATGGTACGGATCGACTCGTGAGATACAGTAAGTTCGGCGGCTATCTCTCTCAGAGTTGAATGGGGATTTTCAGTCACTATTTCCTTCACTTTTGCGATGTTAACTTCAGTTGCAGACGTTGACGGCCTACCAGAGCGAGGCAAATCTTCCATCACATCTCGACCGCTTTTGAACGCTTTGAACCACTCATAAGCACGAGTTTTTGATAAAGTCGATTCACCGTAAGCCTTCTGTAACATTTTCAGTGACTCCGAACACAAAATTCCATTGGCGATGCAAAATTTAAGACAAACTCTTTGTTCGATATTTTTGTCCATTATGAAATTCGCAAGACACACTATATATGATATTACTAAAACCAGCACTGTATTTAAAATAAATAACAGATGCAACTCAAACTCCGCGCCAAAATGGAAAACAGTTGTGCCAATCTAACAACTACAAAAAAACAAAGATTTGAATTTGGAACCATACACAAATCATCCATTCCCGATACTTTTTTGACTGAATGTATATGTTACAGTCATAGTGATTTAATAGCTATAACATAATAACTGGCTATAGCATAATGACTGGTCATAATATACAATGACTGAACGGTGGAGACACTGTAATAAATTAATCACTTTCTCTGGCTATTATTCATAATAGTTAGCCAAAATAATAAATACAGTCACGTTTAATGACTTGCCTGACCAAGTAGTGGAATAAGGGGCTTTTGAGGTATTCATCCGACACGGATAGGTTAGGTTAGAGCGAGCGAGCGAACTTAGCTCCCGGGCTCCGTAGACTATGCCTTATTGTTATTGCCATTCAGGAATAGAAGGCCTCGCCTCGACTTACTCGCGGCAGGTTCGGTTCCTGCAATTGACTTACAATTGAGAGCCGCATGCAAACTTTGACTTAGCCGAATTTCAGACGCGACGTACCTATGTGATTTTTTAGGGTTCCGTACCAAAATGGAAAAAAGGAACCCTTATGTTGTGACTTAGTCTGTCTGTCTGTCTCAGCTGGATACCTGAAGATTGAAGAACTACTAACGCTATGAACTTGAAATTTGTAATTGTTTTAGATGACGTTTGTTTAACTATTTTGCAAATAAGAAAGATTTTTTTTTCTTTGCAACAGCGACTGAAAGGAGTTCTTAAAAATTCAAAGTAGGCTACCAGGGCATGTGGGGTATCATATAAAAGTGCGCTATTTGCACATTTACAAACATTCGTTTTTGACGAAAAATTTGTTTTTTTTTTCCATTCTTCCCCCCATCTCCGAAGTTTGCATAGAAAAAAAATCTAAAATAATTTTAGTGATAAAAGTTTATGTAAAGATTATAGGAAAAAAAAGTTTATGTAAAGAGCACACTTTTTCAGAAATTATCAACAGAAATGACATTAGTTCCACTAGCGGTGATCTAAAGCTGCAATTACTAATACACCGCACACAAAATTCTTTGACGAATAGAGGTCTCGCCGATAAAATTTAAAAAACGATTTCATGTTTTATATCGTGGTACAGAACCCTCGGTGCGCAAGTCCGACTCACTCTTGACCGTTTTTTTTTAATGGATAGTTTGAAAATTTTCGTAATTGATTATTATCTACGTGATGATTGAATTACACGGCAGAGGGCTTAAGGAGGGCAAATGTTTCATTAGTTTCTTTAAGTACAAATATTATTACAAGTGTGTTAGTAAATATAACTTAAAGCTATGTTAGTATCACTTAGTTGCACTGAGTCTATGTGTGTTTTGGTGGTTAATAATACATGGTCACCATGAATGAGTATCGGAGTCACCAGAAGCTGGCCATTTCGCAAAATGGAGCCATTTCATGAAACATTATTCTTGCAGTTGTTGCAGTTTGGTTGAAATTGTCTGAAAAATAATCATTTGATAGGTTTAACCTACGACACAAATTATGAACTTACCTGTTTTGAGCACCACTTTCCCCTTGTATATACGCCATGATTTTTTCGGCTTTTGGTTTTTTCTGAATATGATTCCTTTGCGTGGGGGAAATCGATATTTAACAGTTTTCGGGATAGTAAGATTGGACTCGCTTTCGAATACAAGCCAAGAGCTTGGCATACAATCATATCTCTCACTGATAGTTTCGAGTCTTCTGACAACCACAAAGTCCTTCCATTGATCTGAATCCTGATCTGAAGATTTCATACCAACAATCTGCAACGAAAAAAGTATATTTTTCATGTCGCATGATGGAAAAGCGTTCTATAAAGATTGCTTGCTGATGGGAACCTTAAAGCATGTCTTCTGGCAGAAACCAATTCTGGTCGAACACTCATTCAAGTTACAGTTTAAAAAAATCTTAGACAGACAGCTGTCAACCGACTGGATATTCTTCACAGCACGATGTATATTGTTCCGGTCGAATACCCCGTATTTGAGCCCCTGGGGGATCAGATTTATTTGAAAATATTTTTTCTGATTCCCCGTGCAGCGTATCATTAATAAATATAAATATTTTATTCCGGTCGAATACCCCAGTCATCTATTAACAGATTTTTGGAACAGTCAGCAACAAAATCTTGTTGTAATGGAAACAAATATCTTTACATGACCAACTGTTTTTGTCTTGACTGTACTTACCTATCAGAAAGAATAAGGGGATTGGACCGGAATGACAAAGTTAATAGATCAGACAGGAATTAAAACAGTCAGCAACAAAATCTTGTTGTAATGGAAACAAATATCTTTACAGCAACAACTATTTTTGTCTTGACTGTACTTATCTATCAGAAAGAGTGAGGGGATCGGACCGGAATGACAAAGTTAATAGATCAAACAGGAATTAAAACATAACAATAACCAGAATCCATCAGATCATCCAACCGGAATTACTTATATTATTTGGCTCCACTATTGCGTCATATATTAATTAAATGAGACGTCCATGGATCGGGCGTTCGGTTTGTTCCAAAATAATCTATAATAAAACATTGTTAGCCGCAACTTCAGACTGGAGGGAGTTTACAAGTGGCCAGCTCTATATAAGCCGACGAAAACTAGCGCGCTTCCTCTAACAAGCTTTTATGCGTTACTTACAGCGTATAGTAAGCAAACGCATCAAAAAGCTGCGTAGCAAGAACTGGGAACAGGTGCTCGGTGAACTCCAGCCCACCCACCTCGCATTCTGGGAACTTCAGAGGAAGTTACGCGTCTCTGAGGTTACTTCAATGCCTCCCCTCACCCGGCCCGACAACTCTCTCGCGTTTGACGACGACGAGAAGGCTGAATGCCTGGCTGACAGCCTAGAGTCCCAGTGTTCCCCAAGCTCGAACCCAGTCGACCCGGCCCACCTTGCTGAGGTTGACGCCGAGGTTGAACGTAGGAGGTAAGTCGAGGACCCCATGATCCCCTCCCCCCCGTCACTCCGGACGAGGTGGAGGAGATCATCGGAAGACTCAAACCCAGGAAAGCCCCAGGGTTGGACGGAATAACCAACAGGTTGTTCCGCCTATTCCCCAAGACACTCATCGTGTTGATGACCGCCATATTCAATGGCGCTCTGTCCAACCACATGTTCCCGCAAGAGTGGAAAGAGGCTACCGTGATTGGTATTCCCAAGCCGGGTAAGCCCAAGTCCTCCTAGACGTTGCGACATTTTTTTTTATGTGATGTGTAAAGAATCCGATAAGTGCTCCACGTATGCCGACTACGCGCGACTGCACTCTGGGCTAAGAGAGATAAACGACACACCGCTCTTCTCGAGGAGCTCAATAATGAACTCTCCATAACAAAAGCATGCTCTCATACAGCATGGCTGTTCTGCAAGCTTTGAGCAGCCACACTGTGAACTCTGGGCTGATTCTCGAGTGTCACCAACGTCTCAATCAGGTTGGTAGACACAACCAAGTAACCATTAAATGGATCAAGGGACACTGCGAATCCCGAGGCAACGACGCTGCGGATGAACTCGTTAGAAGGGGTTCGAGTATGTCAGCGATGGGGCTTTAAAATATCGTGCCGCTGCCTTTCGGGTACTTGCGCAATCTGGTAAGAAAAAGCACCGGAGATAAACATCACAAGCTGTGGGTTGACCATAGTGAGTGCAGACAGGCCAAAGAGGCACTTTCCTCTATAGATGGCCGATTTACAAAAAAAGCCCTAAGACTGACTAAATAACAGTTGCGTACAGTCACAGCCGTAACAACTGGCCACGAGTCTCTTAATAAACACCTCTATGCTATAGGAGTCACTGACAGCCTACTGTAGAGAGCCTGCATGGAGGAGAATGAGACAGCAGCACACCGGCTTCTGAGCTGCCCAGTATTCGCGAATTACGAAGTACTTTGGAAACCCAGGTACCCTCTTTGAGATAGTTGGTAACACCAAGGAGTTGCTGGCCTTCCTTGGGGAGCTGGGGTTGATCGTAAGACACACTTGCACGCAAAATACGCGCTTAGTCGTGGAGTTGCGGAGACCAGCCCGATTTACATACGTACATTCCTTTTTGTTCCTTGTGTTTTCTTGTTCTTTTTGTTTTGTTCTTTAGGGCCAATATCTTCTTCAGAATCTACAAAAAAAGCGAAATAATTTAATTGAGCGACATTAATAAATTTTACAGAGTCTTTTCAGTAAAATTCAGAAAGGAACTATCATGATAAGTTAAGTTCAGCCATCCCATCGCATTCTTCCCAGTTTTTAGATTTATAATGACTAATATTCTGTGTTGCGGCATCTACGTGGACGACATGGCATACTGACGACCTGTACTTTGAATTCTTAAATTCTCTATTTTCAATATATTTTACTACTTTTATGAAAGCGATTAATTAAATAAAACATACAAAAAATATTTCTTACCTAGTTCACTCGTGCTTGTATTGGAAAAACCCTCCTCTTCACAGATTCTTCTTGTCTTTTCATTACACCATTCTATATATCCAAATGCTACTGCTCTAGAATCTAAAAAGTAATAAAAATATATATATATATATGTTACATCATCATCTGCCTAGCCTTTTCCCAATTATATTGGGGTCGGCTTACAGTCAAACCGGATTCAGCTGAATACCAGTGTTTTACGTGGAGCGGCTGCCTACCAGACCTCCACAACCCATTAACTGGATAATACGGTACTTAATCTTGGCAAGACTGGAGTCAGATTTACTAGCTTCTGACAATCCGTAAAAACTGCCAAAGATTTACAAATGACAGCCGGGACCAACGGCTTAACGTGCTTTCCGAGGCACGGAAGAAACTCGGTATGTTAAGATGGTCACCCATCCACAGACCAACCTCGGCAAGCGTTGCTTAACCTTGAAGATCGACCCGTGCGGCTGTTATTATCTAACCACGAGCTCCTCAATTTATTTATATTTATATGTTACAGTCATAGCAATTAAATAGCTATTATACATAATGACTAAACGGTGTAGACCAAGGCCGCCCAACTTAGTTTGAAGACGGGCCATAATTTAGACTCCGAATCAGCCGGTGGGCCATGTAGTTAAAAATCATTTAAATAAAAATGTATTGTAATACTTAGCTATTTAAATTAAATAAAATGTGTTGGTGAGATTTTAGTAAAATTTTATATTTTATGAAAAAAAAAAATGTCGGAAAGCCGATCTCAATATCAAGTCTGAAGCATGTTTTGCATTGGGTGAGGTACGGTGTTTGTTTATCACAACACTGAAGAGGCATCTTCGGGGCACGCTCGCTCCATCATAGACCTCATCTATCGCTTTCCATTACGCGTGATTGTGGTCAAGAGCAAGCCCATTCTTAAATAAAAAAAAAAAAACTCTGAGAGGTGATACTAAGCAGAGCTTTATGTGGGTAGCAAGATCTTGCTTTTAGAAATATTAGCAAATCTGTTACAAGAAAATTAATTCGTTTTGTGTTTCTATAAATTATCAGATGATTATTTTGTAACTTTGTGAAATACAATACATATTGGGAGTGAGTTCATAAAGAACAGAATCTTTTGATTCCTGTAACCAGTTCCTCAAAAAAACTATCGCCATGCTGTCTATTGACGGCGGGCCAAGCCAAATGCGTTGGCGGGCCAACGGGTGGCCTGCGGGCCTGGGGTTGAGCAGCCTTGGTGTAGACAATGTAATACATTAATCACTTTATCTGTATATTATTCATAATAGTTGGTCAAAGGTAGCCAAAGTAATAAATACAGTCTCGTTTAATGACTTGCCTAGCCAAATAGTGGAATAAAGGGCCTCTGAGGTGCTCACCCGACACGGATAGGTTAGGATAGAGTAAGCGAGCGTCCGAGGGAAACTCGGAAATGAGCGCCTTCGCTTACGGAGAGTCTCCAACAAAGACGGGTAACGTTGCCAAAGCCGTCCTTTGTCACTCAGCAGCCACAGTTAGGAACCTGTTCGCAATTTTAGTGAGTACTTACGGACTATCCAACTTAAAAAAGCTTTGGTATTGATTGAGGATAAAATGATTTCCATATCTAGAAAATGGCAAAGTGGGCGATAATTTAAACGACTTAGGTATTTAGGGAATTAACTGTGTATATATTATTTTCTACGTCCGACTTAGCAACTTCCAACGTAACGGGAAGAGGGCACAGACAAGGTTGGTACCACAGATGTAACATTAAGGATGACATTCTCGGAGAAGCGGTTGTTAAACATTTTTATATTTGATTTTGAATCAGCAGATATATTTGTTTCTCACTAAATCAACAGCGAAGAAAGAATAGCGATGTTGTAATGTAGTTAAACTTTAAGTTGCTGCCGGGATTAACGCCAGGTGGAAGAAGTTTTAATGGAGTTATAAAAACTACCATACCGCGATTTTAGAAGAGATTTAGACCACGATTACTTCTCGAGCAGCGTCAAGTCTACGAAACGATTCTGAGCCGAGTAAATAGTAGAAAGAGGGATTGTTCCTTCTTGACGTACCAGGAGGTATGGGTAAGTTTGTGCTGAATCTTCTGCTAGTCCAACTCCGCAAGAGCCGCAATATAGCTCTGGCTGTGGCTTCCTCGGGCATTGCTGCTTTGCTTAGCGATGGTTGGACTGCACATTCCTTTTTTAAGTTGCCGCTTAATCATGCAAGTAAAGATACCCCAACATGCAATATTATCAAAAACAGCGGCCGGGGAGTCATTTTGCCGCACAAGCATGAGTTGGACTGTCTTTGCGAATAAGCTGGTGCAAATTGGAAAAGGTCATGTGGAGTCGGACACAGAAGAATTGTCGCATCCAGTAGCTACAGAAGATGAACTTATCATGCACGTCTTTCCCAATTTGGAGATTAATATAAACAATGAAGACTGGTTGTGTGAGAGGGCAGTCGCCAAAGAACGAGTGGGTCGTCTTAACGCCGCCGTTTAATTTTGTTGAGGAATTCTACCGTCCAAATTACAGCGCCCAAAAGAACACCTTTTATAGTCATCACATTTTGATCAGGCGGTCCGTTCTTATACATTACACGTTAAAAATTTCCACGCGAACGCAGTCGCGGGCAACAGCTAGTTATTGAAATAAGTGCTTACTACCATATACTCGGGCGAGTTAACTTGATAGGTACATGGCTCGAATGATGTTAGTGCAAAGAACAGTTTGCAAAAAACTTTCATTAGCATTTCATATGCTTATGTACACGTTTGTTTAAATCGAATACACGAATCTGTGTGTGTGTTGCATTTACCTAAGTACTAGGTATTTGGTTTTATAGCAAGTTTCAAGACCGAATTACAAGTTTGCCTAATATCAACCACAAATATAATATCTCAAATTAACAACGAATTACAAGTAGGTATCAACTTTAAATTTAACGAGGAGCTCGTGGCTAAATAATAACAGCCGCACGGGTCGATCTTAAAGGTTGAGCAACGTATGCCAAGGTTGGTCCGTGGATGGGTGACCATCTTAACATACCGAGTTTTCTCCGTGCCTCGGAAGGCACGTTAAGCCGTTGGTCCCGCCTATCATTTGTAGATCTTTGACAGTCGTTACGGATTTTTAGAAGCCAGTAAATCTGAATCCAGTCTTGCCAAGAAATACCGTGTTACCCAGTTAATGCGTTGTGGAGGTCTGGTAGGCAGCCACTCCACGTAAAGCACTGGTATTCAGCTGAATTCTGTTAGACTGGAAGCCGACTTCAGTATAGTTGGAAAAAGGCAAGGCAGATGATGATCAACTTTAAATTTGAACGACGATCCTCTTTTTCTTAAGGTTCCGTTCCAAATTGGTAAGAAAGAACTTATGGTGTAACTAAGTCTGTCCGTCTGTCACAGGTCTAATATCTAAAGAACTACTAATGCTATTAACTTAAAATTTGGATTCGTTTTAGATTATGATTGTTCAACTATTTTGCAAACAGGAGAGCAATAAAAATACGTAAGTACCTCTATTTTTTTTTTTGCAACGACTAAAAAGAGTTCTTAAAAATTCAAAGTACTAGGGCATTTGGGGTATCATATGAAATAGTGCTATTTGCACATTTTCAAACATTTTTTCTTTTTTTTAGGCCGCATAGTTTTCGAATTATGACGAAAAATGTAAAAAAAATACCATTCCCGTCCCTTATCTCCGAAGTTTGAATAGAGAAAAGTCTGAAATTATTCTATGTGATGAATTTATCGAAAATCAGCCACCGAAATCACATTAGTTCCACTAGCGGTCAAGAGATGGCGCTGACGATGAGATTTATGACTGACGAATAGAAGCCTCGCTGACGAAAATTTAAAATCATTTCATGTTTTATATGGGGGTAGGGGACCCTCGGGGCGCGAATCCGATTCGCTCTTGACCGTTTTTTTATATGAATAGTCTGAGACTTACGCGGCAGAGGGCTTAAGTGGGGCAAATATTTCATTATTTTCTTAAGTATTTATATAATTACAATTGTGTTAGTAAATAAAACTTGAGTATTTGAGTCACCAGAGTTATTATTCGTGCAGCTTGTTGGCCATTTCTTGAAATCGTCAGAACAATGATCATTTGACTTAAACTTAACACACAAATCACGAACTTACCTGTATCGTACACCACTTTCCCCATGTATAAAGGCCATGTTTTTTTCGCCTTTTGGTTTTTTCTGAATTTGGCTCCTTTGCCCACTTTAACCTGTGGGGGAAATCGATAGTAAACAGTGTTCAGCATAGTACGATCGGACTTGCTTCCGTAATCAAGCCAAGAGCTTGGTATGCAATCATATCTGTCTCTATGAGTTTCGAATGTTCTGACAACCACAAAGGCTCCCCATTGAGGTACATCTGAATCTTGATCTGAACTTTCAGACCCCTGATCTGAACTTTCAGACCCCTGATCTGATCTTTCAGACCCCTGATCTGAACTTTCAGATCCCTGATCTGAAGATTCCATATCAACAATCTGCAACGAAAAAAATATCTTTTTCAAGTCGTATTGAACACTCATTCAAGTTAATAAATAACCAGTTTAAAGTAATTCTTAGACAGACTGCTGTCAACCGACTGGAGACTGGATATGTCTCACAGTACTTTATAATTGATGGATCAGTTTTATTTGAAAATATTTTTTATTCCGTTCTGATTCACCGTGCAGCGTATCTATACTTAATATATAAAGCTAAAGAGTTTGTTTATTTGCTTGAACGCGCTAATCTCAGGAACTCCTGGTCCGATTTGAAAAAATATTAGACATAGACTAGAGTCAAGAGCAAACCCATTGCAAATAAAAAAAAAATATTTCAGTGTTAGATAGCCCATTTTTCGAGGAAGGCTATATATCATCACGCTAAGACCAATAGGAGCAGAGCAGACGAAGTTGCGTCAACTGGTCTCCTCATTTAACAACCGACCGTTTTTAGCGACGTAAGTGTACGCATATGTTTGGTTTTAATAAGAGCCACTATGAATTTGTCAGTTCGTTTAGTATGACTTACGATAAGTACGACGTAATAATCGGATTCTACTGTAAATATTTTATTCCGGTTGAAAACCCCAGTCATTTATTAACAGATTTTTGGGACAGTCAGCAACAAAATCTTATTGTAATGAACACAAATATGTTTACATGAACAACTGTTTTTCTCTTGACTATACTTACCTATTAGAAAGAGTAAGGGGATTAGACCGGAATGAAAAAGTTAAAATATCAAACCGGAATTAAAACATAATAATAACCAGCAGGGTATCAGATCATCCGTCCGGACCAACTCATATTATTCGGTTCCACTATTGCGTCATTTATATGTTGCGACGCTTGCCAAGGTTGGTCTGTGGATGGGTGACCATCTTAACATACCGAGTTTCCTCCGTGCCTCGGAAAGCACGTTAAGCCGTTGGTCCCGGCTGTCTTTGGCAGTCATTACGGATAGTCAGAAGCCAGTTAATCTGACTCCAGTTGCCATGGAGTACCCAGTTACTGGGTTGTGGAGGTCTGGTAGGCTGCCGCTCCGCGTAAAATACTGGTATTCAGTTAAGTCCGGTTTGACTGGAAGCCGACCCCAATGTAGTTGAAAAAAGGCTAGGCAGATGACTATTGCGTCATTTATTAATTAAGCGAGGCGTCCATGGATCGGTAGTTCGCTTTATATAATACATATATTTATTTATACAAAAAATGTTTGTAGTGTTAAATCTTATCCGCGAAATTCAATACTGACTTTTTTTTTAATACATAAATTATAATGCATTGTATGTAACTTCCCAAGTTATAATAAACATGAAACTGGGCGTGATAAACAAACTTGCTTAAATAGTAGTATTTGTTTACATACATACTTTGTTCAGAAAACAACAAAGACTCGCAAGTGTACGGCCGAAAACTATGAGCGCCTTGATAAAAATCTAACCTCAAAAACAAAACTATATCATAGTATGAATGTTGCGAGTTTAATTTAACTAACAAACATCTTAGTGTGTTAAATGAAAAATATCTTACCTAATCTAGATAAATACTTTCGACTTTAAAAACTAGGTGAGATAATACTCGTAGATAAGAAATAGTATTTGGTTCCAAAACTATTGCGTACACGAATAAATTCGACACAAACGTGTGGCCTTCACGGCTTGCGACAGTAACTGAGTCGTAGAGATGGGCGTTAAATGAACGAACTAGTTAATTCGATTTGATTCGTCTACGTATAATGAATGATTCGACGGTTCACGGACGAGTTTAATTCGTAGACGGCTAAACTGAGACTCCACTACTTTCATGTTGACTTAACGCTACGATCGACGCGAGAACTTAGGTAATACAACTATGGACGAACAGCCCTCTAACTCTGGCGAGAAAGAGTTGATATTTCTATGGGCCAAATGCCATTTTGGAGTAAAAATGCATTGTGTTTTAAGAAGTTAAGTCCAAATATTAACTGTAAAACTTATTTCAATTTATTTACTTACCTACCTAAAAAATTAGTTTAATATTCTGAGGATACACATACCATTTCTTTTTAAATAAAAGTTACGAGACGTTACGCTGGTCCACTTACAAACTATGTTGATTCGTCGAGCCGCCCAGTGTAGACGTCCCGCGTCTCGACGCCCCGCTTCGTCGCAAAGTTAACAAACGTTACGTCATGGACTAGTCACCAAATTCAACTAGTCGATCGAGGATCGACGCGTCGATGAAGGGAAATAGACGGTCTAGTTTTGGCCACGATAAATACGTCGACGGCCCATCTCTAGAGTCGGAACGTCGGAACATTTTTTTTTTTACTATGCCCCATTTTTTTAGTACCATATGCCAAAGGGCAACGAACGTTGTTTCAATAATGTTGACACTTATCAGTGTAGATCAATAAAATATTGAAACTGTTTTATAACTTTGACTCAAAGCTTATCTTTGATACGCAAGTCGACATCATAGCCAGAAAAGCGGTCAAGTTCGAGTCGGACTGTCACACGAAGGGTTCCGTACCATAAACTGAAAAATAACACGTTACTTGTATGGGAGCATTGGGAGCCCCCTTTAATTTATAATTGATATTTCCCCCTCCAATTAATATTTTTTATTATTTGTTTTTTTTAGCGGTAATAAAAATACACACTCTGTGAAAATGTCAACTGTCTACCTATTACGGTTCTTGAGATACAGTTTGCTGTCAGACAGACGGACGGACGGACGGGCAACGGAGGCTTAGTAATAGGGTTTCATTGGTTCGGGTGCGGTATATTAAACTGTCTTTCAAGGTTGAAGGTCAAATTATCCTTCAACCATATATTTAACCACATATATATATTTATATGTTTCACATAACTCCAATCTTTTGGGAACTTTTAGGGTTATTTATAATTCTCTGCCTGAAATAAATGAATTATATTTTATTTATTTATAATTATTATAGTGTCAGAACCGGCTTGGGTTTTACATTCGTCTACACTTGCAAATTAATTTAATTTAAAATGTACGGTGTTATCTCTAAGGGCTGTAGAGCGGTTTCTTATCGACAAATACAAGGAATTATAAAAAAATGATTTATGTTGAGGTTGGATTTTAAAACCTTAATGGGAGATGTATACTTGAGCCGTTTGAGGTTTGTAGAATATAGTACTAAGAAAGAATTCTAAGTACTTGTTATACTTAACATTGTTACAATATACTTAGGTACTCGAAAATTAAGAATTTTAAGTTCACCTTACAAATGGCGGGACCGGACTAGCCCAGTCCCCTATAGCTGTGCGATTAACAAGTCTAGTGGGCCAAAATAAATGCTATGTGCAGAACCCTGGCTCAGACTTTGTAATGATTGGCAGGATGAGCTGGACGGCCCACATAGCGCTGAATCAAAAAAGCTGAAAGTCAACAGAGAGGGCTTTGTCCAGCTGTGGGATGATGCAGGCTGATCATCATCTGCCTAGCCTTTTCCCAACTACATTGAGGTCGGCTTCCAGTCAAACCGGATTTAGCTGAATACCAGTGTTTTACGTGGAGCGGCTGCCTACCAGACCTCCACAACCCATTAACTGGGTAACGCGGTACATCTTGGCAAGACTGGAGTCAGATTTACTGGCTTCTGACAATCCGTAACGACTGCCAAAGATACACAAATGACAGCCGGGACCAACGGCTTAACGTGCCTTCCGAGGCACGGAGAAAACTCGTTATGTTAAGACGGTCACCCATCCACAGACCAACCTTGGCAAGCGTTGCTTAACCTTCTAGATCGACCCGTGCGGCTGTTATTATTTAGCCGTGAGCTCCTCATGCCGATAGTGACACTTATTCCGCAAGCCAAGGTAAACTTAAAACACAGTGTATTTTTATACACATGTTTATTTTAACACCACATCGGGCAATAGTGCACGAAGTCACGAACCCTCCTCTAACTATTGTCTGTTATGGCACCTTTGCCAATACAAAAAATCCTCATAGAAAGGCTAAAAAGTAGAAAACAAACAATTCCATAGAAATAAGGTAGCAATTCGTGACATACCATAAATAACATTCATGAATAATTCCATGAGGAATAAGGTCTGATTGATGATAAAAAAAAACATCGTAAACTTATATTGCCTTGGTTCGGTCTCGAAAAAAATTTCAATCTTTTCGTTAATACTTGGGGCAGATAATTAAGTAAATCGCAAATCACAACAATATATGTTTTTATGATCAAGCTCTCCTCGACGAGGAAACTAGAATTGAACAAATCTTAAAGCCCTCAGTTAATCCTTATAAACGATGCAAATAAAGAACCCCACTGACCTGGGGACCAACTCTCCTGAGACGCGGTCCGAGGGGGGGGAGGTTCGTGGGGGTCATGACCCCCCCAAAACCGTACACGCCGAATTGACAAACCTTCAAAAATAAGACAAATCACGAACATGTAAACAACAATTAACACGCAAGAAAAACTAGGGTCAAATTTGAAGCACCTCGGATGGTTTACGTGCTAAAATTTTAGTACTGTAGTTACCTTGTTTCGAATACGGCAGATTTTCTTTTTATCACCCAAAAATTTTTTTTCGACTTAATCGTAAACCGTAGAAATTTTTAGTACCCCATCCCAAAAATTGACCGGGATGGGGTACTGAAAATTTCTAGCTAAGGATGCTTGCTTGCGAGATTTTGTAAAGCTCTCCTTAGTAGAGATTTCTTTTGTTGTTTGGCAGAGAGTTGTAGTAGAGTCCACAGTCCGAATCACTCTTTGAAATATTTCGGGATCCCGGGAAAACAACTTTTTTTTGGGATGGGTCCGTATCTCCTTCATTTTTTGTTTACGTGAAAAAAGAAAAAATACGTGTCGAATATTTTTTGAAAAAATCTATCAGACGGACTATAGATTTTTTTAGTAAAATACCCCAGTGTGGATACATAGTAAATCTATGAACAAAATTCTATGTACAATGTAGTTGTGTATTTTAATCTATGGGTAATTAAAATTAGTTGAGACCATAGAGCCCAAACTGCAACGAATGATTTTATTTTGGGGTCTATTGATTCCTCCTAAACAGCCATGTCTTACTTACGCTAATTCACTACATAAGGGTATATTGTAACAAGTTGGATCAGAAAATAGTGCTTTTCTTGTTTCATTAATTAAATTTACAGCATATAATTATTATAAATGCGAGAGTTAACTCTATCTGTCTGTTTGTTACCGCTTCACGTCTTAAAACTCAATGGATTTGCATGAAACATGGCTCACGGGTTACGGGTGGTGTACTGGGAATGTTCCCTTTGGATAATTTTCGACTTTATTCGGGCGAAGTCGCTGGCAGAAGCTAGTCACTTTATCGACAGTTATTATCTGATGGGTCCGAAGACAAAGCGTTGGATGGCCCCACACACGATGGATTGATGAGCCGATGAGAGCCGTGACGGTCTGCTGGATGCAAGAGGCACAAGGTCGAACGATGTGGCGACGCTTGGGTGAGTTATTTGTCCTGCAATGGACTTCTTTCGGCTTAAGGCGCAGAATATACCATTCAGTAGCTGATATTTAAAATAAGAATCATGTCTAAACGGCTAGTCGTATTTTTTTTATAAACCATGTTATATTAGACTACATTCTTAATAATTTGATATATGAAAATTTTAAGTTTTATTTGTTCAATATAGTGTAATTCATTTGTAAAGTTATGTCTAAAACGTGGTTATATCGTCGTTGTCTAAAACGGACATAAAAACGACAGTCGGACCAAACCGCCCGGCGTATTTTAATGGACCCTGCACTATCTCAAAGACAATTTAACTATCTACATTTCGATATACGGCTATTTTTTTAGTCATAGAATAAGTCAAAGTCAAAGTCAAGTCAAAGTAAAAAACGTTTATTTCAATTAGGCCATTAAATGGCACTTTTGAACGTCATAATTACATTTAAAACAACATGACTCTACTGTCTATTCGGAAGAGTAGTCTTATGGAGAAGAACGGACAAGAAACTCCATAGTTACTCTTTACTAAGAAGGAAAGTCCCAAAAACTACGGAGTTTTAAGTCGCGCGGGTGTTAAACGAGTGCGCGTTTTGTTTCGTCAAGGTCGCTGGCGTATTTCGTCACCTTAAATGATGATAATGATGGTGAGGTAGTAAGTTCTCTTGATGATAGACAAAGTCTCGCTGAATCTCTATATAATTCTGACGAAGCCAGTTTCCAGAGAACTAACAGAATAGAATAGAATACTCTTTATTATGTACACCATATATGTTACAGAAATGATAGATGAAGAAAAAATTACATAGGGTGACACAATGGGCGGCCTTATCGCTAAAAAGCGATCTTTTGAAGACAACCTTTGGATGGATTGCAAAGATAATGGAAAGACTTTTCTATTCTATTCTATTCTATTCTATTCTATTCTATTCTATTCTATTCTATTCTATTCTATTCTATTCTATTCTATTCTATTCTATTCTATTCTATTCTATTCTATTCTATTCTATTCTATTCTATTCTATTCTATTCTATTCTATTCTATTCTATTCTATTCTATTCTATTCTATTCTATTCTATTCTATTCTATTCTATTCTATTCTATTCTATTCTATTCTATTCTATTCTATTCTATTCTATTCTATTCTATTCTATTCTATTCTATTCTATTCTATTCTATTCTATTCTATTCTATTCTATTCTATTCTATTCTATTCTATTCTATTCTATTCTATTCTATTCTATTCTATTCTATTCTATTCTATTCTATTCTATTCTATTCTATTCTATTCTATTCTATTCTATTCTATTCTATTCTATTCTATTCTATTCTATTCTATTCTATTCTATTCTATTCTATTCTATTCTATTCTATTGTATTCTATTCTATTCTATTCTATTCTATTCTATTGTATTCTATTGTATTCTATTGTATTCTATTCTATTCTATTGTATTCTATTCTATTCTATTGTATTCTATTCTATTCTATTCTATTCTATTCTATTCTATTCTATTCTATTCTATTCTATTCTATTCTATTCTATTCTATTGTATTCTATTCTATTCTATTCTATTCTATTCTATTCTATTCTATTCTATTCTATTCTATTCTATTCTATTCTATTCTATTCTATTCTATTCTATTCTATTCTATTCTATTCTATTCTATTCTATTCTATTCTATTCTATTCTATTCTATTCTATTCTATTCTATTCTATTCTATTCTATTCTATTCTATTCTATTCTATTCTATTCTATTCTATTCTATTCTATTCTATTCTATTCTATTCTATTCTATTCTATTCTATTCTATTCTATTCTATTCTATTCTATTCTATTCTATTCTATTCTATTCTATTCTATTCTATTCTATTCTATTCTATTCTATTCTATTCTATTCTATTCTATTCTATTCTATTCTATTCTATTCTATTCTATTCTATTCTATTCTATTCTATTCTATTCTATTCTATTCTATTCTATTCTATTCTATTCTATTCTATTCTATTCTATTCTATTCTATTCTATTCTATTCTATTCTATTCTATTCTATTCTATTCTATTCTACTCTACTCTACTCTACTCTACTCTACTCTACTCTACTCTACTCTACTCTATTCTATTATATTATATTATATTCTATTCTATTCTATTCTAACAAAAAATTTGATTACACTTGTTTAGATTTATTTAAGTACGTTAGTTCGTCAATGCTACAGGCGAACGTAATTAAGGATAACAAGAGGCACAGGGCTGCTAGTCTATCAATCTTCAACGTTGAATTGGCTAAAGACTATGAATGACATGTACAGATTTGTAAACTGCCGTAGACGTTCAATCCTGCGGTTTTCAAGTCTGATGAACCGTCGAAGAGTTTCTTGAACTCTGGTTAGTATAATTATGTAGTAATATAGTATATATTTGGCGTATTATAGATTTCTCGCGTTTTGTCTGAATGCAAGAGTTATATTTTGATATCAATTCGACACCAGGACGTTGCCACGTTGGTGTACGTTGGTGGATTTAATGAATGCCACCGATGTTGCAATTAACGAAGCCAAACCACCAAACAATCTAGGGAGTTATCCATTAACTCAAAAAGAAAAAGAAACACGATATTAAAACGTACTCTCTTCTGTGAAATTTTGGTGTCTATATATATGTGATATTGAAACCGTAATAGACTGTAAAATCACTTTCCACGAAAAAATTACTTGGGGTCGGCGCCAGAGGCGGCTTTACCTATAGTGCAGGGTGTGCGGTACACCCGGCCTCAGGAGTGTAGGGGGCGCCCAGCACCGCACCCGTGTTAGGTCGGGCGCATACTGTCCGAAATTTTGTACTAAAAATTTCTGACGTTCGCCGCTAACGCACTCATACATTTTGTTCTAGACTCCGAATGTTATCAGACACGTCAGAATTCCCACACTATACGGGGTCTAGAACAAAATGTGCAACAATTTTCATCGGATTTGAAACGGCCCGTCGTTAACGTAACGTAACTCCTCACGCCCCAGCCGCAGCAACAGAAGAAGACGCCCCGGGCGTTGGAAGTCGCAAGTCGATTCCCAGCCACCGTATGTAGATGAGGGACGCGGCCCTTGAACGGTTGAACGCAATGGGGATTTGAAGGATCACGGGTGGTTTTCAGTCAGTAAGAGTCTGACACTCCCTTCCGCACCGCCCTGAGTGAAAGGAGCCATTTGATGACTTCCAATCCAAAAAAGAAAGTATTCCGTTTTGACCACGCAATTACCAGAGGGCGCCAGGGTATTGATTGCACACGGGCGCTCAATAGGCTAGAGCCGCCTCTGGTCGGCGCAACACGTTTTTTTCTTCCATTCTGCCCTGTCAGCCGTCACGCTATCACTGACTATTATCTTTCGTATAGTGATATAATGAAAGTTCGTCACACAATCCATATATCTTTTCTTTGCCCTCCCTATCCATCCATTCATATTTATATTCATAATAACTCTTGAACATAATGAACATGTGAATACTGTGGCTTATTGCTGTAATGACAATAAACCGATTCAGTATACCTGTCTATAGTGTATCAAAAACTTAGTTCTATATATATAGCCAACCAGCTTCTGCCAGCGGCTTCGCCCGCGTGATTGTCGGAATCTATCTCTGTGCCATATTTCATCCAAAATTGTTCGGCCGTTCTAGCGTGATTGAGTAAAAAACATTCATCCATTCAAACTTTCGTAAGAAAAGTAGTAGGATTAATACACCCACAAAACTAGGTAGCTATGACTAAAGCGATTACCAAATGGATGACCAAAATGCGAGTTAATGTGCCAGACTGATGTTAAACCAATAAAATGATCGCAAAGCTCATTAATTAAGGAATTAAATGTTGCTGGGATAGCAGTACCAACGTTTCGATTAATTAACCGTATTGTTAGAACTTTATTGTACAATTGCATTTGCTACTTCAATACTGATTGAATATTTAATCTGCGAAGATGATTGGTCGTGATTTTAACAGTTTTAGTGAGGGCTGCAGAGGCAGGACACCTATGAGGTGGACGGACCAAATAAAATCGGTACTGGGTGGACCTCTCCATGAATGTTCCAGAAAGGCAGCGATGCGCGCCGAGTTGCCAAGGATTGTGAAGCGAGCCACTACCCCTGGAGATACGAACACGACCACTCTGCCAAGAGTGTAACGCAAGAGAAGAGAAGAGTTAGGGCTGCAAAAGTGGGGAAGTCCAGGTGAAAGGAAAGCCAATTTGGTTGATAAAATCCTTTTAACTGAAAAAATTGTTTTTATACCCTGACTCAATACACGACACCAATGTGTTCACGTGGCAGGAACCACATTGACAACAACAACATTGACATCAACTTCTTGTAGTAGAAAGAAATATTATCGCGGCGATTTGATGAGTGAAAAATCGTAAACTAGCCCCGATTCTCTTGCTCGTGGGCTCGTTTACGTCGGCGGTGTGGCGGCTCGCGATTTCACAATATACAGAGTGATACAAGAGGCAGGCTTATATGCATTTAAATTGTTCCAAAATTCCCACGGGAGCGGGAAAAAAGGGATATGAGAGTACGATGCCGCGGGGAAAATTTAGTAATTAATAAAACTCAGTATCTCCATGAAAATAAACATCCCGCAAAGTAGTGAACCTTTCGAATCGATCAACAACAAACATTCGATCGCTGCCCGAGTGCCGGGAGTATTTCATAAAATACGGAATTTTAATTTATTTCATGTCGGCCGAGATTAAAGGGAAAATTAATCGGCCAGTAATTGTCATGCAAATTGGTAGTGTCCACAGACCACCAACGGGATGCCATGGCAGTGACTAGAGACACTATTATTTAGATTCATATTATAAATAGGACAGTATCTGTGTCTATTTTTCTATCTATTTGCTACCGCATGAAAAGATTTGGATAAAACTTAACATGTACGTTATAGAATAAGAAGAATAAGACATTAAATACCGTCCATCCCAGGAGTGAGTTCTCTTGGGTCGCTGGCAGAAGCTAGGATACGTGCTAAAAATGCTAGTATACGTAGAAACACACGTGCTTCTGCATTTTTATTCCTCCAGAAATGACGCACAAATAAAACAAAACTAAAAGGAAATTACTTCATCATCATCATCTGCCTTCAGCTGTCCACTGTTGAACATAAGCTTTTCCTGGTGCAAGCCATTCAATTTCATTTTGTGGTCATCGGTTCTACAGCTAATATGGCCCACACGTTATCACTTCAGCTTGCTTATTCTTTCCTGTGGTTTCCTATCGGATCACTTCGTTGCGGATTCGATCTCTTTCCATATTACCTCCTTCTTCCTTCCATATTTCTTCCTTCTTTCTTTTTATATTATTTCCTTGTACCAACAGACGCTATATATAGAGTCTCGGCTACGGCTCTCGAGACACGGCTGAAGAGTGTCAGTATGCATACAAGATGATAGTAACCAGTTGTCGGTGACACTTGCTGACATTACAGGTTTGTACGGAGAGCTTCAATAGTCGATCGAGCTCTAGTCTCAGTGGCCGCTTAGTCGAACCACTGCTCTGTGGCAGTCTGTTGTGAACGCTTCGCAGTAGGCGGCAGTCTGTCAGTGTCCTGTGTTGTAATCGAGTTTGCGACTTTGTAATCTGTTTCTACTTAATAGTATCTTTAAAGAGAAAATGTTAAAATATTTTAGGTTAAAAATTATTAGGGCCTAAATTCTGAAACGAACATGATAGAAAAATTAATCATTATTCGCAGCGTTTTAGTTGCTGTGATTACTTGGATCAAACTCAAATCATTTATTACAACAAATTACAGGCAGTACAAAGTCAAAGTCAAAGTCAAAAAAGTTTATTTCAATTAGGCCATTAAACGGCACTTTTGAACGTCATCATTACATTTAAAATAACATAGTGACTCTACTGTCCATTCGGAAGGGTAGATTCTTATGAAGAAGAACGGACAAGAAACTCCATAGTTACTCTTTTCAAATCAATGTTTTACATGTGCTGTGTTATACAATACTTCTGTTAATATATGTGACGACCATGAACCTAGAGTATGCAGAGGTGGACTTATTATTTTTTTAAATAAGTGAAACAAAAGATAAAACACATTCCAACGCGTAGGTAAATGTTTATGGAAATGTATGTGCTGGACATAGGCCCCCAAATATTGCAGGGGGGACGTTTCTAAAACATAATTCGTAGTATACACAGTTAAAATTAAAAATTAAAATAAATATTTATTTATTTCGAGTAACGGAGACTCATATACCCACACAAACATAAAAAAAAAATACATAAAACGCATAAAATACAACACAGAAAACATAAAAGACAGTTACAGACAGGACTAAGCAAAAACGAACACCAACATTTACACCGTAACAATATGCTTGCTACAGCATTGCCGGATGTACAGTGGTTATGTTGAATAATTTAGGCTTGCGTTTCATTAGTGACGAGTCGATTGTTTAAACCAGGGATGTTAGTATTATATATCTGTGCGGGGGTAAGAATAATACTAAATGGAAGTATTGCTCTTACTTCAGCACAGACCTTATCATTGGAAAGGCTCTCATTCTACAGCACTATATGTGACGTAATTAATTAATAGCTGTTTTGTACTGGGTAGTAAAATAATACCATTGACACTTAAGATAAGGGTTGGGTTTGGGTTCCATTCCTAGTGGCAAAAATACGAAAAAGAACTATTTATATAATAAACACAGAAAATTAAATTTTGATCAGATCAACTGGGACGTTTCCAACTTTATAACCCGTAAAAAAGCATTGTTCGATCTCGACTCGCCCGATACATGACTTGTACAAAAGCGATAATTTTTCATATTTTTTGTACCCACAAATTTTCACGAAAAAGGCATAGAAAGTGTTCACGCAATCAAAACATGAAGGATTAATTTAAGAAGGGCAGGAAATTCTCCTCTCTGACAAAGTAAAGAAACGCTGATTGAATTTCAAAATACGCAGATTGTGACGTCATCCATTGATTGGTACTTCGTTGTTGAATAACGTGCCTTTAACGATGATGCTTTTAGCCCTTCGGAGCATTGATAATACAAACAAGATTTTGTTGGCTCAACACAATGGCAAAAGTTTTACATTATATTCTGTTGTAAACTAAATGTTTAATTATATTAGTTCTAATTATTAGTCTTGCGTAGTAAGACAAAAAGACAAGCCAAATTGTATTCCAAAGAGGAAATCACAAATCATAATCACAAGAGAGTAATGAAGATTGCTTAATAATTCTTAGGTGATATTTATTTCATTTTATTTATTTAGTACATGAAAGACTTATAGCTAATAAAAACAAACAAAAAAAGAAACCATAGTCACCAGAAAGCCAATATAGTTGAGGATAATTATTTTGAGGTAGTCGGCAAAAATTGCATCAACCGAAATATAAATCAGATAAATGGGGAATTTACATTGGTCGATAGCGCTCGCATGCGGAGTCCGGGATATTTTTGTTTTGCGCATGTTATAGGCCTATAGAGTTCGCATTTGGTTAGAGTTCTTTAAGTTCCTAATTAAATCGAACTGATCAATAAATCTAAGATGATATAGGACAACGAAATT
The DNA here is from genome assembly GCA_950371165.1 of Lacanobia oleracea. NCBI lineage: Eukaryota > Metazoa > Arthropoda > Insecta > Lepidoptera > Noctuidae > Lacanobia > Lacanobia oleracea. The sequence goes on from OX493396.1 coordinate 17,639,615, forward strand.
TTTTATCTGGCAAGGGTAATTTAGGATCAAACCTACCTATTATGAGTCAAAAACGAACTTTACAGGTTTTCATGAGAAAAGTGTGTCACTGACTAGTCGTATGCGACGTTTTTGTCTGTGTTTCTTCAACTTCTAGAAGTTTACAGAATAATTTATTAATAAACTAAAATGAACCAAATTGTACCAACTGATGACGTCACGCGTGTCTTCAACTCGCTGTATCCTCTTTAATTTTTTGTTTACGTGAAAAAAGAAAAAATACGTGTCCAATATTTTTTGAAAATCTATCGGACGGACTAATTAGATTTTTTTAGTAAAATACCCTATAATATTCTACACACTTTAAGGTGAATGTTACGGGTTGCTCATTCGCCATACTTCACGAAAATAATATCTAACTCGCTTATAGTACCGTTTACACACACAGACATGATTGAAAGTATGATTTGAAGTATGGCGAATCAGAAGGGTTTTTATGCCGTATTTTGACTAATTTCGATAAAGTGGAATATCCGATTGTCGCACCATTATTTCTGCGACTTAATATTGTTCCAATTACATTAGAAACAAAATAAAACTGAAAATGTTGACTTCAGCGCCATCTCGCGGGAAAATGGCAATGAGCAACCCGTAACATTCACCTTAAGTATGAGTAAACATTTAAAAACGTTACTATAGGCACACATTTTACATTAAGATAAATTATCCTAAGTCTTCTATTGATAACAAAAAAAAAAACAATTTCGGTGGCTTTAAAAACAGTTTGAATTATTTTATCGCGTTTAACGGAAAACTAGTCGCAAAATAATAAAAACAAAAAAAAAAAAAAAAAAACGTATTTCTTCATGCCTTTTGCCGACTTATTTTTGATCAAAACAGTTTTTACGTAGAAAATAAATACATAGTTTAAAATAGTTATAGATTGAATTAAAGGAATGAAGCAAAACCATTTCATTTCAACAAATAACACATCTGCAGGGCAGTTTAAAAACATTCTCGATATTTTAATTACTTAAAAGCACTGATAAGTGAGTCGACATTAAACAACGCTCGTTGACCTTCGGCATTATGGTGGGCATAGTAAACAAAATTGGGGCACAGTTTGGGATCTTCCACGATTCAGTTATTGTCGTAAGGCGTGGACGCCACACGTTTATGTTGAATTTATTTGTGTACGCAATAATTCTGGCGCCAAACACGAATAGGTACTAATCTACGAGTTTTATCACACCTAGTTTTCGAAGGCGAAAGTATTTATCTGCATTAGGTAAGACATTTCTTTAATTAACAGCTAAAATTTTTTTTTGTTAAATTAAATTCGCAACTTTCATACTCTCCCATAGTTTAGTTCCTGAGGTTATACTACATTTGTTTTTTTTTATTAAGATGCGAGCATTTGTTGTTTTCTGTACTAAGTTGAGTATGTACCTACTTAGATATTGCTATTTTGGCAAGTTTGTTTATCGCGCCCAATTTGATGTTATTAAAAGTTGGAAATCTTAAAATTACGCTTCAAAATTCCCGTAATCCCGGGATTGAAAAACATGCTCGGGATTGTATTCTCTAGACACAGTAAACTGTCGATACAACGTACTATCGATTTGGTGGACTGTCAATACAACGTATTATCGATATGACCATACTGTCGATACAACGTACCTACTATCGATTTGGTGGACTGTCGATACAACGTATTATCGATATGACATACTGTCGATACAACGTATTATCGATATGACATACTGTCGATACAACGTACCTACTATCGATTTGGTGGACTGTCAATACAACGTATTATCGATATGACATACTGTCGATACAACGTACCTACTATCGATTTGGTGGACTGTCGATACAACGTATTATCGATATGACATACTGTCGATACAACGTATTATCGATATGACATCGTACCTACTATCGATTTGGTGGACTGTCGATACAACGTATTATCGATATGACATACTGTCGATACAACGTACTATCGGTTTGGTGTACTGTCGATGTACTCGTAGTGTACCATCGATTTGGGGTACTGTCAATTCATAAACCCGTCGATGGTACGTTTTCGATACAGCGGCCGTCGATGTAGTGACTGTTGATATTATGAACTAGAACCCTGTGAAGCATATATCGGTTGAAGGCTGTCATTTGATTGCAAATTAAATTCATTATTCTTCTTTAAAATAAAAATAAAAAACAAACAAAAAAGTATAATAATAAAAAATAATGTCATTAAAAAGAGGGAAGAAAGGAAAAATAATAATTAAAATATGTAATACAAAAATGTCACGTACAATGTCAAAAGGAAAATAAATTAATAACAAACCAGGTCGATGAGTTCAAACTATGGTCAACAACAGTCATAACATTTTGTCTGTCAAAAATACCGATATGCTATAATATGCCTTATTCAACAGTTTATTTAAGCCATTTCTTAAACAAGTTTATGTTTAACTCTTTAATTGAGCTAGGTATGTGGTTGTAAATTATTGTTGCCATACATAAAACACTTTTTTGCATCAATACTGTGTGGGACCTGCTGTCCGTCTATGAATTATTTTAAACTGATTATTAACTTGAATGAGTGTTCAATACCAACCAGAATTTACAAGGAACAAGCAACCTTTGCAGAACGCTTGCCAACATGTGACATGAAAAAAAAATTTTTTTTTGTTGCAGATAATGGCTTCTGAATCTTCAGATATGGAATCATCAGATCAGGGGTCTGAAAATTCAGATCAAGATTCAGATGTATATGAATGGAAGACCTTTGTCGTTGTCAGAGCATGCGTAAATGACAAAGATAGATATGATTGTATACCAAGCTCTTGGCTCGTATTCGACGACGAGTCTGGTCGTGGTTACCAGACCAATGTTGAATTTCGATTTCCCTCACTGGCTAAATTAGGCAAAGGAATCAAATTCAGGAAAAACCAAAAGCCAGAAAAAACATGGCCTACATACCTTGGGAAGATGCTGTTAGATACAGGTATGGTGGTGATTTGTGTCGTTATTTAAAGTCATATGATCATGTTCATAGATCTTTTTCAAAATTCCTCAAATATGAATAGTTTTCGAGTTATTAACGAAAAACTAAATGCCATCTTAATTTGCTTACAACAATTGCAATTTTTTATGTTCCAAAACATACTTTCGATACATTTTTCTATACGTCATTCCGAATCGAATGAGCCATCGTTCATATTTTTAGGTGCTTTATCAAGAATTAACACGTTTTTGAACTTTTTATAGGCTATTAAGCCTATAATTTAATAGAAAGTACATAATCACAGTAAGCATGATTACATTTTAGACTCTCAAGCAGAAGCATTTCGATGTTTAAAAAGGGATAAAGAATTAACAAGAAAATACTATGAAGACGATGGTATTTCCTATTCAAGCACAAGTGAACAAGGTAATAAATTAAGGTTATTTTATATTAAGTATATACTTTACCTAATAAATCACATTATGTACTTGTTAAGTGGAATAATATATTGGAATTACAGAATTTAAGACTGCAAAATATAGGTATCTACTTACTACAGCTCGTCAGTAAACTATTTTTTTTTTAAGGATGGGAAATCATCAAATGACTCCTCCCGCTCTGGATGGAGCAAAAGGGAGTGTCAGACTCTTACTGACTAAAACCCATCCGTGTCCCTCCTAGTGTCCTGTGCGGTCCAGGGCCGCGGTGACTCTTTCGATCAAATCCCGCAACCCCGGCAGGCACTGACCCTTGCGGGCCACGTCTACTATGCTGACATCCCTTTGAGGCGCGCGTGGAACACAACGCGCCATCGACCTGGGCTTGGTTCTGATCGGACGGCGAGCCACTCAATGCTCGCCATCCGCAGGCCCGCACCTACGGTGGCCGGGAATCGCTCTGCAACTCCCGACGCCCGGTGCGTCTTCTTCTATTGCGGCGGCTGGGGCGTGAGGTTTCCCTCTCTCTCGCGTTCGGCCTCCTCCTTCGCTAGCATTACTGCTTCGCTGAAAGAGGTGACCGTTTCCCATGCCTCCTCGCTCCGGACCATGGATTGAACCAGGGCCGGACGAGAGAGGTCGCCGCCGCCGATCGCCTCAACGAGGACAATGCGGTGCTCCGCCCAAGCAGGGCAGACCTCCACCGTATGCTTTACCGTGTCCTCCGGGCTATCCTCGCAGTGTAGACACCCGGGTGTACTAGTACTTTACCATACAATGTTGTTCGCTGGAAAACATAATATTAGTCATAATAAAACTAAAAGCTAGGAAGGATGGGATGGGATAGCTGAACTTATCATCATCGACCCGTTCTGAATGTTAATTATTAGGCTCTGTACAATTTATGAATGTCGCTCAGTTATAATCTTTTGCTTTTCTTGTAGATTCTGAAGAAGATGCTACTAAAAAACAAAACAACAAGAAAAAACAAGGAACAAAAAGGAAACAATCTAAGCAAGAAAATAAAAACATCAAAGCTAAATCAACAAAAATTGCAGACGAATCGGATTAAAAATTATAATCAGAAAATACAGAGATAGCTAAACAACTTCATTCTCAATGCCATCACTTTTATGAAGATTTCAACGCAACACTAAAAAAACTTGTCGGTTATAAGCAAGACTGCCGATTATTTGCAAAAAAATATTTTTTGCACTTAAAGCAAAGCTACCAGCATCAATACCAACAAGTCAGCTACCTGATGACTCGATACCAAATAGACTTGTGAGTCAACAATTGTAGAACTTGTTCCAAACACAGCCGTGTAAGTCTCTGAAAAGTTTTAAATGGGGTATAATTAAATGCACCTCAACTACTGAATTAACGAGAGGATTGCTAGGAGTGGATTTCATAGATGAAGCTTTAAGAAAGTGTTCATACACTAGACAACCACCCAGAAGTTTGAATGACAGTGGCACAACTAAACCGGGCCTGCAGTCTGATTCTGTAAACATGTCGAAGCGAAAATTTAGACGAAGTGAACTGTCAAACCATACAAACAAGATGGAATGACAGCCTGCTCAAGGGTCGTTCTCTCCACCTAAGTATACACGGTGAGATGTCGACAGAATAGACCGGCTGGATATTAACGCAAGACAAACGTTGGTTTGTATACATGCCAATGACCTTGTGCATATGAGCGGAGCCAACTACCCCTGTACGCGCCACACCGCTACCCGAATTTTTAATTTTTTATAATAAAAATAATACATGTTTAATAAAAGTAAAAGTCAAATATATTTCGTTAGTATTGCAAAGCTGTAAATATATTTTTTATACTCTTTTGTTAAAAAAATAAAGGAGTAAAATGGTTTCATCTCAACGATTTGGAGGTGGTTTGGTTGTTTTTATTTTCTTATTACGTGATATCGATAGATAAAATCTGGCTAAACCAAATTAGGTATTTATTACAAACCAGATTCCTAACATTTTTTTTCAGATGTAAGTAAGTAATTTTTCTTTTAGTGCCGACGAAAAGCTGCTTCATCTGCACGCTGTTTTTAAGCTTATTTCGAGAGAACAGCCTTAAATATAGCGGTGAGAAGGGTTGAAAATGAGTCTAGTCTACCCAAATATTGTTTGTAATGTATTCATCTAAAGTCAATTTTTTAATAATGCTAAGAAACCGTACTTACTGCTTATTATTATTGCACTGTTCAAATTAATGATTTAATAAATATTTTCGCTCACGAGTAAACCGTTCTTACCTCAGTCTAATAGTGTTTGTTGTACCTAATTGGCGCGCTGATATTGTTAATCATTTTATCTTATAAAATAAAGCGTTTTTAAGCTGTATATATGTTTGATTATTTCGCCTTATGTTACTGGTCACTTTAAATATTATAAAAAAATAATATCGTGCCAAAAATATAAATTAATAAACTACACCAATAAGGATGCGAGTACCTACACTAGATCAGAAAATAGCATGACAGAGGTTGTTTTGATACTCCAAAGTATCAAAATAACCTTTGCCATGCTATTTTTAATATGGGAATCTTTATCAAAACAATTTAAACTGAAGCAACATACAAAATAGGCTCCCATGGCTCACCCCAAATGACTGGAATCGTGCATAAATTGTAGCGCCACGATGACGATTTTGTTTACACGATGTGAGTTTCTTATCTAAAAAAATACTGGTATTCAGCTAAATCCGGTTTGACTGGAAGCCGACCCCAATATAGTTGGGAAAAGGCTAGGCAGATGATGATGTGAGTTTCTTATCTCGAACATACGATTCTCGAAAGTAAGAAAAAAAATTGTGATCATGTAAACATCTTATACGATATCGTACGTGGAAGGGCGATAATCGCCTCGCCTTTGAATACTGGATTTCTCCGTGTAAACAAAATTGAAAGCAAGATAATCGTACTTCGAGTTCACGACACGTGACCTCGAAGGGTGCGTCTCGCATGTAGATCGGTTGTATCCGATTTGTACGATACTCGCATGAACTTGAAAAAATTTCATATTAGATCGTGTTTAAACGAGTCGAGAAAACGTAGGCAAATATCGCATTGCGATTTGTGTCATCGTGTAAACAAAACTCAGGGCGATAATTACCTTACGATTATCGGATGACATACTCGTAGCCGAGTTTTTGTTTTTTGGTTGAATGTAAACATGCGGGTGTGATAATCGCCTCAAGATTATCGCATCCGATAATCGTATACGACTTTTCGCCCCAAAACTACCGAGAAACTCGCATCGTGTAAATGGCGCTTTAATTAGCCAAAGCGTAGACTTATGAGCATTTCTCTTTTTTTTGCCATTACACATTTGTTGAATGTCCCATGATTTTGTAGATGAATAACTTTGGTGTAATCTATAAATTACTGATACTGTTTTATTCAGAAGCACTACTGTTATTAAAATTAACAGAAAATATTTTAGCAAATAATAAATACATACCTAGTACTAAAATAAAAAATCAACTAAATATAAACTGTCGAAAATTGCAATGTATGAAAATTCGTATGTCCCAGTCTACCATTCGCAATTTCAAACTTAATTATTTTCATATAGTTCTAAGAAACTTTACTGAGATTTTGATTATAAATCGTATTACAAGGTAAAAGGGTTCACGTAGTATTTCTTTTTTGGTAATTCGATTAAAATTTTACGGTTATTTATGAATTTTAAAAATGTCCCAGAGAAAGTTCCAAAAATGGATTTCCATTTTTGTTACCCATTTTAGACTAGTGAAATATTAAAAAACATCAATTTAGTTATATTTTTTTGAACTAGCAACAACGTAGATGTCATTAAATTCCGCCATATTGATGTATCGCGTCAGTTGTTGTTCCGAAGTTTGAAGTGTGTACACGTACTTGCTTTAGAGCGAATCTCATTCCGACTTTTGTTATTGCTGTTTCAAGGTAAGTTGACAATATTTCCCCACTGTTTTTATCATAGTGCAATAGTAGGTAATTAGTTTCGGATAAAATTTAGAGTATAACAATAGACGTAACTGCAATTTTAACTACCACAACAATATTTTGATAAAGTCAAACACTTGTTTCGTTACTTCCTTTTTTGTTACTTTGGGGTAGTAACGTATAAGCGGAAAAATTAAGTAACAAAAACGGAATTATAAAGCTATGTTTACAATTTAACAGCACAAGAAAATGCCACTAACTCCGGCAGAAAAAATGAAGCGATATTTATTCATATCTTTAATCCTTAAAACTAAAACCCGAATAATACTCAAAAATCACGTTCTAAAAAGTACGAAAGAAGAAAAAAATCTCGTCACAATGATCGTTTGATACCTAACACGCCATGACAAAAAAAATTTTTTTTTTGGTTCGTGACTTTTCGCCGTAGTCGGGTAAAAATAACCATTGTAGACCCAACCTTATGTTTTTTATTTTGTTACTAATTACTCCTTTTTTGTTACTGTCCCAAAAATCTCCCGTCTTTAAACTCACTTTTTGTATTTATTTATTCAATATAAATTAACATTACTTGTACAAAATATCAATTTTGCAAAACATTTTTATAAAAAATAAGCAAAATCTTTCAATTTTGTATATTTTTCTTATAGTCAAAACTTTAAATGGACTTTAGGTTAAAAGTAACAAAAAAAATGTTAAAGCACCCGGATTAAAATATTTTGTCACTATTCTTAGTAGCTCTTTGCGATGATTTTATTAAAATTATCATGAATTTTATGAAACATAAAATTTTAGCCACAGAATTTGCGACTTTGAAGTTTTTTTTTACCAATTAAGGAGTAACAAAATAAGAACACTTAGCCTACCTTGATTTGGTTTGTTATAATTTTAATACAAAAATCTTAAATCAAATAGAATTCCCGTAGAAAAGTTAAAATACTCATAAAATAACCTATCTGATTTCATGACCAAACAAGCGATTTACTGGTATTTTTATTATTGGCGATTTTTTTGAAAACATTGCAAAAAATAAAAGAAACGCTCTTATATCAGTGAAAGAATCTGTGTAGAATAAAGCAGAAAATATAAAGTAGGTAATAAAAATTATGTTGTAATATAATTTTACTAAATTAAATCAAGTAGATGTTGCGTATGTGAATCTGCCAGGCAGTAAATTGAATAAACCGGTTGTTATATGTATTTTAATTACTGCACTGATAAGTGACAAAATCTTTGAAAAACGTTCCTTGACAATTACCATAGGTACATACATAACTGCCGGAATAGGTATAGATTAAACCGGTCAAGAGCGAGTCGGACTCGCGCACCGAGGGTTCCGTACAAATTAGTAGGTACGTATTATAAACTAGCTTTTGCCCGCGACTTCGTGCGCGCATATCCCGTTTTTTCCCGTTCCTATAAACATTTCGGGAAATCCTCTCTTTATGCCCCCCTATACTCTCCAACGAACCTTCATGAGAAATTTCAGCTTCTTACGACGTATTTATAACCGACTTCTTCAAAAAGGAGGAGGTATTATGTTCGGCTGTATGTTTTTTTTTTAATGTATTTTCACCGATTTCTCCGCAAATTCTGGACCGATTTTTTATTTTTATTTATTGGAAAGCCTTTACTCCTTGAGGTGGTCCTATTGTCACCAAGTTAGAATCTGATGATGGGATTCCATAAAAATCGAGGGAAACCGTCAAATTTTATAACCACATACAATGTTTTTCATAATTTTTCTAACGCAATTCAGATACTTGTGCCTGGTAATCATCATCTCATGTTGCTGAGCTGATGATGGAAGGTATAAGTCAGGATCCGATGATGGGATCCCATGAAAAATCTTTGTTCAGCGATATTTTCGCCGATTTGGATGATTCTTGTTTGAAAGAGTATTTTCTCGGACTAGTCCCATTTCAATTTGGTGAAGATCTGATGAAGAACTTCGGAGGTAGGCAACGAAACTCTTCAAAAAATGATAGCAAATGGATCGGGATTTCTGAAATCGCATGTCTGTTGATTCACCACACCAGTTCATAACATAACATCACGCCGGCACCCGCTGTATTTGTGGTTTCACTTTTTAGTGGTACCTGCGTACCACTAAAAAGTGAGAAAAAAATCTTTTTTACAAAAAAATAAAACCGACTTCCGAGAAAAAATAACTTTAATTTCAAAAGTCGGTGTTCAAAAAGGAAACAATCAAATCACCAACACCCGAAATTAAAGTTATTCTTACTTTGTAGTGTTTTGTTTTTGGAAGTCGGTTTTTCGTAGTTTTTGGAAGTCGGATTACAGTTTTACCAATTTCATAGAATCAATTTATGGTGTAAGAATTATCTATTTTTTAAATAGATATTTATTAGGTACTGAAAGAGGAGACTGATTAAATGAGGAGCTCGTAGCTAAGTAATTAATAACAGTCGCACGAGTCGATCGACCCGTATATACGGGTACATTTTACATACATATGTAAAATGGGCACCCATCCTCAGACCGACCTCGCAATAACTTTAATAAAAAAATGAACGCAACGTACCAAAAATGAATGTCGAACAGTCGAAACTAGATAATACCTACTTACTGTTGATTAAAATGAAAAAATAATAACGAAAATGTTCTTCTCTTTTCTTAATTATAGAGGAATATTAATATTATTTATCTCGTATTGGACATAAATGAAACCCCCGAATTGGTTTACCTACTTGTAGGTATTTCGACCGAAAATAGGTTTTTTATAATATTTTTAGTGGAGCGATCTACGTTGTTCGATATGGATATAATGAGAATGGTAATGTGGAGTATCTTGTAAACACTAAGAAAAAAAAACTTCAAACTGTTACTGCATCACATATGGACGATGACTTGTTGCTATGAATGTAGCACTAGGCGTCAACAATTTTCCGGAGTGAGGAGGCATGGGAAGCGGTCACCTCCTGCAAAGCAGTAATGCTAGCAAAGGAGGAGGCCGAACGTGTGAGAGAAAGGGAAACCTCACGCCCCAGCCGCCGCAGCAAAAGAACACGCACCAGGCGTCGGGAGTCGCAGGACGATTCCCGGCCGCCGTAGGCGCGGGCCTGTGGACGGCGAGCATTGGGTGGCTCGCCGTCTGATCAGAACCAGGCCCGGGTCGGCGGTGCACTGCGACCCCCACGCGGCTCAAAGAGATGTCAGCACCGAAGACGGGGCCCGCTTGGGCAAGTGCCTGTTGGGGCTGCGGAATCTGTTCGAAAGAGGTGCCGTAGCCTTGGAACACAAAGGGGGACACAGGAGGAACACGGATGCGTTTTAGTTAGTAAGAGTCTGACACTCCCTCCTGCTTCACACAGAGCGGCAGGAGTCATTTGATGATTTCCCAACTTTAAAAAAAAAGAAAAAGGCGTCAACATAATAAATATATTATATTATTTACTAAGTGACCCAGAGAACTTTGTACCACCTAAAATTGATTGATTTTAACAGAGCGAACAAAATAAATGTTCAAGCCAAAAATTTAAGCGAGGTTGACGAACAGCGATTGAAGTTTATGTACGAAGAAGATGGGTGTAGAAAAAAGTTGAAGATGAGTCGACTAATCTTAATTAAGTTTCTTTCTACACCCACGCTGCACAATGACTGACTGATTGACTGACTTTAGGCAAACCCCTTTTTTGCAAACCCTATCGTATTCCTCGCCTAGAGCAGGGTATTGTTTTTGTGTTATTTTATTTATTAGGGACAATAAAACAGTTACATGTTACGGCGATACAATAACATTCTTAATATAAATTGTTTAACATTAACCCACACTCTGCCCTGCTAATTGTACTTGCAATAATCGACATTCTTGTGAATTTCACTTTTTTAGCAAAAATGACATCCCAAGGAGATAATCTGTACGTAAAAATATATTAATAACAATTTTTTTCGTTTACATAATTTACACCTAAATGTTACTTTTGCTAAAAAGATCTGCAGCATTAAGCATGTGCTAGAAAGTTATGTAGTACTTGTTACGTTTATTCATTTAGATCTCGATATTATTTGACTTTTTTGACATATGACTTTTTTGCAACGAATACTGACTAAAACCAAACGCAGTACTCACCATTACTGCATTTGAAATTTTGAATGTTGCGAGACTAACAAATATCTAGGTACTCCTGCGTCGCTAAAACTTAACGCAGTATTCACCATTACTACATGTGAATGTAGCCAGAATAACAAAGAGAATAGAAAATGATTGTTAACTACAAACGCAGTATTGAGCACGTGTTAGGTGATTTTGCAGTAATAAACACAAGTACTGCATTTAGTCTTGAGTGATACTGTAATGCCCGCAAGCCCAGAAAATTGCTCAAAAACACAGTACTGAGCATTTTATCCAAATAAGGCAATAAAGTTAAGCAAAAATTATGTCAATAGAAAGCTTGATTTTTTACTATTTTTAGGTTACACTTTAAAAGTTATATATTTCTTGATTAGACATTAAGAAATTTATCTATTGCGTTTATGTCCAAACCGCCATTCGGCAAGTACGTTTGCAAGAAGAAGGGCTGCACTATTTTTTTTATTATTGATAGGCACGCGTTTGACCACTATCTCACCTGATGGTAAGCGATGATGTGGTCGAAGATGGAGCACGCTTGCCTAGAAGTAACCTATTCACTCTTGACTTAAAGTCTCCCAGGTTGTAGCTATCAGGAAACACAGACTCCGGCATGGAATTCCACTCCTTAGCTGTACGCATTATGAATGTGTTCCCAAAACGTTTTGTGCGTATGGGTGGGATGTCCACCATGTACCGGTGGCGCATCGCCGTTCGTCTTGTGTTCCGATGATGGAACGGAATATTTTTCATGGATTAATAAATGAAAAACGGAAGCTGATTTTAAGAATATTGTTACAAACTATTTGAATTAAGTGCCGATTTTAAATTTTGATGGTATTGAGGCTATTGCGAGAGTTTTAATTTTTTATTGGAAATAAATGTCTGTTTCCGTAAAGTCATAATAATAACAATAAACCATTTATTTCAGATAACATAAGTAATCCATATTTGTTAGCAAAATTACAAACTTAAAAAAAACTAATGTTAGTAACAAAAATAACATAAAAATAAAAACTACAAACTAATATTAACGGAGTGGCAGGTCCAGGTGGACTCACCGATGATGGTAGCAAATCACTATACGACTGCGTGCAGCCGTATCCAGCGAGCCAGCATCGGAGAGTCCCACCGGTCTGCCAGCGCTCGCAGGATGGTGTTGGGACTGCCGCGCGTGCGGCGCATGATGGAAGCGCACCGTTTGCGCATGATGGCCGCATAGCCGTCTGTGTCAGCCGCCGCGAACATCGCGGAGGCGCTGCAGTGGCGCGGCAGCACCCGGAACGCGTTATTGTATTGAACGCGCAGATCGCTGCATGTCCGCTGCGTATAGTTAACCCACAGGCTGCAGGTGTAAAAGGACTGACAGTACGCTTTAAAAAGCGCAACTTTGACAGTCCCCGCGCACCGTGAAAACCTGCGGGCCAACATATTGCATCGGACAGACAGCGCTCTGCGCTCCCTTTCAATATCTACACTGTCCTTAAGGTCGTCGGTGACCCAGTGGCCCAAGTACTTAAATTGCTCGACTTTATTCAGAGCTTTACCACCTAAAGTAAAATTCGGAACGAATGTGTAACGCTTATTGTCCGGCCTGAAAATCATTATTTCACTCTTTTTTGCATTGTAAATGAACCCATGAGCCACCGCATAGGACTCACAAATTTTCAAAAGCCTTCGCAAGGCTCCAATCGATGGGCTCAGCAGCACCATATCATCTGCGTAACTGATGTTATTCACGCACACTCCATCTATATGACACCCGACTCCGGTGCTGCTGAGCTCATCGATCAGTCGGTTGACGTACAGGTTGAATAGCGTGGGAGAGGTCAGCCCCCCCTGCCTCACCCCGCATTCCAACCTGTACTCCCCCGAGAGAGAGCCTGCCCATCTTACAAAATTCTTTTGGTTTTTATACCAATTCATAAATAATACCTTAACTTCCCTAGGTAGACTAGTTTCATCCCTTAATTTATCCCACAGAACATCGTACGATACAAGATCGAATGCCCTTGATAAATCAAGGTAGCATGCATACACTGGGGTCTTTCTACTCGTATAATACTGCACAGTCTGCTTGAGGCACAGGATAGCACTCTCGGTGGAAAGCCCGGGCCTGAAGCCGAACTGTGCGTCATTTAACGAGACGTGTTTATCCAAGTGCTGACCAAGCAGACTGTCCAGCGCTTTGGCGACCACTGTGGCTAGTGAGATTGGTCTATAGTTGTTAACATCTGATGTATCACCAGTTTTATTTTTAATTATTGGTACAACTATAGTACGCATTAGTTTATCAGGCAGATGGGAGTGACCTAAACACAGGGTAAAAAACATAGAAAGAACTCTGGGTAGGTGTACACCTGCGTGCTGCAGGTGCTCGATGCTGAGGCTGTCGTGACCTGGGGATTTACCCCGCACCATGCCTTTGATCACCGCACACACTTCCTTCTTAGTAAAATTCACACTACGCTCACTACCCTCCTCAGCATCGGGCTCCTGCAGCGCTAGCCCGAGAGGAGAGTTCACCCTAAAATGATGGGAGAACATAGCGGCGATCTCGCTAGGCTCGTGCACTCCCGCCACGCTGACGGGAAGGCTCGGCTTATGATTCATCTTATTGGTGTTTTTCCAGAACTGACCGAATTTCTTATTTGAGTGAAGTTCAGCTAAAATGTCCATCTTTATCTGTTGTTGATTACTCTGACACCACTTCAATTTTGATTTAAAAGCGCGCCTAGTTTCACACATGTCATTATATAGACGGCCAGCCCGGGCTTACCCCCATACAACCAGGCTTGGAAACACAACCGAGCCCTCCCATGAGCGTCGCGGACGTGCCTATTCCACCCGGTAATATATTTACCTCTACGCTTTTCGGTAACATTATAACTACTGATAGCGGCCTCGGACAGTATACAAATAATCTCGTCATACATGTTATCTAGCAGGATCCTATGACTTTTGTTACAACACATATGATCGGAACAGCTTCTTAATTCTGAAGGAAAATCAATTTCACGAAGTCTAGAGTGACATTCATTTTTAAATTTCGCTATCTGAGACGAATCACGTTCACCCCAGACTATTCTGTTTACACTAGCAGTAGGAATGCATACCTTCGGCTTAACTAAATTAAAATTGCATACTATAGACACTGGGTAATGATCAGACCAATAGGTATTATATAACACAGTGGCCGCGAACACAGAGCGCCGCGCGGCACTCGTCACAAGACAGTGGTCGAGCCAGCGCCGACGGCCGTGCGCGTCACTGACAAACGTATGGCTGTCCGGCGGCAACAGTTCTAAGTCGACACATGACCATGATTGTTCCGCACAAAAGGATAAGAGCTCAATAGCAAATGACTCACCGGGGTGTGCATTGTAGTCCCCTAACATAAACACTGACTCCACATTGTGACTGTCAATTATGGCTGTCATTTCACTAAGACACTCCGTGAATTCCACTAAGTTTTCATTGGAATCGGTAGGCATATACACAGAAAATATCAAAACGGAACGTTCAATAAGCTCAATCTTTATCGCGGCGAGACGCACACTATTGCACTTCACTACGGTTACCGTTGGAAACGCAGCCTTTCTCCACAGTAGGGCAACCCCGCCGTAGGGCCTACCTCGTAAGACCCCAGCCGCGGTATCCACTGCAGAGGTACCCGTGCAGGCGAAGTCGTCGTCTATCGCGGCCAGATACCCGAGGTCGTGCGGCAGTAGCCACGTCTCCTGCAGCGCCACAACGTCAGCCGACCGACAAAGCTTCCGTACACAATCCACTGATCTCATCACGTTTTTACAGTTAAAACTTATCAAATTGATGTTATTCATAGATTAGAACTGCCAACATTCTCGCTAGTCACACGGACTTTTTCCTTATCACGTCTATTGATGTTTATAAATCGACGGTAGGCTACCCCCTTAGGCCAGAAGTCATCACTCAGGAAAGTTGTTAGCGACTGTTTAGGTACGAATATTTTGTATGATTCGTAATCCTTCGCTAACTTCATGTCCATTTTTTCAATTTTAACATCAATGTTAGTTTTCTTCATAATGTAGGTATGTATGTCACATACGGACACGCACTTCGCCACATTATAAATGTACATGGGAACCTTAGTAAAAATATAATAAATAAATGTAAGGAATAAATATAATAAATGTGAGGTATAGGTACCGTAAAACAAACTTTATTTGTACCTAACTTCAGTGCAGTCAAATCTATTGTGGCACAAACCATGTAGCATCATTACATCCAGAAGGAATGATCGTGATTGAAGACTTAGAATGTTGCACTTTCGTAATAAATGTGTGAGACCTTCGAATGATAACATTAGTAGTTCATGCCACGAAAGATTTTTTTTTTGTATCAATTCTAATTTGAAATTGTTTTTAAGGTAAAATGGTTTCCAAATAGCTACTGCATTTTCCAATAAATTGCGAGCGTAATAAAGACTTATACAACATCAAAAAATTGGAGGGTTGGTGTTGTTGTAGGTGCTACGTATTACACACCCCTCCGCCCGCCCCAGGGTGGAGGACATCCATGAGGATTTCCCCCCCGTTAAAAAAAATTAAAAAAGTGCTACGTATTACCGGTCTTAATACTGTCAAACTAAAAATTCAGGAAAAAGACGGACGTTGCCGTCCTATTTAAGGCAAAGTACATTTTTTGTTACTTTTTATCTCGGGAAATGATGATATGTACTCAACTGACGATCAAATCAACCCTCTAGCGGGCCTGGAAATTGAGAATTCCGTGGATTCAGCTGCTTCCTTTGACTCGATTTCAGAAAAAAATTATCGACCCTCCAAAAATTAAACGCAAGTCAAATGATACGGTTGACTTTATAAAATTCATTCACTCATTCAACTAATCAAGGTAGGAATTGGTTGAATGAACGAATGAAATGAAACTATTAAGCCAAATTGTCAAAGTGCGATATAGATATAACGCTCTTATAGTCTTGGGATAAATTTCATTCGAGAAACGGGGACTTGGAACTTATGAGTTCTAAGGTCTGGTTCATTGGTGGCTCCAGACGGGTTGGGGGCTTATGGCCTCCCAAAAGACCTAGATATCTTTGGTAGTCAACAACCTTACGGAGACATAAAGGAATTTACGGAAAGTAATCCATGGAGGCTTGTTATACATTAAGAATAAACCCTTACCTCCCCCTTCCCTTTACTTCGCTTAAACCTACCCTCAACGGATCAAGCCCCCTCCAACGACAATCCTGGATCCGCAACTGAAAAAATCAGGTAGCGTTGTTACCTCTGAGCTACCGCGTTCTTTAGACTTCCATTATACCTACACCTAGCTAGAGATGAAGGCGAGTCAAGTCGAGTGAACTCGCCGGTCGCCGGTCGCTCGCCTCAGTTATCGTCGTGAGCTGTAGCAGGTTATTAGTGTTCTGTGGAGCTGTAGCGATGACCCGCTTCTGTCGAATTAATTATCTTCGGCGCCAAAATATCGAAATAACGCCACAAATATCCCTGGAAATCAAAACTACATATTTATCTGTGTAAGTTATTATATTTTTTACTTAACTGTAGATATTTTTGGACATTACTATCCTCTCTAAATCTTATAAAACATATATACTATAGGTACTTATACTATTTTGTTTTGCTAAATTTAGTTCGATTTTTGTAACATGTGTAGCTAGGTACGCCTCCCGCGCGTCTTGTAGTTGTTTATGATCCAAATTAACGTTAACGTATGTTTTATTCAATGAATCACCAAGATTTTTATAGCAGATTGTCGTACAATGTTTTATGTGCTTGTTTTTATCAACAATTCAAAACAGATAACCAGATGCATGTCAGTTTTGTAACGATACTTAAACATTTTTTCTTTCTTCTTCTTATCTTCCTTTATATTTAATAAAATAAAATTCATTATTGAAAATAATGGGTAAATTTAAAAAAAGGTTTACTTAAAATATGATTTGTTGTAGAAGGTGTGTAACCAAAATCACAGAATAGACAATAAAGTACTGACATAATGCAATGCCTTGTAAAACAAAGTTGTGGCGCATACCTACTACTAACTTACTTTTTATCATATAAAATACCTACTTCCAGTAAATTGATACGAACCGGGTTCAAGGCTATCTCATTCGATATATGACGCAATAATGAAGCCGAATCATACACATTACTAAAGTGCTCTAAATATTTGTGAATAGAAAATAAGTGATTAGGAGAGGAAGGGTAAAATTGGACACTTTATACGTGATAAAACTGTTATTTTATTTTAAACTAGTTGACCCGCGCAACTTCGTCTGCGTCATAATTTTCATTACTGCTCCGCTCCTATTGGTCTTAGCGTGATGACATATAGCCTATACACTTTCTAAATAAATGGGCTATCTAACACTGAAATAATTTTTCAAATCGCAGTAGTAGTTCCTGAGATTAGCGCGTTCAAGCAAACAAACAAACTCTTCAGCTGAATAGTATTAGTATAGATATTAGTAGCACACATATTTGGCTTTTCAACTGTCATCAGCCTCAAAGTTACAAGAGAATTTCTAGACCCTACCAAAGCGTGCCAAAAACTCCCTGCCGGAATTTTGGCTATATAGAATGTAAGGTACAGATATAAAGTATAAGGCTTTTACAATGTGTTGTATTACTATGTAAATATCAACTAATACTTAGTAAAAAGTAAAGTACCAGCAAAAATTAACACCCTTACTTAAAACAAGTTGTTTAAGTTTTTACCAATTTGATCAGGTCTAAATTGGTATTGGACAGAACATATTATATATATGCTAAATTAGCCTAATAATATTGAATTTAGCTGTCAACACTTGCTTTGTACTTAGGTACATAAAATAAGTTTCTACTAGTAAGTTAAAAAAAGATTACAAAACGTAATATGAACCAAAACTAAGTACCGTAAGTACTAGTAAGGCACGTGCTGAGCAATCGAAATCAGTAATACCTATGTGTAATTAAATTAATATATAGTATAGGTATACATCTGGTCTTTTTAAATGTATGTTTTTCTTATTATTTTATCTTGTGTAATGTGTGTGCTATGATTCTTTGTTGGTCGAAGTAAACGTTACTAATTATTATTATTAGTAACAGGGGCATTGGGACCGTCCCAATGCCCCTGTTACTAATAATAATAATAAGTAACGTTCGGTTTGAGCATTGACTGATAACTGTTGGTGTGAGAAATGGACTTCGTCAATTTACGAGTATATGCCTATAATAGTACATTACTGCAGCGGCCAGCAAAAGAGGCATTGATGGATGAACGTGTAAATAATGTGTAAGGCCCGTATTACAGAACCTTACTCAAGTACTACTTAAACTGCGTTCAACCGATTACTGCTTGAGCGAAGAATCTCGACCTACGCATTCAGTTTATTTTAGAACTGTCCTCAAATTCAAATCAAACGAAACTACGCTTGAGTAGAGATTTTGATCTCTGATTACGTGAGTAAGCAATTATTACGGTAACCCTGAACAATAGTTTGTTTTCTATTGCAATTCTTTTTTTTCGTACGATTAAACTGGATCAAAACCGGATGACGAGGTGGACGACACGACGTTATTGACACTGACAGCCACCCTTAACCCTTCAGAGTAGGTACATCATAGGTACATAATTATGTTCTGTGGACAGCTAAACTGTGAAACTGAGTTTTTTTGGCGGGATTATTTCGAGTGAAGTTCAGTGGCTGTTTTAATTGATTCCTAGTGGATATTATGAAGTAAATGCTGCCGAAAACTAAATAAATACTACTTCTGCAAATATATCCATTTTGATTAGGTAGGTACTCGATTTACTCCAAATTCACAAGAATTTTCATGAATATCTATGCTCAAGCGTGGTCTCGACTACACTTGCGAAAACAAAGATCAAATCTCGCCTCAAGCAGTGATTCTGAGCTGATTGTAATTTTAAAATAAGGACACATTGAGTAGAGCTCAGTTAAGACTCAAGCACTGTTCTATAATACGTAAAAAATTACATTTTAAAGTGACATTGCTCAGGTGATTATTGATTGTAGTTTCTCTGCTCAAGTCAAGTTCTAAAATTAGAACTCGAACTGAGACTAGTTTTAAGTAATGCTTGAGTCTTGATTGTAGTTCTGTAATACGGGCCTACGTCCATCAAAGGCTAGTTGTGGCCAAGGCTTGTATAGTACTTTCTCAAATAATGCATAGAAATTAAATACAATTACTTTTCAAAATCAATGACGAACAACGGTCAACAATATCTTTCCCGCGTGAAATAAATGCCTATGTCATTTGTTTCACGCGGGAAAAAATATTGTTAAAATTTGTTTTTTTTTTCAATAATCAGCTTTCTATTTGCAAGCCAGTTCCAAATTTAAATAAAACCTTTGGTAAGTACCTCCTTGGCTTCCATGTTTCGGAGTAAAAGATCGTTTCATTTTTAAATTACACGACAGATATGAGTTTACTATGAAATTTATTTGGTAGCTAAACACGACAGATATGGATTTTCATACAACTTTTGCCTGCCGCTGCTCGCATGTAGGCCAGTACAACAATTTCGATTTATCTCGAAGAAGGTTGTCAAAATAATGGTCAAATTTCCAAGCATGTTTGAGAAAATTATATAATTTGTAACAAAAATAAATAATTAAATAAACTTTATCGATGTGACTGATAACTTTGTTATTTTCCTCGAATTTGCAGCAAAATATTAATTTGGTACTCCAGAAACAATTAGTTATACGAAAATATAATTATCTCCTAATTATATTTTCGTATTACAAAAGTATGCCAAGTTATATTAGGTCTTAAAATTGTATGCAAACAGATAGGGAACTGTTGCCGACAACTAAACAACCAGTCATTAAAAATAATAAAACGATATAAATCTCGACTTAATGAGTGGTGTGCCCGAACCTCGCGACTGGCAAAAAGGATGAGAAATCATCAAATGACTCCTCCCGCTTTAGGCGGAGCAGTCTCCGTCCACTGCTGGACATAGGCCTCCCCAAAGTGAGGGGGGGGTTGCCATAATCGCCACGCTTGGCAGGTTGGTTGGCGATCGCAGTGTATGGTGTTGAGTTTTACAGAGAACGCTGCTCTCCATTCTCTGGCGAATCCCTTAGACGCCTCTTACGATTCCTACAGGATGTGATGGGATGTTATTTTCCGGCACCATGCGGCACCGGCCGACACCATACAGCGAAAAAGGGAGTGTCAGACTCTTACTGTCTAAAACCCATCCGTGTTCCTCCTAATGCCTTTTGCGTTCCAGGGTCGCGGTGACTCTTTTGAACAAGTCCAATTCACCTCTACATCCCCAACTAACACTGTTTTTTTTTTCAGATAATGAGTTCAGACGAGGAAACTGATTACGACTGGGGAGATTTTGTAGTTGTCAGAGCAAAAGTAAATGGTAGAGACCGATACGAATGCATACCAAGCACGTGGCTCGTATTTGATGGGGAGTGTAGTTCCCAGTCCACTGTTACTTTTCAATTTCCCTCATCGGAAAAATTTGGCACAGGAATAAAATTTACGAAAAACCAACCCCCGAATAAAAACTGGCCAGACTATATCGGTAAAATGCTATTAGACACTGGTAAGTTTGTGTCATTGGCCCAACTCACTCATTTATCCACTTATTGGAAGCCCGCAAGGCAAGGGCCAGCTAAATTGACTAGCAAAATCCAATCCCTTTTTTATTTCAATCATGAATGTCACCGAAAATGTGAGGAGCTCGTGGCTAAAGAATGACAGCCGTACGGGGTTAAGCAACGCCTTACAAGGTCTGTGGATGGGTGACCATTTTAACACAGTTTCCTCCGTGGCTTCGAAAACCACGAAAAGTCGTTGGTCCCGGCTGTCATTTGTAGATCTTTGGCATTGGCAGTCGTTTGGATTGTATGAATCCAGTAAATATGACCCCAGTCTAGCCAAGCACTACTGTTAAAAGTTCGCTTAAATGTAAAATTGTATAGAAAAGAAAGGGGTGTTCGTTACTGTCACCAGACGGCGCTTATTCAATTTCAATACAAATTGACGTTTACGCTGGCGCAATCGAGAACGTTAAAAAACTCGCATTAAGGCCTGGTAGGCAGCAGCTCCACGTAAATATACTGGTATTCAGCTGAATCCGGTTTGACGGAAAGCCGACCCCAATCCCAATATAATTGGAAAACAGCTAGACAGATGAGGAATGTCACCGAATAATTGCAAACATTGTAGAATCTAATAAATCTTTATAAGGCAACTCTGGGTATATTGTGAACAGATAATTTAAATATAAGAAATCCCATCCAAATTCAATGCATCGTTTCTATATCCGTGCCCTATTGAGAAAAATGAGTTTACACTCATTATCACGCGGTAGGTAAACATATTATGAAGTTTCGGCGTTTGCAATTACGGTGACATATCGATATCGATCGTTCTGGAATTTTGACGTTTTCTCATTTAATAAAAAGAATTCTAATCAACATTTAAATAATGTTTCTTTCATAGATTCTCAAGACGAAGCATTTCAATTTATCAAAAAAGCAAGAGAAAAAAATAGTTCCAGTTCAATTGGCGCAAGTGAATCAGGTAATTATTATGATACCTATTAATTTCAAAGCCAGGGCCTCAAGTTTGCTATTGCAATAGTGTCAGAATGGTCTATCATTGATTTCGTAATTGTTAATTTTGACAAGTTTGGTAATCTACTAATATAAAAGCGTCATTATGACTTTCGAATGGTCAACCACCGACACTCCATTGAAAGAAATGGCATATAATGGTAATCTCGTACATAATGACAAATGAATAAATAATATATAAAAATATATAAAAGAAACCTGGCATAACTTAATGTTCAAAAGTAGTAGTTTTTCAAAAATCATTTCTACTGACGGGTTTTATAGTAATGGCAATACGAAAATGTCTTTCTACCATAATTCTATTACGAGACCATTGACCGACCAGTGATCGACAATTATGAATTAGCAGATTACGATTTTTTAACAAAATGACAATGGGATCGTGTTGGAATGACGAATTTATAAAAATTAGCAGACTTTGGGCCCAGGTCGTAAGATTAGCCATTTCATGAAATGACGAGTTTTTTAAATTTGCTATTTCAAGAAACGGCGATAATTCATGAAATAAACTTGCAGTAAGGTTTCATTCAATGGTCATTTTAACGATCCGACTATAACATTGAAACCTTCATTAATAACATTGGTACTTAGATTATATTTCATTTTTCTGTAGTGAAAAACGACCCCCCAACCCTCCCTGTACCTCCCAAGTTCATCCCATTTAACAGCTCTGGTGTTATTGTATTCGATGTTCGACTGTCACGTAAAAAAGGCTAGTCAGTACCTTAAAAAAACTATTCGAAGAATCTAAACGAATTAGCCCCTCATTAGGACACACGCCTTCTTCTCGCTTTTCCATACATATCTGTCCTTTAAATGAAATGATACTCAATAAATCATTATGTCCTTCTTGTAGATTCTGAGGAAGAGAGTCCACCTAAACGAAGCGGAACCAAAAGGAAACAAACTGATGAACAAAACAAAAATATCCAAGCTAAATCGAAAAAACATGCGGACGCAGTAGATGAAATAGTAGAACTAGACAAAACAGATCCAGCTCAGCAAATTGAGTCTCAATGCAATAACTTTTATGAATTGTTCAATACATCGTATCAAAAATCGATGTCGAATCTAAATAATACTGCTGATAATTTACGAAAACTTATTTCTTCTTATAAAGTAAAGCTATCATCAGCGGTATCACCAACGAATCAAGAATTCGATGATACACTAGATGACGCTAAATGGACGCTAAGGTATCCTGAGCAAGGACCAGGGACCAAAGAACTTATGCCAAACACACATGTGTATGTCTGTGAGGAAGATCTAAATGAGTGCCAAATTAAATACACCACACCGACCACATTTACGAAAGGTTTATTAAAACTGGTATTTACTGATGAAGCTATGAGAATGTGTACATTCACTGGACGGGCACCCACAAGACAGGAAAGTGAAGATCTCCCGACTAGACCAGGCCTTGACTTGCAGGCACGAGAAGCATTTGTAACTTATGTCGAAAAATATTGCATTGAAAAGGGTTGGCTAGACGAGAAAAATGCGTATAAAACAATTATAGGTTGTGCAAGAAATAAACTTTCTGAGGAGTACCAAAAATCAAAGAAACCTCCCAAGAGCAAGGGTTTTTCACGCGTATTCTGGTAGTAAGTAGTATTAAAATAGAAGTTTTAATAAAACAGCTACTAGGCTGCGCTATGAGAGTTTTCGGGAAAATAGGCGAGAGGTCTTCTTTGAAACGTAACCATGCCATAAATACACATAACACTGAAGTCAATTTCATTAATGTCCGAAAACATAAACGTTTTGACAAGAGCGTGGACCTGACGCCTCGGCAATACATTGCCGAGGCGTCCAGTCTGATTAGCATAAATATTGGTAAATTTCGGATCTCGGAATGTGAGATAATAAGCTAGAAATTAATTTATTGTGACGTTCTAAATGTTGATCAAAAGTCTCATAAAGTCTCGTGTCACCGTCGTAAGTTATTTAAATTAAACTAAGTTTGCTGAGTCAGTTAGTATGTAAATAAAATACTATTTAATCAATAAGTTTGAATGTTTCTGTAAATATTTACGATTCTATTCTCTACCTGTCTTACAAGTTTAAGTGCATTTAATTAAATTTAGGTGTCTTTTTATTAAATACTTACCTACTTATTTTTAAGTTGTAGGGATAATTGTGTACTTATTATACAGAATTTTCTAAAGTAACTGTGTGTGTAATGTTTGAAAAAAAAATATTTACCCATACTCGAGTATTTATAAAAAAATTGTGTTTGCTGCAAAATAAATGTTACCTACATGAGTTTTCTTCTTATGGCTAACACAGTAGTGTTAGCCATCAAATAGTTTCGTGATCATTAATAAGAAATTGCAAGTCTTTGGTAAGTAAATGCCAGCTGTAGGTATGCATCCAGTACCTACCTAATATGAAAAAAATTACAAGAGCGTTTATAGAGAGGTCACATTGTCGCGTAGCGCTGCCTGTGGCACAGTCTGTATGTAAAATAATAAAATATGCAAAAATAAATAAGTCAAGGGCATGCACCAGGCATGCATAGGATGAATGCGCGCGCTGCGGGCCGACGCGGGGCTGAAGCCGGAATGCGGGTGGAGGGCGGAGGAGGCAAATGGCGGCAGCCAGACGCGTGCGGAGCGCGGCGTCGGCGCATTATGATAAGTATGTGTCTACATCTACAAACGTGTAGAGTCACACACTATAGGTAACTTCAACAGAATATGGTAAGTAGGTATATTTTTTTCTTGCTTGAAGGATTGATAATCACAAATCAAACCCTGCGGCTTTTTGTGCAATTCCAATGGTTAAAAACTTTCCGTTTCTCCGCTCCGCTGCCTCGCTCCGCAAAGAAATTTGTCACACCTCTCATTACCGTAGTCGCGACGAAAAATTGCTGCTAAAAGCGCAGTAGGCAAACCAAAATTTCTCCGCTTCGCTGACTTGTTCCGCGACAATGGACCTGTCCATTTCAGCAGAGCGAGGCAGCGAAGCTGAGAAATACTTATTACTTAACCAATGGAATTGTATAAAATCTCAGTGACAAACGTGGCGCGCCTCTGAGTTCGTGTCCGCGGCTTAAGGGTGCCTGTCCATTACGAGCGAGCAAGGAAGCGGAGCGGAAAAACTGATAAATTTGAACCGTGAGTCTCACGTGTTATACTGACATTTTGACTGACATGATTGGTTAATATTTCTTCGTTTCTCCACTCCACTTGCAATGGGCAGACACCCTAAGTAGGCGATTTCCTTCTAAGGTGTTTTTTTTTATCTAGGTAATGCCTAGATAAAAAAAAAAACACCGTCAAATTTAAAGTAACTTTAGTCTAGTATTATGCCCGATACAGCTTCAGCCGTAAATATCTATTAGTGATTATCTATATTTTATTATACATAGCAAATTATATCAAAATGCGAACGGGGAATAACTAAGCGAATTGTTTTCCCTTCGGAATTCAAAAATCAAATGCGAGCAGCCCTCCTGCCCTCTACAGTCTAGACTCTCAGGAGTCTCAACTCTCTCAGCTCAGTAATCGGCGAGAGCCGAAGTGACGACACGTCTATTTCGAATTTATTAGTGCACTCGTAATTTTTGTTATCAAAATATCCAACAAATAAGCATAGTTTTATGAAAATCAAAGATAAGCTTTCACAAACAAGGTAAGACATTGTTTACTTGACTATTTATAGACATTGATAGCGTTTAAAGGTAATAAATTTTTATGCAGATAAATGTTTTGTTTGCGAGAGTAGGTATATAGTCGGGCGTCGGGCAGCCATTACGCGTATACAATACACGACGCGGCTGCGAGCAAACTGTGGTTATTATTATTGCTTGATAATTGAATATTTGTAATGACTGGTGGTGGTCCATTTTCCTTAATGTTAGCGTAGGTAGGCAAGTATATTAAAATGTGTTTTTTTACATACTCATGGGTCAGGATATGGATTTTTTTTTGTACAAACAATTTTAACTTAATATTCTTAGAATAATAACGTTTGCGTGTTGCGTTATTATTCTAAGTTAATATTTTTAATTTTTTTTTAAATTAATTGTCCAAAAAATTTGTAAAGTGATCTACTCGTAAGTATTTTATTTCAGTCGACTCAGTTACATCTACGGTTTAGATAATCGAGAAGTAAAAGTTACAGTTAAGATTAATAGTAAAATGGAATATATTTTGCAGCCAAAGAACAGGTAGGTAGTAGCACTATTTGAACCTCAAAACCCATGAATGAAATCTTGGTTTATAATGGTTAACCGACGCAATGACGTCACAGTATTACCTATCCACGAACTGGCGATGCACAGTGTGTTATTTTGCCTTAGTTGCGGACATGTCAGTTTTATTCTTTATAGATTTAACCTTAATAAACCATTCTGAGAAACCCCCGTTTTTATATTTCACTTCATTTAAGAGATACAAATATTTTAGTGAAAGGTCACTGACCTTCTTGAAAAAGTTTTTCGTCTGTATTTCTTTAATGAAGCAAAATTTCAGTGTCTTGCAAACTACCACTTAATTGTTGGTTTAAAATGTACAAATTGTAAAAATTACAAGGCTCTAACGTAACAGGAAACGGAATTAAAAAATATTTTTTCAATTAACAAAAAAAAAATATATAAAAAATTAACTATTTGCGGGTCGCGTTTTTTTTTTGTTTTCGTAATATACTTATGTAAAGTACCTTCAACTGGAGAAAATTCTAAATATGTATCTAGCGGGATCTCGGAGATATTGAGTTTCTAAGTTTTTATTAAATTTCTATGGAAATAGGGTTGTCACAAAAAAGTAAATATTTAAATTGATTAGTTCAATCGATTAAATCAATTTATGCTAAACATGTTGTAAACGCTTATTTATGACATTTCCTCGCTGTCGGATTCAATTATGATTTCGTCAGTCGTCAGTGTAATATTTTCTTCAAAAGATTCTAAATTATTGTAGTGAACATTGTCAGTTGTTACGCATAGGAGTTGAAGCACTGATTTCGATAGGGGTAAAGGTTTTTTATGTTTATTACGTGTACTAAGTGTTAATGAGGATATAATTATATGGATCGCACACAGGTTTGAGTGACAACCCTAACCGACAATTTCAAAATTCAATATTTCCGAAATCCTGGGCCTGTTGCAACTGATTTTTTTTTGTGGTGTTAGTTATTATAGTGGTTAATATTTAGGCTTAACAAAAAATGCGACCGTGAAGAGAATGGCCGAAAAAAAAAAATTCTAAATCATAGAAAAAAAAATCTCACTTGTCTGAGCAAGATTTTTTAAGTTTTCAAGAAAAAAATGGTTCCGGTAGTGAATTTCTATCATACTTTAAAACATTTCGTGTAAAAATCAAAATAAAAAACGAGATATTGTGTTTCTATGGTTTTTAAGGATTTTTCTCGATTTTATTTATTTCTCTTAAACTACAGTAGTTAGAGCCGGCGGAGTTTTGTTAGGAGGTTTGTTTCATTTTAGGCTTTCCAAAATACACATAAAACGAGCATGTCCGAACTAAGGCAAAATAACACACTGTGCGAGGGTCGCTTTACCTACAAGATCGAATCCTGCGACTGTCTTTGCTTAGCCACGAACCCCTTACAATTTGAAAATTTTTACAACTTCTTTTTTAATGCGGTTTGACTCAAATTTCAATTCTCTTCTTTCTGATTAGAAGCGTGGACGATGGAAATAGGTCAAGTTGTTTTTAGATTGTACAGTATGAGATAGATAAGAGATTCGAAACTCACGAACGCTCATGAAATTATTAGGTAACATCTTTTATCAACAAATTATGAACTATAAATAACAGTTTTTAATGTTAATAAAATATGCTAATACAGTGCCAAAAATATGCAAAAGTTCTTTTTATGAAAATTAGCTTGTGAAAGTTAGTTTTTAATACATTCCTGACTAAAAAATTACACCGTATTAATGAGAACGGAAATAGAAAAACCTAAAACGACTATTCGTTGTAAAAATAATATGTAATCAAGTAACTTTCATTTTATTTTGTTTTTTTTCGTTGTCGACAAATAAAACCTTGAAATTCGGGTTAAAGATACTTTTGATGAAAGTGTGACGTCACACCTATCATTACCGTAGTCGCGACGCAAAATTGTAACTAAAAGCGCAGTGGGCAAACACTGAATGTGATACACAAAGCGATCGACGACCCCAAGTTGTCCTAAGAATATTATTTTTGTTAGCGAACGCTGCAGTCGCCGACTTGCCGTGCGCCTCAACGAACGAATGACGCAAATGTGACCAATGTAGATATAGGTATCGAGCAAACACACCAGAATGTTCTACATAGTTGTTATTTGCATACAGACAATCGTTTACACTGCTCGCTATAAATAACTTATTTCTTTGTAGATAATGGATCTAGAAGCATTTGGATCGTATCTTGTAGTAAAAATGAGCCAAAATGAATACGGCTGTATACCAAAAACTTGGGTGAAAGTGAAAGATCATGATAATGTCACTGTGGTATTTGGATATCCCTCAGAGGATAGAATACACACTAAATTAAGAGTAATTGAGTACCAGCCCCCTGACACGAGATGGCCCACAAACTTCGGAGAAGTTGTTTTTCACACAGGTAAGTTTAAAATTTATTCAATAACTTTAATTTAATATACATATAAATGGTCCCAGCGCAAAACGGCATTCGCGCAAAACGGCCATTGGTCAGCATAATGATGACCGATGGCTGTTTTGCGCGAATATGACGCATATTTCCCCAACTTATATAAGGTTTTTATAATGTTAATAAGTAAGGTTTGTATAATAAATAAATAATGTATTTTTAACGTAAACTAAATACGTAGGATCGAAAAAAAAAACAAACTAAATACACCTAAAATAGAAAATAAAACTTCTCATGCTCAAACTCAACATGGCGTCGAAAATTCGTCCGCATCGCTGTCGACTGGAAGTGAGGCCAAAAGACTGGCGGAATTGCCACGTTGTATGGCAATGCTCATCCTCTGTCCGAGGTAAAAGCCAGCCTTCGGGTCACTCGAAAAATCGGTTACTTATTATAGGGGTAATTATTACAATAATAAAGTGGTGAATCCTATTCGATGTAGATATGGAATGACCACAAATGTGATACAAATAACTTATATTCGTGGTTGGACGTGCGTCATCCATGCGGTTTCTAATAAGCTCGACGTAAATGTAGGAATTGCGAGGTCGCCGATACCATTAGGAATCCGTAAATAACAAGCGTCATGCGCGCAAATTCACTTTATCTTTCTTTTTTTTTGTCAGTTATAAGATTTGTATTAAGAATTTAATTTTGGCGTCTTCTGTTAATTTATTGTCAATAGGGTATTTTACTAAAAAAATCTAATCAGTCCGTCTGATAGATTTACAGAATATATTCGACGCCGTATTTTTCCTTTTTTCACGTAAACAAAAAAAAGGAGATACAGCGAGTTGAAGACACGCGTGACGTCATCTGGCTTGCGCGTGGCGTCTTTGGTATATTTTTACCAAGCCATATGACGTCACGCGTGTTTTAGCCTAAAGTCGATGGATTACATTAATGACTCTTAGTAAATTTGAACATTTTCGACACCATATTTTTTTATTTGTAGGTTTAGTATTCCTTAATTTTGAGAATGTATTGGTTTTATAATTGTTTATGTATTCATACATAGTTTGTTAAATATGGCTAAGGTTTAAGTAACATTTACACTACGTATTAAAAAGTTTTTTATTTTATTTTTTTCACATGTTAGAATATCGGTTGCAAGTGCTTACAAAGTAATTAACTGTAAGCACTTGTAACTACAACCACCCGATGACCTGTAATTCATAGACAAAACTGTAAATTGGTCAAAACCACTTTGGACTGCAAAAATTGTTCGTTATAGACCAGTTTTATCAATTTAAAAGAAATCAACCGAATAGGATTTATAAACTATTCATTTGAATACATTCGATTCTTTTACAGATTTAACGTCATAGCGGTTTTGACTAGTAAATTATGTATTTATATCTTATTTACTTTTAGATTCCCAAGAAGATGCGTTTCGATTTCTCGACACAAAAATTAAGAATAAAAGTACCCCTCGAGAACAGTCGAACGACACAAGTAAACAAGGTACCGCTATTTTCAATTATTTTAATTGTTGTTATTAACATTTTAATCAGTGAAGGTATGGTGAAAATGTGGCTAGCTGAAAAGGCTAGGTTTTATAATAACTTACCATTATTTTCTTCTTGCAATTTGTCCTACTCGTACTTTACTTGAGATCAACCATTAATCTGTCATTCACACCTTTATCTATTTTTATCTGTACGCCGCAAATTTATTTTTTAGATGACAATGAAGTAAAATCACATATATCGAGTACTTTAACAATAAAACCAATCGACCAACCCAAGACAAAACGTGGTCGCCCACGTAAACGAAAACCAGCTGATCAGGAAGCTGTACTTCAAAATGAAAATAATGGAATAGAATTGGACAAAGAAATAGAGTTAGAAATATTAGAAGCAGAAAAACTTATCCGTACATATGCAAGTGATGTTGATGACGAAGAAGTTGTGATTTCCTCAACATCAAATAGTTCATATAATGTTAAAATACCTGACACAATTCAAACACGTCCAAGTGAAGCTGGTGACGATCTAGAAGAAACACCTGTAAATAATCAAATAGCCCAAAAAATTACGCAACGACCTAGAAGAAAATCTACTTTTCAAACACGATATATTTCAGAAGACTATCAAGGATCTTCGGACGAAAGTTGTGATAGGTCTGATGATTTAGATTATATTCCAGAAATCGTACGTCCAGAGTTTCCAAGACGGTCAGGACAATCCGTTCCAGCTCGAGGTCAAGAGATAAACTTGAATCCATTGAACGATCAAGTTTATTCCGAGTGTTATAATTTTTATGTGGAATTGAATGACTCATACCAAAAAAATATGTCAATTCTAGATGACGCTGAAGATTACTTACAAAATATTATTTCTGCTCATAAAGATAATGTAGCAGCAACAGCTAAACAACCATCTCCGTCACCTACATGTCATCATCCCGATGCTATAAATCCCAATATGTTTTCCAATCCACAGCCACTGTTGCAAGAAAGATGTACGAGTCGTATCAGCGAAGAAGACACAAGGTGGACTGTAAAGTACCCTGAGCTAAGACGAGGTGTCATGGAACTCATGCCAAACACAGGTGTGTATGTTTCTAAAAAAGGTCTAAATAAGTGCCTATCCAAATATAAAGAAACTACCAAATTCACAAGAGCTTTGCTAGAGGAG
Organism: Lacanobia oleracea; assembly: GCA_950371165.1. Lineage (NCBI taxonomy): Eukaryota > Metazoa > Arthropoda > Insecta > Lepidoptera > Noctuidae > Lacanobia > Lacanobia oleracea. The sequence goes on from OX493396.1 coordinate 17,670,991, forward strand.
GTTTTTACAGACGAAGCTTTAAGAAATTGTTCATTCACTGGAGTTTCACGAAGAAAGATTAGAAAAAAGCCCAGAAACACTCCTAAACCTGGCCTAGATCCAAAGGCAAGGGAAACCTTTTGTAATTACGTTTTGGAATATTCCTTAAAAATGGGTTGGGAGAAAGCAGATCCTGGAATAATTATGAGTTGCGTAAAAAATAGACTTCAGTCGTTAAGTCGAATTGGATAAGTTGAAAATGTTATGTCATCATCTGATTACCCTTTACCATTTTTGTTCCAGTCAGCTCATACTGAGACGCGACGAGACCAACTACAAAAATAAAACCCTTCTTCTTAAACAATCGGAAAAACAGGGTACACATTTCAGAGAGGGTTTTCAAAAGCACGCCGCGGCATATTATGGCTTCACATCGAGAGGCCTCGAAGAGCAGTACGAAGCAACAATGCTTTGACGGTAGATGGCCGCAAAGCCCGTATTGTGGCCCGCAAATTCTAGAAACGACGCAGAAGAAGACAACTGACCTCTCCAAACATCGTCGCGTCGCATCGAGTCTCGTCGCGTCTCGGTAGATGCTAAACCGAACTGATGAACACTAATATTTAAAATCAGAGTCTTGGTCGATCGACTTGTGGCCGTTTCTTAGCCCCAAGTCCCTTGGATAATATAAATAAGTACTTTAATTAATCGGTCTACCTCAGTCTTTTTTGTAAAAGTTGCATTTAAAGAGTCGTCATATTTTATACAGTAGACTGCAAGCCAGCAGTAATACTTTATTAACCTTGAGCTGGTCTAGCGGAGTTTTGGGTTTTTAGAATGCGAGAGTAGCTTATACCTACTAGTTTTGTTATCAATAACGTACGGCCTAGGTACTGAACAGTCTTATTTAGTTAGTTTAAGTTTAATAAGTCCTTCTTAAGTGTTTTTGAGGACCCAATTGGACACATCACCTGCTAGTCTATTCTGTAAGTAACCATTTCGATATCGAGCTTCACCTGAGAGAGATAGCTCACAAAGTGAACTTTATTGCACACAACATAAAGGTGTTACGTTTATACTCACCTCGGATTCCGCTGTCGAGACACGAAAATGTTGTTACAGAATAGCACTACTGATGTGCCTCTGTCTGTCTGTTACAGGCCCATATCTTTTTAACTGAATTAGCTCACTTACACAAACTAGACTTTTGTTTTAACTCCGAGTAAGTTGCTAACCACGTTTAAGTAACAAATCTTTGACACGTTATGGCTTCGGATAAGCAGCTAATTCAGAGAAAGATACCTAACTCTGATTTGTGAAAGTGAGCCTTATGCAAAGGTGTTATGTTCCAAAATACGAGTCACTATGTCCAATAGAGGACATAGTGACTCGTATTTGACAACAAGAAGAGAGGTGAAACAGTTTGTTGGTATGAAACCTTTGGTGTAGTTCTAAGTCCTTTTTCTGTTTAGAAAATATCTCTAAATTTATATTTCGGCAATTTGCCAAATAACGCCAATTGCACTAACTACGAGTAGCTGCTTTGACTGGTTGATGTTTGAAATGTTTAATTTGAATATTATGTGATTGAAACAAAATATGTACATTATTTATTTCTTTTGTCTTGCGATATTTGACCAATGTCATTTGGGTGTTATAAGAATGAGAATTAAACTTGTGACAATCTTGTGTCTCATTTATTTTCCTTCCTTGAATTTATATTTTTAACCTATGCCTCTTTAAAATTTATAGTATAAATTAATTTATTAAACTTTATAGAATAAATTAATTTATTAAATTTATAAAATAAATTAATTATTTTATATTTTATTACTTTCACAAAATTTTCATTGAGGAATAAATATTATTATGTTCCTGGAAACAGTGACTATATTGAAATAGCTCAGTTCAAAAATTTACTACGACTTACTGAGCGATATTTTCTAGAATGCCATTGAAATGTCTGTTGGCACTGGTAAGATGTAATTAGATTATACTGGACGAACAAATCTAGAGCTTTTGCATTCAAATGGGTTCTACCCAATATTAGTTGAATGCGGCAGCAAGGTATTGTCTACCAGTCAACCTTTTGTCGTCATAAGGAAGTTCGCTAGACAATTAATTATCCTGGGTTCAATACCTCAACCCAGGATAATTAACACGTTCCTAGTTCGAAAGAGTTACCGCGGTCCTGGAACGCAAACAGCATTTAGAGGAACACGGTAGGTTTTAGTCAATAAGATACTGGCACTCTCTGTGGAAGCTATTAAATAGAAAGTTAATCTAATATGATACTGTCTATGTAGTAAAAGGCATAAAGGGCTGTTGACAGATATTCGGGTTCCCGTCCCTGATGGAATACGGCAGGGACCAAGAAAAATTGGTAACATACGATTTGTACGAAGTTGCACACACACATCTCTTGTGTGCGTATCAGCCACCGAAACAGATTACACTGATATCGATTTCCCTGATATGTGTGAACACGGGTGACGGATGGCTCATCCCTGACGGGAACATTGAAACGAAAAACTCGGAACTCGGGTAGTTAAAAAAAAAGTGCCGCTAGGATTTTTATATTTTTTAATAATTATGGGTTTGCTCTTGACTCTAGTCTATGCCAGAGATGACAAAGACAAAGTCTACGATGGAGTGAGCTTACCCAGAAGGAGCTTGTTCACTCTAACTTTGAAGAGGTTAGGGTTGTAAGCTTTTGAAAACACAAACGTAGGCAGTGAGTCCCACTCCTTCGCTGCGGGCATTATAAAATACGTTTGGAAACGCTTAGTGCGAATTGGTGGAATAGCTACAAGGTAGGGATGGTAAGATGCAGTGCGTCTGGATGTTCGATGAATGACGTAGTTCTAGCGGAAACAGTTTTTGTTGAATAGCTCCCCATTGGTTGGATGCAGAAATTTGTACTTACCATACACAATTACTAGACGTCATGTATGACGTCGAGTAATTTTTATTTTAAAATTTAGTGTACCAACTAAATTTCTACTAAACTGAACTTTAAAAAAAAAACGTCGTGTTTCCGGTGGGACTACACACTAATCTAGGCTTTCTTTAGTTTTGCAATTAAGTTAGTGGTGTCCCCTGTGCACCGGAAAAGGTTTGAGCTTATATTCATAATATGCATGAAGTTGAGTTGTTTTTTTTTTCAAGCAAGAAGTAGAGTTTTAAATTAAAATACCGAACGTGTTTTCTGTAACTCCATTTTACTCGTTTGTCTATTCTATTTTGAGGTAGTACCTATACTTAGTGAGTAAATAAATGATTGTAGGAATGTACTTATTTTGCGGAAATGGAAATATAAATAATACTCTAAAAAAACTCGTCTTTTATAATGCGCACAGCAAAGGAGTGGAACTTTGCCTGCGTCTGTGTTTCCGAACGCTTACAACCCTAATATCTTCAGTTAGAGTGAACAGTTATGCCGTATGGTGTCGGCCGGTGCTGTAAAAGAATAATACCATCCCATCACTTCCCGTGGGTGTCGTCAGAGGTGACTAAGGGACTCGCCAGACTATGGGCAGCAACGTTCTCTGTAAAACTCAATACCACAGGTACACTGCGATCGCCAACCCGCCTGCCAAGCGTAGCGATTATGGCATCCCCCTTCGGGGGAGGCCTATGTCCAGCAGTGGACGTCTTTCAGCTGATTTGATGATGATGGTGAGAGTGAACAGGCTCCTTCTGGGTGAGCTCGCTCCATCGTATCCTTTGTCTCTGTCATCTTTGACCTAGGCTAGAGTCAAGAGCAAACCGATCACAAAAAATAAAAAAAAAAACATCGTGCCCTTGTAAATATCGCTAAGATTCAGAGCTAAAACCATACATTTATTTAAATAGCAGTACATTGTCGAACGAACAGTGACTAATAAGAATTACCACATGCTCACTCGACTTCACCTCCGGTGTCAGCTCGTCTTAGTTTGCTTCACAGAACAGATAAAGGCTTAGTCTGTACCTGGCAGAAGGCTAGCAAAAGAAAGTGTGCATTCATTATCTTTTATTAAATGCCTGAGTGTGTCTGTTTTTTCAATTATTTGTGTCATGTAATGTAAGTTAATTAGATACCTACTTTGCATAGAAACTAATGTATTTGTACTAAACTGAACTTTAATAAAAAAACGTCGTATTTCCGCTGGGACTACACACACTAATCTAAGCTTTCTTTAGTTTTGCAATTAAGTTAGTTATAATTAGTTTTGAGCTTATTTTCATAATATGCAAGAAGTAGAGTTTGTTCATTGTAGGGGCATTTTTTAATCGATCAACGAGGGTAATTACGTACCTAAGTAATTTTAGTAAATTCTTCAGTAAAAAAATCTAAACAAATATATATGCCCTATATATTATTTGGCAAGTAAAACTGATTGTCTCTGCACGCAAACACACGCTACGTGATTAAACACAGATACCATATAAATATATACGCATTTTTTTTTCAATGTTCTGCATTTTAATGCAGTCTGATGGTATCAAATAGTTTGGCTAATACCGTATTTGATTATTTGTAAATGTAACTTCATTAATGAGAGATTTCTATGGGTGCATTTCTAGGCATCCTCGTACATCACTGGTGGAAAACGCAACGCTTGCCGAGGTTGGTCTGTGGATGTGCATAGTCTCCGAAAGCACGTTAAGTCTTTGGTCCCGGCTGTCATTTGTAGATCTTTGGCAGTCGTTACGAATAGTGAGTACGGTCATCATCATCATTTGCCTAGCTTTTTCTAACTATATTAGGGTCGGCTTCCAGTCAAACCGGATTCAGCTGAATACCAAGTGTGGAGTGAAGCCATAGAGAAGCACGGGGAGGCATCAGCGGTCTCCCTTGACATCTCGAAGGCTTTTGACAGGGTCTGGCACGATAGCCTTATTAGTAAGCTTCCTTCCTTCGGTCTGCCCGCCGGTTTGTGTGATTGGATCGCTGATTTCCTGAGAGATCGGTATATCCGAGTGGTCATAGATGGCTGCTCGTCTGGACTGCTGGATATTAATGCCGGGGTTCCTCAGGGGTCGGTGCTTTCGGCAACACTGTTCTTTCTGCATATTAATGATCTGCTTAAACCCGGTACCTTTGGGTATGCAGACGACAGCACTGTTGCTGAGAGATACGTGTCCGACGCACGAGCTGGTGGGTCGCAGATCCGGTCTCTCCGGGAGGCTATGGTTGAGCGCTTGAATGTATCCTTACAGGCTGTCTCTGAATGGGGTGATGCCAATCTGGTCAAGTTCAATGCTGCTAAGACCCAAGCGTGTCTATTTTCCGCTAAAAGGAGCCAATTCCAGCCAGCTCCATCTTTCCGAGGTGCAACCGTGCCGATAACCGACCAACTTGAGCTTCTTGGGGTTACATTAACATCTACTCTCAATTTTGGCCCTTTCATAGAGGCAAAAGCTCAAGTGGCTGCAAAGAAGTTGGGGATCCTAGCAAAGGTGAGACGGTACTTCACGCCAGAACAGCTGCTCAAACTCTATCAAGCGCAAGTTCGATCGTGTATGGAATACTGCTCTCATCTTTGGGACGGATCTGCCAGATACCAGCTTGATGCCCTTGAGTCAATTGAAAAACGAGCCAAGAGGATCATTGGCAATGAGAGGCTCGTCGCGACGAAGCTCCAAAGTCTTGAGCATCGACGACGAGTTGCTGGCTTGTCGGTTTTCTACCGGTTGCATTTTGGGGAATGTGCGACGGGATTGTATAATTTAATTCCGCCAAGCCCGTTCCATCATCGGACCACAAGACGAACGGCGATGCGCCACCGGTACATGGTGGACATCCCACCCATACGCACAAAACGTTTTGGGAACACATTCATAATGCGTACAGCTAAGGAGTGGAATTCCCTGCCGGAGTCTGTGTTTCCCGATAGCTACAACCTGGGAGTCTTTAAGTCAAGAGTGAATAGGTTACTTCTAGGCAAGCGTGCTACATCTTCGACCACATCATCGCTTACCATCAGGTGATATGGTGGTCAAGCGCGTGCCTATGAATAATAAAAAAAAAAACAGTATTTTACGTGAAGCGGCTGCCTACCAGACCTCCACAACCCATTAAATGGGTAACACGGTATTTCTTGGCAAGTCTGGAGTCAGATTTACTGGCTTCTGACAATCCGTAACGACTGCTTAAAGATCTACAAATGGCAGCCGGGACCAACAGCTTAACGTGCTTTTCCGAGGCACGGAGGAAACTCGGTATGTTAAGATGGTCACCCATCCACAGACCAACCTTGGCAAGCGTTGCTTAACCTTGAAGATCGACCTGTGCGGCTGTTATTCTTTAGCCACGAGCTCCTCACGAATAATGAGTACGGTGTTACCCATTAATGGGTTGTGCGTAGAGCAGCCGCTCCACGTAAAATACTAATATTCAACTAATCCGGTTTGACTAGAAGCCGATGAAAAGACTAAGCAGATGATGATGAGGTACACTACCTAAAACTTTACCTAAATTGTTTTAGCCGACTGCGCCAGAACGAGTTTTATGTTTTTCTTAACAGCAGTCGTCTTTAGAGCAGCACCCCAAAAATACCAGCGGTACCGCAAGCCTCAAAAAGGAAATCATTCAATGGTGTGAGAAAGCGAAATGGAAATAAACTTGTGATTTATTCAAAGATTTTATTCCCACCATGAAAAGATCGTAAATAAGCACACGCCTTGAGCTTTACTGTTTTCTTTTTACTGCAGGTTTTACAAGTTCTCAGATATTAAACATTAATTTCCTGTCGGACTGTAATCTTGTTGCTGAATTTCGTTGCAGCACAGTTCTCAGATTGTTAATGTTTTCTCAAGGGACTTAGGTACAAGAAATTGCCTTGTTATAAATGATAAAGTTCATGGAATTTGAATGTATTATCTAAATGATTAATTTAAAATAATTTTAAAATTGCTGGCTTATGAAGTGTTCGGTTATTTCGTTAAATATATTTATATGAAAATATGTATGTTCATGTGGTTATCTATAAAGGAGCCGACCGAACCGATCATAAAAAAATCACAGATAAAAGCTACACTATTGCTGAGCGAAGAAGTAGGTACTGTCTCGAAAAATAACTGTCTAAGTGCGAGTCGGACTCGCAAACGAAGGGTTCCGTACCATTAACATTAGTTTTTATTATTTGTTATTAAAGCGGCAATAGAAGTACACAATATGTGAAAGTTTCAACTGTTACCTATTCCGGTTACCGCTGATAGACAGACGGACGGACGGACAGCGGAGGCTTAGTAATAGGGTTAGTAATTGGTTACCCTTTGAGTACGGAACCCTAAAAACGATATTTATGAACAAATTTAAAAACATAAAATATTATTCATAATGACCTCGTGACGTCATGACCCATGACCTAGTTTGAAACATCCAAGAGCAAGCGCAGTCCGAGTATTATTTTTCAAGAACGGCGCAGAATGGATAGACACGACGGCATTTTTTTGATACGTAAACATTATTAACAGAGATTTTTTATAATTCTAATGCATTATTTATTTTTTATGGTACTTATTCTACCTCAACGAATCATTTTATGAAAGTAATCGAGCCCAGAGGTAGTTTATGTCGGGAACATAAAGTGAGCCGTCTTTTTAGGATGACTAAATTTGCACCGTGTGTAATTTATGTATGAACAAAATTTCGCAAACTTTGCCCAATAATAGATATCCAAACCTCAACTCAGCAAAAAACAACGTCATACAAAAAGTAAGCACAAGCTGCATTTTCATCATAACAGTGCTTTACACAAACAAAAGCCTCCGAAATCCTATGAGACAAACGAAAATACTCGAAAAACAAATAATTTCTATTATCTCGCAGTGGCGTGTGGTGTGATGGTGTCAGTAAAACGGGCCCAACGTGTTTTTATTTCGCTGCATCAACATCAACACATCTCGGGAATCCGCTGAGCAGCAAATTTCTTGTGACGTCATTATTCTGAGGTAATATTATCAGGATATATATCCTACCTATATATATAGGTAGTAGAGATTGATTTATTTATAGCTTTGTTGTTGTTGCTGGTAGGATAGTCGGGTTAGGGTTGTCACCATTCTTTTTTTTTGAGAAACATAGTAGTTTTTGGAATTTATTGTAAACTAGCACTTCGCCCGCGACTTCGTTCGCGCGAGTTTAGTTGGTACTCTACAAATCTCATACAGGGTATATGAAAATTACTTATTAATAGACTAAATGTAGGGCAGTTCGTTCAATCGCAAGATTTTTCTCAGTTAGAGTATTTTTTAAACCGTCGTCTCTTTTAAACGAAAGGTCGGATATGGATAATTTAAAGTGTAATTTACATGCATATAACCAACCTTAATTATTAATTAATTTAAGTAGATATGGATTAACATCATGATACTAAAATCACCACTATTCCGTTTCACCCGGGTTTTGATTAAATAATTTGAGCAAAAAGGGGTCATTGTGACTTAACCATAATAGCTAGATACACACCCTTGCGGGTTTTATTGTAGATATTAATGTCTTCTATAAAACTGTACTACATCACTTTGCTCTATTGTCAATAGTTTCCACAGCGTACGCGATATAAGAATCTTTTTTGGTATTTTTTTCACACCTTGGGTTACATTATCAAAGTTTTCATACGGACCCTTAACTTTTTTTTAAATATTCTATAGCCCATGTTTATCAAGGATAACGTAGAATTCTAATGATGAAAGAATTTTTCTGATCGGTCCAGTAGTTTCGGAGCATATTCAATTCAAACAAACCAATATTTCCTCTTTATAATATTAGTGTAGAAATATTATAGTACTTTTGGAAATTTCGGGAATAATTTAGTACGTACCCACACAGAAGACGTTTTTATTGGAGCTGTGAATCAGTGTAACTACACACAAATACGCACTTAACATTTTCGGATTTTTTTCATCGTGTGTAAAACTAAAGAGTGGAATTCCCTGTTGGATACTGTGTTTTCTGACAGATACTTAAAACTTGTAATCAAGTGGCTTTATCGTGGACCACGACGTCGCTTGCTATCAGGTGTAACAACTGGCCACGCATCTTTTAATATACACCTCTATGCTATAGGAGTCACTGACAGCCCAATATGCACAGCCTGCATGGAGGTGGATGAGACAGCAGCAAACCTGCTTCTAAGCTGCCCGGTAGTCGCAGATTACAGGGCTAAGTACTTCGAAAACCCAGGTACCCTCTGTGAGATAGTTGGTAACACCAAGGCGTTGCTGGCCTTCCTTGGGGAGCTGGGGTGGATCGAATGACACATTTGTCCCACCTGCACGCAAAATACGCGCTTAGTCGTGGAGTTGAGGAAACCAGCCCGATTTACATACATACTTAAATACCATAAGGTGAGATATACCTACGTAGTTGGCCATCCTACTGAAATACCTAATTAAAACAAAATCGTGGTTTATGTCGACTTGAATGATACATTCTTAATAATAAATTTTTATTAATTCGACAAAGTTATCAACTTTTGACCTATTTGAATGTTCAGAAACAAGATAACAAACAAATATCACTATCGTACAGAATAGACACTGGTTTCGAAACTGGGATTGTTTTAATAACTTATACCTAGTTAAGTACAGGCTATACTAATATTATTAAGCAGATAAGTTTGTTTGTTTGCAGGATCACGTTTATCTCAGGAACTACTGAATTCACAAATTATTTTAGGCTGCGGGCGCGAAGTCAACGGGCGCAAAGCGGCGTACAACGTCTGCGTAGACGTTGTGCATGTTATTTTTCAAAATGCGTTTCAGAATTTGTATCCAGAAGACGTTTTCCACGCTGTTTTCACTACGCCGCTCTTGCGCCGCATTGTGTTCCCGATGGCTTCGTGACGGGGTTGGCGTCGGTACCCGCCACTGCCATGCGTCCGCTGATTTCTTGTCCGCGACCTTAGTGTTGAATAGCCTTTTTATCTATGTATAGGCTATATAACATCACGCTACGAAAAATAGTAGCGGAGCATTAATGAAAAATGTGACGCATCGAAGTGGCGCGGGTCAGCTATAATGCGCGCGGAACTAGTTGGCCGCGCCTTAGGGATGTGAGCGGTAGGACGGAGGGGCGGGGGCGCTTGCTGTTACTCAGTGCGGCGCCGTACTTCGCGACGGCAACACGCGTTGAAAGTTCCTTCTAGTTTAGACAAAACGCACATGAGATTCGTTCGCAATAGTGAGATGAGTCCGCCGATAAAAAGACAATCTAAGGAAATAATATTTAAAGTACATACGTTTTTTAAAAAACGGAAAGCCGATATTTATAGTTTAGAATATAAAACTGATGCGAATATACATAAATAAGTAGCAGAAGCAACATCCCTGTTGAATGCCATCAGAATGTAGTGTAAGGAGAGTGATTGCTGAAAGTAAAACTTCCTTGCAAAATACAGGGGAAGCAAAATTTAGTTCTCAGCGGAGATCAAAAGAAATAAAAAAGAAAATACAAGTTGATGATTTGGTTTTAGGAGTGATAAGAAGAAAAATAAACCAGTTTTATACGGTAGAGGAAAAACTCTAAGTCTACAAAAACTAAATGCTGTGTTAAAAGAGGATATTTTAGATTGCGGATTAACTTTTTTAAGAGAACTTTTGCACAAACTGGGATATTCATTTAAAAAATGTAAATCGAAGAGATCCCTTTTAATAGAGAGACCAGTTGAATGGCGAGTGAAATATTTGAGGGCCGTAGGAAAATGCAGAGAAGACAAACGAAATATATTATTTTGGGACGAAACTTACGTTAACCAAAGTCACAATGTCCAAAAATGTTGGCAATCTTGATCGGAGTCTGGAATTTATACAGCTATAGGCAAAGGAAGGCGTTTAATAATAGTTCACGCTGGTAGCCGGAATGGGTTAGTTGACGATGCTTTGATAATTTTTAAATCAAATTACAAAACGGGGGATTGTCATGGATACATGAACTCTAAAATGTATACAACTGGTTTGATCGAAACTTTATACCTAAACTTCCACCTAACTCAGTCATAGTTATGGATAACGCTGCCTAACATTGTGTGCAAATTGAGAAGAAACCGACAATGTCTAGTTTGAAAATTAATATGCAGAACTGGTTGCAATATCATAACGTGTCATTTTCTCCCACGATGATCAAAGCCGATCTCATGAGGTTGATGAATACGACCCATTCAGAAAAAAACATACACTGTTGATGAACTTCTGAAAGCTGCAGTTCATACTGTTCTAAGTCTACCTCCATATCATCCAAACCTCAACCCGATCGAGCTTGTGTGGGCAAATATCAAAAACTGCCTGGCCAGAGATCATAATAATGCTACATTGGTCGAAAAAATTACAATACTAACAAGGCTATTTTCCGAATTCTCTGCCAAACAACGGCAAAAATGCGATGACCACGTACAAAAAAATGAACTAGAATACTGGAATCATGATATGAGATTTGATACTACGATAGACGAAATCATTATAAACTTACAAGATGATTCTGAATCAAGTTCAAAGAGTTCAGAATCAAGTAATTCAGAGGATATGTCAGAATAATTTCATATACTTAATTTGATTTTGGTTTATTTTACTATTAATTACAATATAATTAGATTGGTACAATATAAACTTCTACAAGTTCAATTGTTTTTTATTTATTCTTTTCAATAATTGAACTATTCGGTCTTCGTCATTAATTATTATGAGTTCTCTTAATCAGAAAGATAATTATAAATCATCATATTTATTAGTTTATTATTTTAGCATTATATATAATGCTATAAGCATTATATATGTATTTTATTGGTATTACATATTTTGTTTATTCATTAACTTGTAATATGTATGTATTATTTCTTTGTATATTTCTCTTTTCCGTAAAATATTCTATTTTAAATTTTATTTATTTACTGTACACCTACCAGTGTGTTTCTTTTAAGCTATTGCATAGCTTCTATCGCGGGCCTTGAGCGTGGAGACCGAATCCAGAAATTCCGTAACGACCACTCCGACCGGCACAGCGGTGTTTTTGTAACAAATGGGCCGAGGTCGGTCTTTGGCCGGGTAACACAAGACTTACAATTTTATCTCCACTTGATCTGAGAGGTTAAGCACAACTCACCAAGGTCAGGTTTTGGATGGGTTACCATGTTACAGTTGTTTTTTTGTCTCACCTTGACCTTAGAGGTTAAGGAAAACTCACCAAGGTCAGGTTTTGGATGGGTTACCATGTTACAGTTGTTTTTTTGTCTCACCTTGACCGTAGAGGTTAAGCAAAACTCACCAAGGTCGGGTTTTGGATGGGTAACCATGTTAATGTTGTTTTTTTGTCTCACCTTGACCTTAGAGGTTAAGCACAACTCACCAAGGTCAGGTTTTGGATGGGTTACCATGTTACAGTTGTTTTTTTGTCTCACCTTGACCTTAGAGGTTAAGGAAAACTCACCAAGGTCAGGTTTTGGATGGGTTACCATGTTACAGTTGTTTTTTTGTCTCACCTTGACCGTAGAGGTTAAGCAAAACTCACCAAGGTCGGGTTTTGGATGGGTAACCAAGTTAATGTTGTTTTTTTGTCTCACCTTGACCTTAGAGGTTAAGTAAATCTCACCAAGGTCGGGTTTTGGATGGGTTACCATGTTACTGTTGTTTTTTTTGTCTCACTTTGACCTTAGAGGTTAAGCAAAACTCACCAAGGTCGGGTTTTGGATGGGTAATCATGTTAATGTTGTTTTATTATTATTCCATTTATTCATTTAATTACATATTATTTACATTTTTAAATATTTAAAAAAAAATACAAAAACATTTAAAAATATAAAAAATAGTAGCCCACCGGTATCGGGAACAGGGTCCAAGCTACCGGTGGTCAGGGCTCCTGAGAGAGGAACCTCCTAACGATGCGCGCCGTGTCCAGGAGTACTGCTTTCTGGATCAAGCCTTTGATCCAGCTGCCCAACGAGAGCCTCTTGAGATGTTGGTCGAGGCTTTTGGCAATAATGCCATTGGCCGTCACGACTATCGGCACAATGACTGCTGTGTTCACATCCCACATATCGACAACCTCGCGAGCCAAGTCAAGATACTTCGTTTGTTTATCTTTCTCTGACTTCACGAGGTTCTCGTCATGAGGGACTGCTATATCAACAATCATTGCGCGACGCTCTAGTCGGTCTATCACCACTATATCAGGCTTATTGGCAACAATAGTCCTGTCAGTGATGATAGACCGATCCCAATACAATGTGCAACTACCACTTTCGAGAACTGGGTCGGGCACATACCTATAGTACGGTACTTCCGATTCCACAAGATTGTATTTAAGAGCAAGTTGCTGGTGGATAATCCTGGCTACAAAGTTGTGCCTGTGCAAATAGTCTCCGTTAGCCAGACTAGAACAACCGGAAATAATGTGGCGGATGGATTCCCCGGGCCGGTGACATGCCCGACATATGTCAACCGTACCGTCCTTCACAATGTATTTCCGGTAGTTATTAGTCATCATAACTTCGTCCATAATTGCACAGACAAAACCTTCGGTTTCCCCGAAGAGGTCACCAAAACGAAGCCAGGCTACGGACGCTAAGAAGTCTACTTCGGGCCCATGTAGGACCCAATAAAAGCGTCCGTGAAGCTCCTTGCTCTGCCATACCTTCCTGCGGTCGTTAGTATCTAATACCACAGGTTTGCGCCAGTTCTCGTTAGCCAAGGAGAGCGCGGTAAGGCCTTTGTCCACCGCTACCACATCTCGATGCATACCCACGTCGGCCTCTAGGAAGTATTCCCTAAGGCTGTATACCACGCGGTTGTGCAGGGTCTTAGCATTTAAGAAGCCACGACCCCCGCACTTCCGCGGGATATACAGCCTCATCACCGATGACCGTGGGTGATGCATCCGATTTGCGGTAAGCAGTGAACGTACCCTCCTATCCAGGGCGTCAAGTTCCGTCTGAGTCCATTTGAGTATGCCGAAAGAATACATCAAAACCGGCATGACCCAACCGTTGAAGGCGAGCACCTTGTTTCCGCCTGATAAAAGACTGTTAAGTACTTTGTTCAGGCGGCCAAAGAAACGCTCCTTCAACGATTGTTTCATGTCAGTAGCATTGATGCCTAACGCTTCCGACATACCCAAATACTTGTAAGTTTCGGTTGAGGAGAGGGACCTAAGGTCTATGGAATCCGGGAGTTGTGAGAGTTGTCCTTATTATTATTATTATTATTCCTTTATTTCAGGCAACGCTGGCCCATTCAAATACAATACACAACAAAAAATAAAAATAAACTAATACATATTAAATATAAACTAAGACACACGAAGTGACGGCGTCGTGTTACGCTGCGCGGTGTCGCGTAGCCTACCACGAAAACGTCGGTAGACTACACCCTTCGGCCAAAACTCTTCCTTCAGGAATCTGTCAAGATGTTGTGTCGGTGTGTATTATATTTATGTCTCACCTTGACCTTAGAGGTTAAGTAAAACTCACCAAGGTCGGGTTTTGGATGGGTTACCATGTTACTGTTGTTTTTAAGCTATTGCATAGCTTCTATCGCGGGCCTTGAGCGTGGAGACCGAATCCAGAAATTCCGTAACGAAAAAAACCTAACACCCCCCACTCCGACCGGCACAGCGGTGATACTTTTTAGTTTTACTTTTTTTTAGCTCAAAGTGTAACTTGAATTAATATCAAAGAAAAAAAAACAAAGAAAAAAAAAATACTGCATAAATAAAATAAATATATAATTATAATTGCATAAGTTGATAAAAAATGCTATGCAATAGCTTTATCGCGGCAGTCTCCGAGTGCCACACGTCTTTTTAACCCAAAGGTTGACTGGTAAAGAATGCCTTGTGGCATTAAGTCCGCCTATGTACCACTATTGTACATGAAGTTTAAATAAATAAACAATTATTGTTCACGTTATCTCGAGATTGGTCATCACTGTCTAATCTCATGTGCGTTGCGAGTAGTAGGCAACCCGCCCAATCACCCCTGTCGCCACCTAAGGCGCGGCCAACTAGTTCCGCGCGCACTATAGTATTAAAAAAAAATAGGTACCTGATTAACTAGTTTCGTAATGGAATTGCCGCTAACAGCCTGTCTTGAGTTCGAATGTTTATTGACAATCGCAATCCGTCCACACTGACAATATTCTTAATTTTTTATTAAATTTATTTAAATATACACTACTTGTAGACGATATCGGCAGGAGGACCAAGGTTACAAGGTTACGTCAAAGCCCGATGAATTGGCAAACTAAAGCGGGCAGGGGGAGGCCTATGTCCAGCAGTGGACGTTATTTGGTTAAAATAATGATGTTGAAAATTGGTTGTTTGTAAAACCGGTTTACGGACGATAATTTTACGTGATAACGTCATAAGAACACTTGAATTCTAACTAACAAGACGAACGCTTAGGCCGATAGTGCCTCTCTATCGCGTGTTCCGCGCTCTCACTTGCACACTCGGCTCAGACAGAAATTGACACGTGACACTTTTTCGTGTGTGCAGCCGGTGTTCATCGGTTCAAAGCAAATCAAAACCAAATTTATTAATTTTGTAAATTCTGGAAATCAACAAACAAATTAAATCATAAGCCGAGCCTTCCCGTGAGCGTCGAAGTTGTACATGAGCAGGTTAGTATTGCGATTCTGTTTCGACAACATTTCAGAGTACAATCACCCCTAAACAATGAGCCGCAGTTGCCTGTGTCCGATGCTGAGACCGCCTGCGCCGCGCGGAACGTCACGTTTACTGCGAAACAGATTGCTGCTACAATTAAGAACATGTTCGAGGAAAATCGCCCGGGCATGACGGTCTCAGCATCGAGCACCTGCAGCATGCTGGGATCCACTTGCCACGCGATTGATGTATGTTTTTAAATTTATGTCTTGGTCATTCTTATTTACCTGAAAAACTGATGCGTACAACTGCTATACCGATAAGAATAAAACGGGTGATTATTCTGTGTTATCAAATTATAGACCTATTTCTTTAGCGACGATAATTGCTAAGGTACTGGACAGTCTGCTTGTGTGCCAGCTTGATAAACATCTAAAAATAAATGATGTTCAATAATTCGGGTTTCGACCCGGTTTATCTACAGAGAGTGCTATCCTTAGCCGTAAGCAGACTGTGCAGTACTATTCAGCAAGAAAGACGCCAGTATTTACGTGTTACCTGGATCTGTCAAAAGCATTTGACCTTGTGTTATATAAAGTGCTATGGGGTAAGCTGCAGCATGAGACGGATGTGCCCCGGGAAGTGATAAGTTTATTTAAATTTTGGTACGCTAATCAACGTAACCGTGTCAGATGGGCAAACTCCTTTTCAGCGGAGTAGAAGCTTGAGTGTGGGGTGAGGCAGGGGGGGCTGTCTTCGCCCGCGTTGTTTAATCTGTACGTGAATAATCTGATCGATGAGCTTAGCAGAACCGGAATCGGCTGTCATATTGATGGCATATGCTTTGATAATATAAGTTATGCCGACGATATGGTTTTGCTGAGTTCATCGATCGGGGCATTAAGGAAACTGATAAACGTGTGTGAATCGTATGCTGAGACCCATGGCGTCATATATAATGCACTAATGAGTGAATTCATGGCATTCAAAGCAGGCAGTATTAATGCTATAGCACAATTCCACCAGTAGTACTTTATTTAATTATTTAACACTTTACGCACACAGATGTACAGAGGCGGACTTAATGCCTGAGGCATTTTCTACCAGTCAACCTTTGGGTGATGCAGAGAATAATACTAGTAGGTGCAAATTGTGAAAAAAAAAACAGAAACGCGCACACGCACGTGCACTTTGTGGCAGACCTCTGAAAGAGTTGCACATTTTAAGTATTTGGGTCATTGGGTCTCAGACGACCTGAAAGATAAAGTTGATGTTGAGCGGGAGCGTCGGTCGCTGGCTGTACGATGTGGGATGTTGGCCCACAGGTTTGCACGTTGTACGGCTCAGGTTAAGGTGATTCTTTTCAAAGCCTACTGTCAATCCTTTTACACGTGCAGCCTGTGGGTGAACTTTACGCAAAGGGCATATAGCGGCCTACGCATACAATATAACAACACGTTCCGGGTGTTGATGGGGCTGCCGCGTTTTTGTAGCGCGTCCGGCATGTTTTCATGTTTTTCGGCCATTATGCGCAAGAGATGCGCATCTCAGTTGCACCGTGTTCGCGCCAGCCCCAACATCATCCTTATAACGCTGGTTGAAAGGTGGGACTTTCCGATCTTGGGGCGGTGGATACGACTGCATGCAGTCAAGTAGACATTCCCCAGGATCGGCGTGCCTCATGCAGGCTCACAATACAAATATTACTAACACTAGTTCATAAGTTTACATTGTTACTAACAAATTATGGAAGAGATTCTACAATAAATGTTTATTATTATTATTATTTATTATAACGCTATCACGTCAATAAAAGCTTTTTAATTAAATTGATAACAAGGTAAATAAAACAGATTACAGCACGCAAGACTTGATTGAAATATAAATTTCCCTTCTGATATTTGACAAGGAAGTATTGGATTCTATTATCATTCTCGTATTTCCAATTTGGCGAAGTAGAAAGCACCTTTCAAGGGCATCTCGTGCCGTTCGTTTGTATTTTATTGTGACCTTGTTGTTTATAAGTAAAAATCTTTAAGAAAAATAATATATTATTTACTTAATTGTTTTACGTTAGGTATTCAAACCGTTTTTTGTTTTCATTAGAAACTAGCTTCTAGAAAATTATTCCAAGGGTAGGCAACAAACATTTTTTCTTTCATTCAGTAAGGTAGTTATTTTTCGGGTCTTAATTACCTATAAGGTACGTATAAATATCCAATATCTTAATCTATCACATGGTCTACCCGTGAGCTAAGTTTGACATGAAGAAGTAACAAACAAACTGACAGTCAGAAATAGTTACTTTCGCATTTATAATTTTAAAAGATAAAATTTTTATGATAAAAATTCCCAAGGGCGGACACAAGGAGGTACATTTGCTATACTGAATTCAGGTAAATAAATAAAACTCGAAGTATTTGTAACACAGTTTATTGAAAATAATAAACTTCTTTGGTTTGCCCATTCATTTACAATCAAAAATATTTAATTTTTAGCGTTATTAACTAAACAGTACTCGATTTTACAATAAAACGTTGTTTATCACAACAGTAAAAGCATTGTATTCTATGGTGTATTACTTAATTATATATATACATACATAATTTGGTATTTATACAGCCGTAACGTTTCATGCGAATCGAAACACGGGGTCGGGGATGCCATAGGAAACACGCATCCTAAAGTGAGTTTACAATTTCCATATATAGCGCTGTTTCCACGAAGTTTTCAACATGGCGATCGTAGAGAAACCGCGGGAAACTTAGATATATAGAAGTTCCAATTCTGCGCCTCCGTGGTAACTTTCGAAGTTGGTCCTTCGATTCGCTCAATACTCATAATTTTTAAATGTTGTATTCTAAAACTAACACAACTTTGTTGGCACTTTATATAATTTATCAATTTGCTCCATAATCTTAGACTCTATTGTATTTACAAGCGTTTATAAATCAGCAAATAAAAATTCTTAAAAAATATGTGGGTAATTTTTAGGAATTACTATAAAAAATTTAATGCGTATTTTTCAAATCCATTGAAGGATTTATTTGAATTATGCAATTACATATTTATATTATGTTAGTTATAATAATAATCCATTCGAGAATATTTTGGACGGGTAGGTACACATGAGAATTAATTTTATTTTAGAATACAAAGAATTTGTTTTATCTTTTTAAAACGAAAACGTTATTTATACGTAAATCAACAAGTCACCTTCATTCAATGTAACGACATCTGAAAGTGAGAAAATAAGCTGTTAGGTATCTTTTTAATATTTTTTCTTCGTTTTAACAAAATAAGACAAAAACATTGCATAGGTATACTTTGATGAATGTGAAGAACATAACATTTATTTATAATGAAGTCCATGTATAAGTATATATTATGTATAATATACCTATTGCGTTATTAATTAATTTATAAATGCGACCACATTTGTAAGTATTTGAAAAATGCTCGAACTTTGTTTTGTTTTAAAGAGACCATATTAGACGCCAATATTGGCAATTGAACTTAGGTAGATACCTGAATTAAAAATCTAAGATTATTATCAAATATTCAACCAACACTCTTACGTCATACATGACAAAGTTCTAATTCTACAACTTGAAACACACAATGCCAAAGACGATACTGAATTTGGGGAGGATGGATTGAAATTTTCCCGAATTACATTTATTTATTAATATAATTCAAGTACTTAAGTATAATTGCCAATATTGGTGTCGATACACACTGACAAAACAACTTTTTATATTTAATCATTTTAATATATACCTAAATGATTGGTATGGGTATTTTCATTATACTTCCTAAAAATTTTCATGTTGGTATATGCACATAATAAATATTTATATAAGTACATATATAATAATATGGGATTATCACGAATAAAATGACTATAAATACGAATAAATATATTAAATACTGAGTACCTTAATTGGTTCCATGGATAAGCCATTATAATTGAATCGAGTGGCGTAAGCTACTTATTTTAATATCACTTTGGCGATTGCCTACCATTTAGATTATTTATACAATTTTTAATTTTTATGAATCAGACAAAAATATAATATAATTTTCTATTGAAGTAGATACGGGGAAAGGACGACTAATTTATATTTAAATTACTCAGTAACAAAATATAACTTTGATGAAATTTGTGTTTTCAGCGAAAACGTAAATGTAACATCATTTATATTCACAGAGCGTAGAAACAACCTTGAAATGGGTTAAGTATAAAAATGAAACTGATCTTTTCAAAAGGAATATTTGAACAGAACTTCAAAGGGATTAATTCGTGTTCAAGCAATCTGACACTCAACAACAAATTGAAGTAATTATTCTTTGTCTGTATTTTCGACAAAAACAACATCTTTAAGTCTAAAGGCGCACTGAAAATATTTGTTCTTGAAAATTGTTTCGAATGATTAAAAGCAAAAGGTTATTGTACTTTTTATTACCTGATGGAAAATAGTATGAGCCAACTATGGACATCTGCAGTTTTACCAAGGTGGTACCCTTGACACGTGACATGCCTATAATTTTTAAATAGAAGAAAAATGGAGGTGTTGTGTTGAAAAAGTATGACTGTTGCGTGAGCGTGATCAATTGACATTGCACTCTAGCGTCCGTAAAACCCAAACGGTTGCAATGGCAAACTTGAACCACTTTTATGAAACTGTACATTTTTTAATGGTTTATCTATGTTGCGTTTTAAATACTTTACCTTGTTAAAGAGTTCAAAATTGCTCTTCATAAAAATTTTGGCATTTCCATGATCAAAGATTTTCAGTGTTCGGCGCTAATTTGTGCACCTATATTCTGATACAAAAAGATATTGCTTACAATATTTTCTATCTAAATGGTGCGTCAAGCTTACGCCTTGCGTATATTACTTTTTACAATACATACATTAATCGCAATATTAAATTAATTTCCATTATAAATATTACATTCGCATTAAACTATAACAATGACATAAGGCACTGCCTTATACCGACATTGTACTTAATAATATTTTTTTTACATTGACATTTTCTAAAATTCGTAGTACAGTAACTTCCGAGTTTATGTTATTTTATTAGAATGGGATGAAGTCAAGTTATGTAGTGCTTTTTTTTGAAGCAGTGACGTCATATAGGCGATGGTTGTTAACCCTTTGAAAGGTTTCAGTTGAACGAGAATACATTTATTATTCAAAGCACGTAATATTTGAAAGTCATCTCGACGCCGACAAATGTTTCAAAGTTCGTTCCATGTGATCTGAATGTTGAAATTGAAATACGTACAGTTGTAACAACAAGCTTCAATTAAATAACCAATTAATAGATAGACCAAATGAATACAGTTCCAATTAATTCACTCATCGATCTAAACATTGGTTTTAATGGAATTTTACAGAGTAAAATACAGTCACAATTTGTTTCTTAACGTACGAGAATTAATTAATCTTAGCCATTTAATGTAGTATACAGCTTACGTACTTTAGTTGTTATCAAAATGGTGTTTTTTTATTGACAGAAATAAATTTAATAGACAAAGAGACTTCTGCAGAATACTACTAGCTTTGGTACAAGAACTTGAAATTCCGCCGTCAATTCCGTTTTACAATTAACTCTTTTTTTACACATCTGCCTAAAAAAAGGAGTGTTGTTTTCTAAATTTGCGCAAGCTCATTCGTCATTTATATCCCTACAATTCCGAAGCGTATAAATACGTTAGTACAAACACTATCACTATTAACTGCTTTATCTATTTCACACAATACGGTAGTCTCTCAATTCAAGTACCTAATAACATTTTATTGCACCATATAAAGTCAGTAATTGCACAGGCTTTATAGAAGCGCTATAGAGGCGTCTCGTCACCGGATTCGCTGTACGGCAACCTAACAACCTTAGTTCCTGCTAACACGCCGACGCCCTCCAGACATGACCTCCTATTTGTGAGCACATCGCGCAAGAACGCTCGTCTGGAACCAGCCAAATTAGTCCCCGTAATAGACCTCGTTAATTTTCTCAGCGCAGGCATTTTTAGTGCCTCTTCGTATGATGGCGGCTCATCAGTAGGCGTAGTTTGCGCACGGCCACCGAAAGGATCTCTCGAACAAGTTGGTGATAACTCTCTCGAGAAATATAGTGTGGCTTCTCCGTTCTCACTTATTTGAGGTTCTGGCATCTGTTCGTAGCTCGTCTGAGAACTGCTTGCTCTAAATTCTTCTAATATCTGTCTTGCACTCCTAGCAGTGGTTAGGACCCCCGCCCAAGAGCGTCTATTTTGCAGTTTCGCCTCATTAGACCTAGCAGTTGCAGAAATATTATGAGTAGAATGAGTAGAGGCGATGGTGACTTTTGGTCGTCTCGCAGGCTCGTCAAAGGACGCAGCCTTAGCTGTCCGTAGTGGAGATGACCTGGCTTCGGGCTCCATATCTATTACGACTCCAGCCGCTGCTTCATCGGCAGTGTTGTCTGCTGCGGGCTCTTCTCTAAGGGCTGCGTCGATTCGCATAGCTTCAGAATAAGAAGGTACTAAGGCACAGTTTCCACGTATTGCAGCAAACAGTTCGAGACTGTCGACGGTGGAAGCATGTGATAGGGGTAAGGTTCGAGGTGGACGGGGGGCTGAGCACAGCACAGCACTTTGCTCATCAGCGAGTGCCCACGCGTAGTTGTTGGCAGTCACTGGCGGCAACGTATCTGACATATGAGTATCTATGTCTAACTGTCTACTGGGGTCTAACTCGTAGTTTGTGCCAAATATTTTCGTAATCTGTAACAGAATAACGGGAAATCAAATAAACATTTGGGTTGAACCAGAGGCTCGAGGCAATTTTAGTTAACATGTTTGTACATTGTATAACAATCGGGTTGTATCAAATAATGAGATCAAAGCTTATTGTGTTCTCGAAATAGGGTTTATTGTTTATGGGGTAAGAAAGAGCTGAAAAACAGGATAATTTTATATTATATTGACATATAAAGTAATACAGAGCTCATGATTGTGAATAACAAACAGTATTGTTATTCACAATCATGAGCGTCAAACATTATCATGAGGAAAACTTTAAAGTGCCTATACCTATAAATAAAATCCCGATAACTTGATTGCACTCAACAACGTTACTTCTGTTTTACTTCCTTCATTAAACCACATGTCTAAACTCACCGTATAATGTACATAAGCCGTATTACACTCTATAAGTATCCGAAGAGGCCAAGAAAGAAGGAGACACGAAAGAGTCCAGAACAGAAGCTGAGACGAATACCATGGGCAACGATCAGCGTCCCTGTAATACAAATGACTTAAATCTTCACATACTATTAAAGTTCTATATACAATTTATTGAGAGGAAACCTTCTGACATTTACCTATAAGCTACCATGTATTCTTTGAAGGAACTGACACCAATAAGGTCTAGACCTTCGCGCATTTCCATAAAGTCATCAAATCTTTCGTGTTCAGCGAAGAATCTTGATCTCTGATCTTCAAATTCTGGAAATAATAGTTTGATTTAGAACTCTATCTCAACGTTTTATTGTTTTATAATTGGTTTTGTTTTATTAGTAATCTTTGATGAATGTCTGACTCCAGTCTTGCCAAGAACTACCGTGTTACCAAGTTAATGGGTTGTGGAAGTCTGGTAGGCAGCCGCTGCACGTAAAATATTTGATTTGGGGTCTCTATTATTGTGTAACTTACCACTAGCAGCTTCAATATTGGCAAAAGCGAATCCCTTGCTGAAGCGAACTTTAGTGATGGGGGTCTTGGAGTCCAGCACCAAGTTCCTGGATGCGTCCCGCTGTCCACAGCATGCATGGGCGAAGGAAGTACTTGCACTATGGGTGTTCACCCTCTCGTAGTAAACCTTGTGGAAAAAGTTGTGTTAGGAAATTAATTTTTGACTGGCCTGTTGGTCTAGTGGTTAGTGACCCTGACTGCTATGCCAGAGGTTGTGGGTTCGATTCCCACCCAGGACAAATGTTTGTGTGATGAGCATGATCATTTGTTCTGTGTCTGGGTGTAGTTTATCTATAATATGTATGTATTTAGAAATATATAAGTATGTTTATCAGTTGTCTAGTACCCATAACACAAGCTCTGCTTAGCTTGGGACTAGATGGCGTTGTGTGATAGTTGTGTGGAATATTATTATTATTATTAATTAAAAGTTTCGTCTTCATTTGCTATCGGTTTTAATGATGTTTTTTATGCAGTAGGTATGTAAAATATTTTAGTTATCCTAAAATTGTTTTTAACCCAAAATTGCAAACAAAGAAGCACGATCAAATACAAAATACAAATACAATACAAAATAGTTTATTGTGACAAATAGAAATTACATCACATTTGAACGTGTTCGGAGCCTCCAGTTAAGCAAACAATGCCTGTATTAGAAGGCTCCGCTCTTTCATATCACTGTAGTACACTTATACTAACTAGAGTTATAGTGGACTGTGACCTTAAGGGTAATTATGCAATGTAAGTACATTTCCATTTATTGAGCTTCTATATTTTTACTAACTAATCTTAAGATAACTAATAAACAAAATGTAAATATTTTAGTTAAATTGCACTTTAAATTATTTACAGTAGTGAGTGTAGTGCGTCGTGGGCATTGCGTACGATGCGGTGCGATGAAGGGCGTGTGGTGTGGTGTGGTGTGGTGTAGTGTGATGTGGTGTGGTGTGGTGTGGTGTGGTGTGGTGTGGTGTGATGTGATGTGATGTGATGTGACGTGACGTGACGAGACGTGACGTGACGTGACGTGACGTGACGTGATGTGATGTGATGTAATATGATGTGATGTGATGTGATGACTGTGATGTGATGTGATGTGATGTGATGTGATGTGATGTGATGTGATGTAATGTGATGTGGTGTGGTGTGGTGTGGTGTGTGTGTTGAGTTGCGTGGTGTGGTGTGGTGTGGTGTTTTAATTAATAGTATATATATATAAGTCATTTATTTCGACTATTCAACGTGTTCCAGGAGTGCCTCGGTTTCCTCATAGGTTAGTGTTTTTATCCAGTCTATAATCCGTTTTTTACAGTCGTGGTAACTGATATTATATATATATACCTGTTTATTAATTTTGTTATAGAGCTGAGCAGAGCGTTTGTTGAATTGTTTGCATGCTAACCTTGTTTTAGTTTGGGGAACTTGAACAACTAAATCTTTTCTCCTTTTAGATTTTTGTTTATCAAATGGTAAGGTTTTATGTTTTTTTAGTATGGTTTGGGTTACATACAGTTTCCTCACAGAGAGTAAATTACTTATTTGGTATAAGCTTGTAGTGGAGAATCTTTTATTTTTAAAATACAAAATCTTTATCAATGCACGCTGCGCCCGTTCTATGCCTATAAATTTTGTTTTTGCTGCACCTCCCCAGTTTGGGATACAATATAATAGTACAGACTGGGCAAGTGCTACATATAGTTCATTTAAGAGATTTCTAGGACGGTTATTACAGCTCTCTATTTTATTTGGAACAACATGTCTGAGGGTTTTAAAGATCCAGCTGAGTTTCCTTATTCTCCCAGAAATTTGCTCAAGTTGAGGGTACCAAGATAGTGCTTGATCTACTATAACTCCAAGATATTTAGTTTTAGTGACCTTCTCAATGCATGGGCAGTTACAGCTTGTAGTAAGTATGTCTCCACATATGTGTACTTTTAAATCTAAGTCTACAACAGGCTGTGTTCGGTTACTGATACTAAAGCATATATAGTTGGTTTTACTAGTGTTCAGGGAAAGTAAGTTACTTTTTAGCCATTCAGCTACCCGAGCCATTCCAGCCTCTGCACTCAGCTTAACTTCATGCCAAGATGAACCAGAAAACACAATAGATGTATCATCGGCGTACGAGAATACTTTGGCATTATTTATTTTCATATTACAGAGATCATTTATGTACAGGAGAAAGAGGGTAGGCCCTAAAACACTACCCTGTGGGACGCCGTATGACACATCTACTTCGTAACTGAAGTACTGTCCTATTTTTACTCTTTGTTTCCTGTTGGAAAGGTAGTCTTTGAGTAAACTGAGTGCCGTCCCTCTTAATCCGGCTTTTTCCAGCTTGTTCACAAGGATTGGGACAGAGACGGTGTCGAATGCTTTTTTGAGGTCTAGGAAAACAGACAGGCATTTTTTTCCTTTGTCAAGGTGCTCAGCAACAAGAGAACTTAATGCAGATACCGCATCTTCAGTACATACACCCTGCCTAAAGCCAAATTGTGAATTGGATAAAATATTGAATTTTTTGAAATAATTAATTAGTCTGATATTTATAATTTTTTCAAGCACTTTTGAAATTGACGGTAAAACGGATATAGGCCTGTAGTTGCTGACATCGTCACTGTCCCCTCCCTTGTAAACTGGGGTTATAACGGACTGTTTTAGTGGAGCCGGGAATACGCCCTTTCGAAGACAGAGATTAGTAAGATGAGTTATGATGGGGACAGCCTCCTTTCTTATGTATTTTAAAAATTTTGTCGAGACATTATCCCATCCAGGGGCACTGCTAGATTTCAAATTCATCAGAATACCATCTACCTCAGTTTCATCCGTATCTAGCAGTACGAAACTATTCAGTTGTGATCTTAATGTATGTGTTTGATTATTATTAGGAATATTATTTAATTCAGGATTAATTTTTTGAGCAAGTTGTTTTCCAATGTTGGCAAAATAATCATTAACGAAATTTATCGACTCTACGGGGGTTGCTTTTATGTTTAATAATTCTATGTTTTGACTTTGTAATCTATTTGAGTGTGTGATGATTTTTATATTTTTCCAGAGTAATTTGTTATTAGATACTGATTGTGCTAGTAAGTTTCTCTCATATTTTCTCTTCAATTTTTTTATTAGATTGTTACAGTAGTTCCTGTATCTAGTATAAGTTATTTTTAACACATCGTTATGAGGATCATTGCGACTTTGTTTTTGCAATTTATTTCGGTTTTTGATACATCGAAGGACGCCCAAGGTAATCCACGGCCTTATGATGCGTTTATTGCTTGGAATATTTTTTATGTTAGTGTTTTCATTTATGACGTTGGTTAGCATATTAATAAAACTGTCTATTAATAAATTTGGATCATTACAGAATAATAAGTCTGAAATATTCCTTTCCTGTAAATCTTTTAAAGCTTGTTCATAATTTAGTATATTGGAGGTTCTATTTATTATTTGAATATTTTTTACCTTTGTAATAGAGATAAATGTAGTATAGTGATCAGTCACCGTAGTCTGCAGGATAGCGATAGATGCCGAGAACCTTTTGTGTATTTTAAGCATGAAATGATCAAGACAGCTTTGTTCCCTAGTGGGCAACGTGTGTCCAGGAAGTATACCGAAAAAGGATAACATATTTAGGTAGTTAACCCTACTCTTGTGCTCTTGGGATGACTCGGTCTCTTTGTGTTTGAGGTTAATATTTATGTCACCAGCTATTATAATATTTTTTTGTGATGTTAATGTGTTTAACTGTGTGCTGAGGGAGTCAACGAAGCTGTCTGTATTTGAGTTAGAGGGTGATCGGTAGATACAATAAACAATATTACCCAAAATGTCTATTCGCAGACAGGATGCTTGAACTAGCTGAATTTCTTCAACTTTAGGGTTTAGAGAGCCCTTAACGTATACAACCACGCCGTCATTCTGGTTCAACTGGCGAGTCGTCATATACGAGTGATAGTTGTTCATTTGTGGAATCGTTTTATTAGCATGCAATCTGCATTCCGTTAGGATTACAATGTCTGGTTCAAATTTAAGGGTAGATAAAGTGATCACAAAGTTGTCAAAATTGCAGTAAATACTCCGAATGTTTTGAGATATTATGGTGAGGTCGCTTTTATTTACACTGATATGTTTATGGAGCTCTGTAGAGTCGCATTCTACTGTACGGGCAATTTCAATGCTATCTATTTCGGAGACAGTATGTAGTATGTTTGTATTATCCATTTAAACTTGATGTCAATTGAATAACCGTCAAGATTAGGTAAGTGTTTATTTCAATGTATTTAGACATTAAGTAGCCATGTACTGAGATTTGAACTTGTGTTTTTTGGGTGGGCTGTATTGTTATTTTATAGAATTGTAAAACGTGTGTATAGATGAACATAAGTGTGTTATGTATTTTTGTGTTGTAGCATAGTGTAGGTAATTTATGTGTAAGTAAGATAGATAAGTGTTTTATGTGTGTATGTATAGTAGAGTACCGTATTTTATCAAAATAGTTTAGCATAACTGTCGGAAAAACAATATACACATATGAGTAAATCTTAAACCAAAATACGCTTGGAAACAATTTCAAATGATACAGTAAAACTACCACTTTCACTGATAAAAGGTGACAATTTATGAGGTTAAGGTGGATGCTCCAGGGTGGCCCGCGAAATTCAAATATTTTTATGTTTTTTGCAATTTGCCGGTCAGTGTGAAGCTGTATGTGGACCAAATGCGATCTGCGACCGTAACGCGTATTTATCTAAAGTATTATAACCATTTTAATCATCAATATAGCCCTCTAAGTTCATGTAGTTCGAAAGAATAAATATTTCAGAAATAATCATTCTTTCGAACTAGATGAACTTAGAGGGCTATATTGATGATTAAAATGGTTATAATTCTTTAGATAAATACGTGTTACGGTCGCAGATCGCATTTGGTCCACATACAGCTTCACACTGACCGGCAAATGGCAAAAAACATAAAAATATTTGAATTTCGCGGGCCACCCTGGAGCATCCACCTTAAGGGAAAATAGTCACTTGTCTAGTAATAGTTTATGTACCTGCTCTTCACTTCTTACAACTATTGTTGGCGAATTTTCATCCTTTCTGATGTATACCTTGCCGTAGGCAGTCCAGCAAAACTTGTATATTCCTGCTTTAGTTAGGTCACGTGCAAGGAAGTGGAGTCGGGAGCCTTTAGCCGTTAAATGTTCCGTTATGAAGACCGGTGTGTCTTCTTGACTTTTAAATCCCATGTGTTTACAACTTAATTTGTTTTGATGTTTTATGTTGAACGCCTTGGCCATTTTCAAAGTCTCGGTCTTCAGGATTGTAGATCCAATTTCCACAACAATAGGTGTGTTCTGTTTATCCGCTGTTTTCCCGCGTACTCGATATATATCCTTAATGTCGTATTTTTTAATGCTGCATTGTAAGTTTTCAAAAAGGGACATAGTCATGTCTAAAAGATCCACTTTAGTCTCGCCATGTTTTCTCGGTACATTTTTAATCATCAGATTGCTTTTCCGACTTTCAATTTGCATGTCCTCAATCTTGTTTTCTAAAATGGAGATATATTTCTTGTCTTCTTTAGACTGCATTTCAAGTCGGGTAATCTTCTCTTGAAGGTCCGAATTTTGTGCTGTCAAGAACGCAATCGACTTTTCTATGAGTGCGTTTGATTGTTGAATTTCCTGTAGTTTTGTATTGATTTGTTGTGTCTCTTTCCTTTGTTTTTCGTTAAAGGACGAGAGCATTATTTTCATCTCTTCCTTAAATTCATTTAATTGTTTGATAATTGAGTCATCCATGTCATCTCTGCTTCTTTTGACGCGTTGGAACACATAATGAGGTGGAGTTTGGTGTGTGTCCGCTGTATTAATTTCCGAGTCCGAGACAGATTTATTCAGGAGGTTACGATCCGAAGTAGTCAGGGACTTAGGCGGCGGCGTGCGCTTCATTTCTTGGCACAAAATCAAGTTGACTTATTTACTTATATAAGGTTGAATGAATTAAACACCACTTAGCTTTAGAGATATTAATCCTGTGACCCCAAATGCTGCGCCTAAGCGTGCTTCATAAACGAGTCAGTGATTGTCAAAATCAAGTTTCTTTGTGTTCGCTCACGATGTGTCACCAGGCTTGTGGAACGCGCCGTTATCGCTCTTACGCCACTCACATAACCGTGATGATCCCGTGCACTTGCCGCGTTGTTTGAATAACTACTCAATGATTTGCACTTTAGTCAATTTCGAATTATTGTTTGTTTATCACTTTTTGCACTTGTTTTTCTGTTAGAACCACACTCCTGTACGAACTCAATATTTTTATGAAAATTATAGTTTGTTTAATGCACTAAGTTATTTATTAGAATTTTTCAAAGTAGGACAACGAAATTTTGGGCTGTCAACTTAGATGCGCCAATAAAATCAAATGTGTGACCAATAGCATTTTCCACGAAATACAATTAAAGGATCTTGGCTAAGCATGCGATTCTAATTTGTTTTTTAGCCAAAACTAGCTCGATATCCAACATGCATGTATGGTGACATTAGTAGCTTAGTGTTTGATAAAAGTACTCGTCATTTCAAGAATGCAATTTTTTAATTATTTTATATTTCATTCAACAGCTTTCAGTAGCTACTCGTAGTAAGTAGTATTGCCATTTTAATTTAAAAGGCCGTTTACCTGGAAAAGATTAATTACTTTTACATTATAATTATGTGTTGAATAGAATTGCTGTATATTTTACACCAGTTCATATTATGATATGTGGTATGTTTGAACTATTGGTTAACGTATGTATGTATGACAGTACCTATTCAATATGAACGTAACTATACCAATACATGACGTTCTCACGCAAATATCAACGTCATTGTTCACAAATTGCATGTCTACTGCCCGTCGCAGGTACAAGTACATACATGACATCAATATGCAGGGCGCTGACTTCGATCCACGCTCAAAGGTTGTACCCGGCCAAACAATTACTGTATGTCTAACCCAGTTCAGCGATGAAAGCGCTGGATGTGTTTTTGACACGTTAGAAGGCAACTAAAGTGGTTTTGTTAAAGCGATGGATTTATTAAATATAGCGCTTGAGAAAACCACATGAGTATAAATCAGTCAAGATTTACCAGCGCTGGGTGTTTAATTTCCAGAAAATGCCGAGCTTCACCTTTCGCTACGGGGCTGCACAAAGTTTGTACTGAACAGTTGCTTTTTTCGCGATTTGAGACTTGATCTAATAGTAAAAGTTTTTCATAATAAGGAGTACTGTGTCTTCTTTTAATTTTTACATTATCGTATAAAATATACTAGGTTTCATGTTTGTTTTCATTTTATTTATTATTCTTTCCCCTTTTTTTGTTACGAGTATATTACGTGCTGAATAAATTATTTCGATCTCTCTTGCAACATTAATATTGTATTCAAAATAGAATCAGAGGAGGTATTGCAGCTTGTAGCTGATGTTTAAACGTACAACTCTTCGACTTTCAATCAAAAATATTGGTATTTCATTTCATTTAATTCGATTTAAAAAGTACAACTGCTATTTGTAACATTTTCATCTCAATCTATCGTAACAGCAGGTACGAACCCTATCTATTTGCGGCAATTCATTCTCCCTGAACCAATCCGAGCTTGTTTCATTTATACTCCAAGTACAAGCTGTCACCGGTACCCATATACCAGTGTCCAATGTCGTACATTCATTGTGCTGACATATTGGACGTTGTGAACAGTTCTATTAGCCGCGGATATTGGATCTGATTTCTTTGCCATTTTGTTTTGTTCGGAGGAAAAAGTATTGATAGTTTGAGCACCTTTAGAAATACCTTCGTTAGGTCAAATATGTTTTAGGGACGATTGACTCTTATCAATTATTGGGTTTTATGGGCTATTTCGGAGGTCGTCAATTGATATAATGGTTCTTATATGAGAGATGATCGATCATTGTTACTTGAGTTATGTGCTTCGTTGAGTTTTGTTGCTCAGTGAACATGCCTAATAACAATATTTCAAATTAGCTTTTTCCCGTGACTTCGTACAATCGTACGCGCATATCTCGTCTTTGCCCGTTCCCGTACCTCTCTCATGAATGTGGCTAAAATAATTCTACAAAAATCCAAATTTGAGACTGGTAGTTCCAGAGCGCGTTCAAACAAACAAACTCTTCAGCTTTATTATTTTAGTATATGGATATAGATTTATAAACATTGTGAACACATTTGTTGGTATAGTAGGTATACGTAAGTTCCCAATTATTTATTTCAGCTGCTTAGTTAGGGGCAAGTATGGTACATAGGGATAGCTTTACCTACCCGTGGTAAAATTTCGTTACGGTTCGTATGGCAAATTAAATTCTTATCGGGGTCAGTTTTCTAAGACTAGAAGTTATTCGCAGATTTTGTTGAATAGAAAAGGGAATTATTATAATATACAGTGACTTAAACAGTCCTTAGGTACAACATTTGCACAAATCGTTAAAATATAAACATAAATATGGCACCTGTAAAAAAACACAGCTTTGCGCTTTCAAGCAAGGGTAGGCCCGGGTTCCACCAAAACGGAAAAAGACGAGACGTGTTTTCAAAAACCAATAGAAATTCGTAAATAACACATCTTGTCACCACTCAGCTATTGTGGATACCACTGAGCGGATATGTATCATATTTGTATGGTGCGATGGAAGCGGAGATGTGAACTGTTCCTCGGATTGAGCTGGGCCGCGGTACTAGGCGGAGATGTGAGCTTTGCCCCTCAGCTGACGATGACGCGCAGCGGAGACCAGATGTGGTCGGCGTGCTATGTAGTCAGTGCGCATCTCTACTCTAGCCAGCACATATCTTCGCTACCATCAAGCCATTACGCATCTCCGCACAGTTTCGGTGGATACACCCAAACTAAAAAAACATCTCTTCTCGTCTCCGCTTCGGACATCTCCGCACGTCTCCGCTTCGGTGGAGTCTGGGCCTTAGGCTGCGTTTCCTTCAGAGATGTGCGAGGATGCGTAGCGAGGAATGTATTTGTTAAGAACCAATAGAATCACTTCATTTAAACAGCCTCGCTCAACGCAGCGCTACACGGAACTTTTGTTCAGTGGGCCCAACTTAGGCCGGCCGCGTACTTACGGTTTCCTAATTAGGTTTTTCGGTGATCCGGTCCGGAATTCCGAAACACTTTTGGTTTTCCGTTCTTCTGACCCGAACACACAGCTTGATTTTGAAAGGAATGTCAGCTTTTTTTAACATTGGGAAAATAAACGAACGAGTGCGCCTAGGTGAACATTTTGTATGTTAGGTTAGCATTCAGGTCTTCGAATCTGAATTTTTCATCAGGAAACTTAATAAGAAAAACGTACGTTTGCGGCCGCCTTTTCGAATTGGCAAGCTTTTTGAGTAAATATTCGGTGTTTATTTTCGGTATTCAGGCTTATTTGTAAAACAAAACTTAGTACTTTTCTAAAGAATTCGAATTTAGAATCTGCAAGATATACTTAAGGTTAGTTTTTTTTTATTAAATAATATACTGTATAGAGTTAAGGTACCTTCAAATTAGTCGCTAAGTGCCGCGCGGCAGCAGCGCGACAGCAGCGCGGCTGTCGCTCTGCTTTGTTAATCCAATCCATCTCGCTGCTACCGCGCGGCACTTAGCGACTAATTTGAAGACCTTAGATAGTCAAAAGATAAGAGCCTTCTTTTTTAGAATAAAGAAGACTCTTATCTTTGAACGAAATCTTATAAAATACGCATAAACCTTCTTTTACTAAATATTATAATAAAATACCTGAGTGGTAGTATAAGCGTCTCCGTTCCTGTATCGCGTGACCTGCCGCTTACGCCGCACGTAATGGTAGCATATTGCCTTCCACCTGCAAAGATGATCACATTTCATATTTTGAATACATTACGTAGTCACACGACGTTCACACAATCAATAATTTGCAAGACGTGTGGTATCTTTGTTTGAAAGGAGTTTTTAATTCGATTTTTATTTTTTAATCTGCCATCATCTGCCTAGCCTTTTCCCAACTACATTCGGGTTGGCTTCCAATCAAACCGGATTCAGCTGAATGTCAGAGTTTAACGTGGAGCGGCTGCCTACTTGACCTCCACAACGCTTTAACTGGGTAACACGGTACATCTTGTTAAGACTGGAGTCGGATTTACTGCCTTCTGAAAATCCGTAACAACTGCCAAAGATCTACAAAAGACACAATTCTTGTAATCTGTCTTATGTCTTTTTGACAGTGTCCTATGCGCTGCTGCCAATGGTACCGAGGATAGAGGTTTTGAGCCGCTCTGAGGCCCAAAACAAAGTCCCATAGTTCTATCAGCGAATGCGACTGTCGAAATGCCAAAATATTAGAGATTGATCACGTAACCTTTCGACACCGTTTGTCAATCCCATTTTATTTCGACGTTTTAACAATCGCGTTCGCTACGCTACCACTGACGGAATGTCACTGGTCGAGACTTCTAGAGCCCCAGATCTCAGATGCCAGTGACGATACAATTACGGCGACGACATACGCCAGCGACCTTAAGGAAATAAAACGCGCACTCGTTTAACTCCCGCGCTACCAAAAAATCTGTTGTTTTTACCCGACTGAAAAAGAAGCAGGGTTATGTTTTTCGAGTGTATGGTATGTATGTATATTTCTTTGGCACGCCCTAGAGCTTAAACGGCTCGATGGATTTTAGCTTGAGAGGTGTCTTTAGATTTGTATTTACTGTGAGAGTGACACTGGGTATATTAAAATGAAAAAAAAATAATGGCGAATATTTGCCTTAAAAAAATGGAATAATGCCTTAAAAAACATATTTCAAAACCTATCGAGTCGGGTATCAAGATAAAAGGGTGGAAGAGACGATTCCAAAAAAGTACCTCACTTAAATATATAATAATAATAATAATATTCCGCACAACTATCACACAACGCCATCTAGTCCCAAGCTAAGCAGAGCTTGTGTTATGGGTACTAGACAACTGATAAACATACTTATATATTTCTAAATACATACATATAATAGATAAACTACACCCAGACACAGAACAAATGATCATGCTCATCACACAAACATTTGTCCTGGGTGGGAATCGAACCCACAACCTCTGGCATAGCAGTCAGGGTCACGGGTAAATGTAGGAAATAAAAAAATTACTTTGTCAAAAAACCCGACCGCTAAAAATCGACTAAAAAGTTCGAAACAAGTCGCTTTTCAAGCAGTATGATGCAGTTCAACACTGATCCAATGCCACCAACTGCATCAAACTGCTTAAAAAGCGACTTTTTAGCCGTTTTTAGCGGTCGGATTTTTTGTTTGTTCTTACTTTATTATTCTAAAACTTAAAAAAAATTTCCGTATATTAAAATGTACCTAGATAATTGAATTGTCTTTGAGATAGTGTCAATTCCATTAAAATACGCTCGGCGGATTTGGTCCGATTATCGTCTTTATGTCCGTGTTAGACACAAATTAATTACACTATGTTGAACGAATAAAACTCAAAATTTTCAAATATCAAATTATTAAGACAGTAGTCTGATAAAACATTTTTTTTTTTTTTTCAAAAAAATACGACTAGCTGTTTAGACGTGATTCTTATTTTAAAATCAGCTACTCTCACGCTGTTACTGTATCAGCAATGATGACTGCAAACCTATTCGCGACACAGATCAAGTAGATCCATTAATGAATTTCTTCGCTTGAAACAAGAAAAATAAATTTCAAAATCCTTATAATAATATGGGCAGCGCCTTATCGTTAAAATAAAGCAACGATTTGATATAGAACGTTTTGATATTTGAAACAAGAGCTTTTGTCTCTTAGTTATGAAGAGGATGAGGCTGGCGGTGGAGATTGGCACAAGAAAAGAGCGGCCTATGCTCGGAATCGGAAGTGGGCGAGATCGGGCTCTGGAAGATGATGATGATGAATGAAGATGATTTTACAGAAAACTTCACACAAAAGAGATGAAAAACTCCATATACACATACCTACACTATAAGCTAGAAAGCATGTTTATCATAGTCTCAAATTTCAAATGGATTAGGCAAGTACTCAAGTAAATTGATCGACAAGGGTAGATTGCCTTCAAATTCGAGCCAACACATTACACTCGAGAGATATTAACACGTTACTGATATTAATACGTAAATATGGCTTTAAAGGATTTTAACACGATGAGAGACTATTTGAGTTAAATTATTTTGAGTAAGGGTTACATTTGAAATTAGAGAAATAAATAAGATTGAAGAACATTAATGAGCTAATTTAGGAAGTTAATAGTTTGTTGGTTAAGCAGCAGTACTTTGTTCCGGTGAGATAGGAATTTAAAAAATGCTATCTTCGTAAGTATTTTTCTTCGGATTTTGGGTGAAATTGCAGGCACTTGAAAACTTTTGGATCTGTTTCTCATGGTAACTAGTAAATATATTTGCCCCTGTCAGTTTCTCTGCCTACTTCTAGAACGCGAAACGAATATTGATACGGTTTTAACTGATATAAAGAGCTATACTCAGAGAGGTTTGTATATTAGATATAATAATAAAAATAATACTGTTCTAATCTATACTAATATATAAAGCTGAAGAGTTTTTTTGTTTGCTTGAACGCTCTAATCTCAGGAAAAAATCTTTCAGATGAAGTTGCGGGGTACAACTAGTATTATAATAACTACCTTTGCCCGTGACTTCGTGACCCGGGGGGTGTATGGGGTCCGTTGCCATCTTAAAGACCCAAGCCAACCTCACCTGCTAGCGGTGCACCCTGCTATCCAACGGACGAGGCTCTGGCGAACCTGGTTTCCCTCTTGTAGGGTTGTGGGGGTCAGACGGCTGGTCGCACCACGTAAAACCAACTTCAGTCATATATGTATGGAGAGAAAAGTTAGGTAAGGGTACTCGGTCTAGGGCGTCGCCACATAACGACGCGCAGGCACATCGCCCTAAACCTGCGATAAGTGGGCTAGGGCTACCATGTCAAGTACGGGCACGGCTAAAGAGGATAGTACCCAAGAAGAAGTTCCGCTTTGCCACCTGGAACATTGGCTCCCTAACCGGACGTTGCCAAGAACTCGCAGACGTACTTGCGAAGCGTCGGGTCCAGTGCGCCTTCCTTCAGGAGACGCGCTGGAAGGGAAATAAGTCACGTGACATCGGGCAGGGGTACCGGCTAGTGTACACAGGATCACCAACGGGTAGGAGCGGAATGAGCGTGGTGCTGTCTAAGGACCTTCAGGATGGACTCCTTGAAGTAGACCGATGCAGCGACCGGTTGATGCGCGTTAGGGTGCTGTTCGAAGGGTCGGTAACGAACCTAATCAGCGCCTATGCTCCTCAGACTGGTTGCTGTGAGTCTGAAAAGGAGGCCTTCTGGGATGAGTTCGAGGACGTATTACGCGCTATCCCGAATTCCGAAGGTGTTTTGGTTGGGGGGGATCTCAACGGTCACGTAGGTCAGTTTGCTGGAGAGTATGGACGTGTTCACGGTGGTTTTGGTTATGGCCAGCTAAACGCAGAGGGAGTCAATATACTTAGCACCTGCGCTGTGTCTGACCTAGCCATCGCGAACACATTCTTTCAGAAGAAGCCCCAGCATCTTATTACGTACCGTAGTGGTGCCTACTCAACCCAAATAGATTACCTGCTGGTGCGACGGTGCCACATTGGCAAGGTTACCAACTGCAAAGTCATCCCAGGCGAAAGCCTAACGGCTAAACACCGCCTCCTTGTCCTGGACTTTGCGGTTGTACCGAAGAAGAGAGTGACCGAGAAACGCAAACCCCGCACTAAGTGGTGGTTGCTTGATGGTCCTAGGCAGTCGGACTTCATCGCGGAGGTCGAGCATCTCAAGATCAGTGCTCCGTATGAGTCCGCTCAAGAGATCTGGAGTACGATCCATTCAGCAATCACCGGTGCGGGTAAGCGCGTCCTTGGCACTTCTCGTGGTGGCCGCACCATAGGAAAGGAGACGTGGTGGTGGGATGACGGGGTGCAGGAGGCGACTCGGAAGAAGAAGGTTTTATTTAAACAGTGGCAAGGGTCCAACTCTCCGGATGACAGGGAGGCATATGGAGCGGCTAAGCGCGCTTGCAAAAAAGCTGTAGCCAGAGCCCGCAGCAAAAGTCTGGCGCCCTTATACGACAAGCTGGAAACTACGGAGGGGCAATAGCTTATTTTTAAGCTGGCGCGTGGCCGCGAGAAAGCTACACGGGACATTAGCAAATGTCTTTGTGTAAGGGACGCCCAGGGTAAGCTGCTCTACGATGCCCCCTCTGTTAAGGAGAGATGGTGTACATACTTCGCGGAGCTGTCTAACAAACAGCATCCCCATAACCTTCCTCCGGAACCGCCTCCTAACCTTGGGCTTATTTCCCCTATTTCCCCCGACGAAACCCGCATTGCTCTTCGCCACATGAAGAACCGGAAAGCGGTCGGGCCTGACAATGTGCCAATTGAAGTGTGGAAGGCGATGGGCCCACATGGCGTGGACCTTCTGACGGATCTTTTTAACCGCATCCTGATCACCAAGGAAATGCCGAACCAGTGGCGATTTAGCCTGATTATCCCTGTTTACAAAGGCAAAGGTAGCGTACAGGATTGTGGTAGCTACCGCGGTATCAAGATCATGTGCCACACCATGAAGCTCTTCGAGCGCATCATTGACACACGGCTCCGTAGCGAGTGTACTGTCTCTGAGTGTCAATATGGCTTCCGGGCGGGTAACAGCACCATGGACGCAGTATTCGCCTTACGGAATCTGGCTGAGGCTTACAGAGAGAGAAGGAGAGCTTTGCATATGGCCTTTTTAGACCTGCAGAAGGCCTTCGACTGTATACCTCGGCAGTCCATCTGGTGGGCACTGCGCTTCAAGGGCGTTCCCGAGGCCTATATTGACATTATCAGAGACATGTACCGCGATTCCGTTTCCTCTGTCCAGACCGCTGTTGGCGAATCGAATG
Source organism: Lacanobia oleracea (assembly GCA_950371165.1). Taxonomy (NCBI): domain Eukaryota; kingdom Metazoa; phylum Arthropoda; class Insecta; order Lepidoptera; family Noctuidae; genus Lacanobia; species Lacanobia oleracea. The sequence goes on from OX493396.1 coordinate 17,709,268, forward strand.
GCTTCCCAATATCTGTTGGCGTTCACCAAGGCTCGGCTCTTAGCCCGTTCTTGTTTAACGTAGTGCTCGATGTAGTTACGGCAAACATCCAAGATCAGCCTCCATGGCTAATGATGTATGCCGATGACATCGCCCTCGTTAATCAGAACAAAGCCCATCTTGAGCGCAAAGTCAACATTTGGAAGGACACGCTTGAAAACGGTGGTCTGAGACTAAATGTGGCGAAGACTGAGTACATGTCCTGTGGCAGCACGGATACAAACACCATCCGAATAGGTTCGGACCTGATCAGAATGTCCGATACGTTCAGGTACCTTGGATCTGTGCTGCACGAGTCTGGCATCGTGGACGACGATGTCCAAGCACGTATAGGCGCGGCTTGGGCGATGTGGCGCGAGGTAACGGGCGTTGTATGCGACCGCAAAATGCCTCCGAAGCTCAAGGGGCAGATATATAAATGCATCATTCGGCCTGTCCTACTGTACGGGGGCGAGTGTTGGCCAGCACTAAGCAGACACACCCAGGAGCTTCGCGTCACGGAGATGAAGATGCTGAGGTGGATGAGTGGCGTAACGCGATCCGATCGCATACGCAACTCTTACATCCGAGGTAGTCTTGGTGTCCGTGACGTGGGAGAAAAACTGCAAGAGTGTCGTCTGCGATGGTATGGCCACATCATGCGCCGCCCTATGGAGTACGTTGGTCGGAGATGCATGAATATGGCTGTTCTTGGGGCTAGGCCCCGTGGTCGCCCTCGCAAGCGCTGGCTGGACGTCGTCAAGTCCGACATGAGAGCCAATGGCCTGACTGAGAAGGATGTTCAAGATAGGGCAAAGTGGAGGAAGCTAACTAGGAAGGCGGACCCTGGCAATAGCCGGGATTAACGCCAGGTGGAAGAAGAAGACCTTTGCCCGTTACTTCGTACGCACATATCTCGTTTTTTCCCGTTATCGTAAGAATTTCGGGAAATCCTCTCTTAGTGCTCCCTTTCGCTCCTCAAGGAACCTACATGCCAAATTTCAGCTTTCTATCATCGTTATTTTCGGCTGTACGTTGTCTGTCAGTCACTCAGTAACGAAAGAATTTTATATATGAAGATATTGTCTGTATTAGATAATATAATACTGAATAATTTGTACCCGTGCGACGCGGGGGCGGGTCGTTACTACCTAATAAAATATATTTTCTTTCCAAATAAACTGCTTGAATTAAATATTTACCCATAATAAAATATGGGTAAACATTTAATTAATTCTCGCTATATCTATCGTTTTTAGGGTTCCGTACCCAAAGGGTATCCAACGGAACCCTATTACCAAGCCGCCGCTGTCCGTCCGTCCGTCCGTCCGTACCGTAGCGGGCTGTATTTCAAGAACCGTAATAGGTAGAGAGTTGAAATTTTCATACATTGTGTATTTCACAACAAATAATAAAAATTAAGGTTTATGGTACGGAACCCTTCGTGTGCGAGTCCGACTCACACTTGGCCGGTTTTCTATTATAAACAATCCTAAAAACAAAACAAAATACCAATCCTTCAAAACAAATTCTATTCAGCCAGTAAAACAGCTTCCCTGAGCCGTGACATTCTCGGACTTGGATTGATATACGACGAACAGTTATCGATGGAACGTCTACGGAATCAATCAGATACACAGCGGTTGATTGAGCAACGGGGGCCGATTTAATTTCGTAAAGATCTTTCGGACTGCTGTATTTTCACGAGATATTTTCAATCCAAAATAGGGATGAGACCTGAGTAAATAATTTAATTATATTTAGTCCGCCAGTTAGATAATCGAAAAATATTTGACACGTATTTTTTTGCTTTACCAAATCAGTAAACATTGACGAAGATAAATTCATCAAAGATCAGGAGTGGTGGCTTGTGACGTCACGACAAGATAAAAAGTGTACTGAAATGGACACGAGTTTTCAACACAATGTATCGTTTTAATTTTGTGTCTGCCTGAAAAAAAAACATCTCATTAATTTTTAACTAATTTTATTTTAGTCATCTACCCTATTCTTAAAAATCAAAGCCTTTGATGACGTGCAATCTGCTGATGATTTGGAAGGAATCAATGCAAGAAGGATTTGTTTTCTAGCCTTAAGTGGTGAAAATGTAACCGAAGCTATTGTGATACTTATTACTAACATTTATCTTTATTTACTTAAGATGTATTTGCTCTTGACTCTAGTCTAGGTCAGAGGTGACAGAGACAAAGTCGACGATGGAGTGAGCTTACCCAGAAGATCCCTGTTCACTCTAACTTTGAAGAGATTAGGGTTGAATGTGTTCGGAAACATGGACGCAGGTAAAATTAGTCTTCTTTGCTGTGCACATTATAAAAGATGTTTGAATCTTCTTGTGACAAGCCCTCAGAAAAAACCGGCCAGGTGCGAGTTGGACTTGCACACGACGGGTTCCTTACCATTAACCCTAATTTTTATCATTTGTTGTTATAGCGGCAATAGAAATACACAATCTGTGAAAATTTCAACTGTCTACCTATTACGGTTCTTGAGATACAGCCCGCTGGCAGACAAACGGACGGACGGACGGACGGGCGGATGGACGGACGGACGTATAGCGGAGGCTTAGAACCCTAAAAACGACTGTTAAAGGTCGATAATGTTTGGAATTGACCACGTCGAATGTAACCATTTCAGTAACGAATGTTTAAATCCCGTAAATTTTGAGCTTTTCGTCTGACCTCTGGTAAAATGTCTCTTTGCTAAGCTATAATCTAAAGATTAACATACACGAACATAGCCTATTTATTAATCTAAGATTAAATTCACCCCAAAAACAAGTTTAAGCAGATTATAAACCTCTATTCAAACAGTCTATATTCAGGGTTATTTATAGCCCCGGCGGGGGCGTAGACGTGGGTCGTATAACATTTGATTAAAAGGGTAACGATTACCCGGTACAAACAGTTGCTGTACTAAAGTTTTTGACGAGCTGTCGTAAAGGTAATGCTGCGTTTTGTTATTTAACAGGGGATTTGGATTAAAACGGAATTTGTTAAGGCAGAGAGAAAATTTGATTAGGTGTCCTTTGTTCGGTTTTGAACATCCTAAGGGTGCCTGCTCTCAAAACGGTGAAGGAAAACATCGTGAGGAAACCGGCATGTCCTAGAACCAAAAATTCGAAGACATGTGACATCTACCAACCCGCACTGTGCCCGCGTAGTGGATTACGGCCCACTCCCTCTCACCGAGAGGAGGCCTGTGTCCCAGCAGTGAGAACATTATAGGCTGATTATGCTTAAGGGTGCCTGTCCATTACAGCAGAGCGAGGCAGCAGAGAGGAGAAACAGAAAAATATTAACCAATCATGTGAGTCAAAATGTCAGTGACTCGCGTGGTGCGGAGATTTTATGCAATTCCATTGGTTAAAATTTCCCCGCTTCTCCGCCCCGCTGTCTCGCTCCGCTGTAATGAACAGTCACCCTTCTGCTCTCTTCTAAGAAAGAGAGATTCATATTTTTTTTTTTGCAAAAATATCGATCAATCAATTAGGTTAGAACGAAGCATTCAGATCATGTTACTAGCCAATGAAGGAGGGTGAGAAAAAAAGAACTGCCAAAATTCCAAATGATTCTTTGAGATTTACCTAACAGGAATATTTGTAATAAATATTACTTTCTAAATTGATGAATGTTACATAGTAAACCCATACAACATAGAATTTTGAATTCATTCGTCGTTAACTGATGTGTAAAATTTCTAATTAGAGAAATAAATTGCTTCGGGACACGTGCCAATTTGATAGACGCGGTATCACGTTGTATCAAAACACGTCAGATAAGGGTAAGCTCACAGAGAGACGGCTCTGTAGCTGATTTTAAAATGAACATCACGGCTAAACGGCTAGTCGTAATTTTTTTATAAAGTATGTTACAATAGACTGTTTTTCTAATAATTCGAAATAATTATGAAAATAGTGAAATTGATTTGTAAAGTTATGTCTAACACGGACATAAAAACGACCATCGGACCAAAACCAACGAGCGTATTTTAATGGAACTTACACTATCTCAAACACAATTTAATCATCTACATTTTTTTATAAGGCATTTTTTTTTAAAGACCAAGAACAATAGAAAAAATACAAAAAACTACTTAATTTTGAGTCGCGCGGGTGTGAAACGATTGCGCGTTTTGTTCTTCCAAGATTGAAAATAGGGTTCATTAATCGCTATAACCGATAGAATGACACTTTGTCTGGAACCCCAGTTATTTCAGTAGCGAAGTGCATTGTAAAGCAGCGGAGCTGTATTCGAATCCGCGGCCAGTGCGTCGCACGGTACACTTTTATGCAATCCAAGGCACACTCTAGCGCAGCATTATGCAGCTTAAGGTCCATTACAGTGGAGCGAGGCAGTGAAGCGGAGAAACGGGGAAATTCACTGAAATTTTGACTGACATAAATGGTTAATATTTCTCCATTTCTCCGCTTCGCTGCTTCGCTCCGCGCTAACGGACAGACACTCTTATGTAGCTTAACCACAGTGTGCGTTTTATTTTGTTTTCTGTCCTAGACTAGAGTCAAGAGCAAACCCATCACAAATCAAAATAAAATATATTTGTACCTTTTTCTGTAGAAAATAATGGATCTTAAAAAGTGCGTGCAGTGTTACGTCGTCGCGCATCGCATCACATCTCAGTGTGAGCTGAACCTAAAGTAGCTATTGGGAAACGTGAATATACAGGAAATGTAAATAAAACTTTGTTAATAATTCTGTATAATTTGTCTTCAACATCTGAATTTATAATTTTATTTGGTTTAGTTAATATTCTGCTTGAGGTAGAAGTTTACTAAGTCTATTTACCCTGCCACTGAAGTAACTTTGTAAAACAAATATTTAACGGTTTGTCCTAGCAAAACCATGTAGGTATGGTGCACCACTAGAGTGGTATACAGGTATCTATAATTTTCAATATTCGTAAGAAAACTTGTAAGCTGCACATTTCTTTAACAATGATACGAATCAAAAATTGATAGTTTATTATGCTTTCCTTATCGAGCCGAGATATTGTAAACTGATAAACTGGCGACCAATCAGTGAACAGGTCTACAATTCATCCGAATTACTAACGGGTCGGCAAAATGTACTTATGATTTAAACGTTTATGATAAATTGAAAGGTATTAAACTGCGGAATCTTGTAAGGTTTGAACTAACGACATGCGTCACGGTGGTTAAGAGCAAATGAAACGTAGGCACACGTTTCATTCACATTTGTTTGAGGAGTTCGTGGCTAAATAATAACAGCCGCACGGGTCGATCTTGAAGGATAAGCAACGCTTGCCAAGGTTGGTCTGTGGATGGGTGACCATCTTAACATACCGAGTTTCCTCCGTGCCTCGGAAAGCACGTTAAGCCGTTGGTACCGGCTGTCATTTGTAGATCTTTGGCAGTCGTTACGGATAGTCAGAAGCCAGTAAAATCTGACTCCAGTCTTGCCATGAAGTACCGTGTTACCCAGTTAATAAGTTGTGGAGGTCTGGTAGGCAGCCGCTCCACGTAAAATACTGGTATGTAGCTAAATCCCGCTTGACTGGAAGCCGACCCCAATATAGTTGGGAAAAGGCTAGGCAGATGATGACACGTTTCATTCACAGCTTCCCAGTGCGATCCCTTACCAATACCAATTTAAAATGTCTACATGAAATTCACATCAGAACTGCGAAACTTGGGGATAAATTTGTAAAAATATGGCGCTTGGTAATATTAAGTTTCAGCTGAAAATGCTCCAGAAAATTGCTAGTTTTCTTATAAGTATATATGGGATGTCACATAACCGAGCTTAATACAATTTTGGACCGTGAATGTTGGGACACAAAAATGCACGAGACTGCTGAAGCGTCGCATATTTCGGGTCAAACGGCATTTCACGTTTCAAATACATTTTGACTCTGGATATGAAGTGGAGAATAAAACAAGTCTGGCTGAAATCCGTGAGGCGTTTTATATTAGGTGGCCCCGGTATGAGCAGACGGTAAGTCGAAATGTTATACAATTTCATCGTCCGTATTTCATGATTTCATTTTGCCATTTCTCGGAATATGCGGTACGCCGGTGGATAATATGGCTAGCTGCTCGCACATAGCTCATTACCATAAAAGCTGTAGGTAAGTAATTCAAAAGTTTAATCAGTGAAATGAAATTAATTTACGAAATTGTGCCTTCTATTTTATGTGCCGTACATGTACGTGCTTTTTGTACTTTGTAATTTATTAGCAATTCTGAGAAAAGATAGGAAATTATGCTGCTAAATTTGAAGATGTTAACAATAGGTAGGCTCTTAGAACATAGTTGTCTGATAATTCATACATTTTATATTAAATCATACTGTTCTTATAATTTACATCACATTAAATTAAGTACCACTATCATTTTAATATTAAATAAATATTTTTCTTTGGATTTTTTTTTAGAGTAATATGCCTTTTTAAATAGGAAGTCTTTTAGCTGCCTTTTAAAAATATAAATTGAATGTATGTTCATAATATCGTCATGTCTATAATTCGCCAGAACTTTCTAATAACAGAAATAAAGCCTTTACTAAACACTAGGCAATGGGGCTCAGCCACACAGCACTATCTAGTGTAACAAAGAAAATAGAGGTTAGTCATCTGTCTAGCCTATTCCCAACTATATTTGTGTCGGTTCCCAGTCAAACCGGATTCAGCTGAATACCAGTATTTTACGTGGAGCGGCTGCCTACCACACCTCCACCACCCGGAACCACGGAAGTTCTTGGCAAGACTGGTGTCAGACTTACTGGCTTCTGACATTCCGTAAAGACTGCCAAAGATCTACTAATGACAGCCGGGACCAACGGCTTAATAACGTACTTTCCGAGGCACGGAGGAAACTCAGTATGTTAACATGGTCCCCTATCCACAGACCAACTTTGGCAAGCGTTGTTAAACCTAAAAGATCAATCCGTGCGGCTAGTATTTCGTAACCACAAGCTCCTCAAAGAAAATAGAGGTTAGTAGGAGAACTAAACTCTTGGCGTAGCGTTCCTCATGGCATGAACCTTGACGCTGACTGTGGCTACATCCACCCTCCTTACCAGCTGTATCCTCACGATGTTGTGATAGCATTCCACCGGGTACACGAGGTACAGAAGCATTATGAACACGGCGGGGATGGCCCACCCCATAATTTTTCTAGCACTATACTCTATATCAATAAAAAGGTCTCACCAAACTCTTGGCGTACCGTTCCTCGTCTCATGAACCCTGGCGCTGACTGCGGCTACATCCACCTACTTGGCCAGCTGCATCCTGGCGGTGCTAAGCATTCCACCAGGTAGACAAAGTACAGAAGCATTATGAAAGCGATGGTGATGGCCCGCCCCATAATTTCGCTAGCACTATCAACTCTCATGAAAAAACAAAACTCTTACCAATCTCTTGGCATAGCGTTCCTCATGGCATGAACTCTGGTGCTGACTGTGGTCACATCCACCCTCCTCGCCAGCTATATTCTGGAGGTCCTATCGTAGCATTTCACCAGGTAGACAAGATACAGGAAAATTATGAACGCGACGAGGATGGCCCGCCCCATAATTTCGCTAGCTTTATCAACTCTCATAAAAAGCTCTTATCAAGCTCTTGGTTTAGCGTTCCTCATGGCATAATCCCTGGCGCAGATTGTGGCTACATCTACCCTCCTCGCCAGCTGTATATTAGCGTTGCTATGATAGCATTCCACCGGGTACACCAGGTACAGGAGCAAGACGAACGCGATGGGTATGGGCCGCCCCATAATTTCGCTAGCACTATCAAATCTCATAAAATAGAAAGCTCTTACCAAACTCTTGGCGTAGCGTTCCTCATGGCATGAACCCTGGCGCTGACTGCAGCCACATCCACCCTCCTCGCCAGCTGTATCCTGGCGGTGCTGTGGTAGCATTCCACCAGGTAGACAAGGTACAGGAGCAGGACGAACGCGATAGGGATGTAGGCGTACCCCACGTCGCAGGGTGACTCGCGTACCGTCCTCTTGATGGGGTGCCTGACGGACACGAAACTGATTTAGTGGTTAGTTCTGCTGTAAAATTCAGGATAAGAAACTTAAAATTAATTTTAATCTTCAAACTAAGCTATCTAAGTCTATAGATTTGGTCAAACGCAACGTGTTTTGTATTTGACTTGTATCGCGTGATTTTAAATTTTATGTAGGTGCCTAATCAAAATGCCAACTGCGCTAGTTTCTTTAAAGATCCGCTGATACTAAAATGAAAGAAAGAAGAAGACATACAATAACATTATATACATAAACTAACATCTATTTGTCATTAAAAATCACATCTTTTTCTTCTATATAGAAACTACAGAACGACTCCTGCTACGATCCTAGCGTGCTCCTTTTGCTTCGACGTTTACGTTCATATATTAGTAGTGCTATTCTGTAGAGAACTCACCGTGAAAATAAGGTGAAGTGAGTTTGCAGTGAGCTTTCAATCCAACCTATCAAGGTGTGATGAAAATAAACTTTAAGTTCACTATACTTCATTTTCACAGAATAGACCCGACAAGCCAGTTGCGAGTACTACGCATCTGGCTTTTCTGAACAACATTACTAATAAGATTTGTGTTAAACCTTCCAGGGTGTTCCTTTTCGACATTACCACTCACGTTAGCCTTCAAAAATTTCGGCCGTTCTATTTAAAATAAATAAATAAATAAATCTCAACCCCCACCAAAATTAAAATCAGCATAAAAGCTGATGCTAATGCTCAAATTTATAATATACTTATGTTAATCTATCAACTTTATTAACTGTACCTACTTATAATTAAAATAAATAAATACCAGGAACTCTGAATAATAAAATATTTCCAATGGCAACAATCCCGTTTGTTTGAAGAGACAAATGAAATGCGTTCGAATATTAAAACGTCAATTTAACGGCATGTTCAAATTAAGTTGCATTTAAAATTGGTACTGTCGTAATTGATAGCCCGAGTTCGAAGCAATCTGGATGGAGCGAGCTATTCAAATAAATTTTCTTTAATTATTTTATTTTATTGCTTAATAAAAACTGGTATAAAAGGAGTGTAAACAATACCTAAATTTTATTGCCTATAGCTATAGACGATTATAAAATAGTAGTAACAGTGAGGCGTGCTGGTGTAATATTTTAAAAAATACATTTTATTTTAGAGGTATTCTGTTATTAATGATCTTACACATTTTCTGGCACAAGCAGGTACTAATGGTACTATTCCTTTTATTTTTAAACATAAAAAAGGTATCGAGACTTCTTTGAAAATATTCAATTACATACGATGGAGTGTGTTTGCTGAAGATGTAATTTTATGACCTTGAATTGTTGACATTCTGTCCAGTTCTCCATACAAGGACTACCAGGCATCAATTTTATTTTACGTCTCATACCTGAACTTGCAAAAAACAGTCCTTAATTTGACAAAAAGAGACTTAAGTGAAAGTGCGGGCGGCGAGACTTTGTATGTTAAAAGTCATAATTCGAGGTTTGGCTCTCGACAAAACCCCCCAATATTAGACCTATTAAAGAGATATTTCACAAACTGAATAAGAAGGATAGATACTGTGTTTTTATGTTTTATTTTTTGATGATTTATTAACCGTATAAGCACTAGAACTCCCACAAAAAGCTCAAAATTGTCCGATAAATCGCTGTCAACAGAGCCGTAGTGCACAAATTTGGCAACTATTCATCAAAAAAGGAAAACATAGACACACAGTATACATCTTTCTTATTCAGTTTTTGAAATATCTGTAATATCGGTCCAATATTGGAGGACAAAGCAGTCGAGAGCCAAACCTCGAATTATGACTTATTACATACAAAGTGTCGTCGCCAGCATTTCTTATTAGCTAAAAAACCAATGACACTCACTTGCTAAAATCGATGAGGTCCCGATCAATCTCTGCGGTGTTGCACCAGGCCACAGAGCCGAGGCAGCCAGCGATCATCAGCGTCAACATGAAGCATTTCCAGTTGCCTTCGCGCCGGAGGACCCCGCCCAGGCTCTGCTGCCTTGGCCGCTGTGAACAAAAGCGACGAAGTTAATACCTAACCCTCATTTCACAAAAATATAAATGTTAGCAGATCTTCTTCCTATCGTGTGGGCAGTATGGTCTAACGAGTGATCGTCACCCTAGCTAGTGTCAGAGTTTCTAAACCGCCTCAAAGGCCTCTGACATGATTTATTTGACGACTGCCATTTGGTGTCCGGGACCACTGGCTTATACATATGCCTTCCGAAGCACGGAATCATCTTTTTATCAAACAAACAGGTGATTCAAGCCTGCAATGTCCTAGCCAAACTGAAAACCACTTACAAAGTATGCTTCCCTGTTTGGAATCGAACCCACGACCACCGGGTCACAAGGCAAACGCCTAAACCACTCGACCACGGAGGCAGTTAAAACAACAGTTAAATTAGCAGATTAAAACCTTATTATACAAAAAAAATTAAACAAGAGAATTATGAACGCATCCAACACTTAGTAATTCAGTTTTACTGAATATCAGCAGTATTCGCAAGTTACATTTCACAGAAAAATCAAAAATACTTATAGGTATTGTCCCTACTGTCATTTGAAGATCTTTGGTTCCAGTGTTTATAAAAAGTCAGAAGCCAGAATACCAGACACCAGTCTTGCCAAGGGGTGTCGTGTTACCCAGTTATTGAGTTGTGGAGGTCAGATAGTACTGGTATTCCGCCGCAGTTTGACTTTAAGCCGACTTTAATACAGTTGGTTGTCGAGCTACCCAGAAACTGAATTCTAAAGGTCATGTGGGCTATCAACCAAGAGGTATAAAAGTGCCTGTCTATTACAGCGGAGCGAGGCAGCGGAGCTGAGAAACGGAGAAATTTTACCAATGGAATTGCATAAAATCTCCGCATCACGTGACACTCCACTCTACTGACATTTTGATTGATGTGATTGGTCAAAATTTCTCCGTTTCTCCGCTCCGCTGCCTCACTCCGCTGTAATGGACAGGTACCCTAACGCTCCCACTGCTGGGAAACATGCCTCCTCTTTATGAGGAGTGGGTCGTATATGTATCCACCGGCACCACACGGGCTCAGTGCGGGTTGGTGGGTGTCACAAAATGATTTCAAATATTAAATGTGTTCTACGAAATGCCGGTTTCCTCACGATTATATAAGTAGTGGCTTAAGTGCCAGTTTTTGAACGTTTTCGACAGCGTTAGCGTAAACGTCAACTTGTATTGAAACTGAATACGCGCTGTCTTGTGATAATAACGGAAAACATTTTTTTTTTTTTGCAAGCAAACGTTTAAATAACTGGAGACTCGAAGTTGACCCAAGTCACGAAAAGGCAACGCAGATGAATTTAGCATCAATATTCCGGATTTATTGTACATAATCATAATCTCAATATAATCTGAAACACATGTTAGGTATAGGAGAATTCTTCGCTTTTAAACGTAAACAAACTATAATAATAGCACATAGAAGCAATTGTAATCACGTCTAAAGTTCCGTGAAAATTGAATTGCTCTTGGTTCAGTTTATGCGAGCTCATGAGCTGTGTTCAGTTCCACGAAGCGAAGGCCACAATCCTTACTGACGTTTAATTTGTTTGACAACATACTGAATGCAAAACATACACAATTGCGAAACAGCTAGCAGATGATAAACTTCGTTAAGAACATAAAAACCATGATGCATATAACTCTCAAATAGCTGAAATTGCCTGGTTGCGAAATTTGTTTAAAACAGTCATCACGGCCCCAGGGCCGAGAACCAAGAGTTTCAGAACTCAAAGGGCATTAGGAGGAACACGGTTTTAATCAGTAAGAGCCTGAAACTCCCTTCAACTCAGCCCAGAGCGGAAGAAGCCATTGATAATATCCCATTCTTATAAAAAGGGAGGTAAGGTAAGGGGTCGGGTTTTGTAAATAGTGAATATCTAGCACTTTGCGCGCGACTTCGTTCGCGCGTGTTTAGTAGGTACTCCACGAACTTCAACTCCTATACCTCCTTCTTTATAGGGTAATGTGTAAATTGCTTATTAATAGACTCAACGTAGGGCAGTTCGCTGTAACCGCTACATTTTTTTTACTTAGAGCATTTTGTACCCATTGTAACTATTAAACTAAAGGTGTGATTTAAATAATTTACTTAATCAACCTTAATTATCAAATCATTTAAATGAATAAGAGAACATGATAACAAAATCACCATTATTCCATTCAGCCCCGGTTTTGGTTGAATAATTTGAACAAAAAACGGTCATTGTGATTTGACCGTAATAGTTAGATATATATTCTTGCGGATTTTTTGTAGACATTGATGTCCTCTATAAGACTGTAGTACATCACTTTGCTCTATTGTCAATAGTTTCCGCAGCGTACGCTATCTAAGGATCTTTTTTTGGTATTTCTTTCACACCTTGGGTTATTTCGAAGCTCTCAGACGGATCCCTATTTTTTTTTAAATATTCTCTAGCCTATGTTCATCAGGTATAATGTAGGATTCTAATGGTGAAAGAATTTTTCAAATCGGTCCAGCAGTTTCGGAGCCAATTAAATTCAAACAAACGAACAAACAAATCTTTCCTCTTTATAATATTAGTGTAGAAGTGTAGATAAACATTTTGCACTTTTCCACTCTCGCCCGTTTCAAAGGCGACAGGCCTTTGACAAAAGCGGAAAAGGGCATACTAGAATTTACAGGTAGAACTACATTATGTCGTGGCCACGTCATAAAATTGACCATTTCATGAGGTTTAGGTTTGGTTTGAGGAACTAAAGGTAACCCAACACGGATAGGACGACGGACGGACGGACGGATAGGGGTGACAGCAGCTAACTGCAGTCACCCCTTTTGAATCTAACCTATCCGTGTTATCCGTATTATCCGTGTTATCCGTGTGAAATCCGCTCTTCACTTTAAAGTGAAGAGCGGATTTCCCGTTAAATCCCGGGTTTGGGTGGTTTGTTTACGTGGAAACTCCAATAGCATCCTGAAGGTTGTTTTGGAGAAGCCAAACTGCCCATTTCTAAAACACTGATCTTATAGACATAGCTGCGTGCCCGGTGCTGAGTGGGCGCCGGCAGTTTTCCTGCTTCCTAACACCTCTGCCTCACTCTGCTTCCCGGTTTTGTATGAATTTTTAAACGAGTTTCTTGTCCACTAAAGCGGAGCAGATATTATATTATGCAATTCCATTGGTTACTTTTTCTCTGCTCCTCTCCTCTCCACTTCAGTGGACAGTCACCCTGAGGTAGATAATAGGATATGTCACCACGGGTAGTAACATCCCGCTGTGTTCCAACAATAACATACAATGAGAACTAATCCACCTCCGGCTTTGATCCACGAATATTAATTGGAGGCCTGCTGCGCGATAATGAGAAACCTATTTGTGGAATTACTGTTACACTTACCTATGGTTGGCGTCAGATAAATACGCAATAACGGTCATTGACCCACATTCATTTATTGGCTTTTTTAATATCAAAAACAGAAATAAAGTCATAAAGCTGTCCTGAATTGACTTCTATCGTGATCCTTTACGTTCTCTAGCAATAAAAAACGGTTCATAATTTATTTTTCAGGTATCTACGAAGGGATATAGGGGAAAAGTCAATGTACATTATTGAAAGTTTATCGGACGCCTACCATAGGAAGAGCTCATGGCTAAGTAATAACAGACGCACGGGTCGACCTTCATTGTAAAGCAACGCTTACCGAGGTTGGTCTATGGATGGGTTACCATCTTAATATACCGAATTATTACCGAGACACCTTCGTGCATAGGAAAGCACGTACAGCCGTTGGTCCCGGTTGTCATCTTGTAGATCTTTAGCAGTGGCAGTTGTTACGGACAGGTCAGAAGTCAGTAAATCTGACACCAGTCTTGGCAAGGAGTACCTTGCTCCCCAGTTAACAGGTTGTGGAGATGTGTTACGCAACGGCTCCACGTAAAATACTGTTACCTAGTTGAATCCGGTTTGACAGAAAGCCAATCCCAATATATTTCGGGAAAGGCTAAGATGATGACTACTACACTGATCTGACAGATAAACATTGTTCTTACGATACACCGTTAGGTATCTGAACTTATCAATACATCTCCCTAGCCTATTCCAAACTATATTAAGGTCGACTTCAAGTCTTACTGGATATAGTATCGGAATATGGAATATGCATGCGATTTTTTTATTTGCTAAATGAAATACTTATTAGCTCTAGTAAACAATCATGAAATTATTTTTTAAATACCTTCATCAGCGATGAAGTTATAAAGCTTCAAAGTTTACAATTAGAAAGAGAAGTCCGATGTAAAATTTGACGTCATCGTCCATGACGCCTATACAGCTGCCATAGAAAATGGCGTTTTCGCGAGAGGGACAGATATATTTATTTAAAATAATTATATCTCCTTCGTTTTTCGAGTAATTTTGATTCTATTTTCACTGTTAGTATTATATTTTTGTATATTTTTAGATAAACTGAATAGATGATAAATATGTTTTTCATGCATATTCCCTATTTTGTACATACAAAATACTGGTATTACATCCAGTTATACTTGCGCTATAGCGAGGACATACGCTTTTGCCCGTGACTTCGACTCGCATAACGCGTTTTTTCGTTTCCGTATAGCCTTTATTTAGCCTCCCTAATGTATGTGGCTATAATATACATAAATCATTTTTTTTGCTCTTCAGCTTTATTATATACGTATAGAAGTGACATTTCTTTCTTTCTTTCAACCATCAGATTTTCTAGCTTCTGACTACCAGTAATCACTATCAAAGATACTTATACCTTACTGAACTGATTCTATTGATAACAATAAATAAATAATTAACTTTTCTATTAATAATATACAAGGTGTTGTTTTGCATCCTCGTCAAATTTCAGGAGGTTGTCATAAAAGACATAAATAATCAATTGAAAGTACGGTAGTGGGCAATAACTAATAAGCGCTGCTTTTATTTGTTGTTGAAATTTAACAGTATTAATTAATTCAATACAAAGAAAACAGAATCACCCGACTACGCACACAGCGACAATGCAGCTGAGTGCGTGAGTGTCGACGTCTTACCTAAGAAATGCTAGCGCGTGCGCGGGCAATGACCGCTAAATAATGTTACCTTATTTTATTTCGAAAATCACCTACATAATTGTCATAAATTTCACTTGATAATTAACTCATTTTTGAGCATCATTAGATTACGGAAATCTTACTAAAGACAGTAATACTAGTGCGCCAAGGAAAAGTTCACTGACCTGGTCTCAGATGATTAATAAAATGTTAGTTTTACTTAATCCTTCAACCTAAAGTTTTCGTAGTGATTTTGTTTTATTTGTGGATTAAACTGGTTGATTTGTTTCTTTACTTCTTAACGGGCTTCGGACCGGCAATAATACCTACCTTAGTTGGTGTACCGATCTACTTAGTCTAATAATCTTTTCTATGTTTGACGGGAATGGGAAGACGTGTTAGTTAAGTGTAAGTACGTGGTGATACTTTCGACTCTTATGTATTTTTGACGTAGTAAAAAATTTAAAATCAACTTATTCACACTAATAAAATTGATTAAGTTAACAAAATATTTAAAAAATGTACAAATAAATAAATTACCTACTTGGTCAGTGGGTCTTAGTTACCCGGAGGTATTGTTCAAAGTTGCCACCATCACATCACACTTTTCGCACAATCGAGCACAACGTAGCTGGTTTTCCTTTAGCTTACGTAACACTAACACATTCGTTTTTATGGATGGCTCCACGTAGGCTCTTTCCACTGATGACATACAGGCGGACCATCTCTACCAACTCGATTTGAATAATTTTACGTCATCTTGCACTTTGTATCTACGTCTCAATTCTGTACCGAGAGCGGAATTCGCTTCGGCGACATCAAACACATTGTTATTCCGGGGCCGCGGGGGCGGGGGGACTAGGAGCTTGCGCGGGAGAGTACCCGCACTGTGATTGGTTGTGGTGGAATTGATTACCTACTAATTTATTGAATGATATTAGTATGTATTGTTTGCGTTTGTTTGTGTATGAAAGCGCGGATATAGGGATAGTAACAGACGGGCCGCGTATAAATACGGCTGGTACACACTTACGGATTTCCGTAAATAAGAAAAAAAAACCTACCCATTTTATTGTTCATTTGGGTCGAGAATCATTAGCATAATTACGTCCTTGAATTTGACTAGGATGCAAATCAACATCTTGTATATGTTACTGTAAAATCTTGAACTACGGTAAATCCTAAGGTTTTAGAGTAAATCTTAGGATTTACCGACATGAGTTGGGAAATGTAAGGATTTCTGAAAATGGGACAATTTTTTCGGGCTTTCACTTTTAGAATTTAGTACATGCGAGGTTTTGCCACTGACGGCTGGTAAATGTTGGTTTTGCGAATAAAACAATAAGTAATTCGTTAATATTTTCTTCCGTATTTTTTAAGGAATGCAAAAAAATCTTCAGATCTTAATAGTCCAATCATAGCTTTAGGAATTGCTGACGTCGCAATGCCCAGTTTCATTGAACTACCAAACATTGCTCCGTAGGGGGAAATACTCCCCCTACGGAGCAATTTTTGGTAGTCCATCGTGATATGCTCTATTATTTATTGCCCACGAGTACGAGACTATACGCCGAACACGTTATGACCTGTCTTTTTCAACATTTACCGTGCCTTTTATGAAAATCCTAAGATTTACCAAGTGAATAGTGGTAAAAGTTCGAAATACAAATCTGATCGGACTTTTATCATTAAGAGTTGGTAAATCTTAGGTTTTACTGGAAAATCTTAGGATTTACCGTAGTTCGAGTTTTTACAGTAACATAGGTATATCTAAAAAAATATGCCCGACAGGGTCCATCAGCGTGTGCACCTGTGTGTGTACATGATGGATTGCAAATATTGGAATAAATAATTCGAGATTTGAACACGAGATATCCATGCAACAGTGTACGTCACTGATACACGTGGTGTCTAAACTAATAAACTGATAAAACTAATCAAGTAATATTACAAGTAATGGTTCACTTTTAGGGTGCATGTCTATTGCGAGCAAGCAAGGCAGCGAAGCGGAGAAACGGAGAAATTTTAACCAATGGAACTGCATAAAATCTCCGTACCACGTGAGTCACTAACATGATTGGTTTATATTTCTCCGTTTTTCCGTTTATCTACTCCGCTTGCAATAGACAGGCTCCCTTAGAAAAGTATACTATCGTCTATTGTCATAAGTTCTTCTTACTCCGGAAAATGTACGATTTCTGCTGGAGAGGGCACGGGAGCGAAGCCAAAATTAAATACTTTAGTACATTTTATGAAAGAAAAACCGGCCAACGAAGAGTTCCAACCCTTCGTGTGACTGTACAACTGGCACTTATGGTATAGAACCATAAACCGATTTTCTTTATTTTTTGTTGATAAGAAATACACACTCTGTGAAAATTTCAATTGTCTACCTATTACGGTTCTTGAGATACATCCTGCTGATAGACAGATGGACGGACGGACGGACAGTTGAGGCTTAGTAATAGGGTTCCATTGGTTACACTTTTGGTACAGAACCCTAAAAATACAGATTCATCACAATAGATTACTTTGACGACTTTCAGAATGCTCTGAAGTTTTGATTATACGTCACTAAAATTCACTAAATTAAATTCATTACACGAGCTTAGAATCTTTTTCAGACATGCTGATTTCAGAGATAGTTTCGAAAATTCTTTTGTTCTTTTCAGTAAAAAAGATAATCGCTTATTTGACAAGAACGACAGGCTAACATTTTGAAAAAGTATTTTGACAGGGCGTCATCAACTCAAGCTTTTAAAATGAAATTATTTCATTAATCAGGCTTCTAAAAGGCCTTGAGAAGGTCAGAACAAATATTTTATCTTCAAGATTTCAGCTGTATATTAGATAGGACATAACCTCACGAAAGCAAAGGAATGTTTGCACAAACCGATGAATATGTTGGGACAACCCTAGAAACCCAATTGTGAAGAATCACCCTTTATTTACATTGACCTAATAACTTTGCTCCGGGATCCCTAAGGGTCGCGATCAAATATTTTTTTGGGAAAATGAAAGATTTTTCCGCACAAAACAGTTTTACTTTCGAGTGCTGAGAGAAAAATCAATTTTCTCTTAAAAATATTATAACTGTTTAAACCTTCATAATTTTTTTCACGGTCGAATCTAAAAAAAATTTAGGAGCTGCACTAACAACTCGCTTATCCCCAAACGGTTTTAAACAATCGTAAATTACCTCGGCCAATTAAACACAACTACCCAAAACACACAATTACAGGTAGAATCATTAATTATAGCTGCCGAGCGTCAGGTCTGGCCTGCGCGGCTTAACAATAAGCCAGGCCACAATATCGTCAATCAGAGCCAATTGTTTGAATAGACTGCGAATCCCTCGCGTTGATTGGATCACTCGAATGGCTGCTAAACAGCTTTATTGCTTGCTCATGCCTCGATGACAACGGACTTGGCCGCGCAGCCAACATTCCCACGCGACATCCCGCCAGCAATTGTTTTCCTGAATGAGATTGTTCGGCTAAACGTTTGTGTTGCCAAGCATTTCATATTGCATTTTTTTCGTGTAGCAATAAATTTACGGTTTTATTTTTCGAATGTGTGCATTGAATATTAAAAAAGGTCTGTGTTTTCGGTAGAAAAACATTTTGTTTCATTTTTATTTTACTTTTTGTTTCGTTCGGTAAATTACAGGTTTTGATGGATGAATAATTTTGTAGCTGATTGGATATTTGAGTGTGTGGATAAAATTCGATCGGGATAAAAGCTTACGTTTTTAGCGCGATATTCCTGAAGTTTAGAAATAAAAAATATTTTTTGTTGAGAATTTTTTGTTACACGTGCGATACATTTCAAACCTTTTATAAACGGATACATATAAAACGGATTATGGTATTTTTATCTAGGAAAGTGTATTTCATGAGTATTTGGCAGGTGAGGAGTTGAAAACAAGTGAATGTCTTTATAAATTATCACAAATTGACTTATACGATTAAATAATGGAAAATAACATAAACGACGTTCCACCGCGTATATCCCACGCGGTGGAACGTCGTTTAAGTTATTTGAGCACCAACCATCCACTAAGTCTCACTGTACTACTCTTTAATTTTTATCACAATTTCTTAAATCAATATCGTTTTCTTGATCGATCCGATCAGAGGCCAATCCTACAAATTTTTAAGTAACGTTCGCATTTGCATCTGTCAATCGCAATTTGACAAAATAGCCTCAATGAGGGCTACCGTTTTTGTACTCACCAGTTGGCGCTACTATCGGCTAAGGTTCAATTATTGAATCATAGCATTAAAATTGTTATTACGCCGCATGAGAACGAAGTCAGAAGGAAAATAAAAAATAATAAGTAAATAAACTCGCATCAATAGCTAACCAATAGTGAAATGTGACATTTAAAACCACACTCTACACTAGCCCCTCTAGCGGTGAATTCAAACGCGATAGCCCTCATTTCCATAGTTTTTTGACAGATTACGACTGACATGCGGATGCGAACGTTGCTTTAAAATTAGAAGGATTGGCACTCAGACGGCCTTATCTTCTCTTTTCGTACTTAGATGATACTTGGAGATTCGAATTAAATTCTAATAGATAATTTTCGACGTTTCAGGGTGACAGTTATACAGCGTGTATCTGACATCGACGCACAAACGATTTCCAGGGGTCCAGGACATGATTCTGGACACTCCTGCTTTGGAATTTTTCGTCGGCTTTTTCCTCATTTTTTCATTTTTTTCAGGAATTTTTTTACTTTAGACTGCTCATAATCGTTATTCTGACCTAACCCAATAAGATTTTTAATTAAAAAGTCATTAATTCACTATTTTCACAAAAAAAAGCAATGTGTAAATAAAACTTCAAATTAGGTAGCTATCAGCTGTGCAAAGTTCAAACGAAAGGTCAACGCATGCCAAGTAGGTACAGTGCGAGTGAGCATGTCAAAGGCACCGCTCAAAAATATCGTCTAAAGACTGCCTTCATTAGAAAATAATACGTATCACAACAAAATAAAGTAAGCGATTTCCAACATTAAAATAATTGCTTAAAGACGCAAATCGGTTATTTTGTTGTGTGTCGCCAAATCGTATTTTCTTATAGCGGCAATACGTAGCGCGCTCTTTAACATGCCGACAATCGAGCCGATCTAGGTATTCTGTTGAACAGAGTGTAAGGGGCGGTTCAGTGTCTCGCTTAGTGGTGATGGTGACACCTGACCGAGTTTTTTTTTTAAGTGAAAGCTTCTTTAGCGACGTTGTGCACTTTTTTGTAATGGGTAAAAAAATGTTAAGACCGCGTCAAGACTCGTGACCCTGGTGAAAATGCGTGAGATGGTGACCTGATCGAAAATTCGTAAGACGGAGGGAGAGAAGCACGTATTCAAGTTTTCACTTCTGCCGGCACTCCCGGAGTTTTTAATATTAATAGGCACACGTTTCACAAATCATAATAAGGCTTAAGTTAAAATAAGTAATGTTACGCTTATCTCAATTGGTTCGGTTTCTTGCAGCTTGGGTTCTCTTAGATCTTAATCTTTTTTAAGGCGATCAAGTAACTACATGGTTAAGTATTTCAACAAAAAAAAAATCATTCAATAAATAAATAACCACCCATGATAGTTCCGCTACTGTACTGCACGTAGGTATGTCGGCGAAATCAAAAGAGAGATCGAAAAGAACATTTCGTGATGGATTTTTGTCAGTTTCTTGTAGACATTGATCGCGAACGAGTGTGCTTTTTGTGAAAGTCTGTTTTCGGAACGTTACAGAAGATAAGTTTTAGTTTGATCCCAAAACTAATTTTCTCTCTGTGTTTGTGTGTCTGATTTAAAAATGTCATCTGGACTTGTGGAATCGGTGGATCGGTAGATTCGGCCCGGAGCCATTGCCAGCTCACTCACCAGACTCGACCCCATTCGATTTTTTCTTTGGGGTTACGTCAAAGACAAAGTGTGTCCGAGTGCGCTTCCGCAGCCGAAATGAGGAATCGCGTCGTGCATGTGTTTGCGACGTCGCGTGAGGAGTGTGCTCAGGACCCAAAGTTTCTGCTCCGTGTCCACGTTGAAACTCTGGGCCGTGCTCAGATATGCGAGCGTGCTGGCGGCGGCCACTTCGAACCCAGGGGTGAGCGACCTTAAGGTGAGTTAATAGTAGGTACTTACATTATCGGATCTCAATGTAGGTAGGCCGAAGCGTAACCAACGAAACCCTATTACTAAGCCTCCGCTGTCCGTCCGTCCATAGGACTAGGTAATTTACGGGGGCTCGCATACAAGAAGCGTGTTTTTTGAGTTATGGTACTTACAGAACCCTTTGTTTGAGAGTCCGACTCGAACATGGCCGGCTTTGTTATCAATTCTTATCAGAATCGCGTTCGTGATTTTAAGAGAGCATGTTCCACAAGGATGTATTCCAGCGACCCATCCAAGGTGACCTTGTTTGGGTGAATTCATAGGTACAAAATTCGCGGATGGAAACCAAGCTCCAACCAAGGTCACCTTGGATTGGACATTGGATTCGGTAAGTTGTACATCATTGTGGAACATGCTTAAGCTTATGACTCCTTAACTTCTGCGTAAACATGTCAGTTGTTGTCGGCTACGGGTGTTATTCGTCGGTACTTAGGTACTTTCTAAGTGAGTGAGGCGGTTCAGTAGTTACCTACGATACCGGATCTCAATGTAGGTACCTACTTCAAGCTTATTTTTTATAATCAATCCTTATCTGAATCATTATTTTAAGAGATTAATCTTATGGCTCCTTCTCTTATTTCTTCAAAAACAAGTTCTTACCATCAGCAGGTTAGTGTTTCTGAGTGATAAAAATGATTCATTTTATGAGATAGGTATTATTGTTGTCGGCGAAAGGCGATATTGGTAGGCACAATCAAAGTGACTTAGATAGTTCATTAGTTTATACCTACGTGAACGGATCTCAATGTAGGTACCTACTTACAAGTTTTCTTTTTTATTATCTTATCAATCCTTATCGGAATCGTGATTTTATGAGACTAAAGACATAGCTTGTCGATGCTTTTCTTCTCTTGAATTCTGCATAAACATGTTCCTACCATCATTAGATACCGTAGGTATTTCTGAGTGATTAAAAATGATTTTATGTGATATTGTGGTCGGCGATAGGTAGGCGATATTCTTAGGTACATTTAACGATAGAAGCTCGCGCGGCGTCGCAGCTTTGAGTGTGTTCAAGAAGTGTAGGTACGTACTCCGTACAACGCTCTCGCGCGTTTGGATCGCATTGTTCACAATACATTGCGCGCTCGAAAATGACAATTTCTGTAACCGATCATTAGCGAGATTAATGACTTCCACAAATTGATTAGTGGCATCAGGTGTAGCCTTTTCGCGAAGTTTGCATTGCGATGTCCCGGACACCCTGTATTATTTTTTAAACAACGTTCGCATTCGCATGTCAATCGCAAGCTTTCAAAAAAGCTTTAATTTTCACACATTTTTCACACTTAATTTTTTTAAAGATTGCTACTGACACACAACTACGAAAGTTAATTAAATTTTAGTAGGTGTTATAAATTGGCTTTGGGGTCTTTAAATGCATCTACAAGTCCATATTTTATGTATAATTTAATGTGTGTTTGATTATACCTACGAGTACCTGAAACCAAGAACCTATTTGTGACCTGATACTCTGACCCTGATAGTCGAATTATGTTTGTAATATCGGTTGGGTATGTAAACGACTGTTCAGTTTATCCTCTATTGATGTTATTCCATTCCTCTTTCATTGGCAAACCTACTAATAGACTAGCTGATGCGGCTTCGCCCTTTTGATCCCGCTCCGATATCTCCATCAAATATATAAACATTTTGGCCAAAGTAAATAAAAACTTAACAAATTATATACTAAAAACCTTTCTCGAGAACCAGTCTATGCATCGGTGTAGAAGATTTTGAGTTTATCGCGACAGACAGACAGACAGATGCGGCAAAGTACTTTGTTTTATAATACGTGTATCTAAGAAAATTAATATATTGAAATGTCAATTTTGACGACGGTATTAGTAGGTAAATAATATACATGCAGCGCGTATAATTCGAGAATTTCAAATTTGTGTTTAAAATTATATAAATCTGCGAAAATTACAGACCTATCGTCTAGACCCAGTCTTCGCTTTTACTAAAACAATTAATCCTCTAGACAATAGAATCTAATCAAGTTCTACAATTTAATTTCAGCTAATTAGACTGCCTTTTAAGAAAATAAAATTATAAACATTAATCTTTTTAATATTCAAGGTGAAGTAACTTATGTAGCGCAAAAAAAGAAGAAGATTAAAGCGTGCCCTAAATAAAGAAATACGCAAAACAAAAACAAAACGCTACACGGCTAGAAAATCAGACAACTAGCCCAAATTGATATCAGTATTTCAAAGTAATTGGGTTCCGCTGGTTAGATTCCAGCCACCCGCAACAAATTCTGATGTTGACCCCAAATAGTTGGGTGAAGGCAGATATTATTATTGTTAAAGACTAGCATTGACCAGTGGCTTTGCCCGCTTGAATATCAAAATAAAACTTGAGAGAACTTACCATCGAATAAGCGGGAATTCTTTTCCGATGTAATTCAAGTTATGGACTACCTGCATGATGATGAACAAACATCGAAACGGGTTTCCACATTCATCTATACTAATATACTACTCTGTCAAGAAAGTACCGGGAAAAGATCAATAATACACAAAATGTCTGTTATTCATCCAAATTTATTTTATCACCTTCAAAGTATGCTCCTTTAGAAACGATACACTTGCGCCAACGAATAATCCATTCATCAAAACATTTTTTAAACGCTGCTTCCGGAATTGAGTTGAGTTCTCGCCGCGAATTCTCCTTTATGTCTTCTATCGATTGAAAACGGTTCAGTTGGAAGGCGCCACTCCGAAGCTTGTTGACTAGTTTGCATGTCAAACTCGTAAACCCACGTCTCGTCACCAGTAACAATGCGTTTCATGAATGTTGGGTCCGGACTGACTCGTTCTAGCATGTCCTCAGCGACTTTCTTGCGATTGAGTTTTTGGAGAAAATTCAGATCTTTTGGGACTAGCCGAGCAGCAACATGTTTCATACCCAAATGATTAGTTAAAATGGTACGGATTGACTCGTGAGATACAGAAAGTTCGGCGGCTATCTCTCTCAGAGTTAAATGGGGATTTTCAGTTACTATTTCCTTCACTTTTGCGATGTTAACTTCAGTTGCAGACGTTGACGGCCTACCAGAGCGAGGCAAATCTTCCATCACATCTCGACCGGTTTTGAACGCTTTGAACCACTCATAAGCACGAGTTTTTGATAAAGTCGATTCACCGTAAGCCTTCTGTAACATTTTCAGTGACTCCGAACACGAAATTCCATTGGCGATGCAAAATTTAAGACAAACTCTTTGTTCGATATTTTTGTCCATTATGAAATTCGCAATACACACTATATATGATATTACTAAAACCAGCACTGTATTTAATATAAATAACAGATGCAACTCAAACTCCGCGCCAAAATGGAAAACAGTTGTGCCAATCTAACAACTACAAAAAAACAAAAATTTGAATTTGGAACCATAAACAAATCATCCATTCCCGATACTTTTTTGACTGAATGTATAAAGCTGAAGGGTTTGTTTACTTGAACGCGCTAATCTCAGGAACTACTGGTCCGATTTGAAAAATTCTTTCAGTGTTAGATAGCCCATTTATCGAGGAAGGCTATAGGCTATATATCATCACGCCAAGACCAATAGGAGTGGAACAGTAATAAAAATTGTGACGCAGACGAAGTTGCGCGGGTCAACTAGTAATTGATATAAGTGAAGATGTAATGTAACAACCTTATTGGGAATAATTCACGTTTGAGTAAAACACAAAGCCTTTGCGTTCCGAGTGTTCACAGAGATTTTTGTGTCATAAGTTTGCCACCTCTCCAGAAGACCAGACTGCTGGCCTTTTTCCAGCAAAAAAAAAGTTACTATGAAACGTGGCAAATTACAATTCTAATCAACTAAAACACAAACCAATCAAACTTATTCTAAAACTTCGTGCAACGTTATTGAGGCTTAAGCCTGTTCTGCATCAAAAGCCAAACACGATTACGACTACGTGGAATTCTATTATGTCAGCACATCAATAGGTAAGCCCCTCACAAACACATTGCTTAAAAGTTTCCAATCCACTCTATGGTTTGACCGACATCAAAGCAATTTCCATTAAGATACGAAGCCAAAAGTAAATTTCTATTCGGTTGCAGGAAAATATAAAAGTGGGAACGTTATATAGATGTGTTAAGAAATAATCGAATAGTCTTTCATATTAGCCCTAAATCATCCCAACTCGTCGTACGTTTAAGGTATGTCAGGTGGTCGAGCTTGATTTATTTACCAGAAGCGTTAAAAAAGATAAAAAAAGTTTAACTGATCATTTTTTTTGGTACTTGATCACCGTTTTGAGATTTTCGTTGTTTTTCTTTCTTGAGCGTTGCTAGAGGTTTTAGTGAAATTGTTTTTATTATTAACACAACATATATGTGAAAGCTTGTAAATGGGCATTTTTTACATATATTATAGTTACCTTATTTTGTTTTGTATTAGCTGTAAGTTTTCCTAAAATAATAAATAAACTAAAAGTCGAAGGAACGATTTTTTTTTGTACAATAGCAGTCAAATAATAATAGGCAGTTTTAACTGACGAAAAAAGGAGGCGGTTCTCAAGTCGACCTGTGTGGTATGTCATTTGTAGGGTTCCGTATGAAGGTAACCAACGGAACCCTATTACAAAGCCTCCGCTGTCCGTACGTCCGTCCGTCTGTCTGTCAGTTGGCTGTATCTCGAGAACTAATAATATAATAGGTAGACCTTTAACATTTTCACAGTGTCTATTGCCGCTATAACAACAAATAATAAAAAATCAATTGGACGAAGCAAAAACACGTTTCTTGAATGGGAGCATTGGGAGCCCCATACAAGAAACGTGTTTTTTTTTTCGGATTTTGGTACGTAACAATTCGTGTGAGAATCCAGCTCGCACTTGGCTGGTTTTTTGTGTTGTAGTAACAGTAAGCTATCGCAACCAAAAAAAAGAAAACTATACCATAATAAGAAAGTTTGACTCTCAATGTAGTGTGTAGTTTGAATCTTATTGCATAAAGCCTTCCTGTTGGGGTCCTGAATTTTCTATCGAGTTTCAAAAAGTACATTATGTAGAGGGACTAACCCTCTGCATAATTTAATGTACCTTACCTACTTTCCGTCTTTCAGGACAGTACTTAAATAATGAAATAAGTTTATTGGCACAAAATATCTTTACACACAAAACTAATACAAAGACGATGTATTTTGTATAGTCGTGTAAAGTGTAAAAAGGATTTCTGTAGGTCTAAAAATATTGAAAGGCATTTACAGTAATCATTTCGAAGAGCTCGTGGCTAAATAATAACTGCCGCACGGGTCGATCTTTAAGGTTAAGCAACGCTTGCCAAGGTTGATCTCTGGATGGGTGACCATCTTAACATAACGAGTTTCCTCCGTGCCTCGGAAAGCACGTTAAGCCGTTGATCTCGGCTGTCATTTGTAGATCTTGCCAAGAAGTACCGTGTTACCCAGTTAAAGGGTTGCGGAGGTCTGATAGGCAGCCGCTCCACGTAAAACACCGGTATTCAGCTGAATCTGGTTTGACTGGAAGCCGACCCCAATATAGTTGGGAAAAGGCTAGGCAGATGATTAACAGTAATCATCAGTGAAAAACTTCGTAGAGATGTTTCGAAAACCACAACGTTAAAAAAACTAACAACTTGTTTTTTACTCTTCAGGCGAATTGAACATTCCACTTCGTTATGCCCCGGATGAAAATCGTCATAATTTTAATTGGGGTAAAAGTTTCGGGGAGCTCTAAATTACATTTTCACTGTAACCTTTTTAAAGGGCTCTTTTTTAAATAACGGCGGCATTGGTATCTCAATGTTTAATTAAACCCACGTCACTGAGGACTTACGACGTTTTACAGGCTGTAGAATTTAATTTGATCGTGTTTGAATATGTTATTACGTTATTATTTTGGTCCTCTTCGTGTTTGACCCTATATTTTATAATCAGAATTGTAATTCTCGTATTTTCAAGGAATTTTCGCAGTCTCATTTAGTCACAATCTGTCAAAAATATCTCTTGTTTCCTACAATCTAATGATAGCCCAGATGAGATTGCGACTCGAATAACATTTTTTTAGTACGAGAATAGGGATGATTCCTGAGTAAAAAAATATGGTTCTACTAGTTGACCCGCGCAACTTCGTCTGCATCACAATTTACATTATTACTCCGCTCCTATTAATCTTAGCGTAATAATATATAGCCTATAGCCTTCATCGATAAACGGGCTATCTAATACTGAAAGAATTTTTCAAATCTGACCATTAGTTTCTGAGATTAGCGCGTTCAAGCAAACAAACAAACAAACAAACTCTTCAGCTTTATATATTAGTATAGATATAGATTTAGTCCGTCAGTTGGATTATCGAAAAATATAGGACACGTATTTTGCTTTATCAAATATAAAAAAATTACGAAGATAAAACGCATCTGAGATCAGGAGTGGGGGCTTGTGACGTCACTGTTCTGCGAAAAGTGTTACAAGTGACGTCACTCGACTTTTCAACGCACTGTTTCGTCTTAATTTTTGTTTGTGTGAAAAAAGAAAAAAACGTCTCCAATATTTTTTTGGAAATCAATCTGATAGACTAATTAGATTTTTTTTGTCATCAACCCTATTGGTCTATAGATAGCAAAAAAACCGGCGAACTCGCACACGAAGGTTTCCGTAACATAAATCTTAATTTTTATTTGTTGTTATAGCGGTTTAGAGGTATGCGGAACAGAGAGTAAAGTCCCGCATACCTCATTTGAAAAGGAGGATCCTCCAACCAGGCGGCTGTTGTGCCTGGCGGGCTACTGCCCGATAGTTGATATTCGGGCTGATGTATATGTTCAAATCGCACGGTAAACTCTGCTTGCGCGATGCAGGATTTCAACGTTGTAGTTCGCTGCTAGTCAGATAGATGGCGTCGCGGTTCTTTTTGTTGCGATGTTGATTTGCTCCGTAGGTTTTTCTTGTGGCGGTCTTGATGCCGCTACATCACTCCCCTCCGGAGACCGGAGGTCGATAGTGGATGAGTCGTCCATGCATCTTGAGATGCTTGCCAGGCCAGTGGAAGGTTGGTTCCAGTGAGTCGGAACCGGAAGTCGCAGAGTTCTCGGTGAGTCGGAACTATATGCGGTGCCCCAGTGAGTCGGGGTGATGAGATATCCCAGTGAGTCGGGATGATGCTGCAGGCTCCAGTGAGTCGGAACCGGATGTCGCAGAGTTCACGGTGAGTCGGAACTATATGCGGTGCCCCAGTGAGTCGGGGTGATGGGATCCCAGTGAGTCGGGATGATGCTGCAGGCTCCAGTGAGTCGGAGTGGTGCTGCTGTTGGCTCCAGTGAGTCGGAACCGGTAGTCGCAGAGTTCACAGTGAGTCGGAACTGTATGCGATGCCCCAGTGAGTCGGGGTGAAGATAGAGGCTGAGGATGCTGAACAGGAATGCGCGGCTGCTGCATGCTGGTGGTCAGGATATCCGTAGAAGCCGTGGGTACTGGCTGGCTGTATGACTCGCTGCTCGAGAGCTTGAGGTCACGATGAGGAGAAGTGATGATGACGTCACGCTGAAGTAGTTGCACGAAGGCTGCGCTGACGTTCAATGTCGAGGGTCACCAGTTTGGGGATATGCGGAACAGAGAGTAAAGTCCCGCATACCTCATTTGAAAAGGAGGATCCTCCGACCAGGCGGCTGTTGAGCCTGGCGGGCTACTGCCCGATAGTTGATATTCGGGCTGATGTATATGTTCAAATCGCACGGTAAACTCTGCTTGCGCGATGCAGGATTTCAACGTTGTAGTTCGCTGCTAGTCAGATAGATGGCGTCGCGGTTCTTTTTGTTGCGATGTTGATTTGCTCCGTAGGTTTTTCTTGTGGCGGTCTTGATGCCGCTACAGCGGCAATAGAAATACACAATCTGTGAAAATTTCAACTGTCTACCTATTACGGTTCTTGAGATACAGCCCGCTGACAGACAGACGGATGGATGGACAGCGGAGGCTTAGTAATAGGGTTCCGTAGGTTACACTTCGTGTACGGAACCCTAAAAACAGGAACAAGCAACAATAAGTTCGTTTTTGTATAATATTTATAACTGTGCATTAAGTTTTATCTAATAAATAAATGAGATAAATTATCGCATTTATTAACTTAATCCAACTATATTATTAACTTTATTGATCTTTACATAAATTCAGCGATAGAACAATGAGAACTTACAACAATACCGCTGAGTTACTTAAATGGGAAAAATTCCTCGCACTACACAAACAACAAAACTTGTAATTATTTTATCCACACAATGCATGGCACTTGAATATTTTCGAATAGTTTGTTTCAAGTCGAATACAGTTAATCTTTCGAGGCTGAACTTTTACTCTTCGATCGACGCGTGGGGAATTGAAAATGTAACGTGAAACTGAAATTGATAGAATTTCGTTCAATATTTTCGTTGAAAGGAAATAAAAGTGGCTTTTGTTCAAAGCGTTTTTTAAATAAATTGGTTTTGCAGAATGGTACCAAAGGCTTACGTAAGTATTTATTTACACAGGAAATTCAACGTGTGCACGAAAAACGATTATTGCGATCATAAAGACAGACAGGTGGGATACGACATTCCGACAACACACGGCTAAAGATTTCTCTAAAGATAGAACAACTTCCATGAAACACAGTCGTCGCATTATCTCGACGAGTCTATATTGTTTGGATAAAAATTTACTCTTTTACTTTCTTTTAAAGTTTACAAATATTATTGGCGACATTTAGCGGACGCCTATGTCCAGCAGTGGACGTCTTTCGGCTGATATGATGATGATGGTGAATAGGTGATGATTTAACACTATCGCAAATAGCAGTACGAACATACGTACGTACGTTTAAGTAAAACTACAGGATTCTCAAAATAGAAATCTATTAACATATTACATCTCTGCTCACTAACACTAACATACACAGTAATCATGTTTTTTTTTTGTTATGTGTTTGCTCTTGACTCTAGTCTAGGTCAGAGATGACAGAGACAAAGTCTACGATGGAGCGAGCTTACCCAGAAGGAGCCTGTTCACTCTAACTTTGAAGAGATTAGGGTTGTAAGCGTTTAGAAACACAGACGCAGGCAGAGAATAATATCCATACATCATCAGAATCTGCTACAGATACTACAGAAACAGTTTAGACTGAAATTAATTTTCATCTAGCGTGATTTCAAACCACGTAAAAGGCTGTAGAACTACGAGTACTACAGCCCGTGAGAGTAACTACTCTCGCGGTACAAAAGCGACTACCTACTCAAATGTCCGGGAAGCGTAATTGAGTTTCCTAATACTGTACGTCCCCTTTGAGGAGATAAGTACTGAAAAATGTATCTGTTATCTCAATCAATGAAACTGTACTTGCACTGAGAGCACA
Organism: Lacanobia oleracea; assembly: GCA_950371165.1. NCBI lineage: Eukaryota > Metazoa > Arthropoda > Insecta > Lepidoptera > Noctuidae > Lacanobia > Lacanobia oleracea. Next base: position 17,739,925 of record OX493396.1, read on the forward strand.
ATGTGTGTGTGTTTGCACACTTGTGCACTGGCCTCATGTCTGCTATTACAATAGTGTCAGAATGGTCTATCATTGGTTTCATAATTGTTAATTTTGACAAGTTTGGTAATCTACTAATATAAAAGCGTCATTATGACTTTCCAATGGTCAACCACTGACACTTCATTGAAAGAAATTGCATAGAATGGTAATCTCATACAAAATGACAAATGGATAAATAATATGTAAAAATATTTATATAGAAAAGAAATCTGGCATAACTTAATGTTCAAATTTAGTAGTAGTTTTTTTTTTTACTATTAATAGGCACGCGCTTGACCACCATCTCACCTGATAGTAAGCGATGATGTGGTCGAAGATGAAAATCATTTCTACTAACGGGTTTTATAATAATGTCAATACAAAAAAGTCTTTCTACGACGATTCTATTACGAGACCATTGATCGACCATTATGAATTAGTAGATTACGAACTTTTAGGAAAATGACAATGGGATCGTGTGGGAATGACGAATTTATAAGAAATAGCAGACTTGGGGCCCAGAGGTCCCGCACCGTTGGTTAGTCTTCGTTGAGATTGGCCGCCATGGCCGAAATCGGTCAGGAGGACTATAAATGACATAGTTATTGAACAAAATAGGTTATTGTACCACTGATTATATTAAAAACAGGCTTGCTTTGGCTGGGAAATCAGTCAGAGTCAAAGTTCTTTATACTACTCCAGTGAATTTAAGCATGTTATAAGCGTGTTGGTGGAGTAAGCGCCTCATGCCTGTTGTAACACAGATTAATTCCTATTGCGGGAGTGGGTCTTTCGCTACCCTCCACTGTAACGGGCATAGTCATTTTTTTGAATAAATTCAATTTCAATAGTTGATAGAATAGTAAATTACTTACACTCAAATTACAAAATAATAGACAACAAGTTGTTGATGTAATTGCCATTTTCCTGTGAATTATCGTACTTCTGGGAAGTAGAGTATTCGGGAAATCAATTACGTGTCCGGAATTGTCGGAAATATGAATTTCAATCTACGTCTATGTTTCAGAAACTTTGCCTATTATGTAACATGTAATGTAGATAGAGTTTTGAAGTGTTCTTTGTAAGTGGCTGTGCAGGAATTAAACGGTACGTTTTCAAAAGTTGCTTTTCACGTACGAGTCCTCGTGCTTTATCTTCTTTGCGTGAACTTTCTATGTGAGATTAGATTCTGTATCGTAAAAATAATTAATAGTCAGATTAGCGGGTCTTATATACATATAAGACCCGCTAATCTGACTGGAATAGCCTGTAGGCTGCTATATCCAGGGTGTAAAGAAATAAGACATAGATGCACAAACGAATACTTACCATAGATTCAGTATATAATCATGTTAGTACAGAATCAGCCGGTCTACTCTATAGATATCACATCGTAAAAACTTAGATGGAGAGAGTGAGCTTGAAGTGAACTGTCATTCACCTTGATTGGATGGGTTGACAGCTTACTTCAAGTTCATTTCACGGTGAGACTTTTATAAAATACTTACTTACTTTTTTACTGTAAATACCTCAAATACCTAGCTCCTTCTGGAAATTTATATTATAAAATAGTACCGGAGTAAATACCTTGCTCAAATAGCTCCTTCTAGTAATAAATTGCTCAGTATAATCATTTTTAGGGTTCTTTACCCAAAGGGTAACCAACCCTATTTCTAAGCCTCCGCTGTCCATCCGTCTTTCTGTCAGCGGTCTGTATCTCAAGAATCGTATTATAGGTAGACAGTTGATTTTTTTTGCTATTGTCGCTATAACAACAAATAATAAAATTTATGTTTATGGTACAGAACCCTTCCTGTGCGAGTCCGACTCGCACTTCGCCGGTTTTTAATTATGTAGCCTTTACGTAAACGTGACGTCATGTCTAAGTGCAAGGTGCTTGTTTAATAGAACCACAGCTTAAGACAATAATAAACTTTGGTGTAAAGACGGTAATGTAACGTAAACCTTGAATTACACTGCGAGTGCGACACTATTCACTCAGCGTGCTCTTGTTTGAGCTAACAAATGTGTATGTTTACGTTAATTTATTCTAGTGAAGGTATGAAAACAAATTGCTGCAGAAGTGTACCACTTTGAGCTTGAAAGGTTATCACTATAATCATTTAGCTTTATCAGCTGGTGAAACATAAAATAATGCAAAACTTAAAACTGATTCATTGTTCTTAACATTAAAAACATATTATACCATAGGATGATAGGACCAATACTGAAATCACGAAAAAAAGGTCATCTCATTTGTTTAGTAGGTGTATTATTTTTCGTGTTATGATAATTTGAATGGTGGTTGTTTTTTCTCGTTTTATAATATAAACTAGTTGACCCACGCAACTTTGTCTGCGTCACAATTTTTATTACTGCTCCGCTCCTTTTAGTCATAGCGTGATAATGTATGGAAAAACGGAACCTTTATCGTCGAACATCTATCGTTCTGAGTCAGTCTATCACTTTGAAATTAAGTCTGGTGTACACGGGTAGAATAAACTGTATTATAGTATCACTAATTGACCCGCACAACTTCGTCTGCTCCGCTCCTATTTGTCTTAGCGTGATGATATATATAGCCTATAGCCTTCCTCTATAAATGGGCTAACTAACACTGAAATAATTTTTCAAATCGAACCAGTAGTTCCTGAGATTAGCGCGTTCAAGTAAACAAACAAACAAACAAACTCTTCAGCTTTATATATTATATAGTATAGTTAAAACTCGGGTATAATATAAATTATTCGCAATGGTGTGTAAAAGAACCTAATTTCAATTTTTGCGTTATTTCTGTTACACTCTGTATTGAAAAGAACCGTTTCTCCTAGAAGATGGATCAGCGATCTGATGAGGACCGTTCGAATCCGAAAGAAGAAAGAACCAGACAGTGTGACTACGCCTGATAGAGGCATATGACAGCGGTGAAATTTCATCTGAAATTATCATAATTATAATTGTCACATAATTAGGTATCCATGCACTGATTATAAACGATTCCAGCAAACCTGTGCCACATAAACCAATTAAAATTATCGGTAATTATTCTGTACTGCGTATTTCGAAACAAATTCAGCTGGTGAATGAGGATTAAATTCCACGAATCCAGCCATTGTTTGCGAAGCCTCGGAGCCTCCACGTGCAACGTACAGTGTCAAAAACAAAGCGAGGCTATTCACATAGACTGACATCACAACACATAGACAGGTTCACGGAATTTTTCACAATTTCGTATTTCGACGCTTTCAAAACGAATTGTTTTCAAGGTTTTAATATTGTGTCCAGCTTTATATTTTGCTAAGACCTGAATTTTTGACAGACAAATGGTTTTATTCTGCGACATACCTTCAATTTTATGGTTGTTTTGAAGATTTTCCATTGAAAATCACTGTCTTTAGGTTTATAAGAAAAAAGATCGGTACGTTATTACTAAGCCCCCACTGTCCGACCGTCCGTTTGTCAGCGGGCCGCGTCTCATGAACTGATATCATGCTCATGAATAGGTAGACAGCTGAAATTTTCACAATATGTATTTGTATCGTCGCCACATCAACAAAAAATGAAATGAAAAATTAAAGTCGGCCCCATACCAACATTCACTGATAAAAAGCGACCTAAATAACATTATCCCTGAATACCATAGGCACTAAGCTTATTTCGACATAAATACTAATTAATATCGAAAAAACACGTTTTCTGAATGATTTCGGGAGTGAAATTGCGATAGAAACCTTGTGAGTAGCATGTAAACACGAGGGTTAAAACCAGTTACAGGAATAATATTATTGTGGATATAATATCTGCTCGAATGCGATACACTTGTCACAATCTAGGCGCGGTGTCGCGCACAGGTTTTGTCTAACCATCTAATTAATGGCGGTATTTCTGTCCCGCGTAAATAATGAGTGGAACCAGCGGGTGAACATTGCATGTAATCTCTAAAATAAACCGGTAAGAATCTCAAACAGCTGAAGATTTCTCGTTAGGGAATTAAATGAGCAAAATGTTAAGAGAACCGATTTGTTTGTTACGTGTTATGTTTGCGATTGTTATTGGTCGTTGTAGCAAAAAGGTTTTTTTTTTTAAGTGAAAAATGGGAGCTAAAGTTCAATGTATATCTCCGTGATTATCGACTTCAGTGAAAAAAGGATTGAGATCTAAATGGGAACCAAGTTCTTTAGATAATCCTGAAAAAAGGTAAATGTAGGTTCAAGATTCAAGTTAGCTAGTTTTTACATAGGTGCATGTTACCTTATATTTGGCTCTACTTATAATCTTTATGTTATACAAAGCAAGGAACACATTTTATATCTTACTCTTCTAAAATTTTGGTTTGCTAGTGAGAACTAGCTGCGTTGCCAGTTCCTTTTTTCTTTGAACTATTGGCTGGACACGCTGCCGAGTGTCTAGATAGCTGTAAATATTTCTGTTTTAATTAATTTGTCAATACTGAATGTAATATTACGCTAGTGCATCATATGATAACACGTTTCTTGTATGAAAGTTATTATATTTTTATTATTTGTTTTCATGGTGGAAATAGAAATAAACAATCTATGAAAACGGAAACTGTCTGTCTTCGGTCATGAGATGCAGCCTGTTGATACACAGATGGACAGACAGTGGAGGTGCAGTACTTACTAGAGGTCATGTGGTTCTGTCTGGTTACTAGTGTTTCATCATTTAGGAAAAGGAATCCTAAAAGCACATCAAATTCTATAATAATATTCCTTTTGAATTTTGATTTAGTAGAATATTATTGCCTTTAGTGTGGGACGCAACCTGTGTCGATACTCTTGCGCCATCCCATCTTCCTAGTTCATCGTGTTGTGCTGGCGCTGCCGCTTCGGCTGCGGAAAACCTCAAGCGGCGGAAATATAGTAACCTTATTGGTAATTATATTTTCGAGGGGTTTGGGGTTGAAACCCTCGGACCGTGGAGCCCTTGTGCTCACAGCCTTTTCAAAGAAATTTCATAACGGCTGGTTGACACTTCCCGTGACCCAAGAGCTGGCTTTTACTTTGGGCAGAGATTAAGCATTGCCATTCAACGTGGCAATGCCGCCAGTCTCTTGGGCACATTACCAGCTGACAGCGTTGAGGATGAATTTTTTGATGCTATATTTTAGTTTGTTTTTAGTTTAGTGTATATGGTCTATATGCAATTCTGAGTATTTTCATTGTAGAATATTTTCCTTTAATTTTTTAACCTTAACAATATAATATAAGCGCAATGGGTCAGGACCGACCTGCGTATCGATCACCCGTCACGGTGACATGGCCGGTCTATTTTAATAGAGGACGTTTATAGAATGACATGAATCCGACGTGAACTGACAGCAGCAATTAGTCAAATCATTTACGGTTACTATTGACGCTTGGTAATTCATCTATTTATTTCTGGTAGGTATTCAATATCACTAATAGGTATTAATCTGCAACATGCCAGGAGCATGCTCTCAGTTTTTTCGGACATACCTATAAAATGCGTTTACGTAAGTATTTTCTAGAAAGGCTTATATACTAGGCTCAAGGTAGAGCACGCAATTGAGAAGGATGTTGGAGGAAGTGTGAATCCAGCTGTCCATTACAAATAACAGCATAACTTGCAGACGCGATGTGGTTGCGATTCTCATCAGTGAGATACGAAGATAGAAACAAGGATTGTTAGGAGAAAATAGAAAAGTTTTAGAGAGCTTTTCAAGATAGCTTTTATATACAGAGCTCTCCATTTTTGCAGTAGCTTAGTTATTACAAAAAAAAATATCTTTTGTTTCTCGATAAGCTATTAGATATAAGCAAAGCTTTGAGTAATAAGTTATATGTAAACCGTATATGCCTAGCCTTTTTGCAACCATCTTAGAGTCGGTTTCTAGTCTATCCGGATGCAGTTGAATAGGAGTATTTTACAGTCATGAAACGACTGCTTATCAACCTAGTTACGAACCAACTTCGGCAAGCGTTGCTTAAACATGAAGATTGTCATGTGCAGCCACCATATTATTTCAACAGAAAAGATTAAATTCCTTTAAACAATACGCTGACGCATCTTAAGTAGTATAGGTCGCAAGAGGGTCGGGTAGACTTTCACTAATCTTACGACTTTGACTTCCAAAAGTAGCTCCAGGATTATCTAATGTCGAACGTGGGAGTTAGGAGTTTCCAAAAGCGTCTTCATTGTTATATTTGTGTAGATAAGTACGGCCTTTCTCTTCAAAGTTGAACTGTGTGGGTAGTCGTGTGGAACTGTGTGTAACGATTGAGAGTTATATTTGGCTTCAGTGTACGACATCCGAAGGTAGTTAACTAAAATAACATTTCCGAATTCGTGTCTTGAATTTTTGGGTACCTGAAGAAATTCAGGGATTAGTAGTCCCAGAGTTCATTAATGACTCCCACACGCAGGCAACAGAAAAGATATCTAGTACTGGAAGGGCGCCATTTTTATACCCAATTTGTGTTCTAGTTTTGTAACCACTCACAAAACGCCCACGATACAATATTTCTACATATTCTTATGATGCTAACACTTGACATGAGAAGAAATATTCTCGGACGTTATTTTACTTCAAAATTAAACCATCCATATGATCTTGCCCAAAACGTAAACCTAAAATTTTAAGGTTTACGTTTTACGTTTTCTAGCACATATCTGTGGCACACCAAATATGGACAGTGAAGCTACAGCAGATGTCGTGAGTTCGATTCCCGGGAGGCTACAATACATTTGTCACTGTATGCCGCTGAGACTCAGATTGTGTGCCAACTGACGGCAAACTGACAGTCCATAGTTCACGAGTGTGTTAACACTGGAAGTAATGTAGTTTTTGTTTGTATTGTTGGTTGAATAATGGCAGGGTTTTAGAAGATACGCCGTTGCAGCTATAAAAAGGTTCTCAAGAACCTTATTATCACGCTATTCATTTAGGAATTTAGCGATTCTTACAATCCTTGGTGGCACCAGGTTATTGAAAACACCGTAAGTTTATAACAAATCGCGTAACATTATAAACTCTTTCTTCTTGATAAGACATTTATATGATAGAAAATACCTATTGTGTTAACATCTTCACAATATATAGAGAAACTAGCTGACCCGTGAAACATTTTTCATGCTTACTCCGCTCCTATTAATCTTACCGTAATGTTATATAGCTTAAAGCTTTCCTCGATAAATGAACTACCCAACACTAAAATATTTTTTCAATTCGAACTAGTAGTTCTTGAGATTGGCGTGTACAACCAAACAGACAAACAAAAAAATATTAGTATAGAATAGATTAAGTTTACGTTGTGGGCAAAAACCCGGTGACATCAAATTATTAGGTTGAACATACATTTCAGTAATAACAAAAATTTAATCTGTTTTCATACAAAACTCCAACGTAGACTTTGTCTCTGTCATCTGTGAACTAGACTAGAGACAAGAGCAAACCCATCACTAATAAAGAATAAAAAAAGAACATTTCTTTGGAATCTGCGTCATGGTCAACTAATGAAAGTGAGCTGATACTATCATCAACTAATCACAATAGTACGAGTATCTGGAGTCCAAGTATTATTACTTTTATCTCACATTCATCATCATCATCATTTCAGCCGAAAGACGTCTACTACTGGACATAGGCCTCCCCCAAGATGGGGGGGTTTGCCATAATCGCCACGCTTGGCATGGGTTGGCGATCGCAGTGGAGTTGGTGTTGAGTTTTGCAGAGAACGCTGCTGCCCAGTCTCTGGCGAGTCCCTTATCTCACATTGTTTTAATTGAATTCCCTGTTAAAAATAAAAAAAATAACATCGTTTAACAGTTATACTTTATTAAGACCTATCAGCTACACTTTATTTTATTTTCCCTCAACCTAATAAAAATATAGGCAAAAGCCCGGTCATACGTTACGATCTCTAATTAATTTATCTACCAAAATAACGTCACAAAAAAATTCAGCTTCGTTTATTTTAGATCTCGTTATAAAATTCAGGTAATAACTTTAGTACAAAATATGATTGTAAATACAGCATTTTCCTTTTTTCTCTATAACGAGTTATAGGTTCAGTTTACAAATTTACGCATGTTGTATAAAATGTTTTATGTACCAAGTCGTGAGTACTCGTGAGTCTCTTACGTTGATGTCTGAACAAATCGTAAGTCGATCTTATTTGTAAAAAGTTTTTAATGTCTCGTATTTTGAAAGCAAGACAAATAAAAAATCAAATGTAACCCCACGCCGAACGTTTCAAATATTTCCGTTTTTTCATTTGTTTGTTTCTTTGTTAGCGGAATGTACATCCTCATTAACCGTAATTAGTAGGTAGATAGTTAAGGGCTGCGGAATCTGTTCGAAAGGGGTGCCGTAGCCTTGGAACACAAAGGGCACCAGGAGGAACACGGATGGGTTTTAGTCAGTAAGAGTCTGACACTCCCTCTTGCTTTACCCAGAGCGGGAGGAGTCATTTGATGATTTCCCATCCTTAAAAAAACAAAAAAAGATAGTTCAGAGGTAGATTAACACAGTGTAGGTACATCTATCTCTATTGCCGCTAAAACAATAAAAAACAAAAAGTTAAAGGATCTCGGTATATGATACGAAAGTTTACGAATCCTTTCGTTTGCGAGTCCGACTCGCACTATTTACCGGATTTTTATTATTATTATTACTATTTATCTCGTTTATTATTTAAAGATTCCAAGAATTTTATAAAACAAAGAGGGTGAGCATCTCTTCCAGACATAAAAACCTAACAAGTGGACCTAAGCGGCTGTGACTGCGGAGCAGGACCGGCATTTAGCCAAGCATTTTATCGAGGATGTAATCTTCCAGTTTATAATTAGCTTGTCTACATAGTTTTTTTACATAATTTTCTCTCATTCAGTCTGTAAATAGCAACTGGTATTTTATTATAAAATTAATTATTTATTTACTTAAGCTTTATGTATAGTAGTGGTACATGGGCAGGTTATTTATTCATTTTCTTATACTTATCAATTACATTTTTCAATACCTCTTAAAAAACACGAAAACACTTAAAAATATAAAAAAATAGTAGTCCGACGGTGTCGGGAGCAGGGTCCAAGCTACCGATTATTATTAATATTATTTATTTTATTTTATTAAAAAAAATACAAATATCATTCCTCCATTCTTCTAATTTGTGTTTTAGTCAGTTGCGCCCTTTCAGCTTATGGCGGCAGAAGACTTTTTCAAAGGTTCACTTCAACGTCTTTACGTCCAAAGGGCGGGTTTGGGTACAAACATAAACCCTCAGATAAACAAGGTGTAGTGCCCTAAAGTGAAAAGGGTATTCTTCAAAGTGGATAAGGTAGGTGTGTTGCCTGACGATCCGCGAGCCCAAATAGTTGAAGTACATATTTTTTATACAAATATTACGTGAACCCTTCTTAAGAGTACTGGTCCAAAATAGGCATACAAATGATTAAAGTTTGGTTGTTATCCAAATTGATTTAGATATCTTTAACATGGCTTTACTTTATAACTGTGTCTACGGTCCCATTTATATTTCGGAATTTGTTTGAAAGAGTCACCGCGGCCCTGGAACGCAAAAGGGTATTAGGAGGAACACGGATAGTTATAGTCAGTAAGATTCTGATACTCCTTTCTGCTCCACCCGAAGCGGAAGAAGTCATTTGATGATTTCACATCATCATCTGCCTAGCCTTTTCCCAACTATATTGGGGTCGGCTTCCAGTCAAACCAGATTCAGCTAAATACCAGTGTTTTACGTGGAGCGGCTGCCTACCAGACCTCCACAACCCATTAACTGGGTAACACGGTACTTCTTGGCAAGACTGGAGTCAGATTTACTGGCTTCTGACAACCTGTAACGACTGCCAAAGATCTACAAATGACAGCCGGGACCAACGGCTTAACGTGCTTTCCGAGGCACGGAGGAAACTCGTTATGTTAAGATGGTCACCCATCCACAGACCAACCTTGGCAAGCGTTGCTTAACCTTAAAGATCGACCCGTGCGGCTGTTATTATTTAGCCACGAGCTCCTCCATTTGATGATTTCACATGCTTAAAAAAACTGGCCAAGTGCGAAGCCGGCCAGCAAGCCGAAGCTGCGGTGGTGAGCGTTAAAACTATCTGTAACGATAATTTCGCGTGGGATCGCCAGAGCCCCGCAGCGCCGGAGCCGTGACAGAAACCATGCCTGCTGCACGCTTGCTTGCATTCTGCATGTTGCATGTTCGTTTGCATGCCGAATGCTTGCTGCATGTTGCATGCCACTTACTTGCTGCATGCTGCGTGCTGCTTGCCGCATGCTTGCTGCATGCCGCATGCTTGCTGCATGCTACATGTTACATGCCGCTTGCTTGCTGCTTCCTTGCTGCATGCTTGCTGTATGCTTGTTACATGTTTGCTGCATTCATGTTGCATGCTCGCCTGCATGCTTGCTTGCATTTTGCATATTGCATGCTCGCGTGCATGTTGCATGCTTGCTTGCATTCTGCATGCTCGTTTACGTGCTGCATGTCTGCTAGTTTGCATGCTGCATGTTGAATGCCACACGATTGCTGTATGTATGTTGTATGCTGTCTACATGCTTGCAGCATTCATAGTGTATGCTTCTTTCTTCTGTCTTTTATTCCCATCGCCATTTGCCACCAATGCCGCTTCGTGGGGTTCCGTCGACCGGGTCCGAATGAAAATTTTTGCTTGACTAGAATTTACTCGCATTGTTTTTGTGACTGCGATGTTGTAATTTTATAAAAGGCATTTTGTCAAAATTTAAAACTTTCTCTCGATAAAATGTTTTTCTTGGTAACAAGTTGTATGTAAACTACTCAATATGAGGGTTAAGAACATTTTATTTGATATTGTATGATATGATGAATATCGAAACAAAGTTTATTTAGAAAAATAATCTATGATTTAAATTTATTCATACTAAGTATTCTGCGTATTGATTATTTTATGAAATGATAATAATCATAGAATAATCAATACGCAAAAATTATGTTATGTGAAACGAAATTCTGTGAAACTATCTTCTATAAAACAACGTAAAACCAAAAAAAATAATAATATACGTAACGTATTCTTATTTGGGTTACAGAAGTCCATATATTTATCAAATTTCAACAGAATCGGTTCAGTGGATCCGGAGAAAACTGGCTGTGACAGACAGGCAGAAAGACAGATAGACACCCGAGTGATCCTATAAGGGTTCCGTTTTATTTTCGAAACCCTAAAAGCAGCAGACCGCGAAGGAGATCTTCCTTACGAATTGGAAGGAAGAGGCACAACACCGTGAGCATTGGAAGGAATGGAGTGAGGCCTTTGCCCATCAGTGGGACAGCACGGGCTAGTAATAATAATAAAAACGGTCGCATTTTCGGTATCTCAGAACCGAAACCTCGTGTCATTAAAATCGTTTCGGCGTGAAAGGTGAAAGCGTAACAGACAAACTTACTTTCACATTCATAATATAAGTTAGTACTATCCAAACTCTATCACAATCTAGGGCTCGTTGACGTAATAAAGTTGCAATGATGACGTAGTGCACTTTTTTGTGTGCCTTACGTAAGCCACAGTTTTAATGACGTTTAGGGTCAAGTCACACCGAGATGGCAGCGAAGCGGCGAGCAGTTTCAGTGTCATATAATTTTAAACTTTATCTTCGTTACTATAACACATATTATCGCGGGAGTCGTCGGAAAGCTCGCGGCGCCGCGGGCGGCCGCGCGACCTTTTCAAGTTTCTCAAGCGATCAAGCGATACTATGTGTTACTGTGATGAGGATTAAGTTTAAAATTATATGACACTGAAACTGCTCGCCGCTTCGCTGCCATCTCGGTTTGACTTGAGCCTTAAACATGTTTTACTTTAAATACAGCATGTTTTTTTTCTGTAAACGATAGGCTTGTGTTTGGCGACGATTTCACCTGATGGAAAGCGATGAAACAATAAATAACAATCTATACCTGAATGTTATACGTCATAACTTTTCTTAGTGTTTCTTCTTAGAGATAGGAAGCACAAGGGCGTTCTTGAGAAATAGCGGTCCAGTTGAATGTTCTTCCTAAATTTCTCTTTAATAATTACGATAGACGTGAATCAAGACGGCTATATTCTTCAACTCCATTCATGAAATCCATACGCGCCGGCCGTGCCGTTCTAATGTTATAAATGCGAAAGTTAGTCTACCTGCTGTATTTATGTCTTATCACCTGATTGGATTTGAATGAGGAGCTCGTGGCTAATTAATAACAGCCGCACGGGTCGATCTTTAAGGTTAAGCAACGCTTGCCAAGGTTGGTCTGTGGATGGGTGACCATCTTAACATACCGAGTTTCCTCCGTGCCTCGGAAAACACGTTAAGCCGTTGGTCCCGGCAGTCATTTGTAGATCTTTGTCAGTCGTTACGAATAGTCAGAAGCCAGTAAATCTGACTCCAGTCTTGCCAAGATGTACCGTGTTACCCAGTTAATGTGCTGTGGAGGTCTGGTAGGCAGCCACTCCACGTGAAACACTGGTATTCAGCTGAATCCGGATTGACTGGAAGCCGACCCCAATATAGTTGGGAAAAGGCTAGGCAGATGATGATGATGATGATCAGCTCAGCAACATGAGATGATGATTACCAGGCACAAATATCTGAATTGCGTTAGAAAGTTCATGAAAAACATTGTATGTGCCTATAAAATTTGAGGGTTGCCCTCGATTTTCATGGGATCCCATCATCAGATTCTGACATGGTGACAATGGGACCAATCGAGAGGTAAACCCTTTTCTATAGATGAATCAAACATTTTTCAAGTCGGTTCATAAATGACGGAGTTATGAGGTAACAAACATAAAAAAAAATACAACCGAATTGAGAACCTCTTCCTTTTTTTGAAGTCGGTGAATAAATGTATTCGAGTCAATTGTTCGTGATAGCACTACAACTATAGATCCGTTTGTCAATGTCACATAGGGATCACGTTCAAGCTTAGACAATACACAATAGTTTTGCTCACTAGTTCCACCCTGTCCTTCGATACCTGTAGCTCATACGATAGTTAATTAATTACCAAGTATTTATCGATTCATGGCGCTGACAGAGTGAGACGTTCATTAAGATATTAATATCTACCTTATATCAAGAAATAGGTACATATGTGTCAAATTAAGTATGAAAATTTAGGCGTTTTTTTGCGATTGCGACTGAGATGCGAATGATGCTTAGAAATGAAGACAAATTGCCATTTTCCTAGCGATAATGACTGTCAGAAATTCCACAACATATGAGTTCGACTTTAGCACATGACGTGTGACAGGGTGCGACCTGACGCACGTCATGCGCTTTGTGCGTAGACTGATAAAATTAATTTGTTCGAAAGAGTCAATGCGGCCCTAGAACACAAAAGGCATTGGGAGGAACACGGATGAGTTTTAGCCAGTAAGAGTCTGACACTCCTTCCCGCTCTGCGCAGAGCGGAAGGAGTCATATGATGACATCGCATCTTAAAAAATAATTGTGTCGTTTGACTGGTGACAGGTGAACTTTAGTTACCCGGAAAGATGACAATGAAGCCGAACTAAAGAAAAACTTGCTCTATCAAAATTGTCCGCAAACATACCACCCGCTTGACCTACTTATTGTTATGAACATAAACTTGAAACATAAGATCGCTTTTAGCAATTAGACCGCCCAATTTTACACCCTATTATTTGTAGCACTTATCGTAATTTGCTATGGTATCCAATAAAGAGTTTATGTGTATACTAGTGCCTCCCCCGCGTATTTTTTCTGCGTAGATTTAGTAGAAAGATTATTCCCCTTGTAACCCCCTAAAAATCATGTTTAGTGCTCACCTTAATCATTAACGAAAACCTTGTGCAAAAATTTCCCTTTACACATCGTAGATCTACTACAAAACCCTAAAAATCGAACTCAGGAAGCAAAACGCTAGACGTTTTAACGAGAGTAAATTTAAAACAAAGCTTTTAAAAGTAGCTAAAGCGTATTCATATTTAATTAGGGAACGAGTTTATGTTGTTCATTGTCTTCAAGACTAAGCTGGAAAGGCGTTAATTACTTTCACAATGGAATAAATAACACTCCGGTAATGAAGGAAATTTAAAACTGGAGCGTCGGTTTGCGAATTTTGATGGTATTGTTGTACATCATAATAGTATTATGTTTTGAAATGTGAGTGATGAGTATTTATATTTATGTGATTTCAAATGTGTTTTCCTCACATATAGAAGCAATCAAAGATAATATTAATACGATTTTTGTAATATATCACATGGTTTAAAAGAGTGTCCGTGGAGTTTTTTGCACGTTCTTCTCCATAGAGATCTACGCTTTGGAACGTGCAAATAGCTTCCATGTTTTTGACTGACCGACCATGACGTTTCAAAAGTGCCTGTAAATGGTTTATTTAAAATAAAATGCTATTGAATTTGAATCTGAATTAATCAGAGATAAATAAACTGGGTACAGGATGACGAGATGATAATGAGGAGTCATAACTAGAAAAGGCATGAGCACCAAACTAATATAACGTGAACTGCGTTATGTCTACTTGTACCAATAACTTCAAAGGCACAATGTCTAAGTAAGCAGTACGAACAAAATTAATATAATCATCGTGGATACAAATCGGACATTTGTGAACAACACTACTAGAGTTCACTGGAAAAAGTAATAAAAATATTAGAAAAAATTAAAACGCAAAAATACAAGATTTTGTTTTGTGGCCGAAAACTAAAATAGCTACAGTTTACAGGTTCATTATAAGACCCTTTAGTTCATTTATTACCTGAAATTGAATTTTTTGTCGTGTATAAATGTCGAAATCACGTAGGTCTGCTTGTTGTCGTTTGCGATTTCATTTCGCATTTGAAAATCGCATCAATTTCGAACTGCGTGCTCATCCTTAACCGTTTCCGTAAACTAAATCCAACTTGCCTATACAGCTAAAAATCCTAATACTATCAACGATATCGTTCTACTCGATAGTACAACATTTTGTGAAGATAACCGGAATTTATTACAATCGGATGGGCAAAAGCCTCTACCTGGCAAGTGATAAAATCTTACTACTGCTATGAAACCCATTTGCCAAATGATAACGATAATATCTCCTGAAGACTGATCGTTATTACTGTGTATGAAGACTCTGTATAATGGACAGATTCAGGAATGATGAATAGGGTGTAATGAGGCGAAGGGAGAAGACAATGTTGAGGGGTGTTGTATTGGAACGTAACACTGAAAGTCTTAGGTAGATAAGTATGATAAGAAGATACTTTATTGTACACCAAAAATAGTTACAGAACTCTATTACTTGTACATTTTTATGGGTACAATAGGGAAGATGCAATTACAGAATTTATGAGAATGTTTTCAGTAAAATGATAAAAAAGTATAAAATAAAGGCCATTACTAAGTTTTTATTTTGGATAATATCGATTTTTAACAAAAATAATGAATTGAAGTAACGTGTAACGGAACGTATTTAAAAACAACAATCAGCGTTTAGTGAAGTATCTGCTGTTATGCCAACGAAAAGACAACCTTATGTCTTTGAGTTGGGACAGTTGTTGACCAGTGATAGACACGAGTGACGTCATCGTCCGTTTTCACGCGAACCTTTAAACTGTTGGTTTAAAAACGCAATTTTGGCAATAAATTAAAGCGTTTTCATATTTTATTTATGTGGTGGTCTATTCTAGATGGAGTTCTTTAAAATTAAAGCAAAAATGGAAATATTGCATGAAAAAATACACTTCTTTTTTTTACACGTTTGACCGTCTCACCTGGTGGTAAGCGATGATGTGGTAGAAGATGGAGCAGTCAATTGAACGAACTTTTTAAATTAAATGATGCTGGTGTTTCTTGGCTGACTACTCTGAGTAGAAACACCTAACAAAACTCAGAACTTACCGCTAGCTACCCGACATGATGGGAAGTCATTTGACGAATCTTCCCGCTCTGGACGAAGCAAAAGGTAGTGTCAGACTCTTACTGACTAAAACCCATCCGTGTTCCTCCTAGTGTCCTGTGCGGTCCAGGGCCGCGGTGACTCTTTCGAACAAAAACTGCAATCTTGGCAGGACAGGAGATACCTTGCGGTGTTTGCTGTGTTACCTACAACATTTTCAGTGACATTAAAGTATCTATTAGATATAAATCTATAAAATGCCTTTTGCTATCGCCAATTTAATTCGTAACTACCCTGAATTATCTTTATCATTTGATCGCTGACAAAATAATACTCTAATTAAAAATCTTAAAACATTTCTAAGAACAAGAAATCGTTACTAAATAACAAAACATCTTATAGAATACCAAAGTAATTCCATTTTATAATTATTCAATAAAACTTAGCAAGACAAACTGCCTTTGACAAGTGATTAGCTCAAACACAAGTCGAAGGGTTCAAGGAAATTAAAGGCCATTTTGTTTTGTTTGGATCGTCATTACCGGTTTGAAATTAATAGGGAATGGGGTGGAATGGCTTTGCTTTTTGAAGGCTGAAAGTTTTGGGATTTGTCTTATACCAGCTTCTGCCAGCGGCTTCGTCCGCATGTATTTCGGATTTTAGGCCAAGGGTAGGTACGACTACATCTTTCTGGGACAAAAAGTTGCCAATGTGACTATTTCTATCTCTGTACCAAATTTAATCTTAGATCCGTTCAATTGTTTCCGGATAACTGTTCATCCAAACATTCGCATTTATAACAGCTGATTCACATTTTTCATTAATGCTCTGCTCCTATTGGTCGTGGCGTGGTGTAAATGTGCTATCCTGAGCTATTCAAAACTAAAATATTTTTTCAATAATATCCATTAGTTTCATAAGATTAGCGTGTTCAACCAAACAAACTCTTCAGCTTTGCAATATTAGTATAGCTGATAAGCATTTTGAAGGTGTGTCAAACTATCAACAAAATTATTTTATTAAATTTAATAACACCAAAATCAGTTTTCTAAAATAACCATATCCTGATAATTAAATGCAGTACCTGACCACAGTCGCCACCCGCTCTAACTTGTCACGCTCAAAGCGTTGCATGTATTCTAGACAGCGTGTTTGCAGGACACTGAGTGAAACAGTTTCAAACAAATTTACACAAGCTTTTACTCACGACTGCGTGTGCATGGATTGCGGAAATACTGGATTGCAGCATTTCTCTTTGTTGGTTTATTATTTGTCAAGCATTTATATGATCAACAAACTATGTATAGAGGGTTGAAAATAAAATGCACAGTTAAAAGCAGAAATTAGAAAAGTAAACAGCTATGGATGCCTTTAGATCAGTAGTCATAATAGTTTTAGAATAGAATATAATGTTTTTATTTCAGACCAGAGTCCATAGGGTTAGTAACAATTTTACTTAAATTCTAGTGTTAGTAGGTACAGATACAGATAAAAATATACAATTAACATTCAGCGTGCAGCCGCATCCACCTCCGAATATCGGGGATTCCCACCGATCTGCGAATACACTGAGAAAACTGTTAGTGTTTATAAGTCCCCTTTGGCTGTTTTTATAAGTTCAATGTTAGGTACCTACTTACCATTTTTTTTTTTACTTGCCTGCGACGATGATATTGTAAAGACCAAACGCCAAAAATAATGACGGATATCGAAGATATGACAGAACTCGTTTTAATGTATTCTCCACATTCATCTAACATTTATAAAGTTCCCTCCTAGAATCTTACAATGAAGAAAACAACATTAAATGCATGGTAGACATGTTAGTTATTCAGAAACCTTTACACAAATTGTCTAATTTCAATCTCTAATGTACCCGACCATTATAGTTGGAACATCCGAGAACCCTTAATGAACGGGGTACCGTCGCCGCGGCTGAAGCTTGTCACGTAATTGCATTACACGCCTTCTAGCTAGCGTGTTTGCTGGACATGCTTCAGTGAAACACGTTTAGTTGAATTAATGTTGAAAAGGGTATCGAGAATGTGTAAAGGAATATTCTTGTGAGCGTGAAGTCTGTGTTACGCTGAAATATGCTTTGACTGGTTCTGCGAAATCTGGGCGGTGTATTGAATGAGAAGTAATATCAAAGTGATATTATTCAGTTGCAGGTTTACGTACATTTAATGTTATGTTTGTTAGTCAGTCATGGTTCTGAATAATTTAGTTATTCAAGAGCCCGAGCCGAGGGCAAGGTCGTAATGAAACCCAGAAACTGCAATGACAATTATACCCTCGTGTATCAAACGAAGTTTTTCAATAGGTACCTAATTTTACATGAAATTAAAAATTCTGTACAAAATGATTCCAATTATTATAACAATACAAATAAAAAGCACTAATTCATGAATTCGAGCATAAAAAACATCAGTTTTACCGTGTAATCGACTTCTGATTCAGTATAAATATTATTTTACCTCCGGCAATTGGCTTCCAACGCCTGGCCATACGTGATAATTACACCAATTAACTCGATTTAATACTCTGGAGAGGGATTTGATACTCTGGAATTACCGTTTACGATATCATGTTTTCACTACGTAGGTATTCATGTATATGAAATAGGTAAACCAAACTCTAAATGTTATTATATTCAACAACAGTTACTAAGATATTTGAGTGGCAGAAATCATACAGTTTGGACAAAAGTAGGAAAATAACTTTAGACATATTTCAGAACATATCATCAATGTCTACATATATAAATAAAGCTGAAGAGTTTGTTTGTTTGTTTGAACAAGCTAATCTCAGGAACCATTGGTCCAATTTGAAAAATTATTTCAAATCGGACCAGTACTTTTACTAGTATATATCATCACGCTAAGACCAACAGGAGCATAGCAGACGAAGTTGCGTAGGAGAACTAGTATGTTTATAAAAATTTTCGTTACTGGCTGATTGAGTAACTGAGTTAGTGACTGTGATAGACAACGCACGTCGTAGGAAGCTGAAATTTGGCTTGTAGCTTCCCTACACTCCATAATAATAATAGCAGTAAGAGAGGATTTTTTTTGTCAACATGAAGTGAGCTGAACATCAATAGTGTCAATTCATGCAAAAAATATGGAATGACAGCCGATTGATTCTGTAAACATGACGAAGTGAGCTGTCATTCCGTCTTGATAACAGGGGTTGACAGCTCACTCAAAAATGCACTGGCTGGTCCGATTACAATCATTTATCACAGCCACACTATTGGCAAGTGCATTTTATGATAGTTATAGTTAACTACCACGCAGACAGAAATCCCGTACAAAGTGTCATCAATATACCGAGTACAAATCTTCAAGACCAGTAACTTGGCAGTCGTTATGGAAAAGTTTGTAAGTCCATGGGCCATCATATCCTCCGGGATTAGCGACCAATCTCCGAGCGACCGAAGATACCACCAACTTTAATTAGCCGGCCGTCTTAGACATCTGTTTTCATAATTTGCAAGGCAAATATGGCTGCTGTATTTAGCTTGGCTGTCATATTGCTTTTGGTAAAGAAGCATTCACATAGCATACAGTTTCGATAAAGTGCGGTTCGACTTAGGACTTATGGTTTAGATAATTATAATAGAAATAACTGAAAATCTCTTAGGGGGCTCATGGTGCTCATCATTATGAACAGCTTTATAAACAACCCTGAATCAGGAAAAAATAGTTGCCGCAGAAAAACGCGACATTTCTATACTAACATTATTATTATTATTTTTTTAATTTATTTATTCAAAAGTAAGTACATACATATATTGATACATTTAAGTTGATGCCAACATAAACTCATTAGAGTTTTACCGTGCACCAAAATCATTGACTACATATTTCGACTAAAATATAACAACCTAAGAAGTTGGTTAGAAATAAGAAAAAAAATTAAAGCTGAAGAGTTTTTCTAATCTCAGGATCTACTGGTTTGAATTAAAAAAAACTTTTAGTGTTGGATGGCCCATTTATCGAGGAAGATTATAGGCCCTAAAGCGTGATGTTATATAGGTTATATAACATCACGCTACGACCAATAGGAGCGGAGCAATAATGACGCAGACGAAGTTGCGCGGGTCATCTAGTTTTTTTATAAAACTGCACTACTTACGGATTTCAGAAACCGTGCTTAATTCGCAAAAAGCTAAAATTACTTTAACACATTCTCATATACAAGAAAGCAATTAATTTTACTGATTTATAACTTTCAATCAGAACATTAAAAAAAAATCTAAAACACAATTTCAGTTTGTCTCCATTTACCCCTTCAACGTTAAAAATTCCGCTTCTCAAATATCTCCGAGTATTTCAAGTAATTAACTTAGTCGAAAGTGTTGCCAACACTGATCGTTAGTGGCTATTAGCCAATGGCCTCGATAGTTCGTCTCAAACCATTCTCTTTACCATTAAACTGGTCCAACTTGTTATTTTAGTATAACCAACTAGTTAATTGAACTTCGATTGGGCTGTCTGTTCGTTTATTTAGTCTGTGGTTATAACCAGACGCTTTTGAACAAAGCTTTAGTGCTCTAATGGTAAATATATAGGGCTAACTTTGAATAAATGGGATAAGTTATCCTAAGATAAATAAATTTACACGTTAGAAGACTAACAGAAATCGTACATCGCAGTCATCATCTGCATAGCCTTTTCCCAAGTATATTGGGTTCGGCTTCCAGTCAAACCGGATTCAGTTGAATACCAGTATTTTACTTGAAACAACTGTCTATCTGACCTCCACAACCTAGTAGCTGGATAACACGGTAGTTTTACAAAAAAAAACTTTAGATAAAAAAAAAGTTATATACTGAAAACTGAGCTTTGCTAGGTCTGTTCCTGCCCTTTAGGCCAGTGGTTCCGAACGTGGGGTAATTAAATCAGTTATTCTGTGGGAGTAACAAAGAACCTAATAATTAAGAACTAATCTAATTAAATAAGTCGTACGCGCGTAGTAAAAGCTAGTATTTTTATATTTAAACTATGTAGCTACGTCCCGTTTTTTCCGTGGGAATTTCGGTAACTTCTCTCTTAATGCTCTCTCACACTCTTTAAGGAACCTACATGCCAAATTTCAGCTTTCTACGACCAGTAGTTTCTGCTGTGCGTTGTCTGTCTGTCAGTGAATCAGTCAGTAACGGAAGAATTTTATATATTAGGATAGATCGCCACACAGTAAGCACAATATTGTTCGTTATTGGTGATCATGTTAGCACGATCAAACAATATCACTGTCAAATACAAAAGTTCAAAATCGCATTTCAGACATGAGTAACTGTTTTTTTAAACAGAACTTTGCAGGGATCGAACTCATAAATGTTCGCTTGCAACTACATTGCATGGTTAAAAAGTTTGTTTTTTTGTTACTTTGAAAATCAAAAGTTTTAGAATTGAGGGTTTATAATTCTGTCTAGTGTACGGATACCTACTTATATGTCAAATGTTTCATCGCATATTTATTACGATTTCGAATCACTAAATTATACTGTGTGGCGATCTATCCTGATCGCCACACAGTAAGCACAATATTGTTCGTTAATGGTGATCATGTTAGCACGATTAAACAATATCACTGTCAAAATAATACAAAAGTTCAAAATCGCATTTCAGACATGAGTAACTGATTTTTTTAAACAGAACTTTGCAGGGATCGAACTCATATGTTCGCTTGCAACTACATTGCATGGTTAAAAAGTTTTTTTTTTTTGTTACTTTGAAAATCAAAAGTTTTAGAATTGAGGGTTTATAATTCTGTCTAGTGTACGGATACCTACTTATATGTCAAATGTTTCATCGCATATTTATTACGATTTCGAATCACTAAATTATACTGTGTGGCGATCTATCCTGATCGCCACACAGTAAGCACAATATTGTTCGTTAATGGTGATCATGTTAGCACGATTAAACAATATCACTGTCAAAATAATACAAAAGTTCAAAATCGCATTTCAGACATGAGTAACTGTTTTTTTTAAACAGAACTTTGCAGGGATCGAACTCATATGTTCGCTTGCAACTACATTGCATAGTTAAAAAGTTTGTTTTTTTGTTACTTTGAAAATCAAAAGTTTTAGAATTGAGGGTTTATAATTCTGTCTAGTGTACGGATACCTACTTATATGTCAAATGTTTCATCGCATATTTATTACGATTTCGAATCACTAAATTATACTGTGTGGCGATCTATCCTGATCGCCACACAGTAAGCACAATATTGTTCGTTAATGGTGATCATGTTAGCACGATTAAACAATATCACTGTCAAAATAATACAAAAGTTCAAAATCGCATTTCAGACATGAGTAACTGATTTTTTTAAACAGAACTTTGCAGGGATCGAACTCATATGTTCGCTTGCAACTACATTGCATGGTTAAAAAGGTTTTTTTTTTTTGTTACTTTGAAAATCAAAAGTTTTAGAATTGGAAGTTTATAATTCTGTCTAGTGTACGGATACCTACTTATATGTCAAATGTTTCATCGCATATTTATTACGATTTCGAATCACTAAATTATACTGTACTGTGTGGCGATCAGGATAGATCACCACACAGTAAGCACAATATTGTTCGTTAATGGTGATCATGTTAGCACGATTAAACAATATCACTGTCAAATACAAAAGTTCAAAATCGCATTTCAGACATGAGTAGCAATATTTTGGCATCCGTTACATCTGATATTAAAGAAAGATCTATATTTGCGGTCGGGGTTAAAATCGGTTTTCCTAACAGGTCACAGGGGTAACAATATTGAAAACGTTAGGAACCGCTGCTTTAGGCTCATACTACCTAGATTTACAAATGTTGTATTCGAATTACTGAATTATACTGAAACGCAGCAAAAAATAGTCTTGGTATGGTAGGCTTGAGTAGATATTTCATATCGAGTTCCAGGATCGAAGAGTAGGTGTTTTTATGACGTCAAGTCTTGAAAGAAAACATTTACCTTTTACATAAAATAAGTAAGTAGGAACGTGATGTCTGCCACTCAATAAAATCTCTTGATATTCCAAGCCTGAATATACTCAGAAATAAAAATAAATGTTGGTACTTACTTTTAAAAGTATTTTTTATGATGAGCACGTTCTTCTTGTCATTTGATTTCGTACATTTTTACAGCTTTCACGACAACACGCTTCAGGGAGTCAAATTTCAATATCTTGAGTGATCACGCAAACAGATTTTATTTAGGGAATATTTTTTTTTTAGTAACGGAGGCGCGTGGGGAGTGGCGTTAGTGGGGTGGTGTGTAGTTTTAAATTACTGTTTGTTTTACCTACTTTGCATTTTCGTGAATTATATTAAATAATATGCTCAGTTATAGTTTATACTTATTTTTATAGTATAGTACTCAGAGAACATCAAAAACATGTAATTTAACTGCTTTTTTTTAAACAGATCTTTGCAGGGATCGAACTCATATGTTCGCTTGCAACTACATTGCATAGTTAAAAAGTTTTTTTTTTTTTGTTAATTTGAAAATCAAAAGTTTTTGAATTGCAACTTATCATTCTGTCTAGTGTACGGATACCTACTTTTATGTCAAATGTTTCATAGCATGTTCATTAGAGGTTTCGTCAAACGTGACGCGACAATATCACAATACGACACGACGAACATTTTTGTTTTTGTTTTTATTATTATAACAATTTCATGAGAACGTGTACTTTTATAGTCACATCCCGACTGTCTGCAAGCCATAAGTAACAATAAGTATAGAATCGCATTTTTGATTTAATTTGTTTGCAGGTACCTCGACCTACCTGTTTAAAAGGTCCTATTAGTTTACGCCTGCACCGCGGGCGGCCAGAAATTAATTTTCTAGGCCCGAACCACATGAAAACATAATACAATATGCCTGCCATGATATAATTTACTTTTTATTATTGATGGAATTGACCTTTAGGCCCTTGCTTGGTTTCATTTATATTAAATTTTCGCAGGAGATTTTCTTTCTTAGAAAAGCATTATTAACATATTTTTTTTAGAAATTACTGCAAATGAAGAGAGTGAACAAAAGAGAGAAAAAGAAATCTCTAAAAAGTATATGTCAATTATGCTTTTTGCACGCAACACCATACACTGTTATGATGATGATGATCAATGCTTTTTGTAGTACTGAAAATGTACACATCTTTAACATTTTTAAGTTTTCAGTAAAGTTACGATTTTCATCATTTTAGCCGAAAATGTCCATTGCTGAACATACTACTCTGTCAATAAAGTACCGGGAAAAGATCAATAATACACAAAATGTCTGTTATTCATCCAAATTTATTTTATCACCTTCAAAGTATGCTCCTTTAGAAACGATACACTTGCGCCAACGAATAATCCATT
The DNA here is from genome assembly GCA_950371165.1 of Lacanobia oleracea. NCBI lineage: Eukaryota > Metazoa > Arthropoda > Insecta > Lepidoptera > Noctuidae > Lacanobia > Lacanobia oleracea. Next base: position 17,764,216 of record OX493396.1, read on the forward strand.
CATCAAAACATTTTTTAAACGCTGCTTCCGGAATTGAGTTCAGTTCTCGCCGCGAATTCTCCTTTATGTCTTCTATCGATTGAAAACGGTTCAGTTGGAAGGCGCCACTCCGAAGCTTGTTGACTAGTTTGCATGTCAAACTCGTAAACCCACGTCTCGTCACCAGTAACAATGCGTTTCATGAATGTTGGGTCCGAACTGACTCGTTCTAGCATGTCCTCAGCGACTTTCATGCGATTGAGTTTTTGGAGAAAATTCAGATCTTTTGGGACTAGCCGAGCAGCAACATGTTTCATACCCAAATGATTAGTTAAAATGGTACGGATCGACTCGTGAGATACAGAAAGTTCGGCGGCTATCTCTCTCAGAGTTGAATGGGGATTTTCAGTCACTATTTCCTTCACTTTTGCGATGTTAACTTCAGTTGCAGACGTTGACGGCCTACCAGAGCGAGGCAAATCTTCCATCACATCTCGACCGCTTTTGAACGCTTTGAACCACTCATAAGCACGAGTTTTTGATAAAGTCGATTCACCGTAAGCCTTCTGTAACATTTTCAGTGACTCCGAACACGAAATTCCATTGGCGATGCAAAATTTAAGACAAACTCTTTGTTCGATATTATTGTCCATTATGAAATTCGCAATACACACTATATATGATATTACTAAAACCTGCACTGTATTTAATATAAATAACAGATGCAACTCAAATTCCGCGCCAAAATGGAGAACAGTTGTGCCAATCTAACAACTACAAAAAAAAACAAAAATTTGAATTTGGAACCATAAACAAATCATCCATTCCCGATACTTTTTTGACTGAATGTATTAATCAATCCTATGCATCCAGCGGACCCCCACCGTCTTCATCAAGTCACAGATCCACTTTGTGGAAGGCCCCCAACACAGTGAATCCTAGCTAATATCATCTATACAGCGAAACCTTTGGAATAACGCGACGGAGGAGTATGATATTTAGCACAATTAAAGTTTATATAGAATAGGAGTACAGATAGATGATAGATGGTAGATGGTAGAGCGGACAAATTTGACCTTAAGCGTTGTCTCCCAGTGGGGTGATGACAATCTGGTCATTTTTAACGCCACCAAAAAACATGCGTGTCTTTTTACCGCAAAAAGGAGCCGTTTTGACCAAGCTCCTACTTTTCGGGGTACATCTGTTCCTGTGACTGATCGGCTCGAGCTCCTAGGCATGGAGTTGGCATCCAGTCTCAACTTTGGCGCCACCATCGAGTACAAAGCGCAAACTGCGGCCAAGAAGCTGGGCATCCTAAATAGGGTGAAGCGATACTTTAGGCCTGGACAGCTTTTAGCCCTTTACAAAGCACAAGTCCGATCGTATTGTATTAGATTTAATAATATAATAATATTGTGGAGTATTGTAGCCACCTTTGGGATGGCACAGCTAAGTATGAGCTTGCCGCGCTTGACTCGGTGGAATGCAGGGCTAAGAGGCTCATCGGCGACGTAAAACTGGTGGATGCCAAGCTACAAAGCTTGGCTCATCGCCGTAAGGTTGCCTGCTTGTCGGTCTTCTACAGATTGTACTTCGGTGAGTGTGCCCAAGAACTCCACGACCTCATCCCACCGGCCCTCTTCTACCATCGGACATCCAGACGCACTACATCTTACCATCCCTACCTTGTAGCCATTCCACCAATTCGCACTAAGCGTTTTCAAACGTCTTTTATAATGCGCACAGCAAAGGAGTGGAACTAATTTCTTCAAAGTTAGAGTGAACAGGCTCCTTCTGGGTAAGCATGCTCCATCGTAGACTTTGTCTCTGTCATCTCTGACATAGACTAGAGTCATTTGCAAACCCATTACAAACAAATAAAAAGATAGCTTATATTTTATTAAATTAAAGTTTATTTACCTATATCTATACTGATATATAAAGCTGAAGAGTTTGTTTGTTTGCTTGCTTGAACGCGCTAAACTCAGGAACGGTCCGATTTGAAAAATTATTTCAGTGTTAGATAGCCCATTTATCGAGGAAGGTTATGGGCTATATATCATCACGCTTAGACCAGTAGGAGCGGAGCAGTAATAAAAATTGTGACGCAGACGAAGTTCTGAACTAGTGAACAATATTTTTTTAAAAACTATATCGAATTTCGACTACTGTACATTGTTGTAGCGTTAACATAGTTACCTGTTCACGTCTTACCGCTTAACGGTTTTGGAAACTTGGCACACCGGTAGATCATTTCCTCCAATAGGATATTGGACTTCGATTTACGATCTTTTTATCCCGGGAATATAGGTCTCGCGGGAAAATATTTTATTTTCACGCCAGCGAAACCGTCAGTGAAAGTTACTGACAAAAAAAACACATTTTCAAATAATACAAAAGCTGAAACTGGTGACCAACGCTACAGTATGTTCACTGTGTTTAAAATTCTACGTATTGCAAGCTGCGTGTGGTATGTGCATACCGTGATAACATTTCATACATTACATTTTCTGAAAAACCATTGTGTGTAGTAAAATGCGTGTGATATGAATGTGAATTTGAATTACATAGATATTTTAACTTTTAAATGAGATTCTCTGGTTAGGTTTTTTGTTACTAGGTCAAATAGTTCTTATAATAAATAAGACTTTATGAATATGATCCGCAAGGAGTTTGAAATAATTCGGTGTCCATTAGTCAATCATGACGATTAAATTAATTAAATGGTGAGACAAAGGCAAATAGAGTAAACCCATTACAAATAAAAAAAAAATATTTTGTAATAGAATAAGTCCTGAATTAACAACAAAAATGCAATACGAATTCAGAAGCAGTAAATTTTTCACGTCAATTTTTGTCCATTTTTCATTGTGAAAAAATGGTCTCATTTCGATTTAAAGATATTTATTTTCCGAAAGAACAAATTACAGTTAACTCAGATAAAACTTAAATATTTCAATAAGTTGACATATATTACTTTATTCAAGTTGTTTAAGAGATTGGATACATTATTTTAACTTGAGCATTCAAATAAATTTGATTAAAATCCAAAAAGTTTTTACAAAACTCTTGTGTCCAATATAAAATTCCTTAGGCTTTTTAAATATTGATATATGCACTATTGTACACTCTCCGACCTTTTTAGGTGAATAATTGATTGCCATTGAGTGTAATTCCAGTGAGTTTTACCTAGCTCTTGATACCTACCTACATACAATAGGGTTGTCTACTGAAAAAATCGAATTAATCACTCAGTTAGATTATCAAACATATTTGTCCCGTTTTTTTTTTCTTTTTTTACCTAAACCAAAATTGACGAAGATAATTACGACGCGTTTTAAAATTATCAATACGTCACGTCGTGGTATAATTTTTATTGCGTTCTGACGTCACGAGCCCCCACTCCCGAGTTTTGGTGCGTTTTACCTTTGTCAATATTCATTGATTTATAAAAACAAAAATACGTGTTCATTATTTTTCTATACTCTAACCGACGGACTAAACAGATTTACAATTTATTGATGAATATTCCAATAAGAATTGTTTTTAGTTTACTAGCCATACTATTAAAAAATAATCAAATAATTATCAAATAATTTTTAACTGTATATCGTTACAATATGCCACTAAAATTATGAAGTATCAAATTACTTAAGTACGGGAAGAAATCGGGTAACTAGTATTTGTTTCGTAATTTTCACCCAGTAATTTAGACTTTTGACGTTGAAAATTAACAAGAACAAAGTAAATTATGAATTTCTATCAATACTTGACTTACTTTCTACAGAAAAACACGTAACAATCGAAAATTCAAGTGCAAATGTGGAACAAATGTTTGGGTCGAATTGACATTCGTATTTTGTAATGTTGTCAAGTATATATTTTTTCTGACAGTGTCCACAGATGAAAAATATTATATACCATAGAGTTCAATCGTTGAGAAACGAAAAAAAAAACGTAAAATTATTAAAATTTAAGTTTTAAATCCGTTGGGTCGGGTGGACCGCCGGAGTTTCAACGGTATGCGAAACAATTGGCATACAAAGCTTCCACTGGAATCCCAGCCGCACCTTGGTGCTCTAGAAGAGCACCAAGAAATGCCTGTATTTGTTATTTTCTCTTTTATTTAGATATATTTTTTGTGTATTCATATAAAAATGTAAATAAACAAATTTAAATTATAAATCATTTTTATTTACCTCGTATCAAATGTGTGTGCCTATTCGTTCCCCTTTAAATTCACACGATCGTTACCATAGAAATAAATTCAATAATAACATTCTCAACAAAAACAAAGTACCTATACCTAACAACACATTAATATTAGATAACCCCTTAAACTTGTTTTAGTATGTTGCCTGCTGAAATTGACGCCGTTCTCTCAAGGGTACCAACCTAACTTTATTACACGGTACGCATATTGATAAACTAACCGAACACCGTAAATACGATGTAATTTACAGAAGGCAACGTAGGGGCGAAGATGTTGTTCTATCAAGATAGAGTTTATAGGACTAGTGTAGTTTATATACGACAGGTTTGAAGGTATACCTGTACCGGGTCGTAATGTATGTACAATGTAAAAGGGTTTCTTTTTGTTTTATTGTTTTTAAAAAACTGGGAAAATGCGATTCGAAGTCGCGCGCGCGCAAACGTTTCAGAAATAATCTCATTTTTGTAACATGTTATTTTAACACTATGCTTAGACTTGTTATAAGTTTTCGCTGAAATCTGTACGTAAAGAAATATTATCGGCAATTTTTAACGGCTGTTCGGAACCCCTTAAAAACTAGTACTTCCAGTAGACCTTAAGTTACACATACATTCATCATGGGAGATGGTCTGACACTAAATGCTTTTCAAAGTAAGTTTTACAAAAATACACAACAACCTAAGCTCCTAAACACACGGTTATAAATTACTAGCTTTTACTCGCGACTTCGTAGGTACGCACATATCCCGTTTTTTCCTGTTTCCGTATGTATTTCGGTAAATCCCAAAGTACCTACATGCCATATTTCAGCTTGTAAAGACCAGTAGTTTTGGCTGTTTGTTGTCTGTCAGTCACTCAGCCAGTCACCAGTAACCAATAGTAAGGATAATATTAATTTAAATACGGTTTCGAAAACACGATAGTCTCATATCATCATCATCATTTCAGCCAATATCCGTCCACTGCTGAACGTAAGTCTCCCCCAAAGAGAGCCAACCATCCCGGTCTTGAACAGTCCGCATCCATCCGCTGCCACCTTCTTTAAATCATCGATCCATCATGCTGCAGGGTGTGCCACACTTCATTTGTCCATACACGGTCTACACATTAAGACATGTCTGCTCCATCGACCGCCTGTCCGTCTGCAGACATAGCCGGCCCACTTCCACTTCAGCATGCTGATTCTACGCGCAATGTCGGTGACTTTAGTTCTCTCTTTAGTCTCATATCAATCTATCTAAATACCTTGTCTTATTCATCTATATAATCTTATCAACTCTAAGCATCACCTTTGTACCTATTTTTCTGTTTCTTTCTTATTATCTTCTTATTAAATGTGTGTACATAAATTGTTAAATAAATAAATAAGTAAACTCTCACAGGCTTCCAAAGTGTTATTAAAGCGTGTAAAGGAAGCCTTCAGGTATTTATTCAGAGCATTTCCAGGTTACTCAAATTAGGTAGTACAAGTTATCTTCTGGAACTGAATGAGAACTTCCTTTGAGAGTGAACAAGACTCCCTCCCCGGGAAAGTTATATCACGAGTTACGTTTAAGTTAAGTAAGTGATGCAAGAAGTCATAGGTAAGTTCGTAAAGTTATTGCTGTTCATTTCGCGGAATGTAAAGAACTTAGATAGGTACAGGCTTCTGTCAGCGACTTCGGCTGCGTGAAAGTCGGAAATTATCGTAAAAAACATAATATAAATGAAAATTAATATATAAAATATGTGTTACTCCAGGTTTTAAACTATAGGAGTACCAACTTTATCCAAAGCCCAGCCGTGAAGATTTGGAGAGGTTACAAGAGTAATTTTTTGCATTTATAAAACTATTTTTTTTTGCGACAAGCCCGCCACACTTTCCGAACCACTGCAACTCTTGGAAGCCAGAATCAACAGTGGCGACGACTACCAGAAAAACGCCGAGTCAATGAAACTCGGCGACTCCAGGAGAAACTATTCAACTGTCTTGAATCCCGCAACAAAATTATTTAGAGAATAACAGCGGAGTAGTAGTACAAAAATATGATTTCCACTTTTCTCCTTATCAAGCAGAAGACAGAAACTAAATCTAAACTGCTTACCGACATAAAAAATATAAAAGTGTGTAATTATTAGAAGAACTGAAAACTGCTCTCAATCCTTAGTGAAAACTTTGAGACCAGCATTACTCAATGTTAAACACAGGCCAAGAAGTTTAGGCAGTAAGCAGACTAACGGCTTCAACTTGTCACTTAACTTGTCGTTGTAGCCTTTGGTTAGAGGGACCAACGTTTTAGAAGGCCATTTTAATCAGTTTAACCTAACTTTCGGGGAATATTTACAGGCGTGATATACGTCATGTGTCTCTTGAAAACTGCCATGAGGAGCTCGGGGCAAAATAACAAGAGCCAAACGGGTTGATGTCTTGATGAACAAGGTTAGGCAACGCTTGCCAAGGTCGGCCCATGTATGGGTGACCAACTTAACATGACTACCGAGATTCCACCGTGCCTCGAAAACATGTTAAGCTGATGGCCCTGGTTTTCATTTATTGTTCTCAGATAAACGTTAACTCAAGAGAAGCAGTACATCGATACACCGCAGTACTATGTAACGATGCGGAGTAGTCGGCCTTACCATCGAACCACAACTTCCAAAACATGATTAACTAGTCACAAACTCGTTAAGGTTTCTATAACTGGGAACTCTGAGGTGACGTCCGAGCGTTCTCAGTTTCCTCGACCTACTTCGTCATTCCAAATATTTCCCACCTTTCCTTTCCCGTAATTAGTTCCAAGGGTCAAGGTTCAGCCTTCCCATCCATCTGACATGACCTTGCCTCCTCATTAGCATTTAGCATTAGTAATACCGCAATTTGTAACTCCGAACCCGGCCTCGCTTGAAAAGCTCATGAATAAGAAGTTCGGTCAAAATCGTTATGAGTCGGGTATCTTCGGAAACAAGCCTTAAGTGACATTGGAGTAGTGTAATTTTTACAAATTCTCTTATTTGACTTGTGACTAGGCAAGAAACTGTGAGGTTGACTAATATTAGCAATTCCGAATTACGTTGTGTTAATATGCGGGTTTAAAGGTCTATTTCTGTTTTCAGACAAGCACTTTTATGAAATTTTTGGAAGTGAGCAGACAGACCCTAAGTTTTATTTGCCGCGACCAGTAAACGCTTTTCACAAATAAAGTGTAGTGTCCCTAAATGGATCAGATTTTCCTAACAATTACTCGGTACTATCTACCTATTCTTGGGATTCAGTGTACATAATCAGAAATGGCTACTCGGCTGCATAAATCTTCTGAAAATTAAAATGAAGCACTGCATTTCTGTCTTGTACCGTTCATTATGTAACTCGTCTATTCCTCATACTGAAACACGTTTTCAGTTTAAATTATTCTCTCAGTCTTCAACGTGAGCTCTAATAAGTTGTACCTTAAGTATAAACTTCACACGTTGAATGCGATAGTTAAGCCTCAGTACTCGAAGATTGTGGGAGAATTTGCTTTAAATGACGAAATTATGACGAAAAGCGAGTTCGGTATGTTCATCAACATTTTAGGGTGCTGGGAGCGTTGCGTTTGTGGAATTTAAGATTAAATTTTGGTGACAATTTTCACCAAATTGTAGTTAGTGTAGGTACTTGTCTGGGAATCAGTGACATCGGCGAAGGAAAAACATCGTGAGGGTAGTTTAACCCTAATTTTCTTGTAAAATAAAGTTTGAGAAAACACCTATTTCATCATTCATTCAATGCTACCTGTCTTCTGAGCATGTTTCCAGATGACAGCCAAATAGATACTCTACGCATTAGTTTATTTTGTTTTTGTATTTACCGATTCGTATGTATTTTTGAATTCGAAAGTATAAGTACTAAGGTGATATTTTCTATTAATATTTTAGGAGGCAATAGCTATTGAATTTTACGTAATTGTCACATATTTGTCCTTGTATTTTTTAACCGACTTCTTTAAAAAGAAGGAGGTTCTATGTTCGGCTGTATGTATTTTTTTTTTCTCCGCCAATTCTGGACCGATTTTAAAAATTATTTTTTTGTTCGAAAGCCCCAATCCCATTATCACCAAGTCAGAATCTGAGGATGTGTTTGTTCAGCGATATTTTCGCCAATTGTAAACCGATTTGGATGGTTCTTTTTTTGTTTTGAAGAATATTTTTTCGGACAGGTTCTATTTAAATTTGGTGAAAATCTGATGAAGAACTTCGGAGGTAGGCAACGGAACTCTTCAATAAATGATAGCAAATGGATCGGGATTTCTGAAATCGCATGTCTGTTGATTGTTTACACCAGTTCATAACATAATATCACGCCAGCACGCCGAGTTTGTGGTTTCACTAAAAAACTTCTAACAAAAAAATAAAACCGTCTTCCAAAAACAAAACACTTCAAAGTAAAAAATAACTTTAATTTCGGAAGTCGGTGTTTTTGGTTATTTCGGTCTTGAACACCGACTTCCGAAATTAATGTTATAAAATTATATAAAGTTATAAATATTATAAAAAGCTTTTTTTGTGACTCATCATGATAAACTTTTCAAAGGAAAAATGGTAAACAGTATTACATCGCCTACACTGACATTTATGGAAGCAAAAAAATGTCCTTATATCTTTTCATAATAAATTAACACAAAAGCCAAGCTCTGGAACGTGTGTCATGGTTCATGTTTAAAAAAATATAGGTATTCTCCTTTATACAACAGGGAAAAATAAAACTGAATAAAAAATACAACCAACGTGAATAAATCTGGTTGGTAATATTGGGATAGAACGAAAGTGAGCTCCGTTTGATATGAGGTGGAACGAAATGTAGACACATGCTTGAGACGCCACGCCACACGATCATAAAATAACATTCGACGATGTTACTTGAACGAATATACTGCGAATTTGAATATCCTACAGATATTGTAAAATGAAATAGGCACTATAGTGCTGCAAGGGTGCTTTGGCACTTGAATGACTTTGTAAGGGGGCGTTTTTAATAAACATTTGAACAACAAATTTTTTTTTATCTGTGGTAATGAGAGTTCCGAGGAAAAACCCCACCAGTTGGCGCCACATAGACGAGAGGTCGTCTTTATTGAAAAAGTGACTGTGACGTAAACGTTGATGTCAATTTAACAAATGTCAGAAAACATTAGCATTTTGATAGGTACCTGGACCTGACGCCTCAGTGTTGCCACCTGGTGTTCGTCATTTCAAAAAATTCACATTGTATTGAACAATTAAGATGGCGGTAGTAGGTCTATTTTGGTCACTTGCTAAAATATGCAAGCTGGTACTATGGTGCGCGCCAGATAAATGTACAAAAACGGTTCATTGACCCTAAAATAGAAATAAAGACTTAAAGCTGTCCTGAATCGACTTCTAACGTGATCCTTTACGTTCTCTAGTAATAAAAACCGGTTCATGATTTATTGTTCGTAGGGAAAGGTCAAAGCACCTTATTGCACGTTTATCTGGCGCCTACCATAGCAAGTCTTTCCTTGTTCCGTTTTTCATAAGCGCAAGTAAAATTGTTTAAAACTTTCTTTTGGTTTTGATAACAACACACAATATTAAACCGAACTTTCGCCACCATCAGTCAAATAATAAAAACTTTCCACGGACAAAGCAAAAGGAAACTAAGTTCCATAACATTAAGGGGCAGGGTTACTTAACCTAGAACTGCTCAAAGATAAATATTCGTGGATGGAAGCGACTTATTAGCAGAACAGCCGTTATAAACGAGGCCTATTTAGGGGGAAAGTTGGGATGGTTCATACAGTTCACGTTTCCCCTGACCTGCGTCAATCGATATCTACTGAATAAATAACTGTACTTATGTTTGTTTGTTTGTAACCTTGTGTTCCGCCCTCTGAAAGGCGAATTGAATTTCCTCTCACAGTCTATTTTTTATGATATTTTGCTACAATTTTATTGTGTTTGCTTCTGGGTGTTTTGTTTATTTCAGCATGTGTATTGGAAAAACTTTCGAGTTATCCTTTTGTTGTGGTGTTGTACATACCTACTGAAAATGTAACGGACCTGGTTGAAAATTACAAATAGGTGGATTTTTTTTCGCCAAATGGCAGTTGTCAAATAAACCATGTCAGAGACCCTTGAGGCCGTGTGTAGGGTCGTTAGGCTGCCCACACGATAAGAAAAAACTAGTCAAGTGCAACTCGGACTCGCGTGCAAAGGGTTCCGAACCAATTTCATTTTTTTAACGTTTTATTTTAACACTACAGTCTTCTTATTGGTTTTCCTGTAATCTTTAGGTATATAACTATTATCTGATTTTTTTCGAAATTTTAGGGTCTGAGTTTCGGAGGTAAGAGGGAGGAATTGTAATTTTTGGTCTAATTTCTTGAATAACGTCAAAACTGTTTATTTTAAAATTATAAAAAAAATATAATTAAAAAACTTATTATTTTTTTCTAATTTAACCCCCAAAACCGATCCTCAAACTAAACGAAATATTTATAGAAGTAAAGCGTCCGTGTTAGGGTCACAAAAGTCCATATGTATAACAAATTTTAACAGAATCGGTCCAGTAGATCCGGAGAAAACTGTGACAGACGGACACCCGAGTGATCCTTAAAGGCTTCCGTTTTTTGCGGATGTTCGGAACCCTGATCCTGACCCCGAAAAATGATAGATTTCTGAAACGACCACCACCGCTGATATTAAAAAAGTACCTAATTAGAATAAAACTTCAGTCTGGATCAAATTTTGATTGACTGGTTGGTTGATCGACTGACTGGTAGAGTACAGTGATATAGCATTAAGTCTGCTATATCACTGTACGTAAAGTTTTAATAAATGAAAATTAATGGAAATATGCAATGCCTTTTCGAATCAAATGAGGTGTTATAATTTCATAGCCTTTTTATTTTTTTTACTAATGGGAAATTAAAGGGCGGTCGGTAGGCGATCTTGAACTATGTCGACACTCGTAATTTATTATTCTCAGATTCTTACTTATTTCGTAACTATTAATATGTTTAATTAATAGAACCTGCTAATAATAGTTTCTGTTAAAAACGAACACTAAAACGATAACAAAAAAATAAGTTGACTCAACTCAAACAATGAAACACCTAAAATTAATAAATAATGTTTCATCTTTTTCCGTGACCTGATCCCCATATTAAGGCAAGTTGACATTAAAATTTACCTGTACGGGTACCTTTTCCCTCGCAAAGGCCATAGGTCAAAGGTTTAGCAACTCTGATTTGAATATAACTTCTACTTTAAGCCAAACTTGCTTTTGGCAAGTAATGAAACAACAAACAACAGAGCTTTATGAAAACCGAGAGTGTCGCGTGACCTGTGACCGTTACTCCTAGATAGTACCCTCTGGCATTGTACTAGGTTAAAAGCGACACCTTTTCTTAGACCTACTCAAAACAGAGGGTTCTGGATACAAGTCTAGGATTATGTTCAAGTAGATTTATAAACTCAAAGTACACTGTGGGATTTTCGAAAGAAAAAGACAAAAATGTTATCATGGAAAAGATTTTCTTTAATTAAAAAACTTAAAGCTATGGTTGGCAAAAATACCTTTGTAGTTATGCTACTTTTACTAACTAGCAACTAATACTTGCTAGCAAAACATTACTACTTTAGTAATCTCACTATGAATCGAAAAATATTATATAAGGGCTAAGGGCAACCCAGAAACATGCACGAGAGCAAAACCGTAAAAGAACAATGAACATAAAATATGTCTCACGAAAGTTATACATAAATCAAAACAACAGCGTTGCCACGCAACACGCAGCTATTGAAAAACGTAAAAGTGTTCTACATCGTGTTTTTCTTAAATACTAGCATCTGCCTGCGGTTTTGCCCATAACCATCCCCAGTTTCCCATCTATCTCTGAACCAATATTCGTCAAAATTTAACGAATTCGTTTTCGCTTTTTCTAGTATAATATTAGTTTTTATTCATTAGGATTTAAGGCACCGATCCCCATCGACCGGCAGCTAAACTACGCCTACTTGGCTATGTATGAAAATTTGCTTAGCTGCGTTCGCCCACTGTGACCCACAACTATTCTACGCACGAATGTGTGGCTGGCAAACAAATCAGCTTCTCAGCTAACGTGCCAAACCTCTACGTGCAGGTTTTACGTAGCATAAGACGGTTGACTGTAGTCTGTTTATTGTGCTGAATGATGCTCAACCACAATCGAAATAGGTATGTATCTAAGATTAGGGACACCTCAGCTACGAAATAAAATTAGAACTCCGTTTAAAAATGGGTGGTAATCCCAACTCGTGCGTACCCGTATTACTGTTGGTTTTTTAAGGGCCCCTTATCCGAAATTTACGTTTCTAGATCGAGTTGTTTTCAAAGAAATCACCATTTATAAATTCGTAAAAAAAATACATAGTATAGATACATGTGAGATCTAGTGACTTTTTTGGTCAAAAACACGATATTTAACATTTTGATCGATAGAAAAAAATCAGGAAGTAAAGTCGATTTTGAAAGTATTTTAAGTTGTATGAGACTTGTGGGAACGCAATTTTTATGAAAATTTAACATTTCATTTACTAATCGGGTTTAGATTTATAATATGGCACTTATTTTTTTTATATTAAATAAATACGTGAAAAACGGCTCGCGCGCACCGCGCTAGTGTCCTGCCGGTAAAAGGGAAAAGGTGCTGTCGGGAAAAGGGGCCCTTAAGATAGAAAAGAAACCATCTGGTAGCCCGCTTAAAAAATGTGCAGAAAACCGACCGCAAACCAGAGTACTATTACAATTAAGTTACATAACAGTGTTCCCTTTTTTTTTCATCGATACCTTTCCATAAACAGGGGCGTTGATGAGTGCATCTACAACTTTATACATTACTAGTTGACCCACGCAACTTCGTTTGCGTCACAATTTTCATAACTGCTCCACTCCTATTGGTCTTAGCGTGATGATATATAGCCTATAGCCTTCCTCGATAAATGGGCTATCTAACACTGAAATAATTTTCCAAATCGGACTAGTAGTTCCTGAGATTAGCGCGTTCAAGTAAACAAACAAACTCTTCAGCTTTATATATTAGTATAGATGAGCTGACCCATGTCCCAGTTCGTTGGGTGGTATTTTTCGGGTTAATATAAAGCCTATAACATTCACGAATAACGTGGCTTTATATTGGTAAAAGAATTTTCAAAATCGGTTGAGTACATCCAGAAATTACCCCCTACAACCTCGCAGACTCACAAACTTTACCTCTTTATAATATTTATACGGGTTAAAATTAATCAGGCTGTAAATGTAGAATTAAGAACCACTACTTATCGACTAAATATATATATAGGCTAGAGCCTACTTAAATTCACAGCTGTATGCCTTAACCTAGAAAACAAAGAAACTTGTCTGACCCCTTAGTACATCAATTTTATTCAGGTCGACGACTGCCAATTGACTTACTATACCTTAATACAAAGTTCAGCTTGATACGATGTCATCAAGCTAATAATAGAGTCGTATACCTACTGCCCATTCAAGCCATTAATTAACCTTTGTTGTTATTCAAACGTGCGTGTGGGCGACAAAAGCCTTGTCTGAACAAGGCTTGAGTGAACGCGCGTTGACTTGGACGGGAGAACACAGATCAAATGCAAGGACCTGCGTCTGTGTCCGCGCGTCAATAAATGCGAAGAACTAATAGAACCGCTTGTGCTGAGCGAAGCTGGGTAATTGAAGCGATTCCATTGGTTCACAACAAACTCATTCCTATAGCCATCCTCGCATATCTCTGCTGGCAACGCAGCCTTTGGCAAATAGCCGTCTCCTCAAACTAGTGCTCTTTTGACCACGGTTCCGACAAATTATAAAACTACCGTTTACTTCAGTGGTTTCTTGTAAAAACTGAAGAAAAAAAAAAAAAAAAATACAATAAAGCCGACTTCCAAAAACAAAACACGACAGAGTAAAAAGTAACTTTAATTTCGGAAGTCGGTGTTCAAAAACGAAATATCCAAAAACACCGACTTCCGAAATTAAAGTTAATTTTTGGTTAAGTTAAGTTAGTTGGTTTTATTTTTTTGTAAAAAAGTTTATTTTTTTTTCACTTTTTAGTGGTACGCAGGTACCACTAAAAGGTGAAACCACAAGCACAGCGTGCCGGTGTGATATTATGTTATGAACTGGTGTAAACAATCAACAGACATGCGATTACAAATATTCATTTGATATCATTTATTGAAGAGTTCCGTTGCCTACCTCCGAAGTTCTTCATCAAATCTTCACCAAATTTGAATGGGACCAGTCCGAGAAAATAATCTTCCAAACAAAAAAAGAATCATCTTAATCGGTTAACAATTGGCGAAAATATCGCTGAACAAACATCTTTCATGGGATCCCATCATCAAATCCTGACTTATACCTTGCATTATCAGCTCAGCAACATAAGATGATGATTACCAGGCACAAATATCTGAACTGCGTTAGAAAGTTTATGAAAAACAGTGTTTGTGCTTATAAAATTTGAGGATTTCCCTCGATTTTCATGGGATGCCATCATCAGATTCTGACTTGGTAACAATGGGACCACCTCAGAAGTATAGGCTTTCGAATAAAAAAATAATTTTTAAAATCGGTCCAGAATTGGTGGAGAAATCGGTGAAAATAAAATAAGATACATACAGCCGATCATAGAACCTCCTCCTTTTTGAAATCGTTTAAAAACTTTTATCTATGGTAGCCATAATACTAGTTTGCACTCGCAAAAGGTCCTCACCCTGGCCAGGGTCTAACATTTTCAGTCAATCGTGTTTGACAAACAACGCAGCTATCCTAAATATAGATTCTTACTTAATAAGATCTTGAATCTCATTATTTAGATACCAAAGTTTGAAGGGACGCTACATATAAAAGGGGGCGTCCCTTTGAATTTGAGTGACCGATAAAGTTCGAACCAGCTTTGGGAAGTTTATTTTTGAAGTTAATGATTGTGAAGAAGATTCTTGCTTTTAATATAATCAGTGTTAGAAGTGTGCGTCTTTCTAAGTTATTAATAGAGTTGTGTTAATTTTCTATAGGTCAATACGAAGTAGGTAAATACATACAAATCAAAATATAACTTTGAATTCTTCGCACCAATGATCTGATACTTTTTCTCAAATAATATTTTTGCCCTACTTTTTACAAATGTAACACTCATGACTTTACCTCTAGATCATGTAGGTACAACTAAATAACACGGTTGGAACACTCAACTTCCATATATCGATCCACCTACAGACATGTCTGATAACTCTATTTGTTTCGCTTAGGCAAAAATCTAATTATGTACCAACAAACATTGAACTCAAAGGAGTCACGGTAAACCATTCTGGCTGCGTGTGGGCAAATTGAATACTTCACTTACGAGAGCTCATTTGCGTTCTATTCAAACATTAATAGAATAACTGGATTGGAATAAACATGTCTAGTTAGCGTCATGGAAAGTTTGGCTTTGAAGGCGGCTAAGCGAGTGAGCACGGGTCTGAAACGGCCGCGCTCTGTCCTCCGTCGTTTTCTTCACTAAACTTTGTATTGAACTGGTCTAAAAACTTAGGTAGTGAGCGCAGAATGTTCACTTGAAAGAGATAATTAGTTCTGTAAGTCATTTTCACGCCTCCTTGTGAAACCTTATTTAGAAATCTCTTCCCATTTAACAAACATTCCGTCAACACAGATTTAATGAGGCAAATATAAGAGCTTCGTGAACGTAACAAAAAAATACACTTCTCTAATCGGCACAAGACTGTAAGAAGCTTTTACAAAAAGACACTTTTAAGAAAATCCCAAGGACGAGGTCACCCTTAAAGCAATTATTTTCGAGGAGGTTACAAACGGTACAATATGATAGAATAACCAGGAAAATGGGGGAGAGTGGGCACTCACAATAAAAGGGCAAAGTTTGCGAATGTGTAGTAGGTGTGTAAATTGCCTATAAATTTTCTTGTCCCCTTTTTGTAAGGAAAAATATATCTACTGTTTCGCAGAAAATTTTATAGATCTTATAATTTGGAAGGTAGATTCAGTCGCCCGTGGCAACGAGACAGATTTATTTGAACTGTGAAATATTTGGTTTAAAATCTTGTTGGAGATTTTGCTCGGTACAGTGGAGAACAAAGACGTTTTTGTCGTCCTTTTGTTCAAATACGCTCATCCGGTAGTAAATAATTATAAAAACAGGTCGTCTAGGAAGCCGTGTACTTAGAGATAAGAAAATAGTACCTAAAACTCTGTTTTATCTAACTTAACTAATATGTTTTTAATTATATATGTGTATGATGATTCTGTACGCATGTACTAAACTCCACCTAAATGTCTAGATCGATTTCGATGCAATTTTTTGTGTGATGTTGAGACCTAGGATGGTTTAGATTCACAATTAGACCCGGCAGTTGACGCCGCAATCGGGTTCTAGATTCTTTTTCATAATAAAAGCCAGCGTTCGGGCAAGATAACGTCTGTTGAGTCCGCTATTTTGTTTTTATCTATACTCTATACTTAATATATAAAGCTGAAGAGTTTGCTTGTTTGTTTACTTGAACGCGCTAATCTCAGGAACTACTGGCCCGATTTGAAAATTTTTATTTCAGTTTTAGATAGCCCATTTATCGAGGAAGACTATAGTTTGGAGCAGTAATGAAAATTGTGACGCAGACGAAGTTGCGCGGGTCAACTAGTGTTTGTTATAAGTAATTTATTCTGATATGATTATGAAAAAATGATTTCTTTCACTGATTGGGGGCTTAAATGCACCTAGTTTCATAGACTTCTTTTTATCTTAGCCACCGGAGCAAAGTCACGGGAATATGCCAGTAAAATATAAGTAGGCAACATTGTTAATGTTGTCACAACGTCACAACTTGTAACTTTCTTACAGCAGACTTGATTTAATAGAAAGGCTTGTTTCAACAAAGTTCAGCGAGTGTACTTAGCGAACATTGAAAATTCTCGCAGTGACGACCCCTCGGCGCTTGAGAAGGAAGTTGTGTGTACTAGGCAGTGAAGGGCCACCACCGTGCCAAGTGCCAAGTGGCGACAATTTGTTTTACATGACAATGTGTCTTTTATTTTAGTACTAAACTGAGGCCATTTTAGCAGATATCATTTGACAGCAGGATAGAATATTTCTTAAATACTCGTAGTAACTATGAAAGAGACATAAAAGGAGGAGCTCGTGGTAAGATAATAATAGCCACACGGGTCGATCATCAAGGTTAAGCAACGCTTGCCAAGGTTGGTCTATGGATGGGTGACCATCATAACATTACGAGTTTCCTCCGTGCCTCGGAAAACACGTTAAGCCGTTGGCCCCAGCTGTCATTTGCAGATCTACGGCAGTCGTTACGGATAGTCAGAAGCCAGTAAATCTGACTCCAGTCTTGCTATGAAGTACCGTGTTACCCAGTTAATGGGTTGTGGAGGTCTGGTCCTCGTAAAATACTGGTATTCAGCTAAATCCAGCTTGACTGGAAGCCGACCACAATATTGTTGGGAAAAGGCTAGGCAGATGATGAATGAGAAGCGGAAAATTAGAGGTTTTTTTAACAGTTTACGGCTTCGATTCGAATACGAAGCTCTTTTAAAATACGAGAATTACCCTTATGTTTTAATTTTATGGTAGATGCCAGATAAATGTGCAACAGTCACTGACCCACTATCAAAAACAGAAATAAAGACATAAAGCTGTTCTGAATTGACTTCTCTCGTGATCTTTTACGTTCTCTAATAATGAGAAACGGTTCATAATTAATTGTTCGGGTATTTACGAAGGGATATTAGAGATAGGTCAAAGTAATTTATTGCAAGTTTATCTGAAGTCTCTGAGTGCTATTGCACTACCTTACTTAGGCGCTTTCGCAAGTCCCGGGAAGATTCTAAATCCAATAAATCCATGGATTAACTCAATGCTGGAAATACTTTTCGTTAGTTTTAATCTATAAGTGTCGGTGAAGTCTGATTTTGCAGTTTATATAGAGACGAAAATGAGCCAACGTTGCTAAAGCAATCTATTACACTATGGATTAATTAATATAGACGTAGTAATTAAATTTCACAGTGTAAAGTAACGTACCTTCGAGTATTGCTAGAAACACTCTATTAAAATTACTAGGTACCGTTATAGTTGGGTTTCCAATTAATTTCTAGCCAAGAAAGCTGTCAGCACAAAACTTACTTCGGTCATATTTTTATAGTGTTAATAATAATAATAATAATAATAATGTTTTATTTTCAGGCAACTAAGACCCATACAAAAAATACACAATATAATATTACATAAAAATAAACTAATACACATAAAAATCACAAAAATTAAAACTTAATACTTATATTCTACAACAGACAGGGTTGTTATTATGAGATGCCCCATTATTGTACTCTCACCAAGCCTGTCAGCTATCACCTTCAAGAGGCTGTTGCCACTGCCACGCAATCTGGCGAGCAGAGACGCACTTTTCTTCCTCACTATAGCTGAGAAGCTGTCGACTCGGGCTTTTGCGAACATCTCTGATGCACTGCAGTAACGCGGCAGCCGCATCAGCGTCCTGAAGGCGTTATTATATTGGACGCGCAGCGCATTGACGGCACGTTTGGTACAGCTGATCCATAAGGCGCTCGAGTACAGAGATGTGCAGTATGCTTTAAATAGCGTGTGTTTGACCGCGTCTGTACATCGAGCGAACCTACGTGCCAACATGTTCGCCCGTACCGCCAATGCCCTGCGTTCCCGTTCAACATCAGCATCATCTCTAAGGTTGTCAGCAATTAAATGTCCCAAGTATTTAAACTGATGTACCCGACGAATTTGGACATCATTAATTTTTATCGGTGGTACATTTTCTGGACATTTCCTGCCAACAGCCTCAAAAACCATGAGTTCAGACTTAATCACATTATATAGCAACCCATGGCTGGCAGCATTGCTCTCACAGATTTTGACAAGTTTTCTGAGTGCACTGATCGAGGGAGCCAGCAGCACCATGTCATCCGCGTAGCTAATGTTGTTAAAACAAACCCCATCGACAAAACAGCCCACACGTGCACTGCTGAGTTCCTCGATCAATGCACTCAGATACAAGTTAAAAAGATTTGGGGATGTTAAGCCCCCCTGCCTGACGCCACACTCCAACCTGTACGGCAGGGAACAGTCATTCCCCCACCTCACAACGTTAGTTTGGTTGCCATACCAGTACCTAAAAACGTTCAGTAGCTCATTGGGTATCCCTGTTTCCTTTAATTTATTCCAGAGAATGTTGTATGAGACCAGGTCGAAGGCCTTGGAGAGATCCAGGAACGCTGCATAAACTGGTGTACTCCTGTCAGCGTAGTACCTGACAGTGTGCTTAAGGCACGCAATTGCACTTTCGGTGGATAAGCCAGGCCGGAAACCAAATTGCGCATCGTGCAAAGATAAATATTTCACTAGTTGTACGTTAAGCACACTATCAAGCACCTTAGCGACGATCGTTGCCAGAGAAATAGGCCTGTAATTCGACCGATCTGAAGAGTCTCCTGTTTTGTTTTTAATCACTGGCACGACAACCGTCCTCATCATACTGTCAGGTAAGTGAGAGTGTGCGACACACAGATTAAATAGTAAGGCTAATACTCTAGGCAAGTGGCAACCCGCATGCTGCAGGTGCTCGATACTGAGTCCGTCGTGACCTGGGGATTTCCCTCTTTTCATATTTTTAAGAGCTAACTTAACGTCTTTTGCTGTGATAAGAGTGGAAACGGGTCCCGTTTGGGTCTCAGCATCGACCCCCCGCTGCGCTGGTCCCAGCGGTGATCGAACCATGAAGTGGTCTTTGAACACCTCAGCTATGAGTTGCGGTTCAGTAACGCCATCAACGCTCACGGGAAGGCTCTGGGCCGCGCTCATCTTATTGGTACACTTCCAGAAATTGCGAAAATCGGAATTTGCGTGATGTGTGGCCAAAATGTCCATTTTAATGGAATCTTGGTGATTCTGACACCACTTCAGCTTCCCTTTAAAAACTTTTCGCGCCTCTATCATATGATCGTACACAGTACCCGATGACGGTCGTCCGTGCCAGTCCCATATAGTGAACTTAGCCCGCGCCTCCCCGTGCGCCACTCGGACATGCCTGTTCCACCCTGCTACACACTTGCGATACCTAGGCTTTTTCCGGTGTGTGGAACTAGCTGCCAAGCTTAGACAGTTTACTATATTACTGTACAATTCATCAATTATCACCCTATGGCTGGTGTCAGTGCAACATTTCCCACTACAAGATTCCATTTGTGCTGGAAAGTCTATCTCGCGTAAGTAATTGCCACACAGCTTGGAAAACTGCCCTATTTGCTCGGGCGACCTTTCCCCCCACTTGAAACTATAAGTGCAGTAATAGAGGAGAGTGGTGTGGAATCGGTGATTGTCCTGGGGGATTTTAATGCCCACCCTGGCACATTATTTTTTACCGAGTTACAGAGCTTTTGTTGTGATCAAAAATGGATATGTGTAGATGTAAAAAAAATGAGTTCGGACAGCTATACATTTATAAGTGAGGCAAACGGAAGTCGAAGATGGCTGGACCATTGTATAGTGACTGAAGCAGCCTTACCGCTCGTTACTGGTGTACACGTTAACCATGACATATATTGGTCCGACCATTTTCCACTTTTAATCAGGTGTAACTTTGATTTAGTGAAGCAAAAACTTGGTAAGCAGTGTGCACAAGTATCTGACGGTGTCAAGTGGGGCGTTAAGTAAGAGTCGACCTCGTAGTTGTTCACCGATGTTGACTACAAATTCCCTGTAATTGAAACTTTACCTTGGCGGTTTATGACGTGCAAGGAAAATTCAGCCTTATCACCTTTTTCACTTAAAAGTATAACTTTTATTTTCTTTTTACAGGCACACGTTTGACCACTATCTCACCTGATGGTAAGCGATGATGTAGTCGAAGATGGAGCACGCTTGCCTAGAAGTAACCTATTCACTCTTGACTTAAAGACTAGCTAGCAGGAAACACAGATTCCGGCAGGGAATTCCACTCCTTATAATAATCACGTTAAATTTAAATTTTTTGATCCTTATTTTATATCTGTAGGATTTACAGGTTTCAACAAGATACTATCATTCTTTGTTTGTCATGACTTTGTTGATCTCCGTCTATTAAATGTGAATATTCAATGCGTCACAACGATTTCACGTGACCTCGAAAGACGCGACTAAAGAAAACATGGACAATTTAAAGTCCTTATCATTAACTAAAAACCTAATGTGATACCATAACCGAACAAATCAAAACCCAGGCCATACTATATAATTTAAAGAAACTTCGCAATAAGACGTCAGGTGGGGTAGTGGGCGCGGGGGGTCATTTATAATACAAGTAGGTCACACGTACTGCTTGTGACCTTAATGTATACTTCAAGGAGAGCCTTCGTAGTGTCAGACCAATGGTACCGCCCGCAGGTGTAAACCTACCTTTTCAGGGTTATTAAATAATTTAATCTCCCATTTGGTTTGGCTAGGTAGGTATCTCATCGGTTTTATTGATAGATTTTGTTGGAGTGTACAGTGTAAATCCTTTTTTTTAAGGATGGGAAATCATCATATGACTCCTCCCGTTCTGGGTGGCGTGGGAGGAATTGTCAGACGCCGTCTTATTGCCACCGCTCGCTCCATGATGCGTTCGTCCGACCAAAAAGAACGAGCGAACGTGCGTTCAAAAATACTGATATCCACTGAATGTCCAATTGAAAGTCGTGCGATTATGCGATGCGACCAAATTGTTTAGTTTTCGTCGTGCGACCATCGACGCATCGTATTGATTGGACGATCTTCCGATCAAACATACTGATCAGTACCTACTGAATGTCATTACAATTAAAACCCATCCTTCATCCTACAATTATCTTATGCTTTCAAGAGCTGCGGTAAATAATCAAACAATCTCGCAACCCTGAAGGTCTGGATACCTTTTATTACACGTAACTGTCAGCTTGCGTTATACAGCGAGGTATAAATGCAAAATGTGATTATCCGGCAACGACCCGAACTGTCACCGACATAGTGTGAAAGGTTACCAAGCAGTACTGATAGTGAGAGCCATATGTTTTGAAGAACTGACAGCCAATGGAGCAGACGAGACTTTGAGTAGAAAATGCGTACAGGTAAGCGAAGCGTGGGACCATTCTGCTAAGGGGCGACGACCTAGAAAATAGGGAAAGACTGAATGCGGATGTCGGAGGACTACCCAGTCCACCGACAGAGCACCCGTTTTGGCACAGAGTGGAAAAGGCCTTTGTCTAATAGTGGACAATACAAGGCTGACCTGAACGAATTTCAAAATACAAATACAAATATCTTTATTTGTATTTCGTATTTGTATTACGAAAAAAAAAATGTATCTCCACCTTGGTATTATTACGTGCCTTAACACAATCTTCGAAATCACAATCTTTCTTTGACGACACGGTTGGCGCAGTGGCTGAGCGATCGGCTGCTGCGCTGCGTGTCGCAGGTTCGATTCCCGCACGGAACAAATATTTGTATGGCCTACAGATAGTTGTTTCGGGTCTGGCTGTTTGTGTATGTGAGTTTGTATGTTTGTGAACGCACCCACGATACAGGAGAAATTCCTAGTGTGGGGAAACGTTTTATAAAAAAAAAAAAATATATATATATATAAAAGGTAAACTGGCGGACCCACCGCAAAAACTTCTGAGACAAGAGACATCAAATTTGGACAAGGCTTTCTTTTTGAAACACAATCTTTAAAAAGTCGCTGGTAAAGTGCAAACAAACATGAAAACAAAATTGCTTGGTCCATTAAACTATTTTTAGTCCATTCGAAAATAACTCTTCTCCCTCTATTAATATAAAAGCAAAGTCATAAATAAATTTGACATGTAACTGACAATATTGCACATATAATAAATTAATACGGCTAGGGTAAAGGCTCAAGTATGTCGGCCACAAGTGCGGTTATCGGGTTCTGACATAACAGCGTGCAATGTGCTGGCTAACAATTTAATTACCTTGAGTGCTTCACTATTGAAACAAACTGTGAGCCGGATGAGGTTTTCCATCGGTAAAAACGGTGGAGATTTATTTTATTTGGTTGTGGTGGTGACGTAGGCAGTCGCTTTATATAAAATACCGGCACTCAGCTGCATCCGTTCCACTGCAACCCTAGCAGCAGCACGCAATGTACTGGCAAATAATTTAATTACCTTTAGTGCTTCACTATTGAAACAACAGTTGGGCAAGGGCTAGTCAGGCAGGGTTTATTTAAATAAATGTACACTATGTATGTCAAATAAGTTGTATTATACACATTAATATTTTTACCAACTTCACCACCTATCTAACCCATACCTACCAACCTAACCCATCTAGGCGATGAATTCACAAAACTCCTTCCGCAATTCATTCCTTTGTTACGTAAGGAACTCCTCAACTCAAATAATGAATTTAGTTCAAAGCCACTCATCCATCTGTAGGGCACAAAAAATTCCAAGTCCTGCTTATTTATTTCATTCGATTGAAATTCAAATTTTATATCTGAATACATTAATTTTCTTTGCTTCTGTTACGGATATTTCACTCGGCTGTCGAATAAAACTGGTTTGATGGCGAACAGTTTCGGATAATTCATTCGGGACAGGTGCCATAGTGAATTTTAAAAGTGTCGGTTAAAAATACATCGAACAAAGGCAAACACACGAAAAACACTACTTTTATATTTTTACAGTGGAAACGTGATAAAACATAGATTTAAAATGTAAAAGAATATTTTTTACGTTCTGTAAACATGCCTACATAAATGTGTATTTTTATCGTAACGAGGTTTTTATGTTGCTACGCCGCCCGCTACGAAAAGTGCTACGAGATGGCTACGAGGCTACGCGGCACGTTTATTTCATAGACTCGTTCTTGATACGGAGATTTTCTGCCTGCATTTGCTGCCAGTTGATGAAAAAATAATGTGTTGCTAACGTTTTATTAATGATATATTATTTAAGTATTGTGAGGATCATGATTTCGGAATATGCGGATACCAAAAACCACTATCTTCTGCCAGCGACTTCGCCCTCGTGGTCCCTAGGGAACATGCTACCGGGATAAAAGTTCCTTTCTCAGGCTCTAGAATATCTATGTACCAAATTTCATTTAAATCGGTTCAGTAGTTTAAGCGTGATTGCGTAATACACAGACAGACAGAGTTACTTTCGCACATAAAATATTAGTACGGAAGTATAGATTTTAAAATATGTAAGGAAGAATATCATTCATTTGATACAATTAAGACATAATACACACAAAATATATATAAATATAGCTTAGACACTATATTCTGAATTATAAATGTAAAATTCAAACATCACATTAAGCTTGCTATCATTTCAATATTATTGTCAAAAAAACTACCTAAATCAAAATCGGGAGACATAATTTAAAAAAAAAACCGGCCAAGTGCGAGTCGGACTCGCACACGACGGGTTCTAATCCATAAACCTTAATTTTTGTCATAGCGGCAATAGAAATACACAATCTGTGAAAATTTCAACTGTCTACCTATAACGGTTATTGAGATACAGCCCGCTGACAGACAGGTGGACGGACGGACGGTCGAACGGACGGATGGCCGGACAGCGGAAGCTTAGTAATAGGGTTCCGTTAGTTACCCTTTGGGTACGGAACCCAAAAAAAGATAAGGGTTTCATATGGATAGATCTTTCACAGTAGCAGCGGGTATTAAAAAGCCAGAAAATCTGACACCTGTCTTACCAAGGGGTATCGTGACACCCAGTAACTGGATCCTAGAGGTCCGCTAGACAGTAGCTCCATTATAATACTGGTATTTAGCTGCATCCGGTTAGACTGAAAACCCCTACGAAATTTATACGCAGAGTCATCATCATCATATCAGCCGAAAGACGTCCACTGCTGGATTTAGGCCGCCCCAAGCGTCCCCACAAACAACCAGTCCTGAGCGTCTCGCGTCCATTGGCTATCCGCAACCTTCACCAGGTCATCGGTCCATCTTGTGGGAGGCCTTACAACGCTGCGTCTTCCGGTATGCGGTCGCCACATCAGAAAATATCGGCCCCATCGAGCAATATGCCGTGCTCACTGCCACTTTAGTTTAGCGATCCTCGATATTCAGAGTAATAAAGGATACCCATTAGCTGTCCAACAGTGCATATATTTATCTGCTTATTTACATAACGTCTATTGAATAACTGGAAACTGTAACCGTTGTTGTAAACTGTTAGGAAACGCTCACTGTACCTTTTTTTAATGACTTCAAAAAAGTAGATGGTTTTTATTAAATAGAATTTCCAATCGCAGGTTTGCTAGCAGAGGTAATATATAAAGATCCATAATCTGTGTCTGTATTATCTCGCACAACCAGCAGTTGCTGAGATTAGCGCGTTCAACCAAACAAACAAACCTTCAGCTTTATAAAATTAGCATAGATTTAAAAATCTACTTCTCTATGGTCATATTTGAATGAAAACAGCCAAACATTTTTTACTCATTACACAAGCAAGATCGTTAAGGTTTTACGACCACGGAGTAAGCATTACCTACAAGTACTCGTAACTAGGTACATAATATACAATAGAAGATAAATGACAAGCTTTACATAAAAACCTTTTTTAAGCCACTTGCTCGATACGTCACTCTCGTCCCAGCTTAAAGTGAGCTCAGTAAATTGCTTATCGGGTACGGTTGGGGCCGCACGGGAACGCAGAATAACGGGAAGCATCAACGATACTGATATCCACGGATTTTAACACCGATTACGGATTAGTAGGGTTTTTTAAGCTTTTCACGAGTTTGAGGTGTTTCATTGGTTTGAATAAATTTTCAAACCAATGTAAATTTGTAATTGTGTGAAATCAGAGCGTTTCATGAAGGCTTGTGAATACATTTTTAATAGTTTTATTAATAGGGTTTATTATGGGGGTCTTAAATATATTTTTCATCATTTTAAAATAAACAATTTATCTGATGTTTAAGAAAATTAATCATATCCCCCGCCTTTTCTCCAGAACTACTGAGTCTTAAATATATAAAATAATACAGACAATAGTTTTTTACTTATAGATTATAGGTATATCTGTATAAGTCTAAGGTTTTAAAGTAACATATCAAAAAGATATGAATCGTTTGGTCACCGCTCGCGATTACAACTAGCACTTATTTATTATTATTATTATTATTATTTATTATATACTTTATTGTACACCTCATAACAAGCACAGTAAAAACGCTTATAAAACTAGTGTACAATGGGCGGTCTTATCGCACAGGGCAATCTCTTACAGACAACCTTTGGATGGACTGAACTAAAGAAGCTAGATTTAGGGCGGTCAGTGTACAAACATCATAAATAATATTAATAGAGAGACAAACATAATAATATAAAAGAAATACATACAATATTAAGTAATATACTAATAAATATCAAATATATAACAGGGAAAGGAGACAAAACGTTATAGTGAGAGGTAATGTTCCTTCACCAATTTTTTAAACGTTGGTAGAGTTTGAGCGCGCCTCACATCTATTGGTAATGCATTCCACAAACGAGCTGCTTGAATAGTGAAAGATTTGTCAAAGAAGGATGTGGAATGCATACGAATACTTAATTTAAGATTTTCCGATGATCTCAAAGACCTAGAATGCGTGTCACAGAGAAACTGAAATCGTTCTTTAAGATAAAAAGGAGTATAAGGATTAAAGAGCACATTATAAAGCAAAGAAAGTATGTGGGCATTCCGGCGAAGGCGAATAGGAAGCCATTTGAGCTTGGTACGAAAATCAGAAACGTGGTCATACTTGCGCAAGCCAAATATGAACCTGATGCAGAGATTTTGAAGTCGCTCAAGCTTGTCCAATTGGACTTGGGTGAGATCAAGATAGCTGGCGTCAGCATAGTCCAAGATTGGGAGAAGAAGAGATTGTGCTAAGGCAATTTTAGTGGTGATGGGAAGAAAATTACGAAGGCGTCTCAGAGAGCCCGCCGAAGCGAACAGTTTACGACTGACCTCCCGCAGTTGTTTAGTCCAGGAAAGAGTGCTGTCGATATAAATCCCCAAGTTCTTAGCTAGTTTTTTTTATTTTTTTTATTTATAATGTAAAAAATGAGACACACTGAGCTGCCTGGTAATAGATTGATCACTGAAACAAATTTTGTTACTTCTAGGCAAGCGTGTTCCATCTTCGACCATATCATCGCTTATCATCAGGTGAGATGGTGGTCAAGCGCGTGGCTAGAAATAGTAAAAAAAAAAAATCGGAGTATACCAACCTACAACCTTCTAACTGTTATGTGTATGTATGTTTCTATGTATTTCTTACAGATTGCATTTTAGGGTTCAGTACCCAAAGAGTAACCCGGAACAACGGAACCCTATTACTAAGCCTCCGCTGTCCATCCGTCCGTCCGTCTGTCAGCGGGCTGCATCTCTAGATCCGTAGTAGATAGACAGTTGAAATTCGTAGATTGTGTATTTCTATTGCCGTTATAACAAAAAAATAATAAAAATTAAGGTTTATGGTACGGAACCCTTCGTGTGCGAGTGCGGCTTGACTTGGACGGTTTTTTTTTTCACTGTTTGTCTTTCCTTTTTTGTTGCACCTACCATGCTGTCACTGGACTACCCTAAGGTAGACGGGTAGAAAATGCCTACGGCATTAATTCCGGGCTATATACAGTGTTTTTACAGGTGCATAAAGTTTCAATAAATAACACAATAATAACACAAGCGTAATACCAGTGTTTTACGTGGAGCGGCTGCCTACCAGACCTCCACAACCCAGTAACTGGGTAACACGGTACTTCATGGCAAGACTGGAGTCAGATTTACTGGCTTCTGACAATCCGTAACGACTGCCAAAGATCTACAAATGACAGCCGGGACCAACGGCTTAACGTGCTTTCCGAGGCACGGAGGAAACTCGGTATATTAATAAGGTCACCCATCCACAGACCAACCTTGGCAAGCGTTGCTTAACCTTAAAGATCGACCCGTGCGGCTGTTATTATTTAGCCACGAGCTCCTCCGGTAATCCAACCTTTTTCAAGCCCAATTTGACAAAACTTAACACCACCCGGTGTTGACAGTTCATTTGTTCTTATTCTGTAAGCATCCATAATCTTATCACGAAATATTCCCTAACCGAAACCAGGACAATTGTCTGTTTATCTAAACGGCCTAAACCCGTTCTCGAATAAATGTTCAGTGTTGTTCAGCGAGTGAACACTCGCTGTCGTGGAATGGAAACTGCTTTAGTACAACCTATGTCTAACACCAAATTACCATGTAAGACGCGTTTAGTCGTTTACTTTTGTAGAGTATTGAGGGAATACTAAGTGTGTACTGTTTATAGTATCACATCAAATCTCCAGTTTGATCACAGATCACGCCTGATGTAAAGCGATGATGTGATTGACGGTGTATCACGCTCGCCTAGAGTAAATATTTTTATATTTTGTTGTAAAGTCTTTGTAAAATCTATCAAAACATTAAAAAGAAAATTTAGGAGTAGAAAATAAATAATCTAAAAAGTCATATAGATTGACACCTTAGAAAGTGTGTTTTTTTCGTACTCAACATCGAGTACTTCTGTCTCAAACCCACACGCACCTTAACTAATGTAAACGACTCCGCTGAATTTTTTAACAAACAAATCTAGAAATGTAAAAATTGTAAATGTAACAACAAGGAAAAGAGACCTTATTTATTCTAAACACGTTTTGTTTTGAAGCGCTCTAGGGAAGCAATTTCGACAAATAGAAAAGTTCTCCCTGTCTCACACTTCCATCTAACTTCTTGAAGAGAGGGTACAAAACTTAGATTGCTCATTTGCTCATCTAATGTCTTGTCATATTTTTGTAACGGTTACCTGGTTTTTGCGTATTGCATAAATGGACACCCTTTTTAATATTCGGGCCGTTCTTTCTCTTTTTTCTCGTAAAATTACGGCTACCTTGTGCGGACCCGGAAAAGAAAATTTATGTAAATTGCCAACCCTTTTAAGATTCGAGTTTCCATTTCTTGGTTTTTATTAAGGTTGCTTAGAAAATCATAAGGAATTAGTGTCAAACATGAGGGCAGAGCAATAAATATCGATGATTATTGCAGTTCTTTGATTACTTTTTCAATTAAAACATTAAAAATAATCCTATCCGAATGACAGATTTGCAAATAATGATTATTCTGTCTTGCGTATGTGAAGGTCATAAATCCTGTTGGCTAACTGCTCTACATTTCCTACCTCGCTGCGCTCCGCAAAAAACATGGCGTCGGATTTAATCTCCGCTGCCTCGAAAGCGCAACTTTTCTAATGACTTTAACGGAGATAAACAGTACTGTAGTTGTGTGTATTTTGCTTCTATCACAAAAGTTTCCTAGCCGGAGTTATGAACAGGTGAACGTTGAGAGAGAACGCCGTACCTACCCAACAATGCGGGGACACGTTACAAGGTACCCCTTATCATTGTGGCCCCGGGAGTTATGTCCCCACTCACACGTAATGTGCACTTCCAACTACCCAAGTAATGAGTCTCAACTTTGAATTTGAAGCCACATTCAACCAAGTTTAAATGCTTTCCGCTGTTTCACTGGCTTTTGTGAGATTAGACTGTTAAACTTGCCATTCTGCCAACTTAATGGTACGTAGATTCATTTCATTAAATTCAATGTGTTATAAAGTCGTAACTTCGTTGAGATAAAGATATTTTTGGATTTTATAATCCAGCTGTTTAGTCTGTATTCGTGGAAATGATGACGGAATTAACCGACCGAGACGTTACGATGGAAAATGAGTAGAAAGTTTTTCTTTTTATTACTTTAATCTTGATATAAAAGGTCTGTGTGAAAAAGTCTTTGAATAGAACAAATGGGAGTTGAGTGACTTTGACACCGCTTGTTCGGCTCGATAAACTGTGGTAACGACACTCTATAAAGGGGCTATCATGCTATGAATAAATGAAGATAGCATCGCGAAATGCGATTGCATTGTCCGTATTATGTTAACCAGTTTTTTAGAACAAAAAAATAACACACTTAGGAATTGTGCACCAATCACAGTTTAGTCTTATTGACCCAAAAATTACTGGTAAGAATGTCTTGTTTTAATTTTAGGTTTGCCCATGTTCCACTATCAATATGAAACTTAAATAAGTTTTAAGTACCGATATTTAGCACCTCTCTTTGTTGAAAAATGTGTGTTCATATTAAAGGTACATCTATAGTATTTTTATTGCTAGCAAAACTATCATAATTGAATAAATAGTAATTTTTCATAATTGATGACTTCAAAATTTTAAGGTATTTTTCATAAATCCTCATAAAAAGTCTACTGTTTTTTGATATATTAAGTATATAGAATAAACATCTACCCCAAAAAAGCTTGTGCTTTTTGGATTTCCTAGTAAAATGAATACCCAATTACCTATCCCAAGACGGTTTGTGCCTATAGATCGAAAGATTATACACCTATAATTATTAAAATATTTAGATGTCGATAAAGTTACCAAGGTAGTGCGATATATTTTTAAGAACGCAGTATAGTAGGTATGAGCTTGAGATATGAGCCTTTTTGACTTGCACAGGTATTTTATGTATTTCCGTTATTTTTTATTTTGCATTTCTTATTCGTATCCAAATCTCCTTGGTTTTTATCAATGGTAATAAAACGTGTTTCGTAAAAGACATATTTCGTAAGCAAATATTATTTTCAGATTTAAATAAGATAACCGAATAACTGCATTAAAATTCAATACAAAGTACTTTCAATTTATTTGAGCATCTCATCTCGCACTGCAGGCACTCGAAACTTTATGTAACAGCAGTCGCAGCTATTCTTGGAACGGTTCCAAAACTCAAGGATATCCTGTTACATAACTATAACAGATACTCACCAAGTCCTCGTCGTCATCGGAGAAAATGTTGCTGCGCTCCTGGGCCGTCATGTCGCCGTCTCACAAAATACAATACAATATTCATCCATGGTTCACACACACAACACCAGATGCATCACTGCTAAACACTGTAACTGCATCCAAAACTCCCTCGAAAAGCCTCCTTGGAACATGTTGGAACTTTAAACTAGACACTAAATAAAAAAAATTGTTTTTATTTTCAGAATTCGAAATTCAATTATGTTCGCAAAACAAGTGAAACATCGGCAGTTATGCGGTAGGTGCCAGCACACCCTCTCTGTGCGAGGGCTGGGCGCTTACTGCGGTGGAGGGCGGGCAGAGAAAGCACTGCAGCGTCTCGTAACCATGGCAACGGCGAGGCTTCCACGCCACCGCAGCGGAGCGTATGCATTGTAGACAATCACCCACGAGGGAAGTGAATTACAGGCATTTTATATAGATTTCTGCAGGGTGCCAATGAAAAGACAGATTCATATCTCGTTAGATTCATAGACGTTTTGAAACCTTTTTGGTGTTTTTTTTTCTCTGAGTAAATAGAAGATTATTATCGTTTTGAAAGTCAATATTCATGTTTTAAAGAAACAATCATTACGTATATAAATAGTTATCTTCTGAAAAAACTGAGAACTTTCGCCGTTAGAAATGAGAATTATAATTATTGAGAACAAGAGCAATAAATCAATAGTTTATAACAAAGCATTTCATTCATTTAATTTTTCCTGCCGAAAAAATAGTCTACCCTTCCGAATCTAAACTGCAGTTACTGCAAAAACATGAAATGAACCATGAAACATGAATTTTACAGACATTTAAGAGTGAAAACTTTCTGTGTACTTATTACTTTCACCTTGAACTTTTCGCAATCAAAAAGCCTTCACAAAAAATATCTATACCACAACAACAGTTACTTCAGTAGCTTACCTTGGCTTTGAAGTAAATACCTAGCATTTATACTTACCTATTGCCCACAATCAATAGGCGTATGGCGTGCTCTATGAGGGGTTTGAAGGCTCTCCACAGCCTCTATTACGCAACCAATATGGACTGATCGTACTCGTAAACGCTGATGTTGAACTACGATAATCGAATACGTCATAGTAGGATTCTGACAAATGGAACTTGTAATTTTAAAACTTCATACTTGATATTAACTAATTTTAACGCAAACTTGTTTTTATTTACGAGGGTTACATTACGTATGCATGTAAAGTTATAGGTACAGATCAATCGACCAGACATGGCTTGCGGAATTTGTTCAAAATTGTGTAATTTATTCGAAATAGTCACCGCGGCCCTGGGTGCAAAGGGCATTAAGGAACACGGATGGGTTTTAGTCAGTAAGAGTCTGACTCTCCCTTCTACTCCACCCAGAGCGGAAAAAGTCATCAGTTGACATCTTTAAAAAGGAAAAGTAGAGTATGTATATAGAATATTTTAACTTAAAACCAGATACTTAAATTAACTATGACTTTAATAAAACATAGTTACATGGATGATAATAAATAATCGACGGCTTCCAGTCAAGCCGGATTTAGCTGAATACCAGTATTTTACGAGGAGCGGCTGCCTACCAGACCTCCACAACCCATTAACTGGGTAACACGGTACTTCATGGCAAGACTGGAGTCAGATTTACTGGCTTCGGACTATCCGTAAGGACTGCCAAAGATCTACAAATGACAGCCGGGACCAACGGCTTAACGTGCTTTCCTAGGCACGCAGGAAACTCAGTATGTTAAGATGGTCACCATGGATCCACAGACCAACCTTGGCAAGCGTTGCTTAACCTTGAAGATCGACCCGCGCGTCTGTTATTATGTAGCCACGAGCTCCTCTATAACATTACTACGAAAATAATGCCGAGTCGTCAGTTTCACAGCTCCACAAGGTTAATTAACCCTGCACTCTCAATAACAGATGAGCTGTGAGAGTAGCTCCAAATTTTGCATTTAGCGGTGTTGTGTTAATTGATACTTATTATTTATCGTCTGCCTACAGTGACTTTTATTTGACACTTATAGCTTCTGCCAACGGCTTTGCCCGCGTGATTGTCGGAGATTATCCTAGGGGTATATACTCCCGAGATATAAAGTAGCCTATGTGTAATAGGGAATATGCATGCAATTTTTTAATTAGCAAATTGAAATACTTATTAGCTCTAGTAAACAATCATGCAATTATTTTTAATACCTTCATCAGCGATGAAGTTTTATAGCTTCAAAGATTACTATTAGAAAGAGAAGTCCGATGTAAACTTTGACGTCATCGTCTATGACGCCTATACAGCTGCCATACAAAACAGCGTTTTCGCGAGAGGGACAGATATATTTGTTTAAAATAATTATATCTCCTTCGTATTTCGAGTGATTTAGATTCTATTTTCACTATTAGTATTATATTTTTGTATATTTTTAGATAAACTATGTAGATGATAAATGTTTTTCATGCATATTCCCTATTACAGACTATACTCTTTCTCATTGCTTCGCTCAGCCGTTCAAGCGTGATTGAGTAACAAACATCCAACCATCCTTCCGTTTCTTTCCATACTTTCCACTTATTAGAAGTACCTAAGATAGTAAGATTGTTTTTGTTGTATGTCTGCCATGTCATCTGACAAGTTATACAGTACCAGCGCTGCAATACATTTTATTTTTTAAATATCACAGTATTTTCTGAGTGTTTTTTACCTCACACAGATTTTTTATGTTCACAACTTAGTTTCACTTAATTATTTTATTTCGTTATGTTCATAATAAACAAGTTTTCTTACTTTTTAGGGTTCCGTACACGAAGAGTAACGGAGCCCTATTCCTAAACCGCACTGTCCATCCGTCTGTCTGTCAGCGGGCTGTATCTCAAGAACCGTAATAGGTAGACAGTTGTAATTTTCACAGATTGTGTATATCGATTGCCATTATAACAACAAATAATAAAAACTAAGGTTTAGGCTACGGAACCTTTCGTGTGCGAGTTCGAATCGCACTTGGCCGGTTATTTGCTACACGCCTGCTGTAACCGAGCACCTCTGACCCTTGACTACAAATACGCCACATAGCAATTAAAATAATTAGGCAAAAGGTGTGCTCATTAAACATCGGATAATGATTCAGAGGGCATGAATACAAACGGTTCAGTCGATGGCTGGCACTAATGACGGCGCGCGGGTTCGTCACACATTGCACTAATCTTAGACCTCTAAGACCCACATGCACGAACCAGAGTTATCTTTTAACTCCGAGTTAGTTGATAACCCGGGGCTTTATTATGTTCCCCGAGCGAAGCCTAGCAGGTACTTGCAATAGGGTATTTTACAAGATAGAAAAAAATTATACGTATTTAGTCCGTTTCATTTAAAAAAAATATTGGGTAAATATAAAATATAATTTATATTATAAACTTGTTGTATTTTTTGCCATTTCAAATCGATAAAAATTTATTAAAATAAAGCGCTTCAAAGTTCAAATTTTGACGCTGGTGACGTCATGTTTTAGTAAAAGGAAACTGAAACGTGAACTCAAACCAGTTTTCAACGTTTTCATTTGTATTTTTTGTGAAAAAATAAAAAAAATACGTGTCGAGTATTTTCAGAAATCTATCTGTCGGATAAATTATTTTTTTTAAATAAAATGCCCTCTGAAATATGAAAAACCCCTGTCTTTTCATGAAAAAAAAAACAAGTTATTAAGTTAATTCATTAGTTAAACGATCTGCACAAATCTTCACGGCTCATGACTCATGGGTCATGGCTTAAGTCGCCATTTTCATTTGCGTGCAGACAGCCGCCGCCGCCGACTCCATCGTAATGACCGAAACGACCGGAATTACGAGCTGCCCTTAATACGGTCAACTTATAATGATGATATAGGCCGAGAAACTTAGCTTATTCGTATGTCAGACGCTTGGAAACTAAAAGTATAGCATAGTACGTGTACTCTTAATTTCATGTATAAATTACAACAATGAATTAATTTTTGCTAAAGGGGTTTTCCATAAATAAAACTGGTTCCGTAGTTGAGCCCAATACCATGAAAATTGCATCTATCACGAAATGTGCACGACGAGATCGCAGAATGTGATAAAGCCGCCATTGTATGTGTTTGGCTTTTTATTTATTTTTTTATTTAACTTTTTTTTGTAAAGTTAAGTTCTTTGAATAGACTAATTGACACTTCTCGTGACCTAAGGGTTAGCTTTTATTTTGGTCCTAATCATTGCCATATAACGTGGCAATGCCGCCATGTGTCTTCACGCTGTGTTGACTCATTACCAGCTGACAACGTTGAGAACAATTTTTTTATGTTATATTATTGTTTGTAGTTACTTTATTTTATTTGTTAATTATAGTACTTTATTGATAAGATAGAATAATAATAAAATGTATTTTCCATTAATAAATACCGCCATATTCGAATTTGATTTCGAGCTCAGTATCGTTATTGCAAAACCAAAAATCGTAAAAATCACTTCTTTTTTGGTGACGCGATTTTGATTTTGAGTCTATTTTGTTTAAGTGATTTTCAATGGAATTATTACGACATTTTTACTTTTTCAAATAAGTTTCTAAGTACATTATAGAGTTGCTCGAGAACTCGCTTCCCCGTCCTCTGAAATTCGTTACATATAATACTATTATTCTGCATGTTTTTCAATATTCAAAAACAACGGTTTACTTGGAAAAGGGACTCTTACAAAAAATACCACGTAGACGACGTACCACGGTTTAGTATTTCGCAAAAATAGTAAATGATTTTCAAAAATTATTTCCACTTTGCGAGTACGCAAGGTAAAACAGATTCAACCTTTTAATTTTGTAGGCATGATTTATATCTATAACCATGGCAAATACAGCTTCGCAGCCTCAACTTTCTTTGGGTTAAACCAGAAAGGCTATATGAACGACTTCACTAACCTAACGGTAGCTGCCATTGTGTTTTTATTAACTTATCTTACGTCATCTTATATCCAGCTGAAGCAACATCCGGCTACAAGGCGTGCCGAATAAGTACAAACATACATAAACGCCTTCAATTGCATCTAGAATGCTTAAAAAAATAAATTTTAATTGGTGTCTGCGATCGGGTTTTTTGACACAAGTCACTTTTTAGAACGATGAGAACTGGCCTTCGTATGGTGACCTACGCAGATTGATATAGCTTTGCAAATAGGAAATATCAATGGACTGAAATATTTTGCTAATTTTCTTTATGTATCTAACCAAAATATTGGTGAATTGATGTTCAACCTCCTAATGGTTACTATTAACTGAACAACATTCGCAAAATTATCTAAGTTATCAAACTTGAATTCAATTCAAAGGATTAAGGCTACGTTTAAAGGCAATTTCCCTGCTTCTAATTGCGTTACAGTCTTGACCCAGTTATAGCAAAAACAAATTATATAGTGGGCGTCCGCTCCAAGTGTTTACTTCCTTCTACTTTTAAACTGCTTTGATACAAAATAATTGCATTTTTTATATTTAATTGAGTTTAGTCAAACCGCTTATCGGAACAAACAGCGTTTCGAGGTCTCCCACAAGGTAGACCAAATTTGTTTTATGACACTCTAATAATTGTGTAAATCAAAAAATGCAATGTCATTCACAAACTAATGTAATTTCTGATACTCGATAACGTTAAAGACAATGAATACGGTTGTAATGTCAACATTAAAGCATATGCGGCCGATGACATACATTTTTTTGTAACGCAATTAAGCTGCTGCAAGCTGGTGAAGATTGCGGGAATCCGTTGCCAGGAGACGCACAGGACCGGTCGACGTGATGACACTTGGGAGAGGCCTATGTCCAGCAGTAAACGTCTTTCGGCTGAGATAGTGATTCTAACCATATAGGTGACAACCATACGTAACAACCTCGACAGTTTTGGGCTGTCTGGTGACAACAGCAGGTTATTTTGTACTTTTTATTTCTTTCATTGTGATCTCAAAACCGGAACGGAAAACGTGGAGAAGAAACCAACAACAACTGAAAAAAATATGTTTCTTGTATGGGGTCCCCTTTTATTTTTAATTTCTTATCATTTTTTGTTATAGCGGCAACAGAAATACCTACACACTCAATCACGAAAATTTCAACTGTCTACCTATTACGGTTTATGAGACACAGCCCTCTGGCAGACTGACGGACGGACGGACGGACAAAGGGGGCTTAGTTATAGGATTCTGTTGGTTTCTCTTTGGGTACGGAACCCTTATAAAAACCTACCAGCCCTCACCCCTGTAAGTTAATAATAAGTTAGTATTAAGTTTACCGCGTTAAGGTTTAGTTTCGCTTCGTTGTGCGTACAGCTAATGAGTGGAATTCCCTGCCAGAGTCTGAGTTTCCTGATAGCTACAACCTGGGAGTCTTAGGTCTTTAAGTCAAGAGTGAATAGGTTACTTCTAGGCAAGCGTGTTTCATCTTCGACCACATTATCACTTACCATCAGGTGCGATAGTGGTCAAACGTTATCCAAGAAATAGTAAAAAGAAAATCCAATCTTTAAAAGGTTACCACACAAGGTCGATATTTCTAGCGCATGTAGCTACCAACTGGGATGAGGATATCCTAGCCCAGAGCATGGCATATTCATCCATTTCTCCGCAAACCTTTTCTGCCTGCTAAAATTCTGCCTAAATATATTAGGTAGATTTTCGACAGCACTGAAAACTTCAATATTTTGCATTTCGTGCATGCAAATAGCTTTTTTTATAAAAAGACTATTTACCTATAGCTGAATCACAATCTTAAAGATCAAAAATTAATAAAACTACAGTATTAAATCCGAGATAGTTTTGACAAAGAAAACGTCTAATGCTTGTGATGGCGCCGAAAGGGCGCGACTATTTGGCGCCAACCCCCACACCACAAGAACGCTGTGTTATTGCGTTCATCCCCAACAAAAGAGGCTGATTTTATTAAGGACTTGTGATTCGCGCATACTCCTGATGTAATCTGCTGATGTCGCGACATGTCATATAATATAAAACATAGTAATATGGACGTGACTTTTTTTAAGGATGGGCTATCGAAAACGCATCCGTGTTCCTTCTTTGCGTTCCAAGGCCGGGGTGAGTATGTACCTACTTGAAGGAGCATTTGGGCCGCACGGGTGGACCTTCGTATAAGCAACGGTTACAGAAGTCGGTCTGATAGGACAGAAAGGAAGAAAAAAATGTTGTACCCACCCCAAGTAACATGGGATAAGGGCAGGATGATGATGACTGAAGTCGGTCTGTGGTTGAGTGACTATCAACTACATATTGAGACTCCTCCTTGTCTCGGAAACCACGTGAAGACTCAAACTGTTATTTGTAGATCTTTGACGATCAGTTATGAGTAGTCAGAACGTCGAAAGCCTAATACTGTGCTCGCCAAAGGTTGTTGGTTTGTCAAACGAAATTTATTTAAATGTAACATTTAATAAAAACGAAAAACACTAAAACTATGCTTTAATTCATGCTTTGCTTTTTTCCCTTGCCTCGGAAAGCACGTTAAGCTGTTGGTCCCGGTCCTGTCATTTGTAGAACTTTGGCAGTCGTTACGGATTGTCAGAAGCCAGTAAATCTGACTCCAGTCTTGCCAAGAAATACTGTGTTGTTACCCATTTAATGGGTTATGGAGGTCTGGTAGGCGGCCGCTTCACGTAAAATACTGGTATTCAGCTGAATCCGGTTTGACTCTATTTGAAATCAGAGTTTTTCAGTTTCAATCCATCATCATCATCTGCCTAGACTTTTCCCAACTATGTTGGGGTCGGCTTCCAGACAAACCGGATTCAGCTGAATATCAGTTTTTTAAATAGAGCGACTGCCTATCTGAGGGCTCAGTGCGAGATTTTTAACGTACCTACTTGATCGCGTTAACGTAAACATTCGCTTATGTCAAATTGTATAATAAAAACTGTTTTCCGTTATTGTCACCAGACAACGCTCATTCAGTTTCAATACAAATTGACATTTATGCTAACGCGATCAACGTTAAAAAGCTCGTATTAAGGCTACATAACTCCACAACCCAATAACTGGGTAACATGGTCTAGGTACTTCTTGGCAAGGCTGGCATCAGAGGGCCTAGCACGAATGTTTTTGACGTATAGTAACGTTACGTAAAATTTTACCATATCTACAATACTCGCACATAATATTTATTTGAATTAGATACCATTTTCATATTTTTGAATGATATAAATTGTGTATGTCCCATATTATTAAACCAAAATACTATGGGGTTGTAGTTTTTAAAAGCTATTTTTTTAACTTGCAATGTACGTATGTACTATGTTTGTTCGGGTGGAATCTAGCTACTCAATTTTGAAGATATCTTCAACCGATTGAGCAATTTTTTTTTTACCCGTATGGTTTGGATGACAATACACGATAAGCTGTGTGACGTCATTCTAAATCCAACATGGCGGAACCTCCAAGATGGCGGAATAGTTATTTTTTACGCACTTCTACAATATGGGTACCAAATGCAAGGGCTTGTTGAGAGTAACTCGAAATAACTAAAAAGTAAAAAATAAATTATAAGGAAAAAAAAAACTCTTTTAAAAAAAGCTTTTATTTAAATGCACCAAAAAAAGGAAAATTTTGTTCTCTTCTTTTTAGAGCATTTAAATAAAAGATTTTTTAAGTTTTTTTTCTTTATAATTTTTGCGTTCTAAATTCTCTTGCACATGCATTAACGTTACTATAATACATATTAT
Source organism: Lacanobia oleracea (assembly GCA_950371165.1). Taxonomy (NCBI): domain Eukaryota; kingdom Metazoa; phylum Arthropoda; class Insecta; order Lepidoptera; family Noctuidae; genus Lacanobia; species Lacanobia oleracea. The sequence goes on from OX493396.1 coordinate 17,804,053, forward strand.
GTCAAAATATTCATGCTAGGCCCTCAGATTTTTTTGGATTCTGAAACTGTTAGCGACAGCCCAGAAGCTTAACGTGCTTTCCGAATCGCGTAGGTTTCTCAGTATGCTAAAATACTCATCCACAGACCGACCCCCGCCAGCGTTGCTTAACCTTGAAGATCGAACTGTGTGGATGGTATTATTTAATCACAAGCCCCTCCAGTTCAAATTTTTAAAGAAAAGAAGAAAAAAGGAAATCTTTTTATTTTAGCACAATCACAAAGGCCCACATCAAGTTTCAAGACAATAAATAATAATATGTTTTTAATTTTTTCTCGTCACTATACGCAATAGATAAAAGGTTTCCCAGGAACAACAACAGTAAGTATATTGTTGGAGACTGCAGGTACCTAAACTAGGCTTGGGGCCTGTATTTCTGAACACCGGGTCTCCAAAATAGTAACAACAATATAATAAGAAAAAGAATACGCCATTCTAAAACCTACGCAAGCATGGTGCATTACTATAGCGGGTATGACTCAGCGGCCCGGTATCGACTAGCGCGGGTTGCCAAACATCCAAGGTCACCCCATACGCTATGCAGACTCTACGGCGTAGAGTCTACGCCTTTATTGGCGAAAGCGGAATAGCGGCCAATGTTAACCAAGCCATTTTTTAAACCATTTAACATTGAGCCTCCTTTCCTTTTCATTATGCACACCGCAATACGACATTGGCAGACAAATTCTGATTGTACACGTAACCACATTTGAAATTTTTCGCATTTTTAAATGAAATGAGGATGAAAAGTGTGAAATTCTTCCTTTTGGTGCATATTAATTATTTATTTTATGGTATGAAATACGATTGTTTGTATCTATTTTTAAGTTTTAAATTCTTCAAATATATACACGTAACCGCCCCCGATGAAGTTTTCCGCATTTTTTTAATGGCATGTGGTTGAAAAGTGTGAAATTCTCTCGGTTGGTACATTTTTATTACAGTTGGAGGTACGAAACTGCTAAATGTCATTTGTTTGTAGCTGTTATTAGTCCCTGATGTTTGAGGAGCTCGTGGCTAGATAATAACAGCCGCACGGGTCGATCTTCAAGGTTGGTCTGTGGATGGGTGACAATCTTAACATACCTAGGTTCCTCCGTGCCTCGGAAAGCACGTTAAGCCGTTGGTCCCGGCTGTCATTTGTAGATCTTTGGCAGTCTTTGCGGATAGACAGAAGCCAATAAATCTGACTCCAATCTTGCCATGAAGTACCGTGTTACCCAGTTAATGGGTTGTGGAGGTTTGGTAAGCAGCCGCTCCTCGTAAAATACTGGTATTCAGCTAAATCCGGCTTGACTGGAAGCCGACCCCAATATAGTTGGGAAAAGGCTGGCAGATGATGATGATTAGTCCCTGTTGTTAAACCAGTGTTCTGTTATTAGGCCTACGAGTATCAGTCACACTTATGTTTTAACCATATTCCTAGAAATGTATGTGATTAACGCGTATAATCGAAGAGGTCTGTTGCAGGTACGTAATAGACACACATTTTAAACAAGTGTAAGTAGGTAACTAAAAAGCATTTTGTAACCATTAAAGTGATACAGCAAAACCTATCCTTTGCAAGCATCTTTCAATAATCTTAATACATAGCACGTATCACTATCAGATTGATCGTTTGTACGCTACGGACGCACTGTGGGAGCCGATCCGGCCAATTTGTTGATACGACAGTGGCTAATGGCCGCAGGTTCAGACCCACAAGATTGATTGAGCGTCTGAGAGTGGCCACCTAATTTAGACCCTCAAAATGGTAGAAATTTAAAAAATATAAATATTTAATCTAGAAGAAAGAAAGAACATTACGCTATATTTAGTACTTCTTCAAGAAAAGTACCTACTAAATATAGCTAAAATAAAATATTTAAATTTGCTGCAAAAAAACTCATTTTTACAAACTCTTTAACAGATTATGACTTAGATGCGAACGTTGCTTGTCAATTAGTAGGCTGATTCAGTAACATTTCATCACGTCTCTTACCGGTACCTTTGAAAAGTTTTTTTTTATCAAATCCATCTCATGGTGTTTTCATCCAAAGAATGAGCATTGGCATTCATTGTGGCAATGCTGCCAGTGTTCTGGGCACTTTTTCCATTGAAAGCGATGTTGATGATTTTTTTTATGTCTAACTAGCACTTCGCCCGCAACTTCACCCGCGCTGCAATTTTCTTAAGGATCCTTAATTTTTTTCGGGACAAATTGTAGGTATATTAAAAACTTCTTCGATAACTACTCTATCCATTAGTGAAAACAACATGAAAATCAGTGCATTAATTTTTGAGTTTATCGCAAACAGACATACAGACGCGGCGGAGGACTTTGTTTTATAATATGTAGTGATGATTTATTTTGTTTTCGAAACGCGTTTATACATATTTTCGCGTTTATTTGTCTAGTTGTTTTAAATAATAATTTTAGTACTTACTTTAGATCACCAGTTCATAATGCATTGTAACAACAAATAATAAATCTAGTCTCGTAGATAAATTCACACTAAAAACGTATATTCAGCGACTTAGAAAAAGCTGCTCAGTGATCGCAAATCCATTAATACTGATTGATATCGACTGCTAAATTGAAGTGACTGTCTTAGGAACCATTCATCAATTCCGCAAATTGCAATCTACGTGAAGAGTCTTTACAATCACGTTCATTCATCAGGGAGTCTATGCAACTCCAATCAATTTATCAGTAGTGCTAACTACTCGACGTGGAGAATTAATTTGTCACTCAATGTCGTTGGCTTTTACAATCCAGATTCTCATATACAGGTGGTCTAATCGAATGTATAAAACTTTAAATTGCGTCCTGAGTCCTGAAATACAGGCTCAGCCTAACTTAGGCGCAGTTGCTCATTTTTATTATTTAGCAAATAAGAAATTTCAATTATAATACTGTACAACTTGTTTGAAATCTTAAGATAAATTAATAAATTAAAATAATTTTACTATCAAACGAAAATTACTAAATGTTTATTCATTGTTATATTATTCACAATTTTAAATGGATAAAAATAGTTACCACATAATTATATATACCAGTTTGCTACCTAAAAATATGTTATCTTTTCGATCAATTTGAGCATAATTTATTTGATATCCCACTAATAAAGTAACAAACATTCTGACTTTAGCATCCCAGACAGACCAACCACAACAAAAATAGTAGGTACATATTTTTTTAAAGTAACAAAACAAAATTACTATCGTTTGTATTGCAAAGCAGTAAATGTATTTTTTATATTCTTTTGATAGAAAATGAAGGATTAAAACGGTTTCATCTCAACGATTTGGAGATGATTTGGTGTATTTTTTTTTTCTTATTATGTGATACCGATACATAAATTCTGGCTAAATCAAATAATGTCTCATATTATGTAGATTACTACCTATTATTTTTCAAATGTAATTGCTCTGTAAATACGACGAAAAACTGCTTCTCTGCCCGCTATTTTAAGCGTTTTTCGAGAGAGCAGCCTTAGCAGCGATGGTAAACTGCAACGAGTAGAGAAGGACTAAATGAAATATAAAATTACAGCACCGAGGAGAAACCTCTTAAAACACCTGACACATTCAACATCGAAGAAAATATCATAAACAAGGAAGCAACCAATTTATTTACCTCATTTACTCTCAACCAGTTGAGTTCAACCGAGTGAACGCATCTAATGGACTGTAAAATGAAATCACTCACGTAGAAACAACTCCAGGCAGACGCTCTGAGGTATTCAACACCTCGATCCGAAGACCATAAACATTTCATTTCCAAGCAAATCAACTTACGTGTGAAAAAACATTTTACTTATCAACTGCGGTGTTGGCAATTTCCTTTCGGAACTCAACAAGTAGATAGCAGTCAGACGAAGAAAATTGAGCTTTCTCATACCTATGATTCTCTCAGAAAATAAATACATATTTTGGGTGCAAAATACTAAATTCAAAATGGCTGCAGGTCAAAAATCTAATCTTGAAACCACACAGCTAGGCTTGTGAGTCTCTGAAATCGTCTGACTCGTGAAACTTTATTAGAGAAAAAAATCCAAAAAGTATGTGGTTCATATACAATGTTTCGAAAATGCATGGTCATCAATGCGTTCTTATTACAACCAACCAACCCACCAACCAACCACTACAAAGTTTGTGCTACTAATGCTACCAAGCGCCTACACATTCGATATGAGCAGCAATTAACACTTATACCGCGTGCGTTGTGTATTTCATTCTCAAGGAGCAAATTGGCGAACCTAATGAATGCGTACGTAAAGCTATATCCATGTTGTGCTTCAGTATCCATGTTAATATTATAGACGCGTAAATAATTTCGTCAGTCTGTCTGTCTGTTGGCGACTGAATCGATTTGTATGAAACTTGGCGCACGGATGGAGACGGCCGAAATTATTTTCGCGTTGTAATATTAGCATGGATACTGACCATGCTAATATTATAACGCGAAAATAATTTCGTCAATCTGTCTGTCTGTTGGCGACTGAACCGATTTGTATGAAACTTGGCGCACGGATGGAGACGGCCGAAATTATTTTCGCGTTGTAATATTAGCATGGATACTGACCATGCTAATATTATAACGCGAAAATAATTTCGTCAATCTGTCTGTCTGTTGGCGACTGAACCGATTTGTATGAAACTTGGCGCACGGATGGAGACGGCCGAAATTATTTTCGCGTTGTAATATTAGCATGGATACTGACCATGCTAATATTATAACGCGAAAATAATTTCGTCAATCTGTCTGTCTGTTGGCGACTGAACCGATTTGTATGAAACTTGGCGCACGGATCGAGACGGCCGAAATTATTGACCACGGCCTGGATTAGAACGTGGATAGGTACTTCTTATCCCGGTACCATGATCTTTTGAGATAATAAAACACTTTTTAACCGACTTCAAAAAGGAGGAGGTGATCAATTCGGATGTTCATATATAATTTATTTCAACTCCGTTACATATTAACGGATTTGCAAAATTCTTATATGACGACTAAATGGTCTCATTTAAATTTCGTAAATATCTGATAAAGAACTTCGGAGATAGACAGCTAAATAGAGAGTGTTAAAGTATAGATTTTATAATATAGACTATGGTAAAACTCGCGCCTTTTTGTAAGTTGTCTATGCTCGCTCCACTCTGTGAACATCACCGATAGATATCGTTGTAACTTGAAAACTAAAAATACATATTAAGGCTGCTCTTTCGAAAAAAGCTTAAAAATAGCGTGCAGATGAAGCAGTTTTTCGTCGAGATTTACTGAAAAATTACATTAAAAAAAAATAGCTAGTAATCTACATGATACGACACGTAATTTGATTAAACCAGAATTGATATTAAGATAAAAAATCACCAAATAACCTCCAAATCGTTGAGATGAACCATTTCACTCCTTAATTTTTTATCAAAAGAGTATTAAAATAATATATTTACTGCTATGCAATACAAACGAAAATAATTTGGTTTTGTTACTTTTTAAAAATGTGTACTATTTTTATCATAAAAATTAAAAACACGGGTAGCGGAGTGGCGGGTAGAGGTGTAGTTAGCTCCGTTTGTATGCACAACAAGGTCATTAGCATGTATACAAGCCTTAAAAGTAATCTCGAGTTAAACAGACTTTCATTGCATTAGTGGATGCGGACTCGTAGGAATTTTTGCGGGGTAGCACTAAAAAGTGAAAAATAAGAAACGAAGAAACCACAAGAGAAACACCGACTTCCAAAAGTTATTTTGTACTTTGCAGTGGTTTTTATTTGAAATTCAGTTTTTTTTTTAAGTTATTTAACGAGAGCGAAGCCACGGACAGAAGCCAGTCTAATGATATTCAATAGACAAACAATCAATTATGTAAACGAGGAGCTCTACCTAATACTTTCAGTTAGCAGATCAATCAATGTCATCCGTTTTACGGCATCGTCTGCCAATTTTCCTGCAAGGAATACCTACCCATTATAAATTATTTTTCCCTTGCCCTGACAGAGTGATGAGATTACCCGCTTTTCCCAGTAACGAGATGGTGAGTTGTTTAATGACAATATAACTTCTTGGAATTCTAGTCAAAGGAGGAACTTATTTTTCTATGTGGGAAATAATAAAGCTTATTTTAACGTGAAAAGGCTTGGCAAATGATGATTTTAGTTCGCGCGGTTCCGATTTTTCTTAGAATAAATTTTGTGTAATTTTTTTGGGTTCCGTACCCAAAGGGTAACCAACGGAACCCTATTACTAAGCCTCCGCTGTCCGTCCGTCAGTCCGTTCGTCCGTCGGTCCGTTCGTCCGCCCGTCCGTTCGTCCGTCCGTCCGTTCGTCCGTCCGTCCGTCTGTCTGTCAGCGGGCTGTTTCTCAAGAACCGTAATAGTTAGAGAGCTGAAATTTTCACAGATTGTGTATTTCTATTGCTGCTATAACAACAAATAATAAAAATTAAGGCTTATGGTACGGAAACCTTCGTGTGCGAGTCCGACTCGCACTTGGCCTGTTTTTAATTGAATTAGCAGCTTTTGTCGTCACCGCATAATAGGAAAGATACATACATACTTTTTATGTCTACTATTATGCGAATAAAAGAGATTAAGACCTCGAAAATGAAACTTCAAAAATGTCGGTGAGCCACAGATATATACAGCAACAGTTGAGCAACTCAAGCTCTGAAGATACACTTCAGTCATTATATGCCTGTATATGTTCGTGGGGAGACGAGGGAACAAGTGCACTCATCCACTAACAAACTCATTCGTGTTCCACAGTTCTTGTTACTCAAAGCCACTCGGCATTCAGTGAGATTTCAGGCCAGTGTGTGTCGGCCCTTTGCGTAAACGTTGGCATGAAGTGGTTAATTTGTAGTTTTGTAAAGATGCTATTCGAATTTTCGGAGTGCCAGTGTGTTTGACGGTGGTTTCGTGTTCAAAGTTTTTTTTAAGGATGACACTTCGTACGCCTGAACGATATTATTTTTAAATTTTCTAATGTTTTCTTCGATTTATTTTCATACATTTCTATTGTGTCTATTTGTCTGGCAGACAATGCTTTAAGTTTTTGATGAAGGTGAACAATAGGACACATAAATTACGAGTATGTTACATTTCCTTAAAGGTTAAGTATATCTTAATTCAGTGTAGTTTGATCATCACAAAATACTTATTATGAGTAAAATAAGGAGTCACTGTTTTCAAGTTTTGTGTTTATTCCATACATAAAATCTGTAAATGAACTAAAATAAATGCAACCAACAGCAAAAAACTTCTTCAAAGGAAAATGTTGGAACTTTTCAGTTGTTTTTGCCGTAAAGTTTTAGTGAAAAATCAATACTTTTTAGGGTTCCGTACCCATAGAGTTACCAAAGGAAACCTATTACTAAGTCTCCGCTGTCCGTCTGTCCATACGTCTGTCTGTCAGCGGGTTGTATCTCAAGAACCGTAATAGGTAGACAGTTGAAATTATCACAGATTGCATATTTCTATTGCCGCTATAACAACAAATAATAAAAATTCAGGTATATGGTACGGAAGCCTTAGGCGGTCTCCCGCGAACTTATCGTCGCATATGGTTTTAACGCCCACCACCGCAGCTTCGGCTTGCTGGTCGGCTTGGCCGGCCAGCCTCAACCGCGGCGGCGGGCGGACAAATAACATAAAAATTCAGGTATATGGTACGGAACCCTTTTTACCGTTTCTTTACTCTATGTATACCACGGTTGTACGTTTATTTATTTATATTCTTTATATATACTTTCTTGTACACCAAATTAAAACACATGAAGGAACGTTGTTTTATAGAAGACAGTTTCATAGAATTTCGTTTCACATAAAAAAAATCCCGTATTAGCATTTCATAGAATAAACAAAACGCAGAATACTTACTTTGAACAAATTTAAATCATAGATTTTTGTTACAAATAAACTTTATATGTCGATATTTCATATCATAGAATAACAAATCAAATTTTCTTTATCCTCATATTGAGTACTTAATACTTATTAAGAATACGGGTTAATTAGAATTTACCCGCATTGTTTTTGTGAATGCGATGTTTTCATTCGGGCCCGATCGACGGAACCCCGCGAAGCGGCAATGGTGGCAAATGGCGATTTAACAAACATGCAAGCAAGCATTCAAGCAAGCATGCAAGCAAACCTGCAAGCAAGCATGCGAGCAAGTAAGCCTGCAAGCCAGCATGCAAGCAAGCGTGCAGCATGCAAGCAAGCATGCAGCATGCAAGCAAGCATGCAGCATGCAAGTAAGTATGCAGCATCCAAGCAAGTATGCAGTATGCAAGCGAGCATGCGAGCATGCAGTTTGCATGGTATCTGCCACGGCTCCAGCGCTGCGGGGCTCCGGCGGTCCCTCGCGAACTTATCGTCGCAGATGGTTATAACGTCCACCGCCGCAGCTACGGCTTGCTGGCTGACTTGGCCGGCCAGCCTCAACCGCGGCGGCGGGTGTTATAACACCTGCTCCTCAGCTCACGGGCCGCCTAGCTTCTCCGCGCCTACGCGGGCTTAAATTGCAATCTAGGTGTAGGACAAACAAGACTACGTGGGGTCGGTTTTACAGCAATTCGTTTCTGTCACAAATTTTTGTAGCACACATGTTGATTTTTTAAGATCATGGGTAATTTTAATTTAGGGTTAACTCGCTATTTCATAGAAATAGCAATATGCGTAATAAAGTTATTACGAATTTTGCCATCTTAATGGACATATTAAACAAGAATATTTTCACTGAAAAATAAAATACCATGGAAAAATACAGCGGACAAACAATATTCGTTAAAAAATAATTCTGCTGTTTGATAAGGTTGTTAAATAAAAAAATGTGATCACGAAATTCATTGAATTGTGTTTCTGTGAAATAGGTTTCATTCAAGTAAATAGTCTTTGAAACAATAATATTCGACATAAAATACAAGGACCAAATATTATGTGAAACATTTTCTGCGAATCGAAATTCTATGAAAGTTCTGCGAAACAAGGGTACACCGTATACCAGAAATGCGAATCTGTAAAAAAATCTAAAATCTATACTAATCTATAAAGCTGAAGAGTTTGTTTGTTTATTTGTTTACTTGAACGCGCTAATCTCAGGAACTGCTGGTCCGATTTATAAAATTATTTCAGTGTTAAATAGCCCATTTATACAGGAAGGCTATAGGCTATATATCATCACGCTAACACCAATAGGAGCGGAGCAGTTATGTAAATTGTAACGCAAACGAAGTTGTGTGGGTCTACAAGTAATGAATTAATAAACACAATTATGGACCGTTTCGAGCACAGCAAAACTTTATATATCTAATAATTTTGCTTGTAAAATAAATGTTAATTATTTCCTGTCCGACTTGCACCCCTTATTAAATATTTTATATTATTATTATATACAAAATTTTTTTTTGGAGTAAATTACTTTTATAGATTTAATGTCTATTAACTTGCATTTTCCATATTGGTGTTAGTATGTTTAATTTTATATTTATTTTTAGATGAATATCTCTCCCGCTCTGCCCAAAGAAGTCATTTGATGTTTTCCTATCAAAAAAAAAACCACGTTGCTTATTCTTGAAGATCGACCCGCACGGCTGTTATTAGATACTAAGCCACGAACTCTGGAGTGTTACGAAAATAAATTCTATTCATTAGATATTGCAGGCTGTGTGTGACATTTTCCTAATATATTTCCTGTTACGAGTATCAAAGGAATGAACCAACTTACCTAACCTAACACACGGACAACATAAATCACATAAATAAATCACAGACAATAAACGGACAACATAAATCCATACTACGAGTAATATCACAAAGGGAAATGTAACTCTGTATGTCTACCAATTCACGTCTTACCTAACGGCTGGACGGATTTGGATGAAATTTGGTACGGAGAAAGATTAGACTTAGGAGAGGCACAAAGTGTCTTATAGAACGGGTTTTCTGAGTTCCGACTTTCACGCGGGCGAAGCCACTTGCAGATGATCGGATATACAACACTTATTCACTTTTTTAACCAATAAATCATTGACTGCTAGCATTATCCTAGTTATATTATTTGTAGGTCGTGCTATAAACATAGCGAACATATTTTTATTCTAAAAGCCATAAAACCAACACAAACTATACTATTTTTTATGGGTTTGGTCTTGACTCTAGTCTATGTCAGAGATGACAGAGACAAAGTCTAAAGTCTAAAGGCACACTCACCGAAGTACAATCTGTAGAAGACCGACAAGCAGGCAACCCTACGGCGATGAGCCAAGCTATGTAGCTTGGCATCCACCAGTTTTTTTATTCGGGCTACTGTCTAGTTGCAGAATTGATCAAAAGAGTAGTTCTTTTCGGTCCTGCAACGGAAATAGCATAAGAGGAACACATGTGTTTGAATCACTCACTCTCCGCCTGGAGAGGAATTCTCATCCACAAAAAAAGACGCCGTTGTAAAAATATTTAAAAAAATTTGGAACCAGTCTTTTTTTTTTTTTCAACAATAATATTTATAACTGGGGAATTGGAACAGCCAATAAATGGTTCACGATTCTTAATATTGTTACATAGCCAATTTGTTTTTCTACAGAATTTTCTTTCCTTCACAAATATTTTCAGCATTTTGTTTCCTGTTATTAAATTGCTATTTGTTTCATTTTGAGTTATTGGACAGGCGATTGATGATTTCGGGAAGGTAATTTTATTGCGAGGATTTGGCCACCCCGGTAGTCAGGTCACGGGAAAGGGTCACCAGGCTGTATGCTATATTAAAATGATGCGTATATATATATATCTCTTTTCGATCTCTACATAGTACAAAACAAAGCCGCTTTCCACGTCAGTTTATATATCCTAAACTAGAACTCCTAAACCACGCAACGGATTTCGGATTTTGACGCAGATTTCACCATCAGTTAGTTCATGTTGCGGAAGCATTATATAAATTAGCACTTCGCCCCCGACTTCGTCCGCGCTGCAAATTTCTTGAGGATCTTTAATTTTTTCTAGTAATAATGTAGCATTCTAATAGTGAAAGAATTTTTGAAATCGGTCCAGTAGTTTTTAGGGTTCCGTACCAACGGAACCCTAACTAAGCCTCCGCGGTCCGTCCGTCCGTCTGTCTGTCAGCGGGCTGTATCTCAAGAACCGTAATAGGTAGAGAGCTGAAATTTTCACAGATTGTGTATTTCCATTGCCGCTATAACAACAAATAATAAAAAAATAAATCCAACCTCCAAAAACAAAACACTACAAAGTAAAAATAACTTTAATTTCGGAAGTCAGTGTTTTTGGGTTTTTTTCGTTTTTGAACACCGACTTCCGAAATAAAAGTTATTTTTTTACTTTGTAGTGTTTTGTTTTTTGGAGTCGGTTTTATTTTTTTGTCAAATAGATTTAATATTTTTCACTTTTTAGTAGTACACAGGTACCACAGCAGGTTCATCCAAATCGGTTAACAATTGGCAAAAATATCGCTGAACAAACATTTTTCATGGGATCCCATCATCAGATCCTAACTTATACCTTCCATCGTCAGCTCAGCAACATGAGATGATGATTACCAGGCACAAATATCTGAATTGCATTAGAAAGTTTATGAAAAACAGTGTATGTGCTTATAAAATATGAGGGTTTCTCTCGATTTTCATGGGATCCCATCATCAGATTCTAACTTAGTGACAATGGGACCACCTCAGGCTTTTGAATAAAAAAAGAATTTTTGAAATCGGTCCTGAATTGGCGGAGAAATCGGTGAACATACATAAAAAAAAATACATAGAACCTTCCTCTTTTTTACGGAACCCTTCGTGTGCGAGTACGACTCGCACTTGGCCGGTTCTTAAGTTTATTCGATATATACAAAAATAAAAAAAAACCTTTTTAGGTATAGATAAAATCTAATTAAACTTGTAATGAAATTCTAAAATCTAAGGCATTAACTTCACATTTCACAAATAGGTCGGGGACCTGATTGATATAACCAAAAAAAAATTACATCCACCAAACAATGGATAGGCCTGTCTTTTCCCATTGAATGTGCAAAATGCCGTCAAAAAATAAAGCATCTTTGTACCCAACAACACATAGCAAAAATAATTTATTTTATGTCATATCATCGAAACGATGCTAAGGCTGTTTATGATAACACTATAACGAGCCCCCGTAGCGTTTATGAGCTTCGAAAGGCAAGGCAAGTAGTACTTAACAGACGTTTATATGTACATAATGAAAGTACTTCAGTGCTCACATTAATAGGATCATTTTCCGTAATAACATTCATCTTCTCCGATGTGTAAGATATTCCTTAAGAATAATGCTAATTAAAGTTCTCTTATTGCTCATACGGTAAGATTATAATTACGAGATCTACAATTATAATAATAAATTACTAAGATTATAATTACGAGATTAATAATAAATTACTCCTTTCAAACACACAGGTCTACTATTTGCGTTTTAGCCATGGTAACAAATATATGTCACTAAAATAATCGCATTATTTTAGTATTTTTTTTATGTTATTTGTTCACTAGCACTTCGCCTGCGATTCTGTCCGCGCTGTAGTTTTCTTAAGGATCCCTAATTTTTTTCCAGGAAAATTACCTATATATTAATTATACCCATTGACGAAAACAGCATGAAAATCGGTGCAGTAGTTTTGGGGTTTATCGCGAACAGACAGACAGACGCGGCGGGGGACTTAGTTTTATAATACGTAGTGATGTTAATGTCTGCTTGTATATTCGACTACTATGTAATACGAATTCAACTATAGACTAGTACAATCGGGCCAAGTAGGTAAACTAGCAATGATAAGTACGGTCCATCCACACTGACATACATAACAGCAGGAAGTATCAAGTTAGTAATCCGCGTACTTTCTACCATATAAAGAATGAGGCGATCACTGGGAAATGGTCGCAATAGTGCTCACATATTATCAAGACTCCCCAAGACAGGCACGATGCGGCAGTCAGACATTGCGACAGTAATGCAACAACGCTTTTTAGGGTTCCGTTCCCAAGGGTAACCAACGGAACCCTATTACTAAGCCTCCGCTGTCCGTCCGTCCGTTCGTCCGTCCGTCTGTCTGTCAGCGAGCAGTATCTCAAGAACCGCCACTATAACAATAAATAATAAAAAATAATGTTTATAGTACGGAACCATTCGTGAGCGAGTCCGACTCGCATTTGGCTGGTTTTTTTTAAATACATTGTTCTACTTATCTCAAAACCTTTCTGATCTCCACAACCCAGTTACTGGGTAACACGGTAGATACTTGTCAGCAACACAGGTGTCAGATTGTTTGACTTCTGACAATCCGTAACGACTGCCATCTAAAAATGACAGGCGGGAACAACGGCTTAAGAGAAAACGCGGGCGGAGAGCCTTTGTGTTTGTCTTTGGCTCGCGCCTGTTTCCTCCTCCAATATTGAACCGATTTAAAAGATATTTCATTAACTGAATAAGAAAGATATTAACTGTGTCCCTATGTTTTTCTTTTTGATGATAACATCACCTTGAGTTATGACTTTTTACATACAGTCTCGCCACCCGCGTTTCCTCTTAACCTACCGAGGCACTGACGAGCCTCGGAATTTAGGATGAGAGTGCAGAGTGAAAATTGTTCACCCTCCACAAATTTAGAACAATTTCTATGAAACATTGCGTCTTCACATTGTCGCATCGCGCCTATCTGCGGTTACCTTAAGTTGGTGGCTATCCCGTCAAGTAGGCACGGTGACCAGTTTAACCCGTTTTCCGACGCCCACTCTTACTTGCCTATAACTTGAGCACACGACTTACAAGCAGTGTTTACTTTTAATTATTTTTATAGTCAGTACAGCAACTAAACTTCCCAAAGTTTATCATTGTGAAAAGTGTTTGTGAAAGCAATTATGGCTCATAAAATTTACAAATACTATAATAGATAAAATAATATTAGTCCTCATGAGGAGCTCGTGGCTAGATAACAACAGCCGCACGGGTCGATCTTCAAGGTAAAGCAACGCTTGCCAAGGTTGGTCTGTGGATGGGTGACCATCTTAACGTACCGAGTTTCTTCCGTGCCTTGGAAAGCACGTTAAGCCGTTGGTCCCGGCTGTCATTTGTAGATCTTTGGCAGTCGTTACGGATTGTCAGAAGCCAGTTAATCTGACTCCAGTCTTGCCATGAAGTACCGTGTTACCCAGTTAATGGGTTGTGGAGGTCTGGTGGGCAGCCGCTCCGTGTAAAATACTGGTATTCAGCTAAATCCGGTTTGACTGGAAGCCGACCCCAATATAGTTGGGAAAAGGCCAGGCAGATGATGATGAATATTAGTCCTCATGAACCCAGTTCGGCCATGCCGGCCAATCCCAACAGACAGGGCGTTAACAGCAGACGGTTCGGGGTTAGGTAGTATACTCGTATTATAGTGTTTCGCAGACACACTTATGCACTGCAGCAGCATCGCGACTGTCGCGCTGCTTTGTTAATCCGTATACATAAAAGTCGCGCTGCTGACGCGCTGCAGCCGCGCTACACTTTACGTTTATTGATTGTATGGATTAACAAAGCGACGCGACAGCCGCGCTGCTGTCACGCGGCACTTAGCGACTAATTTAAAGTCGCGCTAATCGTGCTCAAGTGTGTCTGCAAATCTCTGGAGTACTCTGTCTTCCCTAACTCATATATTCCAACAAGTCCAGAGAGAGATCAGGCACAGGACCAATGGTTTAAAGTGCACGTGTTTCGGAAAGCATGTTAAACCGTTAGCAAACCTTGTCTAAAAGTAAGCAAATCTTATAAAAAAATCACAGTACCTCTTTGAATTCTGCCATCAGTTGAACGACCTACCAAAACCTACGTTTGAAATCTGGTACCTACTAAATAAAATTAATATACGTAACACAGTAGTAATCTATCAACTATTGGCTTACTCATACGTAGAATATACTCGTCTCAAATGATTACGTAATGAGTGGGGTCATGTAACATGTTGCATCGTCAGAAGCAATTAAGAAGCGTAACGAAGCCACTAACATAACAATAGCATCGGACAACCGTGAGAGACGAGAGCTATCCTATTGTTTCCACATCTATCGCTCAATCTACACGTTTTTCTTCCAGTCTGTCGCTGGCAGACGGAAAAGATAGATCTTGTTCGTCCGCCAAGTTCAAGAGATACGCCAGAGAAAAGGATGTTACCTCCATAATACAGCACAATGAGCGGGTCTTATCGCTAACTGAGATCTGTGTCGTACAAACCTCAGGATGGACGTGTAAATGAGATAAGGATAGTTAAGAATTGCGTGTTGTAATAAGCTTTTATGATACGACATTAGAAACATATACCCGTACGTTAACCTGTTGAATATCGTCAAACTGGCTAACTGCTGCCAACGAGCTATTTTGACCAACTACGAGTGCAACTATCAACGATTTTTATGTGACTTGATCTATCGATCAGTTTTCGGATAAAGGAAAACAAACGTTTTAAAACATTTGTTTGCCTTTTTATTAACATAGATGGATAGAATTCATTGATTTGAATTGGTAATCACTTTATTATTACAACAAACAATGGATCCACCAATATCTACCTACCTCATACAATGGCATCATAAATTGCATTGTCAGCAGTGTGCATTGTCACCCTTCGTTTTGATAGTAGGTACCTGCCTGAACGCAATGACCCCTAAACGTGACACTTTTATGTTTATTTGTTTATGTAAGGACCCCTAATGTTGCTAGCGGTTTGTTTACCTATGTATGATATTTTAAAGAATATTAGCTTTTCCTAACTAAAAGTTGGGAACAAAAAAGTTACAAAAAGTTTTGAGTTTCCCCTTCCAGGTTTACTCGAATCAGAAGGTTCTGACCATTAGTATATACTTCGCCTGTTCCCCACTGCCTCTCACTCTTATGCAGCCTATGAAGGTACTGATTTATGCCGCGCTGCAGTACACCATTATGCTACAAATTCTTCAAGGCTATTGTAGTTTATACACTCTAGAATGAAGAGTGTTGTAGACTAGTGTAAGTATATCATAACTGTGCTACAAAACACTATCATCCTCGCCCTTGATACACACCATGACACAACATGGCGGTAATTAATTCTTCAACATGGCGGAACTTTATCAATAAAACTTAAATGGTACATTTTCGACTTGACCTTGACGATGACGATTAATTCCCCGATCGGGACAGTCAGTAGGTTGCGTTGGACCGGCCTTGTCGCCATGACGTAACCAACCTGTATGCCTCCGAGTCTCCGAGCGACCGGCGAACGCGCGAGCGCATCTCGTTCGAAAATCGAATTTCTTTAAACACGCGAAACAAATCGATAATAAATTAAATCGAAGCTATTAGTGTTAACTGCCAGTGTTTCTATGTAATCCTAGTACTTGGTGATGCAACTGTGATAGTGTTGTGATGATGATATAATTCTGTTGGAAGAACTAATTGGATTTTGTGAGAAATAGTCAAGTTTGCGTGGGACTGAGTAAGTTTAGCTTTTTTGTTTTGGTTTATATTGAAAGATGTGATTCTCTGTGAATGCTTGTTTATAGATAGTCATGACTTGTGTAGACTCGCTTATAGTAAAGTAGTAGTTAGTAGTTGTAGTCTCAGAATTTAAGTAGATACCTTAGTATCTACTTAAAATCTGAGAACAGCCTACGAGTATTGTCATTGGTAAACAAACAACTAGTTAACCGCTACGTGTCTAATTAGTGGCATTACTATAAGTAACGACACTATAATCATAAAGAACCAACCTAATCAAGGCGAGTAGAAGTTTGAGTTTCTTCAAATCTAATAATACCCGAATTTTAAAAGAAATAATTTGTCTACATTTCGTAGAAGTGTTACAGATCCTGTTTGTACGAGTAGATACTTGTTTATGAGTACATCTAGAATAGAATTAATTAATTAAAGATGAAACCAGTTCGTTGCCCCCGTGTTTTGGCTGTTGTCGAGACAAGCGGTAATCAAATGATAATTTTATGATCGTTCATAATATTGGCGCCATTTGGATTTAAATATTGAAAGACGGTCGACAGAAAATCTGAAAAAACTGACTCCATATGTGCATATTTTGAGTTTACAATACATACAGAAAATGCATGGGTGTGAATTTGATTGTAATCTTCACGTAATTTAATAAATATTGTTTGCAGCTGAGGATTGCCGCAATGAACAACTCCAATTCTTTAATCAATTATGTGTCCTTTGTGAAAAATCATTAATATGGTCATCACACCATCATCGTCATATCAGCCGAAAGACGTCCACTGCTGGACATAGGCCTCCCCCAAACGTCGCCACAACGACCGGTCCTGCGCGTCTCGAATCCATCGGCTACCCGCGATCTTCATCAGGTCATTGTGGGAGGCGTCCAACGTCGCGTCTTCCGGTACGCGGTCGCCACTCCAGAACTTTTCGGCCCCTTGGACCATCTGTTCTGCGAACAATGTGCCCTGCCCACTGCCACTTTAGTTAGGCGATGCTTCGGGCTAAGTCGGTAACAATATGATATTTAACTAAAAATCCCAATTAAAGTTTCGTTTTTATTCACCCTTGCATTTCTATCCACCCCGTTTTACCCTACTTCTATTTAATTAAAGCGACAGGCGACAAGTGCCAATCCGTCAATGTTGCAAGTTTCTTTTATACATTTTCGCATTTCATCGCAAAAATGTGACAGGTAGATATCTCATTTTGATCACGTTGTCAGTTATCGTGAATAGTCCTAGAGTCCTGTGCCTTTTAACTTTGTAAGTCATACAAGAAGCCGAAGCCAGCTAACATAGATCTGTTTATTATTTAATAAATGAAATGTGGCCCTATACTAACGATACGTGGCTTTCTGTAGATGCTGCCCACCGCAGTGGAAGTAGGCGTTTTTTTGTCGTTTGGAAATTGTGTCCAATTAAGGCTGCTCTTTCGAAAGAAGCTTAAAACAGCGTGCAGATGAAGCAGCTTTTCGGCAGCACAAATTACATCTGAAAAAAATAGTAATCTAAATTATATGAACCGTAATTTGGTTTAGCCAGAATTTATCTATCGGTATCACATATTAAGAAAAAACACCAAATCACCTCCAAATCGTTGAGGTGAAACCATTTTACTCCTTCGTTTTTGTCAAAAAATAATTAAATTACTGTTTTGCAATACAAAAGAAAATTATTTGGTTTGTTACTTTTTAAAAACATGTATTCATTTATTTAAAAAAAATAAAAATTCAGGCATGCGGAGTGGCGCGTAGAGGGGTAGTTAGCTCCGTTTATATGCACAAGGTCATTGGCATGTATAAAAACTTTAAAAAAGCATAGATTTTTTGCTTCGAAAGCTTTATAAATAGGTATATTTTTTACATAGATATATTATGTTAGCATAATGTTTTGGCATATTTTGTCTTTGACGCTTTTTTGCCGTGGTGCTGACATTCTAGGTAAAAAATGATGTCACTTCTATTTTCCTCGATGAGAATACCTAATAATGTTGTGTTCCTCTTCTCGTCTTAACGGCTGAACAAATTCGGAAGAAACTTGGCACACGTGTAAGCCGTTTCGGGGAATAGGACATAATACTTTTATCCTGGGAGAATTATCCCTTGGGATTAATTTCAACTTTTTCAAACAAACAAAATTCATCAACTTAGTGGGAAAAAGGGTTAACAGATGATTACGATAATAAAAAATCAAGTTTTATAAGAAAATGTCTTTTTTATACAGGTTGATTAGAGGTTATTCCCAACCATTAAGTACTTAGCGTCGAAATTGGGTCGTTTTTAAGTTATCGATCGTTTCATTTTTTTGATCTGAAACTGCAATTTGTGAAAAATCTCCTCCACTATGGATAATAAACTAACTGTTTCTATTTTGTTAGCTCATTAAAGCTTGATTTCAGATTTTGATGCGAATGCGTTTTTTAATTAGTAAAACTAATCAAGAACTGGTCAAAAACGTTAAAACACTGTTTGAATAAATTATCTATATAGTTAAAAGGATTCTCTAGAAGAATTAATCCGATAACGAAAATAATTTTCATCTCAGCTTTTGCGTTCTATTTTTTACTGTGAATTACAATATTAAATTCCTATTAAAATTAATTCAATATTTTCACATAAAATGGTATTTTAGGTTCTTCTATAAGTGTTGCCATCGATATTCTTACACCCACACTGAAAGTAGTTCCGATGCAGGTCGTAATATTGAAAAATTATCGATTCAGTAATGTTATAATAACATCTAGAGTTCCAGTAAATAGGTACCATACAATTTATGTTATTTATTTATTATACACTTTATGTACACCAAAGGTATGAACGAAAAGGAAACTTAAAACTATTCACATACAAATATAGTGTATAGTACTTACTAGAACTCCATTTTATTGCGATAGTTATTACTCGGCATGTTTTCTTTGCGTTGAAGGTGAATGCTCCAGGGTAGCCCGCGAAATTCAAATATTTTTATGTTTTTTGCAATTTGCGATCCGCGACCGTAACGCGTATTTATCTAAAGAATTATAACCATTTTAATCATCAATATAGCCCTCTAAGTTCATGTACTTCGAAAGAATGAATATTTCAGAAATAATCATTCTTTCGAACTACATGAGTTTCCAGTTGTTGCTAGTTTGGCTAGGACAATGCAGGCTTGAATCACCTGATTATCTGATAAAAAGATGATTCCGTACTTCGGAAGGCACGTATAAGCCGGTCGTCCCGGCCGCCAAATGGCGGTTGTCAAATATACCTGCAGAGGACCTTGAGGCGGTTTAGAAACTCTGACATTAAGGTGTGTGGGGTCGTTAGACCTTACAGCCACCATGATAAGGAGAAGAATACTGCCTTACCCTTCTGAGATTGCAGGTGTGATGTTTGCTGTCTTAACTAATATTTACATAATTATAATAAAGAGGTTAAACTGCATGTTTGTTTATTTTTATGTTTAGGTACTTTGTTTATCTATTCTTTAAGAGTAGACTATATTTCGAAGTAGTGATGACAATTTTTTGACCGATAAAAGCTACACTATCGTTTTATGCCAGTTTATCATCCCGCAAATATATTTCTTTTCGATGAAAACGGTAATCATTCCGGAAAATTGATCGTGTCTTTAATTGAGTTCAATTTGAGGGGCAATCCTTTTTTTAAGAAGCAGTCGCATCGTAGTCGCGGGCTGTCTAAAACACCTCTCCTCTAATTTCCCTACATTCCGACAGGCTATTGACATTGTTTGTCGCTGACGCTACGGCCACAATACCGTAGGTAGGTAATATGGCAATAACTATGGCTATATTTGAAACAAAAACAACACCAATTACCTACGGCCATAATTATTGTCATATTAGAAGTAGCTCGTGGCTAGATAATAACAGCCGTCTTCAAGGTTAAGCAACGCTGGCCAGGGATGGTCTGTGGATGGGTGACCATCTTAACATACCGAGTTTCTTCCGTGCCGTTGGTCCCGGCTGTCATTTGTAGATCTTTCGCAGTCGTTACAGATTGTCAGAAGCCAGTTAATCTGACTCCAGTCTTGCCATGAAGTACCGTGTTACCCAGTAAATGAGTTGTGGAAGTCTGGTAGGCAGCCGCTCCGCGTAAAATACTGGTATTCAGCTAAATCTGGTTTGACTGGCAGCCGACCCCAATATAGTAGGGAAAAGGCTAGGCAGATGATGATGATAATTATTGTCATATTACGGTAGTGTGGCTGTAGCCTCTAAATTCCTTACATTTTGATATATTGCGAGTGATTTGATTTGCTGCCACTCCTAAACATACGAGAATTGGCCCAACTTCATACATTAAATCTCTTCTACCATCTATGGAATTACGGACGTGTTACGAACTCACTCTATATTCAGCTACCCATTATCTAGCTTACTTATTTATTCAGGCTGAGAGCTATTAGAACTATGTATGCTCATCATCTGAAAGTAGTACAATTATATTTTGTGTAATGAATACTCCGCGTCCGCAATACCCAAATGTTGCCATTTAGCGCACAATAGGCGGTTACGTTACGCCTCGGATACACAGAGCACTAAACTTAACTGCAACAACATAATTACTGGCAACTACATGTAGTCGTGTACAGTCAATCGCATTTGAACGTCGTTACTACTACGAAATAAAAACGATTGTATTACCATTATTGTTGCGTTTTAGCGTGGCTATAGCGCTTTTTGTACCACAACGGCGTAAACTGATATGGACCGGTCTGTCTGTCGGTCTATCTGTCGGTCTGTCTGTCGGTCTGTCTGTCGGTCTGTCTGTCGGTCTGTCTGTCGGTCTGTCTGTCGGTCTGTCTGTCGGTCTGTCTGTCGGTCTGTCTGTCGGTCTGTCTGTCGGTCTGTCTGTCGGTCTGTCTGTCGGTCTGTCTGTCGGTCTGTCTGTCGGTCTGTCTGTCGGTCTGTCTGTCGGTCTATCTGTTGGTCTGTCTGTCGGTCTGTCTGTCGGTCTGTCTGTCGGTCTGTCTGCGGTCTGTCTGTTTGCCGGTCTGTCTGTCGGTCTGTCTGTCTGTCTGTCTGTCTGTCTGTCGGTCTGTCTGTCGGTCTGTCTGTCGGTCTGTCTGTCGGTCTGTCTGTCGGTCTGTCTGTCTGTCGGTCTGTCTGTCGGTCTGTCTGTCGGTCTCTCTGTCGGTCTTTCTGTCGGTCTGTCTGTCGGTCTGTCTATCTATTTGTCTGTTTGTCTGTCTGTCTGCCTTTTTTTTTACACGGACGCGTTACGTAAATATTTTTTTAGTATTGGGGGTCACTGTTTTTAGTATTGGGGTCACACTGTACCGTGTTATATATCAAATTAAAGGGCTTATTGGAAGGGTTTTAATTTTATTTATTTTTAATTTTCAAATAAATGGTTTTGAAGTTATTAAAGAAATAAGACCAAAAATGACCATGCGGTCCAAAATGATAAGGGATACCTTATCGCCAAAACTACTGAGCCTAAAATTTTGAAAAAAAATACAGATAATAGTTCTATACCTAAATATTACAGGAAAACCTACAAAAAGTCTGTAGTGTTACAATAACATGTTAAAAAAATGAAATTGGTCCGGAACCCTTTGCACGCGAATCCGACTCGCATTTGGCCAGTTTTTTAATTATGAAAAACCTCACGTTTATTTTTTGTCGTAAAAAAGTAAGGGTATTATTACGAAACAGTTATATGGACATGTTATCGTACAAAACTGCCATTACCATCTGTTGCAGCTTGTATTAAAATTAAACAAAACCTTCAGACGCCGTATACAAGTTGCTCTTGACCGGCTAATACTGAAAATGGACGGTTACTGCGTCTGACCATCAGGTAGGGACGAGCGAATGAAAAGAAAATATCGATACGATAAGACGGACGGTATAAAACTATGTATTACTAATCCCTATTTTTGCTTAAATAGATATAATAAATGTTTAGAGTTCAAGTTGAAACTTTGTTGGTAAAAATATTTTAAAGGTAGTCATTTTTTAAAGCTCGATCTTATATTAAAAGAACTTCAAAAACACCAGCCGTCATTTACCTGCCCTTGTTCAATGTTACGTAGGGTCAACGCAAACCATTTAATTCCAACACAACATTTTTTTTAATTTTTAACGCTTTCAAAATATAAATACCTTATACAAAAGAATTAGTTTAATTAGTATCAATATTTCAGTAATTTTCTGCATCAATCTTTATTTCATAGCAGTTTGCCAGTAATTATGTTACTGCAGTCCTATTTTTTTTTATTATTAGATATTGATACGTTTGACCACTATCAATTAATTATTATTTTACTCAATAATTTTAGTAACGACGAAAAAACATCTATCATCATCATATATATATATATCATATCAGCCGAAAGATGTCCACTGCTGGACATAGGCCTTCCCCAAGATGGGAGGGGGGGCATAATCGCCACGCTTGGCAGGCGAAAGCATTGATACTTCGATATTATTATCGATGTATTTTGTCCAAGCCTACTCCTACCATCAGGTGCATATTGTGATGCAAATGGTGGCAGCAGCTGCCATATGCAATGTGCATTACTTAGGCACTAAATGTAAGTAGGTAGGAATATATTATTATGCATTCTGCGGGCATCATTGTCCTAGTGGTACTATTGTGAATCGTTAATTACTGTATACCATAGATTTGTAGACAACAAACCAACGTTTTCATTGTTGTTTGTGTTCCTGCAAGCATCTAACACACAGGTAGACCAATTGTCATATTAGTTAAATAGTAGGTAGATGGGGTCGCAAGTTTCTGGAGGACGACCGCGTACCTACTGGAAGACGCTGAGTTGGAAGGCCTCCCACAAGTTGGACCGATAATCTGGTGAAGGCCAAGAGAAGCAGCTGGATGCGAGATGCATATGATCGAAAGATGTAGCTACACTTAGAGGATGCCTACAGTGGGTGGGAAAGGGTTCTACAGTGGACGTATCTCGGCTGAAATCATAATGGTGATGATGGTTGATTTATTACGCATTTCTCACGATGGCCTCGACAATATCATCCTTTTTAGGAACCGACTGCGTTGAGACTCTTGCCGAGTGGTCTGTGTGCATGCAGCTGACGTCAAGGACATAAGAATAGATACTTTTTTACCTTGGGTGGTAATACCTAAATTACCGTGGGAATAGATATTTTATCGCTAGTATATAATTATACTCGATATCTTGCACTTAATTTCCGTTTTAACGATTACTTTTACCTGATTATTAACCAAACTATAATAAAATTGTAATTCATGACCGTACAAAGTTGTAGGGTTGTCACTAAATGACCCTTCAACGGTTATAATACAGGCAAGAATTTTAATAGGCCTTAAACCACAGAGCGGGGAGCCGCCTAGCCGGCCATAGTCGTACAAACCTAACTAGCACGTGAGCACTTTATTCGTATAAATTGAAGACCCGTGACAGTTCAAACTATGGATATTCAGCGCTCATTGAGCGGACACGAATTTAATTAGCTACTAACTGTTGCCAGCTACTTCATCCGCGCAAAACTCGTACACATATGACAATTACATAGGTTTTCTTGCGCATAACCCTAGTTTTTTTATAAACTGCAAAACTCCTTAACACCAGGTAACTTCCGGTACAATCTCGTCAATATTAGTCCAGCCGGTTTGGAGGTAAGCTGGAACAAACCGACAAACATAACCGTGTTTACCGTGTAAACATCAAAATAATTATGCAATTATCAAAAATCTGTTGTTTTGACATTACAAATAGACATTTCAATCTACTACTTCAATTATGTGAACATCTGTTGTGTGCCAAATTAAGAAAATCTCTTTTTTTTCCATCTTTGTTTGTACAGATGGTGTCACTATAGCTGCCAGAACGCTAGTTCCATAGTCTGTGCCAACATAGTTCATAAAATGGCGTCTTCTAACGCGACTTCATTTTATGGTGCAAACGGCTTATCAGACAAGTATACTTGTGAACTAAATTGAAGTAAATAGACCAAAAATAATGCGCAATTTATGTCATAGATAAACGTTAGAAATCTTTTTTGCTGTTTAAGGCAGTATTTTTTTAAGTATGCACTAAAATATTATCTAATACTTAAATTGGTGGGTAATAATAATATACCTATTTCACGCAAGTCCTCTTTTGTCTTTCACGCTTAAACGCTCTCACGGATAAAAATGTAGTGAAAATAACTAAAAACAAAAAATACCTCGGTACTAAAGCCCCCCTACTATTATAACGTACCTACCAATGCCATCACGCTTCCGTTGTGAGAGTTAGAAAGAACTATACAGGACGAATAGCACTATTACTTTTTCACAACAGATACTTGATCTCTAATTTTCTTACATTTTGACTAGAATTTGATTGTCTCTCTCCTCTTACGCACAAGAATTAGCCTGCAAAGACCTACACAATATTGTGATGGCTAATTTTTAATCTAAACATTGTCGTAGTTTTAACTGAATAACGGTAACACAAAAAGGAACGGTCCTAAAATAAAATAAAATCACAACATACCAACTGGACCCAAGACTATTGAGGAAAATAAAAATACAGAAATAAACAAGACTTGTACCTATTCAGACGCATTCGCGAAACTTCGAAAGGCCAAAATACTTAGAGCCCGTTTATTTCTGTATCTTTGCTCAACTTTAAAGTCAAAGTCCGTCTTTGTATCTTTAGAGCAGCAACAAAAATAAACTACAGTTTCAACAGAAATACAAGATCAAAGGGCCAGCTAGTTAGAAGTACTTTTGTTAACAGTTTAAAACAAAATTAAAGGCAGGGGAGGAACTTTTGAGAAAAAACATGACTAATTCGAGAAATTAAATAAACTATTTTATGTAGGTACACTTGCTTTTTTGTGGCTTGGCTTCTCTCTTATGGCATAAATTATGCCACAACAATCGTGCACAGTTGAGGAGCTCGTGGCTAGATAGTAAGAACCACACGGGTCGATCTTCAAGGTTAAGCAACGCTTGCCAAGATTTGTCTGTGGATGGGAGCCCATCTTAACATACCGAGTTTCCTCCATGCCCGGAAAGCACGTTAAGCCGTTAGTCCCGGCTGCCATTTGTAGATCTTTGGCAGTCTTTACGGATAGTCAGAAGCCAGTTAATCTGACTCCAGTCTTGCCATGAAGTGCCGTGTTACCCAATTAATGAGTTTTGGAGGTCTGGTAGGTAGCCGCTCCGCGTAAAATACTGGTATTCAGCTAAATCCGGTTTGACTGGAAGCCTACCCCAATAAAGTTGGGAAAAGGCTGGGCAGATGAATTGTGCACAGTTCCAGGATAAAAAGAAGTTTTAGAGTTAAGAACGAGTCACATCTTACTTCAATGACCAATTTTGACAGGTTTATTGGCTGAAGTAACGTTTGAAAATACTCAACTTCAAATGCAAAGGTACCAAAATCAGAAATCGGAAATCAATAGTATGGCTATTTGAAGTGAAAACTTCTTTAGCGGCGTTGTGCACTTATTTTGTGGTGGGTCAAAAACGTTAAACTCGCGTCAGGCCACGTGATCTGATCAAAAATTCGTAAGACGACACGCGTCAGGACACGTGACCTGATCGAAAATTTGTAAGACGGACGGAGAGAAGCACGTATTCAAGTTTTCTCTTCTGCCGGCACTCCCGGAGTGCAACCCGTTTTTTTATCAGTGAAGGGAATTTTCGTCTTCGGATAGCAGTGTGATTCTGTAAAAATGTTTAGGTGAATTCTGTAAAAATGTTTAGCTTGGGTGAAGTGATCACGAAGTGAGCTGTCAATACATGTAATTAAGATGTAATGACAGTTCACTTCGCACTCACTCTACCTAAGTTTTCACGGTGAGGGGTATACAGAATCGACCGGCTGGTCTTCGAGATGACCTTCAACAAAATAAATCCAACAATTTTTCTCCCACAGTCTTTTAGGAAGAGAACTATGTAATGTTTGCCTCAATCCCAACTTTGGCTACAGATTTAACAGTGAAGCAGTTTTTCTTTGTCAATTCGGACCGCTGATTTCAACCAACCAAGAATTCGTGGTACATTTTGTAAAATGTAAATTCAAATCCAAATCTACACCTAGTGGCTACTCGCACCTCAAGCACGAAGCCACTTTATCTGGAATTGGTATTCTGTAAATATATGGAATGCAAATTCAAATACTTCCCCAGCACGAGAGTTTCAGTTGGTGTACCAACGGTTCGACCAGGGATTGCATGTATCACATGTATGTAGTTCGAACTTTAAATTAGGAGGGCTTAAAAAATCTGCCATCTAAGCCAAGATACTGTGTATTCGAAATCAAACGTGGTCATGACTATATTCTTACTGCTCACAATGTCCCACGAAACAAACAGAAGACGCACGTGTCCATAACCATTTAAGCACCAGCTACTCATAAAGCCAGGTGTCCGAGTTTCCTACAGAATTCTTATCGCATACAAAGTAGCGGAAGGCCACCTTTTATCTAGGTACTTAGCTACCTTTTTATAGACTCTCGACCTTGGCCCGTTCAAACGGACCCTCTCCCTGCAACCTTTACAACGTTCAGCGAACCGTAGAGTCGCTTCCTCCACAACCATTATCAAATAAACCGTCAATGTATTCGAAACCTACCTGGCTAAAGACCTAATTATTTTGGACGCGTAGTGCGACGATTAGGTGTGCTACCTAGGTACCTGAAATAGCACATCGTGTTTTGATAGCGAACGTTTCGGTTGTGTGTTGTGCATAGATAGTTTTGTTTTGATTTGTTCTGTGAGTGGCGAGGTGAGGGAGCAGTGGATTACAAACAATGAACCTAGGTTAGTTCAAGGCAGTTGCAGTTGATAGCGATGACAGGGTCGCGGGAAAATGAGAAACATTTTGAACTTTTTGATAATCTTTAGAAATGTATTTTTAATTGACTTCTTCAAAAAGGTGGAGGTTCTATATTCGGCTGTATGTATTTTTTTTATGTATGTAAATAATTTTTAATTCGGTCCAGAATTGGCGGAGAAATCGCTGAATTTCTCCGCCAATTCTGGACCGATTTTAATTATTTTTTTTTATTCGAAAGCCTTTACTTCCTACATCTACTTCCTACTGTCACCAAGTCAGAATCTGATGATGGAATCCGATGAAAATCGAGGGAAACCCTCAAATTTTATGGGCACATACAATGTTCTTCATAAACTTTCTAACGCAATTGAGATATTTGTGCCTGGTAATCATAATCTCATGTTGCTGAGCTGATGGTGGAAGGTATAAGCCAGGATCAGATGATGGGATCCCATGAAAAATGTTTGTTCAGCGATATTTTTGCCAATTGTTTACCGATTTGGATGATTATGTTTTTTGTTTAGAAGAGTATTTTCTCGGACTGGTCCCATTTAAATTTGGTGAAGATCTGATAAAAAACTTCAGCGGTAGGCAATGGAACTCTTCATAAATGATAGCAAATGGATCGGAATTTCTAAAATCGCATGTCTGTTGATTGTTTACACCAGTTCCTAACATAACATCACGCCGGCACGCTGTTTGTAATTTAAAAAAACTTTTTACAAAAAAAAATAAAACCGACTTCTAAAAACAAAACTCTACAAAGAAAAAAATAACATTCATTTCGGAAGTCGGTGTTCGAAAACAAAATAACCAAAAACACGGACTTCGGTTTTATTTTTGGTAAAAAAAATTGTCACTCTGTCAAGACTTTAGCCTCAGCCTGAGGAAAATGGTCGTTATATTTTTAAGAAATGAGCCTTTGTTGAGGCATCTTTTTTCGCATTACTATCGACACCATACACCTCGCTGTTAGTGTTACCTATTCAAAATGTTGATAAACTTAATGAGGGCTACCGTTTTTATACTCACCATTTGGCGCCACTGTCGAGTAAGGTTCTTAATCATAGCATTAAAGTTGTTATTACGCGCATATTTTTCGAGTGTATGTTTCGAGTGTATGTATGTATATTTCTTTAGAGCCTAAACGGCTCGATGGATTTTAGCACGAAAGGTGTCGTTAGATTTCTATTTACTGTGAGAGTGACACTGGGTATATAAAAATAAAAAAACAAAATGCCGGATTTTTGGCGCCAAACTATGCCTTCGAAAAAAAATTTTTTTCAAAACCTATCAAGTGGGATATCAAGATAAAGGGCTTGAGGAGACGATTCCAAAAATGTACCTAACTCACTGAAATGTAGGAAATAAAAAAAAATACTTTGTCAAAAAACCCGCTTTTCATGCAGTCTGACGCAGATCAATCACTGATCTGATGCCACCAACTGCATCCGACTGCTTGAAAAGCGACTTGTTTCGAACTTTTTAGTCGTTTTTAGCGGTCGGGCTTTTTGACAAAGTAATTTAAGTATTTTGTTAAACAACGCAAATTTAAATTTATTAAAAACTGCAGTTAGCATTACCAGTTATCGCATTTGTAATGCCTACCGGATAAGTAATCTTAGTAGGTTAGAAAATTTATCGACCGTCTTGTTTTATGTTGGTGAAACATTCAAATCGATAAGAATATGTAATTTCATCAATTCATTTATGTACGTACATTTGAGTACAAATGTAGTAAAATATCGATTGTTAATATCAACACAAACGTATGTCAAAACGACATCATAATCTTTGATTTAGATAATTTCGAAAATTTAAAACCTATATTAAAAGTACACTTTGTAAACAAGCATATTACAAATTAGAAGATTACATTCAGGATAAGAATGTTTTGAAACATGCTGGTCCTGCTCCATAGGACAATCAATGGTGGAGACAAGATAAAACTGGTTGGTTTATGCATTCACTTTATAGTTATACGTACTGTTTCACTTTTGGGTTTTTATTTTTCTGTTCACTCACACTCTGCTAATTGATGGGTATGCCAATATTTGTAAATATGTGAGTACTAAGTACTTATTTAAAAAAAAAATAAGTCTACCTCTGCATACTCTGGGTTCATGATCCTCAAATATATTAACAAAAGTTTTGTATACCACAGCACATGTAAAACATTGATTTGAAAAGAGTAACTGTGGAGTTTCTTGTCCGTTCTTCTAAATAAGAATCTACCCTTCCGAATGGACAGTAGAGTTACTATGTTATTTTAAATGTAATGATGACGTTCAAAAGTGCCGTTTAATGGCCTTATTGAAATAAACGTTTTTGACTTTGTCTTTGACCTCAATACCACAACGGGACAAAAGGTCTGTCTGACACAAAATCAGTGCGATTCTGTAAACATGTCGAAGTGAAGGCGGTGAAGTGATCACGAAGTGAGCTGTCAATAGGGAATATGCATGCGATTTTTCTATTTGCAAAATGAAATACTTATTAGCTCTAGTAAACTGAAAATGAAATTATTTTTAAATAGGTACCTTCATCAGCGATAAAGCTTCAAAGATTACAATTAGAAAGAGAAGTCCGATGAAAACTCTATGAAGTCATCGTCTATGACGCCTATACAGCAGCCATAGAAAACAGCGTCGCGAGAGGCACAGATATATTTGTTTAAAATAATTATATCTCCTTCGTTTTTCGAGTAATTTTGATTCTATTTTCACAGTTAGTATTATGTTTTTGTATATTTTTAGATAAACTGTATAGATTATAAATATGTTTTTCATGCATATTCCCTATTCAAGTAATCAAGATGGAATGACCGCCCACTTTGGGATCACTTCACCCAAGCCTTAATTCGACATGTTTACAGAATCGACCGGCTGTTTATTTTTCTGTCACTTGACGATCAACCGTTGCCTAACATTATATTACTTTGTATAAACCCGTATCTACTGAAATATGTATTTTCATGTTTACCTTTTTCCTTTTTCAGGAATACCGATGAGAAGATGACGAGGAAGTTTCTATTCTGCTTCCCCTTGAGGGTGGGGAATATTATATTCGGATACATTGTAATAGTAAGTATTACTTATCCTTATTTAAATTTATATGAAAGTGTATTTTATACATTTTGTGAGCCATATTACGAGTATTAAAGAGTTTTGGAGGCGGTTGCGTGAGCCATGTTTTTAAAAGCTTTTATTTTGTAGGTTTAGTTTACCTTCGACAAAACTATCTAGGTAAGTACAGTCAACAAAGCTATTCGGTATACAGACAAAAATATTAATTTTTCCACAGCACTGCCAATGTTTATTTCTAATGTGTGCATTATATAATTATTTTTGACATACTTACGAGTGTATTATACAATAAATGTCTAAACAGCACGCTCACAACATTGTTTAAAAGTAAGTTGCAAGGTAGCTGCTTGCATACCTAATAGGTACAAGGTAAAAAAAAAAAGAAAAAAAAAAAAGTATAGATAGTAGTATAGTGAAGGCAGGCAGAGCATATTTTGGATTATTTTGGTAGGAAAGAATAATAAAAAAATGTTTTTGATACCTATTGCTAACTGGGCAAAATGTGGGTGGACAAAGATTAACGTCGTGTAGTTGTGTTCTTTCATTGTCTAAAAGCACATTTAAGCACTCTGCCTATCTGATTCTTCGCACACTTCTTTTTTTCATAATAGAAAAAAAACCGGCAAAGTGCGAGTCGGACTCGCACACGAAGGTTTCCGTACCATAAACCTTGGTTTTTATATTTTGTTATTATAGCGGCAATAGATATACACAATCTGTGAAAATGTCAACTGTCTACCTTACGCTTTTTGAGATACAGCCTGCTGACAGACAGACAGACGGACGGACGGACGTACGAACAGCGCAGGCTAAGTAATAGGGTTCCGTTGGATACCCTTTGGGTACGTTAAATTTCTAAAATGTTTACTAGACTTGATGTAAAAGTTTTAGGATTGTTGTGTACAAAAAAAAAATGCTTTCAATGTTTTAATAGAGTTTAGTTATTTTACTAAGTTTACTTGTACAACATATAGCTTACAACTTATGTAATTACTTATCATGGTTTTCTATTTGTTCATGTGGTGTTTACCTGTAAGTAACTGTAGCACTGTGTAGAGTTTTAACGCAAGTTTTATTTTTGTGTGTAGATTAGTGTAAACAATTGTTGGTAGACCTAATAAATAAATAAATAAATAAGTTACTCTAAAAACGACAAACAAGAAAAGTTTAAGACGGGGCGGGTGGCCAGATATTTTTAGATCATTTTCGATAATTTGAAATATTATTTGCTAAACTTTTTCTGTGGCTAAAAGATAGCCTTTTTTGACGCATACTCATCCAAAATGAACTAAATACTTACACACATACTGCATACTGTCGTTCATGATTAAATATGATTCTAGAATAATGCGATTTACATGTGGCTATGTAGTATACGAGTATGTCAGCAAATATTATGTCAAGTTATGTAAACGCCTAACATCGCGCCGTAGCACTCATAGCTTGTGTTCGTGTTGACGCTTTGCGGTTTTGCCTTAATTATTCTATCAGGCGTTAAACCGAAGCTTGTAGTAGTTTGCTTGTGCCTGTTAAATTAAACGACATCAATTTCCAGTCATAACATTATTTCAAAGAGTTATTAGCAAGTAGGTATTTAATGACTATGAGTAGATAGTACGAAGCTATGATCTATGGGGAGCTCGTGGCTAGATAATAACAACAGCACGGGTCGATCTTCACGATTAAGCAACGCTTGCCAAGGTTGGTCTGTGGATGGGTGACCATCTTAACATACCGAGTTTCCTCCGTGCGTCGAAAAGCACATTAAGCCGTTAGTCCCGGCTGTTATTTCTAGATCTTTGGCAGTCGTAACGGATAGTCGATACTCCAGTCTTGCCATGAAGTACCGTGTTACCCAGTTAATGGGTTGTGGAAGTCTGGTAGGCAGCCGCTCCTCGTAAATACTGGTATTCACCTAAAACCCGGCTTGACTGGAAGACGAAACCCAATATAGTTGGGAAAAGGCTAGGCAGATGAGTAAGTAGTATGAAGCTGTAACTTAAACCTATTAAATAAAGGTTCATACAGTGATTTAAAAACTTGATTTAATAAAAAAGTAGTAGTCATTATGCAGTCTTTCTATATAATAGTCTTTTTATATGTATAATTATGTTCGTAAGCACAAATACGTTCCCGTTGGTATTCAAGGAAAATCTCTCTTATTGCTCCCTTACAATCTCCAGGGAAACTACATCTCAAATTTCAGCTATCTACGACCAGTAGTTTCAGCTGTGCGTTGGCTGTCAGTCACTGCGCTACTCAAACAATCAGTAACGGAATAATTATATTGAATGTAGTTATCAGAAGAAAAATATATATAAAAGGGTAAAATAGGTAACAATGACCTAAACACAACGTTATTTTTGTTCCAGCTCATAGCGATAGCAACCCTAGCCTTCCACCTGTACCAGCTGGGTCTGAACGTGACCAACAACTATTTCGAGAAAGATGAGAAATTCAGGAACTTCGGGAACTTGGAGAGCATCTTCGGATCCACGAAGGACTCCCTAGAGCAGATCATAGTGCTGACGTATTACCTGACGTACATCACTATAGCTATGTTGCTATTCCTATTTGCTATTATGTTCACTTGTGGTGCTTATAAGGTAAGAAACTGCTTTTTATCTCAAGAATATAAATAATCTAATAACTTCAAAGTCAGAGTGAACAGGCTGCTTCTGGGTTCTCGCTCTATCGCAGATTTTGTCTCTGTCATCTCTGACCTAGACTAGAGTCAGAGCAAAACGAAAATATAAACATAACTAGCAATTTATGACCATTTTATAATTAAGTAAACACCAAAAGAATAAAATATAGCGGCTTTGAAATATGTGGTGGTGCTACACGTCACAAACACTAATTATGCGGCAAAATACCTGCGGGATATCTGTATAGAATCTGCATTACACCAAGGAGAAAGAGCGTTGTTTATCTTTAAATTGTTTATTTTTTTTTCTACTGGTAGGGTCGCGCTTGGCCATAATCTCACCTTCTGGAAAGAGACAATGTCGTCGACGACAGATCACGCTTGGCAGTAATATTAAATATTCACTCTTGACTTAAAGCACCCGGGTTGTAGCTATCACGAAACAGACTTCTGCAGGGATTTCAGGGAATTCTACTCTTTAATATGGGTACTGACCGGTGTTACAGGCCTAATGTATCATTCGGACCCAGCATGTTACGTTACGCCGTGTCCTAATTCGTGTAACATGCTCGTTTGTGTTATACTTAAAGGGATTTGCAAAAAACCGAAAGCGGGCGGAGCACTCGAAACGAGAAACGAACGGTTCGTTGTAGCTCGCGTGTTTGTTCTCGTTTCCACGTACTGACTTCGCGAATGCTCGTTTTGTAACATGGTATATTACGCCCCGTAACATCGGTCAGTACTCACCTTTAGCTGTACGCACAATGATCGTATTCCCAAAACGACACAACGTTGTCACTGCTCTAATAAAGGAATAGCTTAGCATTGTTCTACATAGCATCACAGTATTCCCACTGAGATGCAATCTTCTTACTTAGAGGAGAAACAATGTTAGCGTACACACCGCTCCGATGCGGCGCTGATATCGATATAATTATATTTTTTTCTCGCGATTTCACTCCTTTATATCACAGGATCGGTACATTTTTTCCAAGATGATAAATACGTAATGATACTCACCTCAGACGAGCTCGTGGTTAATTAATAATAGCCGTACAAGCCGATCTTCACGGCTAAGCAACGCTTTCCAAGGTCGGCCTGTGGAGGGTGACCATCTTAACATACCAAGATTCCTCCGTTCCTCAAAGAGCACGTTAATATAAACCTGGCAACAGTTAGAGTGAACAGGCTTCTTCTGGGTAAAGCAGGTTCGCTCCATCATCGACTTTTTCTCTACCTAACTAGAGTCAAGAGCAAAATAACAGGGGGTCTAAAAAGGCCACTTTAGCAGAATCATAATATTAACCACACAACAATCTGTTAAATTTCATTTTCATCTTTATTGCTAACGCATATTAGGTTTAAGGTTGATTGGGAAAATTTGACAGTGACGGGTGATGTGCTTTCTGATTCTGCTAAATTGGCCTTTTTAGACCCCCAGTATTGCTAAGGGATATCGTGCCAACCTATAAAGGGTTTTGGAGATCAGATAGGCAGCCGTTCTATGTAAAATACATCCGGTTAGACTAGAAGTCGACCCAAGAAGGCTAGGCAGATTGAATCACCTCAGCGATAGTGTAGCTGCAATCTGTGAAAGAGTTTTCTTATTTAGTTCAGCACTTCTAGAGATTACCTTTTACATATTCGTAAACAAGTTTTTACTGCGGCTTCGTTCCCGACCCAAAAACTGAACAATTTCTAGGCTGAAAGTATGCTCTAATGCCCTGCTTTCTATTTGTAAAAGAATCAGTACCTACTTAGGTACTTCTAAAGATCTCTAACATACATAAACACACAAACAATTTTACCTCTATGTAATACTGGTTTAGATTAATCGATAAAATTGTATTGAATCGAGAAAGCGACGACTGTTGTTGGTAGGCACTCGGTTGTATTAGCGTGAATTGACACCAAGAATTTAGATACATAATATAGGTATGTGCTTAGTAGAATATAGATAAATAAATGTTATCAGATACATGTTACTGTTTTGCTAGATACGCTTTCATGTCTAAATCGCAGAACTGATTTTGAAGAATTTTGCAACAGTGATAAATAATACCCTGGAGATAGCTATGGGCTTAATTTTTAACAAAAATCTATATTAACGTGAGCGAATCTTAAAAATCTGCGTAATCAGTATTTGAACTAAGTATATCTAAGGCAATTAAAAAAAAATATGATAGGGAGGAGCGGAGAAATATTAACCAAACCAATCATGGCAGTGAAAATGTCAGTACGTAAGTCACGTGGTGCGGAGCTTTTATGCTATGCCATTGGTTACAATTTCACCGTTTCTCCGCACCACTGCCTCGCTCCGCTGTAATGAATAGGCACCCTTAATCTGCGAGAACTGAAAACAATTCTGATCGTCATTCAGACACTAAGTTTCAGCCTATGACGTGCGTCCATTCAATTAATTTTTTGTTTAATGCCGCGAATCGTGACTCCGCTTCCGCTCCGATTCGAGGTAAAGGCACGCCATCATACAGCCACAAACGTCAGTTGACGCACGCAGCCAACCTCCTTACGTAACTCGATCGCGGGATTAGAGGGGCCTCAATAAATATCAACAAACTAGCTTCGGCCTGCGGCTTCGACCACTAGAATGTCGGAAATTATAGTCCCAAGGGGATATACTACCCGGGGTAAAAAGCCTTTGTGCTATTCCAGATTATAATCTACCTCTGTCCCAAATATCATTCAGAACCGTTCAGCCGTACTAGCGTGATTGAATAACAGTCATCCATTCATCCATTTAAACTTTCGCATTCATAAATTACTAGCATTTCGCCCGCGACTTCGTTCTCGCGGGGTTTGTTGGTACCTACTCCACGAACTTCATCTCCCCTCAACCTTCGGGTAATGTGTAAATTAATTATTAATAGACTAAACGTAGGGCAGTTCACTCAAGTCGCTACATTTTCTTACTAAGAGTATTTTATAACCGTCGTAACTTTTAAACGAAAGGTCCAGTTTGAATAATTTAAAGTGAAATTTACATTTACATAACCAACCTTAATTATTAAATCATTTAAACAGATAAGGATTAAACATCATGATACTCAAATCGCCACTATTCCATTTCACCTGGGTTTTTATTGAATAATTTGAACAAAAAGCGGTAATTGTGACTTAACCATAGTAATTAGATATATACCCTCGCGGACTTTTTTGTAGATATTGATGCCTTCTAACTGTAATACATCACTTTGCTCTATTGTCAATAGTTTCCGCAGCTTAAGCGATGTAAGGATCATTTTTGTGATTTTTTTCACACCTTGGGTGACATTATCGAAGTTTTTATACGGATCCCCAATTTTCTTGGAAATATTGTATAGCCTATGTTCATCAGGGATAACGTAGGATTCTAATGGTGAAATAATTTTTCAAATTGGTTCAGTAGTTTCGGAGCGGTTTCATTTCAAACAAACAAACAAATTTTTCCTCTTTATATTATTAGTGTAGATAGTATATTTAACTAAGATTAAATAACAACAATTCCAATAAATTAAAAGTAACGAAATTAGTTATCACAGAAAATTTTCTACTATTACAGCTGGACAATACTTTCGTTCGAGATTGAAGTTACGAAACAAACCTAATCGATGGAGCAATTAGGTATTATAGATACTTTTGTAATCCGAATAGAAAGATGGAAGAGAAATCTGTAAAATGATTTTACGGTCACTCACCTTTTTTGGCACTCATTATTATACTAGCTGCTGACCCGCGCCATTTTGTTTACGTCACATTTTTCATTAATGTTCCGCTTGCTGATATATAGCCTAGTCTTCCTCGATAAATGGGTTATCCACTTGTTATTCAACAGTAAAATAATTTTACAACTCGTTCTTGGGATTAGCGCGTTCAACCAAACTATCATCAACGAAATTGCGCGGCTCAACTAGTTTACAAATATAATGAAGTTGACGAGTTTGTTTAGTTGCTTGAACGCGCTAATCTATGGAAGTACTAGTCGGATTTCGAAAATTATATTTTTTTATATGATAGCCACATTCATGAGGTAGGCTATAAGCCATCGGCTTTAATCAAACCGGATTCAGCTGAATACCATTATTTTGTGTTGAGCGGTTACCTACCACACTTCCACAACCCATTAAGTGGATAACACGGTACTCCTTGGCAAGACTGGTATCAGATTTTCTGGCTTCTGACTATCCGTAACGACTGTCAAAGATCTACAAATGACAGCCAGAACCAACGGCTTAACGAGGCACGGAGGGGTCTCGGTATGTTAAGATGAACACCCATCCTCAGGCCAACTTCGGCAAGCGTTGCTTAATCTTGAAGATCGACCCGTGCGGCTGTTATTATTTGAATTGTAGAAGAATTGTAGTTCTACTGATTCTGATTCCTCTTTTACTTTAATTTTCAGGCAAACCACTGTCTGGTGACGACATTCTTCGTGTACAGTTTCTTCCACCTGTTCTTCACAATAATATTAATTGTGTGGGAGGCGCTATCGGATGGATGGATACAACTTGGATTAATCGCCCTGTCTGATCGTAAGTACATGTCTAATTTTCTAAATATATAAAAGGTAAACTGACTGTTAAATCAACGCACAGACGAAACTACTGGGACTTAGGAACATGAAACTTTGCACTAGGCTTCCTTGTACGAGGATGAAGTGCTAGTATTAATTACAGCTTTTTCCAGAGACTTCGCTTCAACCTATCCCACAAAATGTACAGATGCTGTAGATAAGAAACTGTAGTTTTCACCTCCTTGTTGAGGTGTAGGAATGGTATAGCCTTCATTGCACACCTCAATCATTAGGATGAAGCTAAATTATCTCTTTAATTTGGCTTATTACGTTTAAATATAGCAGCAGCTGATCGATCTTATAAATTGTTAAGTCACAAGAAACATGGGTCCAAGTGACTACCTAGATGATTAAAAAGTCTTTTATTATCATTCCACTACCTACGATCCTCATTTAAGCTATCCTAAAAAGTCTTTATGTTTGAAGGTTTGTGTATCAATCACGCCTCAACTACTCGCCTCAAAGTTTGAGGAAATTCGGCACAAGGATAAACCATACCCAGGATTGCAGGTTTAAGCTTTTTATCCTGGTATAATGTTCCTGTGGATATTAAATTAATTCCATGCGGGCGGAGCCGCGGACAGAATCTACTGGGACATAAGAAAACTGGCAAAATGGTGGCACAAATAATGTAAACTCGTCATTCTAAACCCAAAGCTCTATAACTGCATTTTCTTCCGATTGAAATGGGGTTCTTAGAGATGCAATACTCAAATCCAATAAAAAATCATTTCCTTTTCGATCTGATTTACAATTTCCAATAATCGCGAGATGAATGGGCTTTATACAACGACGATGTGGTTATATTCTCTTTGGCTTTATACGTTTACCTTTTCTTATTAAAATCATAACGAGATATAACCGAACTTTGCGACTTGGGAGCAAGGTGTTCTTAAACCCTTGTATTGGAGACTTATATATCTTTATTATGGGGAACCACAGCTTGTTGCGGAATTTGTTCGAAAGAGGCACCGCGGCCCTAGAACGCAAAGGGCACTAGGCGGAACACGGAAGGTTTTAGTCAGTAAGAGTCTGACACTCCCTTCTGCTCCGCCCAGAGCGGGAGGAGCCATTTGATGATTTCCCATGTATAAAAAATTAAACAAATGAAATGGATGACCAGTTTCTGGAAAATTTGTTGTACTAAGGGTACACTTCTGTTTAATCTTTCGACGAACACAGGCGTCATGTTATTTTATGTAGAACATGGTCAATCGAGGACAAACTCTTATTTGGCGCGACTTCCCTCTAAAAAAATCAATTATGATTTGTTATAAAAGATGATAACTTTTGAAATTAAAGACAGCTTGCTCACAAAATGATGGAAAACGAAGACATAAATTCAAATACATAAAACCAACAAGAAAAAAACTTGAGCATCGACGACGAGTTGCTGGCTTGTCGGTTTTCTACCGGTTGCATTTTGGGGAATGCGCGACGGAATTGCATAATTTAATTCCGCCATGCCCGTTCCATCATCGGACCACAAGACGAACGGCGATGCGCCACTGGTACATGGTGGACATCCCACCCACGCGCACAAAACGTTTTGGGAACACATTCATAATGCGTACAGCTAAGGAGTTGAATTCCCTGCCGGAGTCTGTGTTTCCCGATAGCTACAACCTGGGAGTCTTTAAGTCAAGAGTGAATATGTTACTTCTAGGCAAGCGTGCTCCATCTTCGACCACATCATCGCTTACCATCAGGTGGGATGGTGGTCAAGCGCGTGCTTATAAATAGTAAAAAAAAAAAAAAAAATACTCTAACAGCGTAATATATTCTATGGATTGTTAGCTTCATTTCTTCCTCGAGTCGAAACTACCGGATACATCGCATAGCTTCGTATAAGCTAATTACTTAGTTTCTATCCAGTTTCTTATAACACAATGGAGTAATGTGTGAGGAGTACTCCATTTCACGCTAGATACTGTGTAATTTTATGATGTTGTTTTGAACTGTTATTAGCAGTGAAACTTGATAACCTACCAACCTTTTTTAGGATTCCGTACCCAAAGGGTAACCGACAGAACCCAATTACTAAGCCTCCGCTGTCCGTCCATCCGTCCATCTATCTGTCAGCGGGCTGTATCACAAGAACCATCACAGGTAGACAGTTGAAATTTTCACAGATAGTGTGTTTCTATTGCCGCTATAACAACAAATAATAAAAATTAAGGTTTATGGAACGGAACCCTTCTTGTACGAGTCCGACTCGCACTTAGCCGGTTTTTTTAAGGAAAGGAAATCATCAAACGACTTTACGGAAATCATATTAGAATCATAATATTAATCACACAACAATCTTTCAAATTAAATTTTCATCTTTATCGCTGACGCATTAGGTTCAAGGTTGATTGGGAAAATTTAACAGTGACGGGCTGCATGATGCTTTCTGACTCTGCTAAAGTGGCCTTTCTAGACCCGCTGGGCGGAGCGGAAGGGAACCTCAGACTCTTACTG
Source organism: Lacanobia oleracea (assembly GCA_950371165.1). NCBI lineage: Eukaryota > Metazoa > Arthropoda > Insecta > Lepidoptera > Noctuidae > Lacanobia > Lacanobia oleracea. Next base: position 17,844,122 of record OX493396.1, read on the forward strand.
ACTAAAACTCATCCGTGTTCCTCCTAATTCCTCTTTCTAACAAATTCGGTAACCCTGGTAAGCTTACCGACGTACGTTATAAGCTCGCAATTCAATCTAACATGAAATTTTTCTCAGGATGCTAAGCCCGAAAAAGAATGCGCACAGCTGATTGCGAACCACGGCTCAAAACTTGACACAAGTTAGACATAGAGGCACAATGTACATTCAGTCAAAAAAGTATCGGGAATGGATGATTTGTTTATGGTTACAAATTCAAATTTTTGTTTTTTTGTAGTTGTTAGATTGGCACAACTGTTTTCCATTTTGACGCGGAGTTTGAGTTGCATCTGTTATTTATATTAAATACAGTGCTGGTTTTAGTAATATCATATATAGTGTGTATTGCGAATTTCATAATGGACAAAAATATCGAACAAAGAGTTTGTCTTAAATTTTGCATCGCCAATGGAATTTCGTGTTCGGCGTCACTGAAAATGTTACAGAAGGCTTACGGTGAATCGACTTTATCAAAAACTCGTGCTTATGAGTGGTTCAAAGCGTTCAAAAGCGGTCGAGATGTGATGGAAGATTTGCCTCGCTCTGGTAGGCCGTCAACGTCTGCAACTGAAATTAACATCGCAAAAGTGAAGGAAATAGTGACTGAAAATCCCCATTCAACTCTGAGAGAAGAACGAGTCGATCCGTACCATTTTAACTAATCATTTGGGTATGAAACATGTTGCTGCTCGGCTAGTCCCAAAAGATCTGAATTTTCTCCAAAACTCAATCGCATGAAAGTCGCTGAGGACATGCTAGAACGAGTCAGTTCGGACCCAACATTCATGAAACGCATTGTTACTGGTGACGAGACGTGGGTTTACGAGTTTGACATGCAAACTAGTCAACAAGCTTCGGAGTGGCGCCTTCCAACTGAACCGAAACCGAAAAAACCACGCCAAAGTCGATCAAAAGTCAAAGTCATGTTGACTGTTTTCTTTGACTATCGCGGTGTTGTGCACTCTGAATTCTTACCGGAAGGTCTAACGGTAAATAAAGAATATTATTTGAGAGAGCAAATTCGACGAAAAAGGCCAGATTTGTGGAAAGAAAATTCTTGGATTTTGCACCACGACAATGCGCCTTCGCACAAGGCTATCATTGTGAACGAATTTTTAACCAAACACTCAACAAATACCATCCAGCAACTACCATATTCACCAGATATGGCTCCTGCTGACTTTTTTCTTTTTCCTAAACTCAAATTACCACTTCGTGGCACCCGTTTTCAATCGATAGAAGACATAAAGGAGAATTCGCGGCGAGAACTGAACTCCATTCCGGAAGCAGCGTTTAAAAAATGTTTTGATGAATGGATTATTCGTTGGCGCAAGTGTATCGTTTCTAAAGGAGCATACTTTGAAGGTGATAAAATAAATTTGGATGAATAACAGACATTTTGTGTATTATTGATCTTTTCCCGGTACTTTCTTGACAGAGTAGTATACTAGCTTTTCCTCCTATGTTTACTAGCTTTGCATTCCTGTAGGATTTTCGGGAATCTCTCTTAGTGCTCCCATATACTCCCCAAGGAGCTCACATGCATAAATTTCAGCTTTCTACGAACAGTAATTTTGGCTATGACGTGTAAAAGAGTTACTAGTAACCTATTTGCAAAATAAATATCAATTATCATTATCATTTATGCGTTGTCTGTCAGTAACTCACCCACCAGTAATGGAAGAATGTTATATTTATATGAAGACTAGCTGACCCGCGCGGCTTCGCTCCCGTCAATTGGCTACCCTACCTACCCTACCCTACCTACCCTACCCTACCTACGGCTACCCTACCTACGGCTACCCTACCTACCCTACCCTACCTACCCTTTTTTTTTTCGTGCGAAGAAAATGCCTAACGCATACCACATCATCCGGGGAGACGACGCGACGTGGTTATGTGGGACTTGCACCCACTAAAAACTTCGCCTGTGCACCTACTTTCGCCTTGATGGGTGGGTCGCGAGGACTGCTACGCATGACATTCGCGACCCATCCAGCGTGGCCTTCTTCTGGGCTCCCTCTTCTATGCCCTTCCCTTCTGGGCTCCCTCTTCTTTCAGCGATGTCCGGGTGCACTGGGACATCACCACGACTCCAGGGACCTTACAGCGTGGATGATAGAGTCCCTGCTGTCTATCGTCCGCTGGCCCCTCCTATGGCGGCATCAAGTCGGCATTTCGCCGCCTGCGCCGTCCTGTCCTTCTGCGGCGAATCGGGTCAGCGAGAGAGTCTTCCTCCCTGACCCGCTCCGCCGCTTCCTTCTGCGAGATTACGTCCTCGCAAAAAGACGCAACCGCCTCCCATACCTACCCTACCTACCCTTTTTTTTTTTTTTTTTTTTTAAGCTGGGAAAAAATGCATTACGCATACCCTCCCGTCGGGGGAACGGGAGGGGTATGTGGGACTCCCCGGGCTGACCCGGTATACCCACTAAAACGACCCAGCGGCATTCTCGCATCGTCCGAGTGGAAGAGGACTGGGAGATCGGCGCAGCCTTAGCGTCCAGTCCTCCTCCGACGACAACCCGCCTAAAGCGGCGGGCCCCTCAAGTCCTCCCCGTTCAGGGGGAGGGCTGGGAATGACCGGCGAAGGTGGTGTGGAGTGCAATGCGGGCGGAGGCGCCCCCGCGCCTATCGCCCGCCCATCACCACCATGAGGAGGGAGAAGACGGCGTCTTCTCCGACCTCTTCTCCGCCTACGGAGCGGCGCAGCGAGAGGGTCGTCCTCCCGCGCGCGCTCCGCCGCCTCCTTTTGCGAGATGACATCCTCGCAAAAAGAGGCGACAGCTGCCCAGGACCCTTCACTCTCCAACATGGCATTCACCACGCCGGGAAGCGAGAGGTCCTGTCCGATCTCCGCTGTTAGACTGCGACGCGGCTCAGACCAAGCCGGGCACACCTCGAGGGTGTGCTGAGCCGTGTCCTCCGCCGCGCCGCAGTCGTGGCACGCCGGGGTCTCCTCCCTCCCGATCCGGTGCAGGTGCTTGCCGAAACAGCCGTGGCCTGACAACACCTGCACCAGACGGAATGAGAGGAAACCATGGGAGCGCTCGAGCCAGTCTCGCAGGACCGGACCGAGCGCGTCCAGGGTTCGGCGGCCAAAGGTGGCGGAGGCGAGGTCCTCCGTCCAATGGACGATGATGGCGTCCCTCGCCTCCCGCCGCACGGCCTCCCGCTCCTTCGCGACGGGGCGCTCGCCCAGGGCCTTTAGCCGCGCCGTCCACTCGTACACTCTGGCGAGCACCCACGCCTCCAACTCCCAAGGAGGGGTGCCCGCCAGAGCGCACGCTGCCGAAAAGCCCACGGAGCGGTAGGCCCTCGCCACCCGCAGTGCAATGGCCCTTTGGGGCCTCCGCATCATAGTAGCGTTCTCCCTCTTGTTGAGGGAGTCCGACCAGATGGGGGCCCCGTACAGGGCCATGCTCCGCAGGATGCCGGCATATAAACGCCGGCATCGTGCGTTCGGCCCCCCCAGGTTCGGGAGGAGCCAGGAGAGGGCGTCCGCAGCCCTCAGCAGGCGCGTCGACAGCCCGCTAAAGTGCGGGCCGAAGCGCCACCTGTACTCTACCTACCCTACCCAACCCTAGCTGACCCAGCAAACGTTGTTTTGCCGTATAGATTATTTCTAGGTTTTTTTTTAGTTTTATAAAAAAAAAATAGATAGTAGCCGATTCTCAGACCTACTGAATATGCACACAAAATTTCATAAGAATCGGTCAAGCCGTTTCGGAGGAGTACGGTAACTAAAACTGTGACATGGAAATTTTATATATAAGATATCGAAAAACATAGAAAGGAGTCTCGCTTCCGATTTTGATGAAAACTAAAACTCCATTATTAGATTTTTGAAAAATCCTTACTCAAGGAATCAAACCAATAGATTTTTAAAAACTACCGGCTAAGTGCGAGTTGGACTCTCACATGAAGGGCCTTACCAAAATCCGAAAAAACTCGTTTCTTTTATATTTTATTATTTGTTGTTATACCGGCAATAGAAATACAAACTCGGTGAAAATTTCAACTGTCTACCTAATACTGGTTAATACTTGAGATGCAGCCCGCTGACAGACAGACGAACGGATGGATGGACGGACGGACGGACGGTAGGACAGCTTAGTCATCTGCCTAGCCTTGTCCCAACTATATTTGGGTCGGCTTCCAGTCAAACCGGATTCAGCTGAATACCAGTGTTTTACGTGGAGCGGCTGCCTACCAGACCTCCGCAACCCATTAACTGGGTAACATGGTACTTCTTGGCAAGAGTGGAGTCAGATTTACTGGCTTCTGACAATCCGTAACGACTGTCAAAGATCTACAAATGACAGCCGGGACCAACGGCTTAACGTGCTTTCCGAGGCACGGAGGAAACTCGGTATGTTAAGATGGTCATCCATCCACAGACCAACCTTGGCAAGCGTTGCTTAACCTTTAAGATCGACCCGTGCGGCTGTTATTATTTAGCCACGAGCTCCAGCTGGACAGCTTAGTAATAGGGTTAAATTGGTTACCCTTCGGGTACGAAAGTCTAAAAAATAAACATAGGATCTATATTATTAAGAAAAAAGTGTAGTTAATAAGGATCAGATTCTCGGAAGTTTTAACACGTGTATGAAATTTTACAACTTCTGACTAAACCGATTGAGACTAATCACTACTCAAACTTCCACTTCTTATGGATGAGTGAAACCATTTTAATTATTAATATGTACCCATCTCTTTTTTTCAGTGCTCCTGATAGTTTGTCTGTTCAGCGTCAAATATCTGATGGAAGCGATCCGGACAGGGAATATCTACAGTCGGCCCGGAGAAGTTTACTATAAACATTAATTTATTTTTAAATAATTAGTCCCCTGACTAAGAATATGATGGGGTAACAAAACAATCAGTTTAGATCCTTTAAATCTATGTAACGTGTTTATTTATTTTTTAGATTCGTATTGTCTTAGATTTGAAAACTTATTCTCCGTCCTATGGCTCAAAGTTCCAATTAAACTGTTTATAACCTCCGTTTATTATTATTATCCAAAACCTGTAAAGGGGTCATTAACTTTAACTACGATAATGAACGAGTGTTCTCAACGTTTATGTGAACCAAAATTTATGGATTTTTGTTGCAATTGTATTCTTTGTAACATAGTATAATTTGATCATAATGATTTGAAAATTGACCATTTTGCAGGTTTAGGCAAACACTAACTAAACTTGTATAAGATTTGACACATAAATAAATATGGTTTGCAATCACATGCTTGATAAATATAAGAATAGTAATATTTTTATAACTTTTAACTTTCTAGAGTAAGTCCAGCCAGAAAGTACGTCAGGTACATTAGCTCAATTTATGTCCAAGCTTTATAACGATGTGCCCAAATGTAGTGTTTTAATACTTCATTAATTATCTTGTAACTGTAAGATACCGTTAGTGACTCGAAAGTAAAGCATCTCGATTGATGCTATACCTGGAAACTATGTTGGTATCAATGTATGCCATCTGGCGTCGATGCAATCTAGATTATAATCAGAGGGTATCAAGATATCCAGTTTTTAGCTACTCAGAATTACTGTGCATTTTTTTTTTATATTTTGCCCAGAATTTTATGCAAGGTGCTATAAGATTTGCTAAATGTTAGCGATCAAAGTGATCCAATAGCTGATATTGAATTCAGAACAACAGCCAAAAAAATAATTTTTGTTTTGCTTCAGCAAAACGACTCAAATATTTAAAATATCAGACAAAACTGAGGGCATTGATTATTTTGCTACCTAGGATAAGATATAGAAAATATTAATAATTCGTCAGTCAAAAACACATTTTATTTATTAAAAAATAACACAACTTTAGAAATCACAACGATATTACATAATCTTACTGAGTCATAAGTAGTACATTTAACAAAACAGGTTTAACAGCAAAATCTCACTATCGCTCAAACATTCCAAATCAATCAATCATTCGAAATAAATTATTTAATAAATAGTCAATAAATAATATCTTACGTAACTAAAAGTCTATCGATATTTATATAATAATAAATTGTCTAATTGTGAATCTGCTGGTGTTCTATTTATTTCTCTTCTCCTACGTTTCCCTAGCATCATGGGAACTACCATCGCCATGGTAGCAGGAACCATACCGGCACCCACTGCAGCTAATAATGTTGAGCTATCTGGTGAAACATTCGAAACAATTTTCCTTTTAACAAGCCTATTCCTGTTAAGTACGGGCCTAAACTGAGTCATTGCAACGTCTAAATCGTTCTTCTTGTCCATATCTCTTTTAGCTTCTTCAACAGTTTGAAAACTCTTTTCTACTTCCAGCAAACCACCGTGTGACGTCGTCATGTTGGTATGAGCTTTATCCACAGGTAGCACTGTTAACGCAACAGCTTGATGTGAAGTCATAGTCGATAAATCTGCACGATCGTCAGCAACAGCTGCAGGATTTAAAGAACGTTGACGCTTCTTGTTCCTGTATCCTTTCGTAGTTGATAACAAAACCCATTGACCATCACCGTGTGGTGGTCTTGAAACACGATCATTTTCATATTCCGGACCTCCAGCGTACACCACCTGAGTTGGTCTTCTATATGGACGTTTCTGTGATGAACTTTGGGATTGATGAAGAGCTTCATATTCGTAAGGGAAGTTAGGAGGTCGATGATCAGTAACTACAGAATCAGACATTCCATAGTACATGGCATCATCATCAGAATGGTTTTCTTGATTATCACAGTTCGGTTTATGCGGACGTCTCCCTTCATCTGGGGCCCATGATGATGGATAGTTGGCTTGTTGCGGTTTAGTCCATGATGGTTTTGACGGCACTTCAGATTCATATTCCGAAGCTAAGTGTAATTTATTATTGATATAACCAGGTCGACCAGAAGATGGCCTTTTCTGTGGCTTGTAGTTGTAATTATTCCCAGAATCATGAGAAGAAGTGAATCTATCATCATTATTGAACCTGTCATCGTTGTGGAACCTGTCGTCGTTATGGAACCTATCATCGTTATGATACCTATCGTCACTATGAAACCTATCATCAGTAGGAAATCTATCGTCACTAGGAAATCTGTCGTTATTAGGGAATCGATTTTCATCTTCATTCCAGTGATTCGGTTTTTGTTTTTTTACATTGGGTTTCCATTTTGAAATTTTGCTTGTTGACCAGGCGACAGGCTCTAACGTTACCCACCCGTCTTTGTCATCGTAAGGATGTTTGTGTTGTTTTACTTTTAGACGATTCCAAGTAGTGTAAACTTTGCCACTCCCATCTTCTTCGTTATCGTCACTGTTCATGGAAGTGAATCGATCAGCTTTTATCTTATCCTTTTTAAGTTTTGCAGCCAAAGCAGATATAGCTTGTAAACGATCCTGGGGAAGGTCACCGTAGTCTTTAAGTTTGTCTGCGGTAAGTATATAATCATCCATTGCTTCCTCTTCCTCGCTGTTAAACCCATTTTGACACGAAGGGCCGTAACATCTAGGGCGGTTTCCATCGAAGTCGTGCACGATATGGGTCATGAGATTTTTCACTTCTGCATCATCCTTATCCTTATGTTCATAAGTTGCATCTCCCCATCGATCTTCGGGATTTGTGGAATCACGTGCATTTTCTATAATCGTGATCGGATCCTTTCCAGGCACATCCAGTTGATATGTTTTAATTTTTTTGTCATATTTTTCTAGTTGAGTCGGGTCATCGGAGTTCGCAAGCGCAAGGGCAAGAACGCAAAAAACAAATAGTTGCACTGTTATTTTCATTGTGTTTATTTTCACTTTCGTCGGTTCGCGTGTCGGCGCGCAAGCGAGGCGCGCTAGTACTGAGCGCCGGCCACCGCCGCAGCCCACTGATATAGTTTTGATTGTGGATGCACAGTAACCCTCTCTGCGCTCTAATGCAATGCTGATTCAGTTCGGTCACGACGAATGAGCGAGATAATTATGTGGCGATTGTCGTTTGCCGGCGACTATCTTAATTGACTATCGCGACTCTCAGGGCCGTGACCCGAGCGCGGGTGAAACCGTTTTTCATTTTATGGGATATTTTCTCCACGGATAATAGGAAAGTTTCGCGGTTCACACACGACTCGGTGAAATTATGATTCAAATCTCTACGCAAATCACTTACAAAGACATGCAGGCCTAAGTTTCTAAGTACAATCTTGTAATCTCTTTGTTAGTACTTGGGCATGTAAAATCGTTCGTGTAAACGTACAATTAAGTATTAAAATAGCAAAGCAATTATCAGTAATTATTTTCAAACATTTATTAATGATCAGCTTTTCATTTGCTTTATTATGCATGATTCAAATCAAAATATAATTAAATGCCATTTATAAACTTTTACAGACTTTCTACCAGAAATCACAACAACAAAGCAACAATATAGAACTTAATAAGCTTATGACGCAACAATAAGAATACAGAAGCTGGGAGAAAAAAAAAGTCGACGATTTGAAAACATTCACTTATGCAATCGCAGAGATAGAGCTGTAACAAAAACAGTTCATTCAATGTCAAATATCGATAACAGAACAATGAAATCGATTGATCCGAAATCCATTTTTTCTAATATAATCGAGTCGAGGCTTTCGACACTAAGCAGAGGGTGAACTAAAACGTATGGCTCTCTTATTCTACTTCCTTCGTGTTGTTGGCTCTCTCCATAATAGCGAGCCCACTTATTATCCGTATCTAGATGCTGATCAACTTCGCTCTAATTGTACACTGCACTTTTACCGGCCGGTCTTGCTCCCTAGTAACGCGCACGTGTCGCAATATAAAATATTGTTCGTCATGTATTTTCTCTCATAGAGATATTGTTGTTATTGTTTGTGTGAAGTAGAAGGTAATTTCGAACGAATTAAGAGCAATATCCGGATGACTTTCTGTTTGTGTTTTATTAAGTTTATCGAGGACAGTTTTGTTGTCTTTTCTAATGATTCTCACATTATTTTCTGGAGTTTTTGTCCCTTCACCATAAATAACTTTGTCGTGACCAGACATGTGTGATTTAAAGACAGAAAAAACAACAAAATAGATATGTAAAACAAAAAATTGCTCGAACCACTCAGTCATCATCATCACACTTTTGATAATTATGATGACGTTGATATAAAATAACATTTTCAAATTATATCTCACGTTATTTTTGAATCCACACTTACATAACCACAATTCGACGGACATATTGCGGAGAAAGGAGATAACTTTGAAGAAATAAATAATAGGACAGTAGTTATTAGAAATTTCTTCGTGTATGTCATACATTACGTTCGAACAAAGATCGTTCACGCGAGCGAAGACGTAATTACCCCTGATGGGTCAATGTACAATAATTATACCTTTATTACAAGCGTTCTCTGAGGAAATAAAGTCTTGAATAATTACTGTAATAAATTCGTAATAAATTCCTATGCAGCCAATGTTTTCTTTTATTATAAATATAAGCCAATTAAGAATTAGGTAGAGAAAATGTATAGTATCGTACAGCGTGTAATAAAATGAACGCATGCTTTTTCGCGATTTCAGAGTTGGGCCTATAGTAAATGTTATTAAAAATGTCGAGCACATTGACTCTTTTTAGGTTTAGATATTATTCTATTAGTCATTGTATAGGCACTTTGTTATATCATGTTTAAAAAGAAACAGTAGAGATGAAAGAGTATGAAAACATGAAACAAATAAGATTTAGAAACTAAACTGTTTTCCGTTTGTCAGTTGTAGAAAGCATAAAGGAATTGGCTGGCGTTAAATGAGAATGGGAGAAGTGTCGCCGAGCACGACCGTGACAAGATACCGAGAGGGAACCACCGTGTGGTACCTACCTACACTACGTAACTAGTGCCAGAGCTTTGTAGCAACATAACACAGGCCATATGTTATGTTGGTACAAACTTTTATGGAGAAGGGATCAATGTTTTTTTTTGCAACAGCGACTGAAAAGTTCTTAAAAATTCAAATTGAGGTTACTTATGTGGGGTATCAACAGAAAGAGCGGTATTTGCACATTTTCAAAAATTGATTCTTTTTTTTTTTGCAGTATTGTTTCCGACTTTTGACAAAAAATGTGAACAATTTTACCGTCCCCCCCTCCTTATCTAAAAAGTTTGCATAGAAAAAAATCTTCAATTATTCTCTGCAATAGAAGTTTATGTAAAGATTACAGGAAAAATAAAACGATGTCTCACAATAGCACTCTTTTTCAAAAGTCATCAACAGAAATTGCATTAGTTCGACTAGCGGTCAAGAGATGGCGCTGATCTGAAACTGCAATATACACTGCCGTGTTAATATTCTCTGACGAATAGAGGCCTCGCCGATGAAAATTTAAGAATATTTAATGTTTTATATGGTGGTACGGAACCCTAGGTGTGCGAGTCCGTCTCGCTCTTGACCGGTTTTTAAAGTGAAGGTTTTGGCTTTCCGAGACTCGCTTTTTAGTATTGGCCTATTTTAGCAGTAGTTAGACAAAATAATCTTACCGTTTAAAATTCAACAAATTATTTACAGACAAACCTTCCTATGAAAGACAAGAAACTAATAAATTTAAAATTGGCCTCCATTCCTTGAACCATTTCTATCCCGACCTCAGCCCGGTCAGACATCAGACACAAGTTTCATAAACTATTGAATGAGGATAACCCGACAACAACAAAACTTTCCCCATCATTTATTAATTAATTAGCAACCCGCCCCGGCTTTGCACGGGTTCAAATTATATACTAAAACCTTCCTCGAGAACCACTCTATCTATTAAAAAAACCCGCATCAAAATCCGTTGCACAGTTTTAAACATACATAGGGACAGACAGACAGCGGAAGCGAATTTATTTTATACAATGTAGTGATAACTGATAGATTACCGATTCACAGTGGGTTCATTTAATTTCTAAATCTGCTGCAAAACACTTTGTAGCAATTGAAACTCAAAATAACTGGAAAAGTTCAGTCCGAAATAAACATTTTTCTTCTTCTACCATCGTCCCAATTTTCCCAAATTCGCTCTACAATGTTTTGCTATCCTGGCAATTTGGCCACCTGATGCATAATTCACAACTACACTACTTGGAAATAAAATAAAAGAAAACATTATTGCAGCGAACTGTTTATGTTGTACAGCACCATTGTTGAGTTCGCTTTCTTTAGCAAGTGCAGGAACACAACAGCGGGCTTCCGAATATTGTTGTCTTCCACAAAAGCGCAAAGGTTAGCCGAAGATTAGTGTCTGGAGACGAATGAATCTGAAATATTCGTTTTGTCAGGAAATACCGAAGTGCAAGATTAAAAAGCTTCTGTTTAATTTTATTTGAAAGGAGACCTTTAGCTGTATCTTTAGTTTCAATGAGATCTTCAGATTTAAGCCCTTTAGTGACTCAACTGTCAGCCAAAATAACAGAATCACTATAGGATCGTTTGGTCGATTGGCTCCTCGAGTGTTGTTGTCTGTCCTTGGTTATATTATTTTTCTATATTCTCATTTTTATTTCTACCTTTTATTCAAGAACACAATAGTGCACTTATCTTCATTGCATCTGAATTCAAGAAAAGGGCAGGTTTTTATTTCATGCCAATGTATTTATTTTCATTATTATTCACATTCCTATTATTTCTCTCTCTTACTAAACTTTTTATATTCTTTCTTCACATGTATCTACTACTTTAAAACCTCTTTCTAAACCTGCTTCATTTCTAACATCATCGTAAACAAATCGTTGTGTCCCCAGCACAAGCGAACCGTTATTATTACGTATCAGTCGTTACTCCGACTACAATTGCATCACGGTCGAAAGCGTAATTGCCGCCAAATGTTATAAAAGCAAGAAACAAAACACTTTCCACGACTTCGTGAACCAAAATAGTTTTTAATGGATGAATGGGTTAGAGCCGACCGTGGAGTCGAAGATTATTTTAATTTTGTAAATGATTTTGATGAATCCAAATTACCAATCATAACAATTTAGGATTAAATTACTTAATTACAAGTTATTAGAAATTTTGTGGAATCCTTTCTAGAGATTTAAAAATTAATAAACATAATTAAAAACCGAGAAGTAAGATTTTCTGTTTCCTCAACTTTGGGAACTAAGAAAGTGTATGAATGTACTCGTATCTTGCCTTTTGGGATTGATGGCTTATGTTGTACATAGACGCATTAATTCGTTATATCCTTTAACATACACAGGTACTCTATTCTACACGAGGAAGACGAGAAAATTCCAAAACCTCCACCCAAAACATTATTCAAAAAGCATAACCGAAAAAAAAAACAACAAAGATGACACTTTTACTTTATAATCCGTTAGATAACAATCGTATACCTAACTCTGTAGACTTAAGTAAAATTTAACTTGAACTTCTCCCGGGTTTGCTGCGTGACGGTCAAGGCTCGGTGCGGTTTCACTTTCTGATACTTTTCACCGTCCGCTCTCACAGCGGCTGCGCAGTGATTTAAAATAATAATAAACGCATTATGGAGCCATGACAACTGCATCGACCATGAAATTAATGACTTTTGAACTTCGAAAGGGTTTGTGTATTTACGTTTTGCTTGACGCTCTCTCTTTGATGTGAGTTGCTTTTCCTTTGATTACATCTTGGGTAGGATAGTCAAAGGTTAGTACACATTTATCTTCATCTACATTGTGTTCTACTTCACCAACATTATTGTACCTTGTACTACTCGTACCATCAATATCAACTCAGCGTATTGCAGTACACTGCTGGACAAAGGCCTTTTCCAAGTTCGGTCACAACACTCGATCTTCCATCTTCTCTACTTATCTGTCCCAGCCACTTTTTTAATGTTTTAGCTACCTATAGGGAAGGGGCAAATCCAAGCTATAGGGACACACGCTATGATTGTCTGTCAGTTCGGCTTCATCATTATCTTATACATTTGTCTTTCTCCTTGCTGAATGGCCAAAAAGACAATAACTTTGTCCTATTTCAAAATAGTCCGTGTTGAACAAGAGAAGAGTAATAAGTTCTAAATGACTTTATTGGTTGTAGAGTTGCCAACTAGTCGCCTGACCATGCGCGGGCCATGATAGATAAAAGTATTTCTAGTTAAGATTAAGTTAGCTCAAGCTAAATTCCTTTGGGAATATCGTTCGTACCTACACTTCGTTGGCTACATTTATTCTTCGAACTAGCTCTTATTGATTTCTACTCTTGTATCTGAATTTAGCTGAGAAGACAATTCAACTTTTCATTTATAACATTCATACTTCCGACTACTAGTCATATAATTTCTAGATCACAGTGGATTTATTTGACTGTCTTCCTCAATACAAAACTATCCTCTACACTACATAAGGTGCGAAAATAAACTCTTAGTAACAAACAGAATTGCTTTATTTTTCTAAATTAATTAGGTTCACGTGTGAATCAGTGCATTAGCACTTTCGTAAATAAATTAATATTAAAAAGTGGCGCATTATAAAATCCGTACTTACGCTATCTATCGGAATAAATTGACATCAACATGAGATACACTTCGCTGAATCAGTCCTGCATAGCGCCATCTAAAATATTATTATGGTACTCGCGAAGTTTGTAGGAAAGTGCGTTTCAAAAAGGTTCCAAGATCTATCACTAGATGTCAGTATAGTATGTTAATATTTTGGATGTATGAGTACTTTTGCATTTATTTGTTACAGACTTGGTGATGATGAAAGTTGAAAATAATCAAGTTTAAGTAGGTGCAACAGCTTTATCTAAAAGAGTGCCTTAATTTATTAGGTACCCCGCGTTTTGCAGGCAGACACAAATAAATTATTTGTCATTCTCAAACACGACTTACCTACTGTACTGTTCGAGAATGACAAATGATTTACTTGTATCAAAGGTTTGGGTTTACTTCTGACTAAGTTAGCAAATAATCTAGGTATAAGTTAAATGGAATATTGGACATGAGTCCAACCCACAATCTCGAATCACTTAGCAGTCATAGCTAAAGATTGCTCTCATGCTTTGTAATGCTCATTTCACTTACTGTTTCAATGGAAACATGCCATCAATATAGTTAACCAGGCAGAAAATTTTACTTTCTTTGTCTATACTTATACTTTCAAGCATTGCATTGGGACTATATCATTATATTGTCATGTAGTTACTTTTTTCTATTGTTGATTGTGAAGAGCAAGACGGATGCATTTATTTCCAAGTTAGGTTTTCAAGAGTCTAAGGGGCCGTCTACACGAGCGAGAGAATCGCGGCGAGTTGACGTTTTTCACTCGTCGAATCGCCGCGATACTATCGCCATATACCATATCGAGACACGTTCATAGAGTTGTAATATAAATACGTGGCACGACGATAATATCGCCGCGATTCTCTCGCTCTTGGAGACGGCCCCTTAGAATCTTGAAAACCTAACTTGGAAATAAATGTATCCCCTTGAATGACGGTCCCTTAGAGGCACTTCTAAGTGCTCTTGGACCAAAAATACATATATATAAGTTTTATTAAACTAGCTAAAATTACTCACAGAGCTTTGTAAATATGTGACATATTAAAATATGTAAGCCATATTTAGTATGGCGTAGGTAATTACTATGTATACATATAGTAATTACCTACGCCTTAGTAAATAGCAGCCAATCTACAGATTGGCGGTTATAAAGGTTAGATTAATATCTGCCTAATTTTTTTAACGCATTTCGTAATACACATCGCGCCTGACGGTCAGCAATCATAGTAGGTACGAGTGATGATGGAGCACGTTTGCCTAAAATTAACCTATTCACTATTTGCGTAATCAACTTCAGGTTTTAACTATCTACCAAAAAACACAGGCCCCGCGGTTTTTTTTTTACTATTTATAGGCACGCGTTTGACCACCATCTCACCTGATGGTAAGCGATGATGTGGTTGAAAACGGAGCACGCTTGTCTAGAAGTAACCTATTCACTCTTGACATAAAGACTGCCAGGTTATAGCTATCAGGAAACACAGACTCCGGCAGGGAATTCCACTCCTTAGCAATACGAACAATGACAGTATTCCCAGAAGTGTGTGGGAATATCATAGATTAAAAAAAACGGCCAAGACCTAGTCGGACTCGCGCAACAAGGGTTCCGTACCATCATATAAAACGTGAAGTTTTTTTTTGATCGATGAAGCCTATATGCGTCAGATAATTTTAACGTTGCGGTGTAAAGATCTATAGCGTTTCTCGTCAAAAGTCGAAAACCGAAATTTTGAATCATTTTTTACAGGCCGCATCCTAAAAAATGGTCAGAATGTACAAATAGCGTTCTTTCATATGATACTCCACATGCCCTAGTAGCCCCACTTCTACACATTTTTTAAGAACTCCTTTCAGTCGCTGTTGCAAAAAATATATGTCTATTTTTATTTATTTCTTATTTGCAAAATAGTCGAGCAAATGTCATCCAAAATTATCCTAAATTTCAAGCTGGTAGCATTAGCAGCTCTTGTCATATCCAGCTGTGACAGACGGACAAACTTAGTCACACCATAAGGGTAATTTTTTACAATTTTAGTACAGAACCCTAAAAAAGAAAAAGCAATTATCATGTCCCATGTTCGTCAAATATTAAAAAACATAAGATCAAAAACCATTTGTCTATCTTACGGTTTCTGAACTCTATTATTTTCCTAAACGATGTCAATAGCATCATAACATCGTCATGTCATATTGTTATGTCACAATTACATTCGTCCCAAATGTCTGCGTTACGGAACAGAACCAGTGAGGTAAACAAATGTTCCACTAAGTTTAACATGGCCGCCTACTTTTGACACTATTGTAGGTTGTGCACTTTTGTTTACTTGCATGGTTACTGATGCTGCGTTTTCCGGAAGAGATAAGGGTAGACGTCGCGACTGTAATGCACCTAGAGATGCCATTAGGTGTTGGTGACCATTTACCTTCAGGGAGCTCAAGCTCCCGATCTCACATAAGGAGGGTTGATGGTCCGCGGACTAATTGTGTAACGAGTTTTACAATATATTTAGTAAACATATTCATCATAGGACGTCCACTGCTGTACACAGACGCCATATGGAGTCATGGACAGGCTGCCACAGGTCAAAGTAACGTTGGGATTGACTCAAGAAAAGAGACTGTGTTCTGCAGTGGCCGAAGTCGTGCTGTGGATTGTGATGATGATAAAGACTACAATATTGCACTATTAGAGCAGAAAACTAATCTGAAATCTAATATTCATGGTTCAAAACAAATACCAAATGTAAATAAAAAAAAAAGTGACCCAAATGTCTACGAATAATAACATCCCAATTCCATAATTCAGTAAACAAACCATTACACCAAACGTTATATAAAGTAAGTGAATATACACCTATCCTATTCATTCGATTTATTCGTAAAAAAATGGCATTTCGCCACTAAAAGCTTACAACAATAGGACCATTACAAGATGTCATCGTGCGTGCAAACAAAAGAAGCCGGGAAGAGATAAAACAACGGAACACGGACAAACCACTTCAAACTATCAGTCACCATCGTGGACACTACCTGGTCCCAGTCGCTTTACAACCACCGAGCAAAATGGTTGTGATCTATTTCTTAATCACCTTAACCGCTGCCTTAGTCACTGCGGAGCATACGGGTGCTTACTCCTCACCTCAATACGCGAAAAAGATGTATCCGAAAAAAAGCTACGACACAAATGCATTGCTGCCTCGTGAAAAACCTCCGATAGTTTTTAAAGAGGAACAGGGTGATCCAGAGTCCATCGCCAGATTCGACAATGGTAACGACACAGCTCAATACGGAAGATCTTCGTTCCTGGATGCGGCTGGCAGCTTCCTCAGTGGCACTGGGGGGCAAGTAGTGACGAGCCTAGCAAGGGACTTCATCGCACGGTCCACAGGCAGCAGTCAGGTTGGTTTTGACTGCGCTTCCCAGGTTTGTACTTATTGCACTTCCTCATAAAGTTGCACGCGTTTCTTGCATGAGTAATTTGCTTGTCTGGAATCTCGAAGCTGAATTGTTTTAGTGTGAGTCATACCAAAGGGTAGTTGATGACGTCATCTGCAGTGTTTCTTATGAAAGTGATTTTTGAGTCTTTCTTATCTTTTGCAGATACTTTTATTTGTTATCTAATGAAGAAGAATAGCTCAATGATTGTGTTCGATTCTCTGTCTATAAGCAGTTGATTATCAATTCAAACTCTATTAGTGACTTGCGAATTCCGAGTTTAACTGGCGTTGTTTCTAGGAAAAAAATATCCTCTAAAAGTGTATCAAATATAAGAGTTAACCACGACCCAAATAAAAAATATGTGACTCTAAGCAAAAAAACTAGTAGAAAATCTTTTTAAAGAAAGGGGGTTGCCCTTTCTAACGGTTTCTCTTATGACTCTTGCAGGTTCTAAGCCTAAACTTGACGAACCTAGTGATCCTGATAGTACTGAAAGCGTTAATCTTGGCTGCTGGCTTCTTTGGCGCCGGCGCATGGAAAGGCGGACACTACTACGGCAGGAGTCTTGATGGTAAGCGACACTTTCCACCACAATTGTTGATGAATCTGAATTTAAAAGAGATGTAAAAGATTCTATTCAACATCTGCTTAGTCTTATCCTAACTATTTTGTCGTCAGCTTCGAGTCTATCCGAACACAACCGAAAACCAGTATTTTCGGAACTTTTTTTTTTTATTTGTAATGGGTTTGCTCTTCGACTCTAGTCTATGTCAGAGATGACAGAGACAAAGTCTACGATGACTATTTCCATTTTGGTAAATACCATTCAGACATTTATGCCGTTATAATTTAACTTACTCTTTATTATAGGAACCAACAGTATATTTTTCTATTTTATTTATTTTCATACAGTTTATTTTTCTGTAGCACCTTTATTTAAATAGGTGCATGGGACATAAAAAACGTTAAAGATTTACTCACGTTACATTTGTGATGATGAAAATTAAACTGCCACTCTATTAACCACTGTCAATTAATTACAAATAATATTTTATTATTTTTTTAAATAAATTAAGATTTTTTTTTCGTCATGTATCTGCTGATACAAGACTTAAAAAAAATCTTTACCGGACACCAATCAGGAAATCATGAGCCAATATATCGTCCATCTGCCGTCCACCTTTCAAGGGCGAGACAAACAAACCAACCATGTCCTTAATCCAATAAAACCGGACGATGGGTTTGCCGTGTCCGGTTCGTAATCCCATCGGCACAGGATTATCTCCACAGAGTATAGACTCACCCGCCAAATGACCAGCAAATCGTATCAGCATATGGTCATCGCTACTTGAAACTTTCAATTCTAAATACTGTTAAGCCTAAACACGGTAAATGTGTTCTGTATACGGGAGAAAGCCTACACAGAATTTAAAATAGGCTTTTGTTGTTAGTAGAAATAATTGATTTACTTCTGCACATTTATGGACTCTTTCGCATGTTCTATATTGCTGTCACTCACATAATTTTAATGAACACATCATTACTTACTTAAATGACAACCCATTCTAAACTTGGGACCAAGTTTCTAGACAGAGCGTTACGCTTTACGTCTTTCAATATTGAACTATAATATATCGCAAAAAATGCTGAGTATGGGTAGGTCTCTTGCACGCCAGTTTATCTGGTCATTGGTTTTCCGAGTTCAACTTTACTCTTAAATTTAATATCATACAAATATAATCTAAAACAGGTCAGGTCAGGGGGAGTACTCCGTATCACCTACGGACTTACGATTAGTCCCGAACCCGAACTAAAAATGAATGACAACACGAGTTGACAATAACTGTCAGACCATGTTGGTATTCTTTCTTACACCCGTATTCACAAACAATACTTTTCTCAGAAAAGTAGCAACGCTATGCGAAGTAAAGCATTTCTCACTGCATTGCATAGGGCAAGCCTTTTAATTCATAAACAATACTCAAACGACCCTTGACTAAGCAAATGCACAGCGTTGAATAGAGCTCTGTGATTGGTTCGTTTGTGTTGCGTAGTTCACTTCGCTGCTTGACGTTCTTTCCTAGGTCTTACACCCGTATTCACAAACAATACTTATCTCAGTAAAGTAGCAACACTATGCGAAGTAAGGCATTTCTCACAGCGTTGCATATGGCAAGCCATTCAATCCATAAACAATAACCATACGACCCTTGACTAAGCAAACGCACAGTGTTGAATAGAGTGTGATTGGTTCATTTATGTTGCGTAGTTCACTTCGCTGCTTGACGTTTATTTCTAGATCTTTATTTATCAGTGGTAAGAGTATAAAATTACCACATCTTTGGAAAACCTGTAGCGTCGTCTAAATTCATTCGAACTGTAATAATCAAAAGGATTTTGGAAATCCCGTATCACTTTTCTGGAATTTATTGTGCTTCAGGCATTAAGTCCACCTCTGTACATCTGTGTGCGTAAAGTGTTAAATAAATAAATAAATAAAATTATCAAATTCTTCTTCACTAATTTAATCCATTGTAAAAGGACACTATTAAAATGGAAAATTATCACAAAAAGTAAAATCCAACCCCGAAAAATATTTCTCGTAACACATAATAGACCACAGAGAATCGAGAGACGCTATGCGTTGCTTAAAACAGCTAGCAGGCTACCTTAGCTGTGCGTTCATTTTATGGGACGCATAATGCTAGCCGCCACTCAAGTATTGTCGATGAATAAGTTTTAGGGGCCCTGTGCGACCTCATAGTAACATTTGTGAATACGGGTGTTAGTGGTTAGGTGATACAGAGTAGAAAACGCCCGCAACTAGGCCGAAACTACGGACTTCGGACGTAGAGGTACTGCTTTCGTGATACATATAATAATTCTAAAATTTCCTCTCCATGACTTCCTAGATAACAAAAACGCAACCTACATCAGTGAAGACGAGATTCTGCTGTACCTGAGCTACTTGGCCGGCCAGCAGAAGAAGGACTATGGCTGCCTGTACTTGCTATCATGTCAGAGGCCACAGCAGGCTGTTCTTTATTCCTCGGGAGCTGAACTGCTGCTGCAAGGAGTGAAGATGTTGCAAGGGTACGTACGGCATAAGAATAGAAAAAAAAAGCCAGAGATGTGTCGATTGACATTCGGTCGCGTTAGACATCAGTGTTCTTCCCCTGTCAGCCCAATTAGTTTATATTTAATTTAGTTTATCTTTAATAATAATAAAAATATAAATTCAGATTTTTCTGGTATTATCGCAGAATCATGCACTTTTCTGGCATAAAAAGTAGTCTATGTCACTCAGTGACAGTGCTAATAAGTTTATTAATCCATTACCCCAAAAAATAGTCAATATTTATTTTGTGTTTAATGCATTTGTCGAGCAATGATCGGATAAACAACGATAAGGTAAAAAAAAAACTCGCTCTTAGTGGCAAAGACTACTTTTCAGTGAAAACTAAAATATAACGAAAAGAGGCACATTAACTTTAACTGAATTGATTTATACATGAATTGGATTTTATAATTACAGTGAGAGTGTAGATCTGGAACCTTATGCTGAAATATCGATGGGCATCAAGCAAGCTGCTGAATGGGGAGAAGGAGGCATGAACTGCGAGACCAGATACAAATGTGGAGCATAGACAAAACGATGATGAAGTTAGGTCTAAGGATAAGTTTGTTGATGCTTTAAGTGAAATTGATCGTCTCAGTACTTTTTATATTACATTTTTTTTTTCTAATCTAATTTAAAGAAGAATTTCTTATTGACAACTTAAGTTCAATTAGTGCATGAGTTGTTGAAATGATATTTAAGCATGAATGTTAAAGACTTGGAGACATTAATATTGGACTAAATATTTGTATCTGAGTAAGTCACTTAGATTGATTTAGATAAGATGTAAGGACAAGAGGTGTTGACGATGATAAAGATGTATCTACGTAGTCATAATTATAAATAAATTAAATTAATTCGAATGAGTGTTGTCTTTCAGAAAATGTAGTTTATTTTGAATTCGTATTTCGTAGGTAATATTAAAATTAATTTGTACAGATAAGCCGATTTATTCATTTCACATCTATACATCGTTAAAATATTCTTTTGTTATTCTAAACAGTTCTTTCCCACCGTTTTCTCACAAACTTTACAAAATTAGCCCAAATCAGTCTAATTCACACACTTTTCCAAGTTATAGGTCCATAATTTCCTAACTATACTCCTTACCAAATACTTGTTACTAAGTACTAATTTCACCAACGAAAGTGATCGTAATCCACGAAGATACGAGTACCATGAATAAATATACAATAATGCTGCTGAAACCATCAAGTTAAGTCAAGTTTTCACGACGATGTTGAATTGGTCCATATGCCGCTTAATGTGCACAACATAGAATTTTACCATTCGTATTTGAAATCTCCTCAGGTTTATTTTAAAGACGACTATTGTGTCACCTGTTTGAAAAGGAAGCCATCACTCATGTAGAGCATAGCTGCCTAATTCCAAAACCCCTTAATTATTAACAAACACGGAGTAAAGTGACTACCTACGACCAGTACAACCTCCAAAGACACCACCCTACAATTTATCGTTTGGTATAACTTAACTACACGTTTATCAATCAAATGATAAAGGAAATGTTTATATTATATCTACAAGGGCTGATTTTTCAATACTATACAGAAAAATAAATATGGCGGTTCGACACATTCCCTAAACAAGAGCTATCAAACCCCCATTTTAATTCCTCACATAAAAGTTATCGGACTATTTAAAAATCAGCTATGTTTCTTATCACAACTTCTTAAAGAACTAAGGAGTGTTAGCAGCCAGTACTCTGGGCGTTCGTTCCGAAGGGTTGTTAGCTCGGGCTGCTCGGTATTCTGCGTAGGAAACATAACCGTCGCCATCTTTGTCATCCAACTCCAGGGTGCGGTCCACCAGAGCTGAAATTTTTGCAATATTGTTTATCAAGACTGCTTAGACAGACTTACATTTTCTCAGTAAAACAATTTTCAAAAGTTGTAAATGTAGAATATTGTAGAAAATGAAATTTCACGTGAACTGTGTATGACCTTTAAAAAGTTATTGATTATAAAACTTTGACAATCGCTAGCGCTACAAGGTAAATCAAGACAAAATGACGTGTTGTCTGAAGGCATTTTGTCCAGAGGTCAACATATAATTTAGATCTTGAGACAAACTAACTCACTGTAAACGCGTGCAAAGAGTTTACTTATAATTAAATAAAAAATACATGTCAATTTGTAGACAGTAAATCAATCATTGAATTATTTATTTCTTCCGGACCGTTCGACTAATTGAAGATCAAAGTTTACCTCATGCAAGTCGAGCATTTCAATGACAGCTTGTATGTGGTTTACCGTTTTATACCACTTACCTATGTAAGCATCCAGATCATTTGCTTCGGGCTCTATGGATGAATCAGCATCAGGGTCAGGAGCCTCATGCTCTAACGTGTGATATACTGCCTGAAATACATTTGATTCAATCAATCATTCATCATAATTTCAGACAATTTCCGTTTATTGCTGAACGTAAAGCTCCCGTAAAGAGTGCCAACCATGGTCTTGAGCAGTGCGCATCCTTCCGCTGAAAAAAACTAGATTATAATAGGAAAGCTCATCCTAATATATAAAAGTCTTCCGTTACTGACTGATTGAGTGACTGACAGGCCACGCACAGCCGAAACTCCTGATCGTAGCGAGCTGAAATTTGGCATAAAGGTTCCTTGGGGAGTGTAAGGGAATTGAGCATTCGAAGTCGCGGGCAAAAGGTAGTAAAATATAAAATAGACGAATCATATAAGAAAGGAAACAATGTAAGACCATTGAACAAATACATTCAAAAAGTATCCGAAAATTTCTCGAACGTATCTTTCCAATCAAATCTTATTTGATTCATAAAAGAGTTTCAAGGTTAAAAGCTACATAATAAATTCATCTCACCTTTAATAACTCTAGGCCATCCAGCATGGAATTTTTATCAAAGTCGTGGGCTGAGAAGTAATGAAACTCCAATTCTTCTGGCGTCATCTTCGACAACGCTTCTGCCGTGAGAACATGTGTATCTTCTTCTAAATGTCTGAAACAGAGACATGGAGTGTATACTGAGCGTTTGCTATTCAGGTGTAAAATGAATGCTTTCGTTTGAGAGAGATACAATGATCGTGCAGTCAATTTTTTTTTACAAGCTTGCAGGTGATAGCACGCAACTTATCACAGGCTTGCAGGAACGAATGAGTTTCATCTTCATCATCATCATCATGATTCACAGCCAGTGTCAATCCCCACGCTCCAGTGTCACCCTCATCTAACTTCTACCCGCAATGACAACAATTTCGTCTGCCAGGTAACCAACAGTCATTCCACCTATTATTTCTGAACAATATAGATGTAGCAAATGTGAAAAGAGGCTTCACAGTCGCTTTATTTCTTTCAACGGAGCAGTCAAATTTTATGAGGATATTTCTCAGGTGTTCTGTTATGAGTAGAATCATTGAATATCACGTTAGTAACATATTTGCTAACAACCTGACGTTCCACTCCGCAGACCAGAACGTCATCACTATTGTAATCACTTACTTAATCTCGCACAACAGTTGCGTCTTTCTAGCAAGCATCATCTAAGACAAGACAAGTACCCTTGGGCTGGTATTCAGTTGAGATTTAACAATGGAGACCGTGTACCCATGATAGAGTCCGAATTTCGAAAGCCCTTCTTGTTTCTTTTGCATATGTCCTTTATTTATCAAATTACCATTGCGACGATATATTTGAAGAAAATCTACATACTCTCATCTACATGGCTAGGTCACTGTTTTGGATAATTATGTTCTAATAAAGCTGACGTTAAGCCATTGGTAGTCAACACGTTGATTGCCAATAGCTTTACGTCAAGCCAGTGCAATGTGGCTTCTTCTTAGCTTTTTTGGTATTCCCCTACCAAATTAAACTTGCGACAAGAGTATCCTACAATTTCCTCATATCTGTCTGTCCCATGCAAAATCATTATACGTTCAGTTCGTATATCCGTCGTCTCTTTGATCTTTCCCTTCTTATATCCTCATTCATACCCAAACATGACTTACTTGGCATCGTGTAACAATTGTACATCTCCTGTGAGTGACTCCGAGCCCCGTGGCTTGTAGTGGTGGTGCCTCTGGTCAACCGGGGTCTGCCCGTGGGGGTGGTGGGGTCCCCGACGCATGCCGAACGCCAGCGCGTTCAGCATTAGTATTAGACATGCTGGAACGAGAATCGGATGGGTGAGTAGAATTGATTAGCTAAACACAAATTTAAAAGGTATTCAGCCGAATACAATAAGGAGACATTTACGACAATTTTCAAACACACCATTTCTGATACAGATTTATTATATTGCTAGTAGGGAAGATATCTAAGAAACATAAAAATAACAGCTGTTTCGTTCTACTATCATAAAAACCTTCACCTAATGTGATAATACCCGTGAAAGAGCAAGGCTCTTTCATTTTCAGGAAACACAAATAACGTTGACAATCGTCTGAGATTATAAAGACTATCGACAACCGACTCTTCAACTTTTCGACTCTTTATGTAACCTAAAACTTCTAAAGAAGGCAAAACTAACAATGATACGTGTGTCAAAACTCACAGATCCCAAATGCTAACAAGCGGCACGCGCCACAAATTCATCACCAAATAACACCATAATAGTGACAAATAGTACAACAATCAGAGAACCAACAGTACTTAATACCTGTCTTTAATTTGCACTCATTGTACTTGCAACATAAAGGGTGGCAGCTGGGGCCCCCTCGGTCCAGGCCCCATGCGGTCCGCGGATATCCCGCAGGGACCCAATATTCACACCTCATTTCACAAGAGCCCTGCCCATTACATTTGTCATCGCCTAGCCAAAAGCACGTCAAATTGAATATTTGCTGCGATTTCTTTTTGAAATTAGCTGTATTGTAATTTGCGTGTTTATTTAAATTTAAATTGCGTTTTTAATGGGGTAGCTCGATAGTATGGAAAAATGGCGTGCGATATGTTAGTAAACGTATTATTTAAATTTGAGGGAGAAATATTTATCCTCTACGGTGCTTTTTTCTGAAACATACAATAGTCCAAGTTTTCTGATTCTATCAACCAAATCGACTTTTAACAAGTTGTAGCAAAGAGACTTTCCAATAACACATATTTTGTCTTCACAAACGCTTATGTTTAAGTCACGCTACTCGTTTATTATACCAGTTAAGTTCGTCATATCAAACAAAAAAGCCTCAATTTTCCGCCAACCCCAAATATGACAACTTGATAGGTACTCTTACAAACATCCATTTAAAACAAAAAAGAAACAGGTCCACACTGTCACCCTTTTGATAAAAAATCTATTACAAAGAACTTTCAATGTATCGAATGCATAATTTATTTTGGCCCTCGATTTATGAACAGTTGGCATAGAGAAAGACGAGACTGGTCTTTAATCGGACCCCACTTTATTATAGAGCAGTATAGAGCCGTAATGGGGGACAAATTATGCACTCGCTGTGACAAGTGCGCTGTCCATATGTCGGGGTGTCCGTAGCAAGCGGTGTAGGGGACATACGAGACTGTAGAATGGCGAATATTCGAAACTCGTCATAAATAAGTGAGCGCAGAAGGCGAACAAAATCGAAGTGAGAAAAAACTGTACCGGGAAATGTACAGTTGTAGTTGTAATGTAATATAAATGTATGTATTATCGAGCAAACAATATCAAGGTTTTCTCTACCAGCTCTTGTTTTCATATAATTCTTACTTACTACGAATCGTTGTAGCGGCCAATATAGAGTTATTTTTAACAGCCGATAATATCTTGCCGTGTTGTCTTCTAGAAAATTCAGTGCATTCTTAAAATTCCGGCTATTACCTACTTATAAAAAATCTTAACTCAAAAAATCGTCATCCAGCCTCCCAGTGTGTCACAAGTATGAATGAACTAGGGTCTCGCGCCTCCATCCCTTCATATTATCGTCTGATAACACCCTAATCCCTTGTGATTACAATAGATCCGGCGCCACGGGTCATAGACTCCTTTATTTTGCACTGAGCCTTGGTTACATTTTGGTTTTTGGACCTCAATGCCAAATAATGGACTAATGAAGTGGGATTTGAGATAGGGATCTTTAGAGCGATAGTAAGCTTATTAAAAGATATCAGAGACAGAAGGCATAAATTGATTTAAAAAAAAAATACCGTGAATAAATTTACGATCACAATGATTTTCAAAAGTGATTTTTTATGTTATCATTCCCATTGTCAGATTTCTTTCAGGATTTTGAAGCATAGTATCTTCGGAATCCTGAAAGAAATCCTTATAGACATTTTTAGGTTATAAAATCTATTGCAGATCCAATCAGATACTGAGAACTGATTCAATGAGTTTTGAGGTTAAAGATATGATTTCTATACCGATAGGTACAGTAAATATTTTGAAGGTATTTTGAATGGATGAAGGACGTTCAAAACCAATATAACTATTGAATAAGAATCAAATTCTTACCCTCTACTCTCATGTCTGTTGCATCACTCAGATTCTCACTTTTCTCCTTTTAAAACCAAAATAACATCACAGTTTCCTACAACACATATTGAGGCATCTGTCAAGGGCTGACATTAGAAATCAATTTAACAGCGCACGCGCAAACCGTACAGGCAAACTCGTACTTAATTTTCTAAGCCCCAGAGAACATTATTGCTTGTATCATAATCACTTTCAGCGCATGTCAAGTGTCGTCTTTTGGAGGATTCAGTAGTTTTCAACACCCTCTGCTAGATGTCGCTATGAGTCGAGAACGGGCGAAATCGTAACACGCTTGTATTTTCACTTATCGAAATAGTCGTAGATTGAAAATCACAGAATTTAATTGGTTTTAGGGGAATGGGTCAGTAAGGGAGGTACCAGGAAAGTGGGCAGTGTGGATGCTGTGACCTGGACCAAATTGATACTTTGCACTTCATTTAATATTTTGGAACGATATTTACTCATTGTTAAACACTTAACTGTTAATTATATTTCCGAGTTAGATTTCTAGAGTTGTGTATTGGGCTCATAAAATATGCTGCTTATTTTGACCTTGGTATTTGACTATTTAGATTAAAATATTCTACAGTTATTTGTAGGTGGACCGATAACCTTGCGAAAGCCGCTTGAATTCGATGGATGCGAATGCGAGACGCACTGGATCAGTCGATGTGGCTCTCTTGGGGGACGTCTATGTTTAGCAGTGGACTCTCTTTCGGCTGAAATGAGGATCATCATCATCATGACAGTCGGAAGACGTCCACTGCTGGACAAAGGATTCCCCCTAAAGGGGGGTTTGCCATAATCGCACGCTTGGCAGGCGGGTTGGCGATCGCAGTGTTTGGTGTGCGTTTTACAGATATCGCTGCTACCTATTATCTAGTGAGAAATGAGGATGATAACTCTGCATTACAATCACACATTGTGTATTAAAAGTAAAACGATACGCAATCATCATCATTCATTACTTAGGGCCAATTTTCCAGTAGTCAGATAACTTTTACCTGAGGAATAAAAATGGCAGCTTTTGTGTAGAAAATATTATTATGTTAAACAACTATGTATATTCTTCAGATTAAAATCGGTCTATTGAAAAATAACCCCTTAATCTATCTAACTAAACTATTCAATACAAAAAAAGAAAAAAATAAGATTTTTTGTTTTCATCTATTATATAATCCATGGTTACCTATAACTCGTATGATTATTGTTGTTAAGGTCCTATGACCCCTAGCTGGGGCAGAAGTAGTCCACAGTAGTTCTGCATCGCGAGTGGTCTTGAGCTTCATGCTTCACTTCACTCCACGTCATTCCGATGCTCGTCGCTTCTGCCAACACGGTGCGTCGCCAGGTTTGTCGGGGACGGCCACGCTTCCTTTTCCCTTGAGGATTGCAAACCATGTCCTGTTTGGGAATATTTTTTTATTTTTTTTTTATTTGTTCGGGAAAATAAATATGTTCGGTATCCATCTGGAGAGTGTGACCAATCCACCTCCACTTACGATGCTTGATCTGGTGGTCGATCGGGCTTTCGTGGTATTTAACTATGTTTTCGCTGCCTCCTGGCTTAGGTCGTTCAATTTTGCTTGCATGTCGACTTGTGTATGACTCAGCAGGCATAGGTCATTGGCGTAGTCTAGATCTTCCAAGACGTTGGATAATCCCCACTATATCCTGCAGCGCCTATTGTCATATATACGAAGCAAAATTCCAT
This sequence comes from Lacanobia oleracea, assembly GCA_950371165.1. Classification (NCBI taxonomy): domain Eukaryota; kingdom Metazoa; phylum Arthropoda; class Insecta; order Lepidoptera; family Noctuidae; genus Lacanobia; species Lacanobia oleracea. Next base: position 17,872,364 of record OX493396.1, read on the forward strand.
CGAGAACGACTATGAAAAGAAGAGGCGAATGGAGGCAGCCTTGGCGGACACCTGCATGCCCTAGAATATTGTCAGAGATAAGGTCGTTGTGAGCCACCTTGCAAGAATATTTCTTGTAGACACTCGCCAACAGGCGGACCATTTTTGGCGGCACCCCAATGTCCAGAAGGCGGGACCAGATACTGGACCACTTCAACGTGTTAAAGGCCTTTTCGAAGTCGACAAAGGTAAGATTAAAATCAAAAAAGAAAAAATCTCCCTTTGCCATTCTGATGCCTGCTCCAGTATGATACGGAGAGTGTTGGTCTGGTCCGTGCACGAGCGGTTCGATCGATAACCAGCCTGCTCCCTCCGTAATAGGGGCTCAACGGCATTCGACAGCCTTTCCAAAATTATTTTGCAGAAGACTTTAGGGGGAATCGACAGCAACGTAATGCCTCTCCAGTTATCGCATTGACTTAGATCATCTTTATTGGGTACGATAATTAAAAGCCCCTTGTTCCAGTCATCCGGCAGTTCCTCAGCGGTCCAGAACTTCTCAATCAAAGGCGTCAATACGTCGACAGCGGACGCTAAGTCGGCTTGTAGCATTCCCTCAGTTACTAGGTCGAGTCCGGGTGCTTTGCCTGTCTTCAATGAGAGGACCGCCTCAGCCACTTCGCAAGCTGACGGTAGTTCCGTGTTGATGTTGAGGATGATCCGTGGCGATGAGAAACCGACCTTTACAGCGTCAGGTGTTGATACTACTGACAGTCGGAAGACTTCCTCAAAGTGTTGGCGCCATCGAAGTAGCTGCCCTTCTGCCAGTTTCGATTTAAGTGTTTTTTTTTGCGCCTGTTGTTTCGTGCCAAGGTTTTAGTGGCTTTGTACAGCTCTTTCAAGTTGCCGGTGTTTGCAGCATGTTGAGCACTATCAGCCCACGGCCTTCTATCCGCACATGTAGTACGATAAATCGTCTTGCGTTTCTGCCGGTATTGGTTGTTGAGAACGGCTGTTCTCCAACAGTTTCAGGTGCAGATTACTTCTGTCCTTGATACGGATCCAAGCACGAGAATGAGATGGCAATCTATGCCTAAAAACTACGGAGCTGGTTTCTGTATAGGCCATTTTAATGCGGCTCCACTCCGCGTCTATTTAATCCGTAGCATTTTCTAGTGCTGAGAACCGATTGCGCAGCTCAAGTTGAAACGCATTACGGGTCTCCAATTCGTGAAGTTTGCTCACGTCAAACCTTCTTCCCACCTTGCCGGGTCCTCCCGTTGCGCGAGCTACTGCTACCTTAAGCCGAACTTCAGCAATCACCAGATGTTGGTCACTATCAATATCGGCGCCCCTGCGGTTGCGGACATCGAGCAATGAAGAACGTCATTTGAAGCTAATGGCAAGATGGTCAATTTGATTTGTGGTTACACACTCCAAGACCCTGTGTACCCAAATGCCGTTCGCGGTTAGCGTTAATACTCCCAACCTTTGCATTCAGGTATAACGATGACGATGTCCTGCTTTTTTATGCTCCTAAGGGTGGCGTTGAGGGCATTGTAGAAGTCGTCTATGGTAACCTCTGGTGATGCATTAGTTGGGGTGTATGTAGCACTGTACGATGAATATCTTCCGGGGTCTAGAATTAAAACAGGCATACATGATCCGGTCTGAGATCGGTTTCCAATCCACAAGGCTATTCTTAGCTGTATTAGAGAGGAGGAGACCCACGCCATGCTCGCGCACATCTTCCTTACTTTCTTTATCGAATACAGCAAAGTGAAGCCCTTGGATGTTCTCAGCTTACCAAAACCGTTTCTTCTCACTTCGCTTAGACCGAGTATGTGCAGCTTGTAACTAAGCATGAATGCTTCTGCTTCGGCAAGTCGACTGTTATCAGTAAGCGTACCTACGTATATTCCAAAATGCAATTCATGTCCGTAATTTCATGCCAAAAGTCGTAGGTAAAGTAACGGTCCGGTTTCCTACTGTTTCGGTTTCAAGAATCTATTATTGTCGGGCAAGCGAGTGATTAGCCCACTATTCCTTAATCCGGTAGTGGAGCTGCCAATTCAGAGCCTCCGGATCTGCTCGGTTTTTTTTTTAGGTACCCTCCCTAGTGAGTCGATTCTGTTTTAAGGCGCTGAATATTCGCTCTTTGCCCTGCATCCGTTAGCTCAGCTGCAACTCAGGGTGGCGTTCGCGCGGCGGCGCGAATGCAGCAGGTCCCAGGGAGGACGACGGGGACGTGGATGACTCGGACTGGCTAGGGCTCTGCTTTTTACGGTACTCCGCCACGAGTACAGCAGATGGTTCCTTGGCACTTTTTAGGCAATGCTGCGATTCCCACCAAGAACATACCCTAGCTTCCCCCCCCCCCCCGTGATTATTGCTAATCTATTGAAATATAATTCTTACTGAGTGCTACAGGTTACTTTTGTCTCGAAATAAAGAGACAGCTCCTGTAGAATGGATAGGTCATCTTAAAAACGCTAGTAGACAATATTGTTTTTTTTTACAGACGAGACACGTTTCATTCAACAGATTCGAGATAATCGAAATGTGAAAGTAGAAACTATTTTATTATTTATCTGAAGAATGAGTGGCAAAAACCGTTTCGTCTGATCTCATAGCCTAAAAAATCTGTTAAAATCGTAATATTAATATCTGTAGATTACCTATATAATTTTTTTATTAAATGTGTTTAAAAATAAACAAATTGTATTGGCATTTGCCGTTTTTTTCAATTCCAGCCAAAAAACAGAGTTGTGGCCTATAACGATACTTATTTATTTTCCAAGTTTTCGTTAATTTAATTCATACAATTCCAAAATTCAATCAACCATTTTTTTCTTGCTTCTACTTAATATCATAAATAATAATAACACGTAGGTAAGACTGATTTTTCAAGAGTTAGATACATTTATCTGAGGAATAAAAATTTCGGTTCGACAACTTTTAGATAGAAAAAAGAAACCGCCATATTGAATCTTCTAATAAAGTTTTCTGATTACTTATTAAAAAATCAGCCCTAAACGAGCTGAGCTTGTTTTAACCAGTTCTTCTTAACTTACTCTACATATCTTGCTACATCTTCCCATATCTAAACCTACTAACACAAACAAAGAAGCTACACATAAAATCCATCCATAGCAACTCATCATGGTGTTTACAACCCTCTATCTTGGCCAACAACACATACATACCCTACAGCCACACACTTGTCAACAACTGAAAACTCATCGCAACAACCGTCGATAATAACCTTTGAAATTTCTAGATACGACTCATTTTCTCTTAACTCCACTTTGAAATAGATCTTTATTCCTTTAAAGATAGGAACAGAATTTGCTGGCACAACAAGGCTTTTGTTCCCGATAAAAATGTCTTATGTACACATCCGACCTTACGATCGAAGTTGAATCTTTCGCAGATTAATTGTGGGTTGATTTTTGTTTGGGATAGGTTTTGATTGAAGGCTTTTCAGTACGAAAATGTTTATGTTTATAGCGATCTGTTGTGGGAAGTTAAAAAGAGACGGGCGTATGTAAGCGTGTGAGGGATTGTATGATCAATACACGAACAGGCTGCGTGTCCTCGGTCCCGAAGGCTCCCTAATGGTCGTTTTCTTACATTTGCATGCTAATTGACTTCTCTCGCTGCGTTCCTTTTGTCTCGGCGTGTGTGACGCAAATTGAGACGAATTAGCGTCTTGTTGGCTTGTAGATGAGCAGTTTACTGGGACGGGTAATAGTCAGGATCTTTAGATAAAGAGTCGTTTGAATCCTAATGCGTTGTTAATTGTCTCAATCCTAAACTAAAATAAAGCTGATCTGATATAGATTAGCTTATATTATCTCGTTTCATATGCATTTTACAAAAAAAAATATTTTCATAAAAAAATATATTCACCTAAATCTAATAATATTAAATCAGTCATTAATGAAATAGAACGGCGATATTGACAAACAGCAATCAAATAAATTCATTTTTCAAGGGCGATATCACTCAAGGGATTTGATCGACACTGAATTCAAATGCCGCCGACGCGTCACAAAACAAAATGATTTTGTAAACTGTAAACATGCTTGAGTTCCCCATTTTCAGCAGATATCAAAACGGATTAACTTTTATTGGCTATAAAAATAAAACATGAATGAGATTACAATGGTATCTAAACTAAGCCCAAGGCGTGTATCGCAGAAACAGTATTTTGACAAAAAATCATTAGTGTACTTACGTTTACACTTTCAAGCTAATTTATTAACAAAATAAAACCTTAATTTATGATAACTACGAGTACAATTACTGATTGGTAGACTCTAAATTCAAATTCTATATAAAACATGTGAATTAAGATCCTGCTACTTGGTATTTAAATTAAGCATGTGGTTTACTTTTTCATGAAAAAGCCTGTTTATCATACACAATATATAGTTACGAATTATTGCTACTTGCTACTATTTACCGCATATAATAATCTCGATCTACTTTGGTTTATAACTAAAACACATCCCAAAAATGAATCATAAATCTCTATGTTAGGAACAATAAATTTTCGGTTTTCTGTATCAAACGGAGATTTGCGGCGTAGGGCGGGTATGGGCGGCGTTGCTAGGCAACCGTCACCCCTCCCCCTTCCACCACCCAACACCCCTACCCGGATCACTTTTAAACTTTCATGTCGGAAAGTTTTTAAGGTTTGCCTGTGGCTCTCGGATTCGCCATCTTTTTTGTTTTAAGCCGCTTTCAGACGAAAACAACATGAATAAGGTACACGTGCCCCTAAAATGTTCTTGAGAAAAATACTCGGAATACCTACGTAATTTATTTAGGCAGATATAAGGAAATTCTTTGACTCGTAAAATGTATATATAAATTTTACATAGAAAGCGAACCAAACGTCGTCTAATACAATTAGAGAAGCGAAAGAAAAATATTTTGTACTAGCATTTGAGAGATGATTTGATTTGTAAATATCGTATTATTTATTCTGAATTAGGTGAGTACATGCAAAAAGAAAAGTGCACCTTATTTCAATGGAAAAGTCTACGAAAATTTAAGTCTCTAAGCAGATTTTTAACCAAAAAAAAGTTAGTGATAAAAATCAATTTGGCTTTTTTTCCCAACTATTTTAAGTTGGACTTGACTTACAATTTTTAACCGCATAACACATGGAGTGACTGGTATAGCAATAATAATTATATTCTGGTTCATTTATTTATTACAAAACACGCCCTTACCGGTGAAAACAAACAAAAAAAAATATCTAGATGGCAACATACCTAGCTAAGTATGTTTTCCTGTAAAGTGCTCGACATGCTTCAGAAAAAAAGATGGCGAGATTTTCCCCGCTCATTTAATGTCGGAAAATGTCGAGACATTTACCTCGCCACTTACCTGTTATATGTGGAGATAATAATGCAGCTTAAACGGTTTTATAAAACTCTAGTTAAAATGACTTTTTAAAGGGTTGAAAATAGTGTTAGATAACGCAAAAAAAAAGAGTAAACATGGTGTGATTTGTGATGAGTTCTAACGTTATGTAATGATGAATTCTATTTCTGCTGCTAACCGACACCTCACTCAAAATTACAATATTTTTCACAATCATCATCATCATACGAGTATCAGCCGAAACACGTGCACTGCTGGACATAGGCCTCCACCAAGCGTCGCCACAACGATCAGCCAGCCCTGTGCGCTTCACATCCATCGGCCACCCGCGAACTTCACCAGGTCATCGGTCCACTTTGTGGAAGTCTTTCCAACGCGACAACGTAGCGTTTCGGTTTTCACAATTCACAAAAAATATGATTTCATTTGTTGCAGTGTAGATGTGATTATTTTATTACTTTTCATTAGTGTGCGATAGAAGGTTTTGGTGCAAAATCAGTAAAAAAGCAGTTTGACTAAAAATATAATTTAGGAGGTCTTGCTGGTTTTTTTTACTATTGATAGGCATGCGTTTGACCACTATCTCACCTGTTGGTAAGCGATGATGTGGTCGAAGATGCAGCATGCTTGCCTAGAAGTAACCTATTCACTCTTGACTTAAAGGCTCCCAAATTGTCAGTCTCGATTAAATTTTATCCCAGGTACATACTCTCGTAGTTGTTCTTAAAACTATCCAAATTTTAAATATTTAAGTGAAGCATTAACGCTAAATGTACTTAAGCAAGTCAGTTTCACATTCAGCTCATTAAAAAAAAAGCCCAACCAACCTCAGACCTGCGTTTTAAGAGAAAAAAACCTACAATTTAGCTCACTCACGTGATTCCTTCTATCCAGAATGTAAAGTTTTTTAAGTTGCCAGAGAGCTACGTACAAAATTGATGAGGCAACGTAACCACGCGGGCCGCGAAGCAGCCCGGGCTCGAAGGTGCTTTTAGCCAGTAATTGGTAAGCTTTTAAGACTGCCGCGCGTTCGTTTGACGTCGTCCGTGTACTGCCAACGACTAAAACGAATATGGAGCCGTTTTGCCACGAAAAAATAACTACCAACAAACAAAAAAAGTCTTGTCAGCCAGGTCGCCGTTTGAGTCTGCATAAAAACTCTTTACTCAAAATTTAGGTTGGATTTTCCGAGAAGGGTTTTTTATCTTTGTTGTTGTTTATTGGTTGTGTGTTTCTAATATTTATGTAATGTAGGTGCACACTGGAAATCGTGCAACTTCGATTTTTTTTTTTGTCAATAGAGAAAAATCATTATCACTCGAGAATTAAACATTTTCGGACAAAATATACAAAGGAAGTAGATATTATTGGTTGGCACTTACAAAAACCTTTTCTTGGTGATTGTACAAACCACTACAAAAAACGAACGGTGGAGTAAACATTCGTCGAATACGGATTAACCGGATTAAGAATGTTAGGAACTTGTTTTACCACCGAATATATAAAATTCTTACTACAGTAAGTTCATTTCAACAGTATATCCTTTCAAAGCACAAGAGCAAAAAATGCGTTAGTAAAATTGTATCAACGCAAAACACAATGGCATCAGCAAAAGCCACGTGGCTGCAATAAAAAAGTTAAAGAGTTCTAATTTCAAATTAACAGTGGGCGTAGACGAGCGTGCGCGCCAAATTAGGCGGCAATTTTGACAGCGGGGTAACTTAGAATTTTCCTGTCAAAATATTTTTGCAAACAATTGATTCGTTCGCATTCAATAAGGCTTTTTTACACCCACTTTTCAAATAACAAAACAAAACCACAATTAGCATAATGGTTAGTTGTTACTTTTTTTGTTAGAACACAATACGCTACACAATGAGTCAGTGTTCCGCCTTTTTTTCTCAACAAGCACGGTAAACGTTAAAAAATAATGCGATGGAAATAATTCATTACGGTAAGTGACCTGCTTGACAAATCTGGATCGTTAAATAAATTATTAATCAGTGAAAATGGTCCAAAAAGGATGAATTATAAAATTACCTCTCAAACGGTTCGCGGCGACCGAAAAGGGTATGCTTTCAAGAGCTACACACGGTATTTCCGTCTCTTTTTGCACTCCAGGTTGCAGGGCAGGTGAAAGCACCCCTTTCAAGGGTCGCCTATACTCAGTCGTTGGTAAATTCAGTCCCTTCGTATTAAAAGGGTGCCCCATAAATGTATACCAAATTTTGGGCCCGCATTAAAACATATATGTTTCTATAAAATTTTCAGAATAGCAATATACCTAAGACGACGCAAGAGTTGTTGAATGGGAAACTTGTTATAAATACAAGAAATAATTAAAAATTAAAGCTCCCTAAATAAAAGCAATCTCCCTTACATAAAGCACGAGCATCAATAATTTGGCGAAGACAAATCGAAAAGTTAAAGGGTAAGGGGTACATTATAAAGTAAAATTGAAACGTTTCTTGAAACGACAGATAAATCGTGTGTCTACTTTAAATTGGCCTGTGGAGTTAATCTTTTCCCCCTGTCGTCGCCTGAGGAATGGTAAGTAGCGAGAGGGTTGGGGTGTCTCGTAAAACTGGTTCTAAAAATTGATGTATTCGGGCATGGTTAAACGGCGGGGTCCGCACCGTCACAGCCATTAAAAACTTATTAAACATCATCTCGAGCAATTACCCCTCCCACCGTGTTGAGTAGACGCGCTACGCAGCTCCCCACCAGTCGCCCAGCTAGTGTTAGCTCAAAGTAGGATCGAGGACGTATTTTGCGCGCGTGCTCTAACTTCGTAAAAAGAATAAGTGGGAAATTGTTGCTCATGTCTGCTATCTTTAATTGATGTAAGACTTGCATTTACACTTGTTAAGCAGCTTTCTTGTCTCAAAAAATATGTAGTATTTGACTTTTTTAAATGTGTAAACACTATGCAACTCAATACATAGCAATCAGTAGGTTAAAACATCATCAAAAATATGATTGTATTAACCGTGCTCCTTTCTACCATTCATAAACATTACCAACCAATAATGATCCCTTTATAGGGACACAAGCCTCCTCTCTGTGAGTGCATTCAAAATAAAATAAGCCTACCTTTTGGATATAACCAGTTTGCTAGCTTATACTTAATCCTATTTTTCTTTCTCGTGTCCTTGTTTCTCGACAAAAGTCTCCTCCAAAGATCTTTCTTGATTCTGGCTTTTGTTTTACGTATCCGTTCAGGACAGTTTACTTTCACACCCTGCATAACATTACCACTCATCAAAGCTTATTAAAAATGCTATCTATATAAATAAAAGAGAAACGGACTGACATAACAACGCACAACCGAAACTACTGGAGCTAGAAACATGTGCACAAGAGAAATATTTAGACATTCAAACCTTTAATACAGCATGTTTAATAAAAAACGATATGGTTCCTCACCTTATCGTTTTGTATTAAATCTGCACAGAAGAAGTCGCAGGCGAAGTGCTATTCAATCTATTAACCTCACAAATGTTTGATCGACCATCCTGACCCACCGTCCGTGTAACCACCGTCTATATAAAGCTGTGTGCATACTCGCCGGTGCCCGTCGGACACGACGTCGGAAGCCGCGGCTGCCGGGCCCCCGGAAGCAGACACGTCGTCGGCAACGAACCGGAATTTATTTCACTATATTTTTCAACAGACTGATATAAAATATTGGGAACCGCAGATTGTTATTAGCGTTAAATTAACGGAAGGAATTGATTTTATGATGCTGGGTTTTCTTATTTTTTTTCATTTTTACCAAAGGAAAAAGTGTGGAAAATATAAAAGAAAACTTCTTTGGACAATCGGGTTTTTGCCACTTGTTCATCAAGCCTAAATTCAGTCTATAAATAAACATGATATTTTGAATGCATCAGTCCTCATTGCATTACTTACTGGTAAACAGAATAATTTATCAGTTAATATAATTTTCATGTTATATAGGGTGTAATTAAATATGTTAGCGGAACTTCGAAGACCAAAGGTCTATCTCAGTTTTTCAGACATTGTTAATTATAAATAAATTAAGTAATGAGCCGAAAAACCGATAGTAAAACAGCATTTAATGTACTTTGACTAAAGGACACTCTGCTAATAAATCTACTGAGTGAGTGAGTGAGTGAGTGACTGACAGACATCGCACAGCCGAAATTACTGGTCGTACAGAGCTAAAACTTGACGTGTTGGTTCCTTGGGGAGTTTAGGGAAGCACTAAGAAAGGATTTCCCAAAATTCCTACGGAAACGGAAAAAATGGGATATGCGCGTACGAAGTCGCGGGCAAAAGTTAGTATAACTATATTATATGCTGATTTGCTCACAGAACTTTTTGATACAAAGACTTGAGTTTCAATGATGATGACAGATAAAACCTAAAACATAAATATTTATCTGTTTATTTAAACTCAGGAAATAAAAAATATGGTTGGAACTCCCATCTACATCTCATCAACAATATTACAACTTGGAATATTGTTTGGTTTATATGGGTTTCGTTTTCGTTTTTAATTTTATTTTCTGCCAAAGCTTTACCTAATTTTACTACTTTACTAATCTGAAACACTAAATAACACGTCTACTACTTTAACATAAATAAAGCCAAGAACATACTGGCCACGTGTCACCAATAAGTGGTCATGAAAGCTATGCAATTTGCCTGCAACCCCTCGGCTCGCACAATGCAGTATTTCTATTTGTAGCGTATATGACATAGTATTATAGCAAGAGCGGGGGCGGGTATGGGCGTACTCTACACATGGTCACAACAAATGGCACAATTCTAAAGAAACAAAGACAGAAAAACGAGTGGCTGAGTGATTGACAGATAACGCTTTGCCGAAACTGCTAGTGCTGCTGAAATTTGGCATGTAGGTTCCTTAGGGAGCGCTTGGAGAGAATTTCCCGAAATTTCAACGGGAACGGGAAATGACGGTATATGCATGTACGAAGTCGTGGGTAAAAGTAAGCTTATTATAAACCTACTTTATCTTATACTAATATATAAAGCTGAAGAGTTTGTTTGTTTACTTGAACGCGCTAATCTCAGGAACTACTGGTCCGATTTGAAAAATTCTGTCAGTGTTAGATAGCCCGTTTATTGAGGAAGGCTATAGGCTATATATCATCACGCTAAGATCAATAGGAGCAGAGCAGGAGCAGACGAATTGCGCGGGTCAACTAGTTGTAGAATAAAATTCATAATCAAAACGAAACTAAAAACTAAACAATTACCTAAATGGGCGGTATTAACGTATTTCGCGATCTTTTTGAAGACACCTTGAATGGCCAGTTATTACCTGAACATGAAATGGGGCTATCTGTAATGTTAATTTTATTCTGTTACCAGCTTCTGCCAGCGGCTTCGCCCGCGTGGTCTCTAGGGAACATAATCCCGGGATAAAAAGTAGCCTATATCCTTTCTCAGGCTCTAGACCATCTGTGTACCAAATGTAATTTCAATTGGTTCAGTAGTTTTGGCGTGAAACCCAGACAGACAGACAGAGTTACTTTTGCATTTATAATATTAGTAAGGAACTTATAAATGTCTTCCTAAGGAGTGAGCTTGAAGTGAGCTGTCAGTCTAAGCAAACAAGATAGAATTACAGTGAACTCCAAGCTCACTCACACACAAAGTTTTCACGGTACTAGGTTTACAAAATAGACTGATTGGTGAGAGCCGCCGGAGACAATTTAGATGTGGACGTCTTTTTGTAGGCTGAAATAATCATGAAATTGGAATAACTCTGTGATAAGACCTGTCGTAATGTATGGATCGAAAGAAGACGAATAAAAATAGATTGCTTGTAGCGGAGATGAGAATGTTGAGATGGATGTGTGGAGTAACGACAATGGATAACGTGAAAAATGAGTACATTAGAGGTACCTAGTTTAAAACTGGCGCCAGTGACGCAAAAGTTAAAAGGGAATCGCTTGTCTTGGTATGGTCATGTGAAGAGGAGGGATGAAACGCATGTTACTAGAAGAGTTATGAATATAAATGTGGGTGGAGAGGGAGAGGAAGGCCGAAGAAAAGATGGATGGATTGTGTGAGGAGCGATATGAAAGAAAAGGGAGTTAGTGATAGTGTGACGGCTGATAGGACAGAATGGAAGAAAAAAACGTGTAGGGCCGACTCCAAGTAAGTAACATGGGATAAGGGCAGGAAGATGATGATGAATGAAGTAGCCAAACATTCATCACCATCTTCCTGCCCATCTTTGACGTTTTATGTGGTTTACTGGAGCACCTTTAAAACTAAGAATTGAAGGTTTTTCCATTAGCAACAAAGTCAATGAGCTATTGAGACAGGACTCTATGATGTAAAATAAATATGAAAGGTTTCAGTGCCTTCATAACAAACTCCCAAGTGTACATATGTACCTAGTGAAATAAAAAACAACTACTCGATCAATAATGTTATTTCACGACTTTCTACTTTGATAGAAGACGTGATTTTAAAAAGTAGTTAATGGCCAATAAAACTGTTTAAGTATAACTATTTTATTGTGATTTTATCGGTGGCTTTAAAAATTGTATTATTCGTTCAATACTTTGAGATAATAAGCAAGGTTTATAGACAAGAACCTGAAAGAAATAAAAACGAAAATGGTTCCGCAATAGGGAAGATGCAAATACAGAATTTATGAGAAAGTTGTCAGTAAAATGATAAAAAAGTATAAAATAAAGGCCATTGCAAAGTTTTTATTTTGGTTAATATCGATTTTTAACAAAAGTAATGAATTAAAGTAACGTGAAACGGAACGTATTTAAAAACAACAATCAGCGTTTAGGGACGTATCTACTGTTATGCCAACGAAAAGGCAACCTTATGTCTTTGAGTTAGCACAGTTCTTGACCAGTGATAGACACGAGTGACGTCATCGTCCGTTTTCGTGCGAACCTTTAAACTGTCGGTTTAAAAACGCAATTTTGGCAATAAATTAAAGCGTTTTCATTTTTTATTTATGTGGTGGTCTATTCTAGATGGAAGTGGAGTTCTTTAAAATTAAACCATCAATGGAAATAATGCATGTTCCCTATTAAATACAAACATTTGAATGTTTTTCTTTTTAAAACCGTTCTTTTTTCAAAACTTTTCCAGCAATGATGGTATTACCCTTTTAAAAAATCCAGCGGGACCAACTCGGATCTCATAACGGTCAGTCGTAAAATGGAAATATTGCATGTTCCCTATTCCGCAAAAAAAAACAATAAGCCGGTGAACTAATCATCAAAAATATGAAAGCTTCCATAAAATTAAAGTTTGTCATGCTTTTGATGCTAAATTATCTCGTATTAATTGACCCGTGCAACTTCGTCTACATTATCTACATATCTATCATTACTGCTCCGCTCCTATTGGTCTTAGCGTGATGATATATAGCCTACCTTCGATAAATGGGCTATCTAACACTGGAAGAATTTTTCAAATCGGACCAGTAGTTCCTGAGATTTGCGCGTTCAAGCAAACAAGCAAACTCTTCAGATTCAGAGAACAAGTACGAGTATAGATTTCATATTTGTTTTTCCTAGTTCAAATACCTAATAGTAAACAACCATTTATTACAAACACTCATGATTTTTAAATCAATGAATATAAAAAGTAAAACTGTTACCAAGTCTGCGGAACCCAAATGCCAAATAAAAAAATCCAGTGTTTAATTACACAGGTATATTACACGATTTAAACCTATCACTTTAGTTTGTGTAGAGATCGCAGAAAAAATGATTGTACAGTTGGGAGTACTAATAATTATTTTGACAATAATTATTTACTTGCAATACATGGTAAGAATTTACTGTTACTGGAGAAGGAGAGGAGTTATTGGACCCATACCCTATCCTGTTGTAGGAAATTACAGAACTGTCATATTTGGGAAGGAATCCGAAGGAGATTTTTTAAAGAAAATATATAAACAGTACCCTAACGAAAAGTTTGTTGGGCTATACAAGGGAGTGCGACCTGTGCTTGTTATCAGAGACCCGGATTTAATTAAATGTGTATTAATCAAAGACTACGACTACTTCACTGACAGATGCTTAGAAAAACCACTTCAAGTTTTCAACAAAAGTTTATTCATCATGAGGGGTGATCAACGTTGGCAAGCAATGAGACAAATTATGTCGCCGCTGTTAACAAAATCAAAGCATGTCAAAATGATTCCATATGTACAAAAGGCTGCTGACAGTTATTTAAATTTTGTAGACCACTTGGTCAATAATAAGATTGAGCACGAAATACACAATCTAAAAACTAAATATGTAATACAAATAATTGGAAATCTATTTTTTGGTGTAAATCTGGACCCATTCCATGACAATAATGAATTCCAGCATGCCATTGATGCAATGTTGGATCCACAACTGCAGTCGTCGCCTATACACACCATTTCATACACATGTCCTCTTATAATGGACATGCTAACGCCTGCGATACGACGAGAATTTGATAGACGAGTTTATAGCGCGTTTCGCAATTTTTTGATGCCGTTGATTTACAAGCCAAGAGAAAACAAAAGTCCTATCTTTATCGAAACTTTGAAAGAGCTAAAAGAAACAATTAAAATAAAGAACGGCCGAGAGCTACCACAAATGGATGATGACGATATTTTGCAGCAATTGCTGACATTATGTTTCGCCTCCTACGAGTCAACCGCTACACTTATGGGATTCATGATCCACGAGCTGGCGCTCCATCAAGACATTCAGGAGAAATGTAGCGAAGAAGTTCGGAATGTGCTTAAAAAGTACAACGGAGAACTAAATGCAGAAGCTTTGTTTGAAATGAAGTATTTAGAAATGACAATGGAAGAAACTATGAGGATGCACCCTCTGGCACACTGTGTCGATCGAAGATGTGTGTCTAATTACACATTTCCGGACACTAATTTTACAATAGACAAAAGAGTCTACATATTTATTCCGTCGCATGGATTAAACCGGGATCCCAAGTACTTCGAAAATCCTAATGTCTTTGATCCAGCACGATTTTCACCCGAGAACAAAGTTAAAATTCAAAAATATGTTTATTTGCCATTTGGAGATGGGCCGAGGAAGTGTTTAGGTACGTACGACAATTAATTATGTATTTTTAATTTGAAGATGCCACAATTAACCAGCAGTGCTTTGAGCGTCCTGGATAAATAATGGGCCATTTGGGTTGATTTGGCATTTGTGTTGATTTTTCAACATGATTTTTATAAGTTGAAAAGCAAGCTTTTTTCAGTGTACTTTTTTGCTGCACAATTAAAAAAAAATTACTTTTTTAATTTTTATATTTATGCCTTCATTTTTTTGTTCATAGGCTTGTTGAAGAAGTAGTAGTCATTGTAGAATTTGCCTTGTGGAACCTAAAATTATTCCAACTTATTCAAGTAGAAGATGGTTGGTGGCAATTAATGACACTTATACACCCCTAAAAATTTACACCAATGCCTCTTTCAGGAGTTATGTGTTTTAATGTAGCTTATGGTGCTCTCATTTCACTATTTTATTGATTACAGGTATAAGGACAGCGAAACTATTTGTAATCCTATGTATGGCCTCATTTTTGCAAAAGTACAAAGTAACACCTTCTGCGAAGACCAAGCCAGTGAGGTACGACCCAGCGAAGCTGATTGCTTCGGCCGCTCTAGGGGGTCTGTGGGTGAACATAGAACCAAGAAATTGAAATTCCAATATTTAAGAAATGGACGGCTGAGTTACTATTTTAAATTAATTTAATAATATGAAAACTACTACCGTTTGAAACAATATGGGCATTATTTTATTTTTTATCTTGCTAAGACAAAGTCCCAATATAATCAGCATTTGAACTAACCATATCATTAGATATATTTTTTTATAAATATGGCTACATATTATTTAAATATATTAATAATAAGAAGAAGAAGCCCTGTTCACGTAACCAGTGCGGTACCGCACCGAGCGGACCCAACATGCTGTTGCGCCCTGCTGTACCCTCGACGCAGCTCTACATTTCGCGTCTGCACCACTCCACAAAAATTGAGGAAGTTGTATTTGATTGTGAAGACTAATTGGACTCTGAGGGTCGAAAGGTTGAAATCGCACCACAACATCAACTTTACGTCGTTCGTGGTACGAGTTCCAACCCACCATCTGCAGACCTTCTTGAAAGAGAGGACTTTTGGCCGAAAGGTGTCGTATTTCGACGTTTCCGAGGACGGTTACGCGACACCACACACTTGAAAAAACTACTGCTATAGCCGAGCGCCCATTATTATTATTATGATAGCCCATTTGTCCAAGAAGTTTCTTGCACGTTCCTTTCCAAAGAGATCTGCGCTTTGGACCATGCAACTAGTTTCATATTTTTTAATTAACCGTGATAATTCAAAAATGTCTGTAACTGAAGATATATTTTCTGTGAGTTTCACTTTATGCAGACGTACCCTATATAAACAGAGCTACGAGACAATGTACGTCTACACAGGGTTATTTTTAAAATACCAACAACCTCTTAGGCAATGGACTCAAAGTAAAAGTAATTTATAATCATGTGTACTTTCACCCCCTAAGCAGTTTTTGGTGTTTTACAAATAACCCTGTATAGCTCAAAACTTGTTTTGTTTTTTGTAGTGTTTTGGATTTAGATCTACTGGACACACTTTTTTTTTTGTCTCTAATTTTCAGTATGTCAATGTCATGCATATTAACAGGTTGACATTTTAAATTCAATGTAAATTTTATGTTGTTATTATCATATAATTCCATTTTAGTTTTTATTATTGATTATACAAGAGGAGCTCGTGGCTAGATAATAACAGCCGTACGGGTCGATCTCCAAGGTTAAGCAACGCATGCCAAGGTTGGTCTGTGGATGGGTGACCATCTTAACATACCGAGTTTCCTCCGTGCCTCGGAAAGCACGTTAAGCCGTTGGTCCCGGCTGTCATTTGTAGATCTTTGGCAGTCGTTACGGATTGTCAGAAGCCAGTTAATCTGACTCCAGTCTTGCCATGAAGTACCGTGTTACCCAGTTATTGGGTTGTGGAGGTCTGGTAGGCAGCCGCTCCGCGTAAAATACTGGTATTCAGCTAAATTCGGTTTGACTGGAAGCCGACCCCAATATAGTTGGGAAAAGGCTAGGCAGATGATTGATTATACAAGTGCTGTGCACACCTATAAGTGACAAATTAACCGCAAAACTGTTAAATAGAATATATTAATTGTAATGATTTAGTGATTAAGTCGTTGGTGTGTCAATAAATAAATAAATGCATACCTGTTATTTCCATGGTTACTAAAATGCCGATTTCAGTTGTTATTTAATATGAATTGTAAGTGACAGTGCTGTTGGTGAGCTTATTAATGAATAAATAAATAATATTTTTGATTTGGTACAAGCCTAGGATAAGAGAGTTACTAAATTCATTCCAGACTGCCAATTCTACTATTTATTGAGCAATCTTCATATTTACATATCTGTCACAATTTGTCAAAAATACCCCAAATATCCCTTTTCCTACATCTTGACGGATTGCGGCGACGCGAAAGCGATCAACAAAAAATTTGTTAAATTGTTCCTCTGTTGTCAATAAGGGCTACCGTTCTTGAACTCACCAGTTGGCGCCACTGTCGAGTAAGGTTATTAATCATAGCATTAAAGTTGTTATTACGCGCATGTGAACAGTCCGGCTGTTTTAGAAAAATATTCACACAAATCAAAACAAATAAGTAAATAAACTCGCTCCATTGTTACTAACACCAATACTAACTAAATATATGAAATATATATTATCTATATTCTGAAATATACATAGTTTTATTTAATTTAATTTTAATAGCCAACCAAAAAGTCATTTAAAACCTCACGCTACACTAACACTTCATCGCTTTTTTATTTATCTGTTTAAACTTTATGTACAATGGTTTCAATGATGAGTACAATGACCTTAAGAGGTATTGCGTTTATTCTGTTACACGTTGTATAATATGACCAGGGGCGTAGCTGACACCGTATCAACCGTATCAAAGATACGGGGACCCTTTAGTCCGGGGGCCCCGTATCCACCGTCTCCTTTCTGGCCTGCCGAGACAGTAGCTGGTAAGGCCTATTTTGTTTAAAAAAACAATATCCCTAAAAACAGGCCATCACTAAATGTTGTAAATACGGCCCCATTGTGACTATATACGCCACTGAACATGACTTATTTACCGCATTTAGCTTAGGTAAAACCCTTACGCAGAGGGCCATGGCCCGAGGGCAAAATACAGAAATCTCAAATTCATATTTTTAGTTCATTATATTACTCGTTTACAAGAACAATGATATTATAGAATTGTGAGCATTTATGAGATGAGACTGGCAATACCTACTACTTATGTGTGAGATAAATTATATTACAACTATGTATTATACCAGTACATTCGCGAGCACTCTCATCCGGCCCTGTGGCGCAATGGATAACGCGTCTGACTACGGATCAGAAGATTCCAGGTTCGAATCCTGGCAGGGTCGCAAAACTTTGTTTTGTTTTATTATATTTTTTTTTTCAACTGATTTTTATCTAAACATGACTAGCTTTTATTCGAGACTTCCCTTTCGTAGCCGCAGTAAACATGCATTTTCAATAGTAAAATACTTTGTTGGCTCACAGTTAGGTAGTATAAGTTTCTATCAGTGAAAGAATTCTCGTTATCAGATCAGCAGCTCCAGAGATTATTTCCCAAAAACAACCAATTTCACCTATAAAGACATCAATTTAGATGAAAAGCATATAACAATCTCTATAAACCGAATAATATCACCATTAAGATACTAAACAAACTTAAGCTATCTGGCATCTCATTTAAAAGAGCACACACCGTTAGAGTACGTCAAAGATTACCAACTTACATTACGCAGACAAAAACCTGATTATAAGTACCTGCTGACACGACCTTCCTTTTCGTCTAGATACATGCCTTATCTATGCTTGTATAAATGTCGTAGTCAGATTGTAGACTTGGCCATTTCTTAATGTGGCCGGCCATATCATTGAATCGTTCAATGCTTGACGATTTGCTCATCGACGTTTGGCTACATTTTAAAATCTAAAAATCTCAGGCAGTTATCTCCACTTTCTTCTTCTAATAACACATAAGTTTTTACTTTTATTGCAGGAGAATGATTTACAGCCACCATCTTCTTCTAGTCGATTAGTTTCTAAATAATGGAATCTGTCTGAAACAAAAGATGTTTATTTTTATTTTATTTTGTTAATAACTCCTTTGATTGTTTGGGCCCAGTAGGTGGCCACGTCAATTGGTAACATTCATCTAATCCCCCAAAGTACAGGTGCATTGGGCACTTGGGGCACATAAACGATGTTTCGCATTAAGAACAAATTAAAATGTCAACAAAGGGCTATCAGCGCTACTAGTAGTGTAACAATGTTTGACCACATCATCGTTAAATAATAAAAGCAGCATAGGTCGACCTTCTAGGTTATGCTATTCTTACTGAAGTGGGTCCGTAGATAAGTGACCGTAGGGTGACTCGGTATTGTTATGTAGACAACAATACCGAGTATCGTCCGTGCCTCAAAAAGCACGCTAAGCCGTTGGTCCCGGCTGTCGAACATCTTTGACAGTTGTTACGGGTTTACTTAAAATCTAAATAAAATCTGACACCATTCTTGCAACGTGCATTGTGTTACCCAGTTTCTGGATTGTGGAGATCAGAGAGGCAGTCACTCCGTGTAAAATACTGGTATCCAGTTCATCCTATAAGACCGGAAATCGACCCCAAAATAGTTGGGAAAAGGCTAAGCAAATTTCTGATCATACAATGAACCATATCGTCAAACGTTGAACATTCAATGCAAGGGCCGGCCACTTCATCATAGAACCAATTCAAAAACTTAGCTATGACACACACATATACGAAACTTAGCCAAAGCGCCAAGTCGTACTTCAAGGAGCGGGGAATCAATTAAAACTACTAATAAACTTCTAAGAAGTTTCACCCCTCCCCCCCCCTTACTCCCGAAAAGTTCTCTTTAGTGTACGATGAATTCTATTTTGCTTTGCCTTCCGTTAGTACTTTGTTAGGGGCACGTATTGTTTCGGTTTTGAACAAAAACCTTTTATTCGAAGACTTGGGTTGGGTAGGTATACTGATAGAGTAGGCTTATTAATGGCATGTTTTAGAACTTATGTGTCCATAGAATAAAACATGTTTTTTAACTAGTTCATAGTATCGAATACAGGTATGGATAGTGAAAGGTAGACAAGTATCTTTTCAGGTTAAAAGAAAAAGGCTATTTTAAATTGCTGCCATCAAAGTTTAAGTTTAGCAATCAGCAGCCACAAAGAACCTTGAGGGGAAGCCATAGAACCAAAACTAACTGGAAAAAGAAATCAAACCAATCAAAGTAAGAACACGACAAGTCGGACAATATCCAAACAAATCTGGAAGGATGGTAACCCTAAGGACGTCAAATCTATATATACTATCGCCAAAAAATACAAATGAAATAGAAAATTAATGAGAATGCTCACTCTTTTATTGTCATATGAAACAGATAAGCACGTTTTATTTT
The DNA here is from genome assembly GCA_950371165.1 of Lacanobia oleracea. Lineage (NCBI taxonomy): Eukaryota > Metazoa > Arthropoda > Insecta > Lepidoptera > Noctuidae > Lacanobia > Lacanobia oleracea. The sequence continues at coordinate 17,892,300 of OX493396.1, forward strand.
GTGTAGATAATGCAGAAACATAAGTAGGGATTGATGTGCAGAAATAACAAGGTCACTGGTTATCACGCACATTTATCACTCCCAGACAGAACAGTTACACACAACCACTACAATACTACTACACTACCACTACTATACAACACACACAACCACCAAAATACTACTACACTACTACTACTACTAATAAGTATTACCACACAAATCGATCAAAATTGTGTAATAAATCAATCCAATAGGCGAAAACTCATCGAACATGTCTACCTCACGTCTCATGAGTTGTGGGCTAGTACCACTTATTAGGCCACATCAAATGCTAAACGACATCGCAGTAGACCAAGACGAAGGTGAAGAGATGAACCTCTTACCAGAAGGACTGGCCCGCAATGGCAGAGGACTGATGTGTGGAAAAGGGATGGCGAGGGCATAAATTAGATCAGTCGGTTGATTTAATTGATGATCACAAAGTCAATCCAAGTTATCAATATGGAATAACAGCTCGTTTAGTGATCACTTCACCCAAGCCTTCACTTCGACATATTTACCGAATTGCACTGCTGATCAGTCAACGTCGACCTAAATCAAAGCCAAAGCTACTAATCAACGTCAATCTATGTCATCGACGATCAATCAATAGGGAATATGCATGAAAAACATATTTATCATCTATACAGTTTATCTAAAAATATACAAAACATAATACTAACAGTGAAAATAGAATGAAAATTACTCGAAAAACGAAGGAGATATAATAATTATAAACAAATATATCTGTCCCTCTCGCGAAAACGCTGTTTTCTATGGCAGGTGTATAAGCGTCATAGACGATGACGTCAAACTTTACACCGGATTTCTCTTTCTAATTGTAATCTTTGAAGCTTTATAACTTCATCGCTGATGAAGGTATTTAAAAAATAATTTCATGATTATTTACTAGAGCTTATAAGTATTTCATTTTGCAAATAAAAAAATCGCATGCATATTCCCTATTGGTGTGCTAACACCCTAACGCTTCTATGTATTCAGATAAAAGATAGTATTATACACGTCAAATTAGTAATTCTTCCCATCTAACTGAAACCATCAATCGTGTACAAATCTAGAATCCGAGCTGCTATTGACAATTTTCTAATTGAAAACTTTCAATAATAAGTTCCTAACCTACTTTGTTCCACCCAAACGCAATATTAGCGCGCGTTTAGTATAATAACGCGAGGAGCTCGTGGCTAAAGAATAACAACCGCACAGATCGATCTTCAAGGTTAAGCAACGCTTGCCAAGGTTGGTCTGTGGATGGGGTGACCATTTTAACATACCGAGTTTCCTCTGTGTCTCGGAAAGCACGTTAAGCTGTTTATCCCGGCTGTCATTTGTAAAACTTTGGCAGTCGTTACGGATTGTCAGAAGCCAGTAAATCTGACTCCAGTCTTGCCAAGAAATACCGTGTTACCCATTTAATGGGTTGTGGAGGTCTGGTAGGCAGCCGCTTCACGTAAAATACTGGTATTCAGCTGAATCCGGTTTGACTGGAAGCTGACCCCAATATAGTTGGGAAAAGGTTAGGCAGATGATGATGAGTATAATAACGCGTTTAGGACGCTGGTGGGGCTGCCCCGCTTCTGTAGTGCGTCGGGGATGTTTGCAGATGCGCATGTAGATTGTTTTACACAACAGTGCGTAAAAGGTGCGCTGCCCTGGTGCGCAGGGTGTGGGGCAGCACTAACATTGTCCTAAGCATGATTGCCAGTCGCAGCCCACCATTATTAGTTGTGTTGTTTTGTTTTATCAGTGTATACTAACATAGTCATAGTCACAGTTTGAGTCGTGTTACTTGATAAAAGAAAATTCTATTCTATTCTATAATTTTTGTAGAGTGTTTTAGAGTGAATTTATTTTTTATTTACAAACGCTCACGCTCTAAAAACTAGATGAACGTAACAGCTGTTGCAAGCATTATTTATTTATTTTCAGAAAAGCCGTATCGCTAAATCAGTACCTAATCTCGAGGCGCCAATCCTTATAATATTCATGCCCCTAATGTTGATAGCTTTTGTCAGCAATTTTAACGGTGTGAAAGTTGGAAATTATGGGAATGTACGACCCAAACAAACACACACAGACATATTTTCACATTTTTAAGAAGGATAAGACGGGAAGGAAGGTCACCTTATTGATAGTTTTTGGACCTGACAGTCAATTCTACTTATTTTTAAGCAACGTTCGCATTCGCATCTAGTCGCTATCTGTAAAAAAAGCCTTAATTTCCGACACTCTGATTGTCACAGGCCATCGTTAGTTTCTATGGGTATTCAGTGACACTGACTGACTCACTTGGTTTGTACAAAAATTGTTTATAATTCCTTCTCAAGCAACGCCCGGGGCGACTCCATGCTCTGCGTTCAAACTATACATTCCTAATCAAAGCTTGTTGTCAGCAAGCGTAGTATCAACCCTCCACTACTCCACTATAACGTGCTTACTTCTACTGCGTAGTACTGACACTACGGCTGTATAGGGTTAACATTTCAGAAACTGTAGTACTAATTCTAGAAACGGAACGGGGTGGAATTGGTTTTGTGTTTGCTTAAAAAGGTCTGTAGAATCTAGTAGCGTTTTCTCGTTTATGTGTTTCATATTGTGGGATTAGTTAAAGTACCGCTACCGGGTTTAAATTCTACTGTTTGATTGAATCGACACTTGGCTTACCAAGAGTCGTTTCAATCGAACAGTAGAATTAGAAACAATCACCGCCTTAAAAAGAATGAAGCTAGCGCGGTGATGCCAGCGGGCGCGACGGGTTCCGTACAAATTTGTACGGACTTACTTTAAATAAAGACAATATTTTTATGATTTTATTACAAATGTATAGTCTTCAGAGCTTTTCTTTACTTGTAGTATAAGACGATATCAAATGCCAAATTTCATAGTTGTAGGTCAATAAATTTTGATTCCCTTGAGAATGTCGAAATACATAGGTATGTATACGTTTCTGCGGCATAGACCTGAGTCTGAGGGACTTTTTTTTACAGCTTTAAGGCACCGTAGACCTGAGTATATGGTTTTAATTTCAACTCGATACCTTCACGCGTTCCCAAGATAAAGGGTCTTGACAGACAGACGGACAACAAAGTATTCCGTTTTTTCCTCTTGAGGTACGGAACCCTAAAAACAAAATAAACCTCTGCTTGCGGCCCAGAAACGCAAATCTTATTATGAAAGAAGCTTAGAATATCAAGCATCTATCCTTATGGCGCGTTTACACCGGCAATTTTTGGAGCAGTTATTGCTCGGCAACACGTATGGATGAATTTGGAGCATTTAGTAGAGTATGTGCAGCAACTTCAATGTAATGTGGCAACTATTTCGGCAATATTGTTTCTAAATGTTCCATATTGGTCTCTCTATTTTGTCTTTTTTTTTTTTCAAATTACTTACTCGTGTACCATTGCCTAGTTTCTTGGAATTGCTCCATAACACTAATTGTTTTCATTGCAAAACATATCGCCAAATTAACGCTTGCTGCCTTTGCCGCAAATTCCTAGATATGTCATATGACACCGCCTTATTAAAGAAAAGTGTGTTATATGTGGGTCCGACAAATGCCCGATAGAATAAAAACACAGACTGTTCCAGTTTTCAAGAAGCAGTTGACAGATTTGTTGACAAAAAAATGTTATTATTCAATAGACGAGTTTTTGAACGATAAATTTTGAATTAATATTAAAATTCTGTATCTATTTTTAATAAAACATTTTTAATTATATTAAATTGTACTGAAAAATACATATTAACCTAAGATGCTATTGACTCTGACCTGAATAATGAATGTTATGGATATTCACTGGCATTTTTTGTGGGTAATATCTTTTTATTTGTGAATTTGATTAATGACTTATTTTATCAATATGCTTGAATTATGCTTGTAGTGTTGTGGTTGTATTGTTTAATTGAATTTATTATCTTTATATTACTTTTTGCATGCCCTAGTCAAGGTAGAAAGTATATGGCTCCCCTAATAATAATATCTGTATATTGTACCTACTTTCTGTGCAAATAAACGATTATTCTTCTTATTCTTATTCTGTCCTGACGTCACTATCGATCAGTATTGCTTAAAATTGATAAATTTTCATTGCCTGTATAAACGCACCATTACACCAAACCTTTTCTTCTATCGGAAACCTGTGTCCCGGAGTAGGTAGACGCAGAAGTTTAAAGTCACAGCGAGAATATATGATAGGTGCCCCAACTAGCAGCGAGCTTCTACGTCGAAATCCTGCATTGCGCCAAGCAGAGTTTACCGTGCGATTTGAACAAATACATCAGCCCGAATATCAAATAAAAATAAATGTACTAAAAGCAAGAATTTTTGTATGTATTATGGGATTTTCGGCTTGGCGTCTCTCTCTCTCTCTCTCAAATCAAATCTCAAATGTTTATTGAATCCATAATATTCACATAGGTAAAGGTAGGTACAAATTAAAGGGCCTTGTCGGGCACAGCAAGATTTTAAATAGGTAAAAGAGAGGAAGAACGCTTTAATAATTTTCTTGTAGAAGAGAAAAAACAGTTTAAGTTTTCTGTAGAAAGGGAAAATCCGAACCCCTTCCCTCAAACCATTTTTCGGAAAAGTTCTAAACTAACTTTCTAGGTATCTTGCGTTTATAGTTTCATTAAAATCGGTATATTTTTTGCAAGAAAAAGATCTTGCGAGTTTGAATGAAAAACCATGAGAGTCAACCAGAGTCAATGCTCTTAAAAGCGTGTAACTTACACATGCATCCAGCTAAGATGCACCAACCATTAAAAATCGTTTGCATCCCAAACCAATGTCACTTTATGTTAGTATCCGCAGAATAATCCATGGAATATCATCAATCATTTAGCGGTAGAGCCCTCAAAGTGATCTGAACTGAAATTGAATATCAATTAGATATCTTTCATCTAGTAATGAATCTCTCAAACTTGAAACCGGTAATGTATTCATGACCAATGTGGGGTATTTGATATGCAAAAGGGTTGTTTTTCGAACACTTGTTCAGAGGAAGATTTGCGGATGATAACATTGTTATTTTTTTTGTAACCCTTATGTTGGAGTAGGGTTTTTTATTCAGGGAGCAACAGACAGATAATTATTCAATTAAGAATAAATATAGCTGTCTGAGAAATATTTTCTATATAAAAGCTGTCAGACCGCCATTTGTTGTTTCTCAGGTAAAAGTTATCTGATTATTGAAGAATCGGCCCTAGGAAACACTCTTTGTTTGGAAGATTTTATCCTAACAGAGCCTATAGGTGTCCTCAATGTACATGCCTTGAACTTGCTTAATTAAGCAAGTTTTAATTAAAACAAATGTAAGGTAGATAGGAATGTAAAAAAAGTAGCTTCAATAAAACACATCGAGTTGTTTCTTTATTTTACCAGATGTCAGAGCCTAGCCACAGTAAATAAATAAGTGTTGCACCAAAATATAGATGCAAATTATTTCTTGACTTCTAAAAGTGATGTTAAATGTAGTTATTATGCAAAGCATACCTATACCTACCTAACTGCATTGTAAATTGTTCTTTATTCTTGACTGACAAAATATGCTGTCACAGATCAAAGATACGCCGCATAAGTTCACATGTAGCCTGCAGCTAATACCTACATGATACCGGTGAACCTCCTACAAAATTACGTGTAACATTAACAAAGATTTGTCATCGCGTAGGTACGTCGCCGCGTTACGGCCGCCGCTACACGTACAGACAGACATGCAGACACAATCACCGACACAAAGCACTCGCTACATTAAAAGCATCCACCCTTCTCTGTTTCACGTTTTACCTCAAGAACTTCCATACATGATTTTGCGTTTTGTGAAACAAAACATAGTGCAATGCATAAACTTTAAACGCAAGATCGACGAGGAGCCGTGGGGACAATAAAACAAAGAAAAGCGTATCTGGCCCGGAGCGGTGCGGAGCGAGGGGCGGGCGCGGCCGGCGACCAATCAGCGCGCGCGCCCGGCCGCCCCATGGGCCCGCCCCGGCTGGCGAGCGCTCCGTGCCGCGGATGAATGAGACGCAGCATCCCTATAAAGATTTTACATCGATTATGGGGGTATGGGAGCAGGCCGTTTCTGTCTCGCCCGTGGGCGGCGACGTGAGTTCCTCTCGCGCAGTCGCGAACAATTAACGCGCGGGGCGGCGTGGTCGGTGCGGCGCGACGTGCGACGTCACTATAATGTGGTTAGTCAGTGAGCGTCGGGGCCGAGCCGACGGCGACGGCGACGGCACGGACCACGAGCAGCGCTCGGGAGAGCCGCGCTGGTCGCTGAGCCAGCGCGCCGGCCACAGCACGGTGGAGTTCAAGAGCGCGGCGTGCGCGGGGGCCGGCGAGCCACCCGCGCCGCTGTCCGCGCTGCCCGACCCGCAACAGTTCAACATCTTCCCGGCTTTCTTCAGCCGCCAGCTCAACTTCAGCGGCGGCGGCGGATGTGGCCAGGGCTCCAAGATAATGGAGGAGTTGCGGCCGAACCTGGTCGGGGGTCTGTTGGGTGTGCCGGGGCTGTTGGACGAGCACCAGCAGGATGCGAAGTTCCTGCCCACGGGAGGCGAGAGCAAGTACACGCCGGACAAGGGGCGCAAGTGCAGTAATGCGTCGTCATCGTCCGCGGAGGAGTTCGGCGGTCTGTACGGCGGCGAGCACGCCGCCACGCCGCCCGCGCCGCCGCTCAGTCGCTCCTTACAGGACAACACAGGTACGTGCCTGTCTCAGGCCGCGTTTACACCAAACGTGGTCAGTCCAACTTTACACATGTCAACAACTGACCGAAATTGTTTTTTCGTTATTTCGCTAATCGCTATAGTTGCCTACATATAAACGTTTGGTGTGAACACAGCCTTATTTTATGTAATTTGTACGTAACGCTCGTTATCACGCGGTAGCTCGCCTAGAAGTCATGTAAGTAATCAGCGTATGGAAGGGAAGTGTTTCTGTAGTTAGTGTACTCGCGATCCGGAAATCATAGTTTGTTATTTTCGTTTCAAACACAAATGCTGTGTACGTTTACCTCAATATACTTGTCACAAAGCTAATCATTTTCATAGTAAAGTCAAAAGAAGACGTGCCTCTACATTAGTTTTTTCTGCCGGGCAAACAGATTATATTTTTGAGATCATTTTTTGGTCATCATCATAATTATACGTTTCGGGAAACATATGATTAACTTATTTACCCATATTTGAGTTTTTCAGCCTTCAAATGTTTATATGAGAGCTTTTCTATAAAAAAAAAAACAAGTTTTCTTGGTTTATTTTATACAATATACGTGAATTATGCTTATCTATTCTTTTATTTGAACTAAACGTTTCTTTTATTCAAAGTGTACGTGCATTTTCATGGATACTTACATTTCTAATTGTTGTTGTGTCTGTTTGTTTGTTTACCAAAGTGAATTAATTACCTATATCAACAAATGGTGTTTTGTTCGAGTTATTTTTTGGTCGTTTGCCTGGGTGGGCCGTGCCCACCCTAGTATGTTTGGGGACCGGTTCGAAACTCTAGGCTGGACACTTATTTAACTTCACAAAATCATCATCAATCATAATATAAACAATGTACCACCGAGAAACCTACATAATACATAGGCCAGACATTTAAAACGTCTTAGGTAGCAATAAATTGCACAATCCTGATCGTTTGATATGTGAGGAGGGATGCCAACAGTGTACAGATCTACAGCAGGTGTACAAATTGTAGCTTTAAACATTTATTCTTCTTCTTCGTCCTTGCGGGGCAGGCCGTAAGACAGGGTTAGGTGGACAAGGATATCCGCCCAGTTTAGGGCCCGGCTTTTACTGAATACTGTTACTAAAAACCTACATATTAAGTTGTTGCATCCAGGATGCAATAACTGCGGCAGCGCGTATTGTTGCGCTTGCTTGGCTCGGTTTTGTATTCTACACTCTCAAGTGCTTGAACTTTTGTGCATTTGTCAAAAGTTTCTTCTAAAGATAACTTGAATATGCCACCGGAAAATTGTAAACATCGTGAATTGTAAAATATTGTATACTATTGAATCTAAAAAGTAGCCTATCTCCTTTCTCAGGCTCTAGAATATCTGTGTACCAAATTTCATTTAAATCGGCTCCGTAGTTTTGGTGTGAAAGCGCGACAGACAGATAGACAGACATAGTTACTTTTGCATTTATAATCTTATATAATATAACAATAATATAAGTAAGGGAGTAAGGATATTAGTAAAGATACAGAAAACAAACAATTTTACTTACCTGATATCATCTGCCTAGACTTGTCCCAACTATATTGGGGTCGGCTTCCAGTCAAACCGGATTCAGCTGAATACCAGAATTTTACGCGGTGCGGCTGCCTACCAGACCTCCACAACGCATTAACTAGGTAACACAGTACTTCATGGCAAGACTGGAGTCAGATTTACTGGCTTCTGACTATCCGTAACGACTGCCAAAGATCTACAAATGACAGCCGGGACCAACGGCTTAACGTGCTTTCCAAGGCACGGAGGAAACTCGCTATATTAAGATGGTCACCCATCCACAGACCAACCTTGGCAAGCGTTGCTTAACCTTGAAGATCGACCCGTGCGTTAAATACCTGATAAATGGTAAATTATGTACGAGTACATCGCTATACCTATAGCAGATTAATTATTCAAAACTAATGAACAATTTATTTGTTATCAAACTAGTTGATATTAAAGTGATTGTCTTTATTAGCTTCCTTCTTCCTTACATATCTTACAACACAACGACGCGAATTTTTGTTAATAAAAGCTGTAAATTTAAAACGTGTATAATATAGGATCGGTAACAGTAGTTTTAGAGTTGTACATTCTTTTATTTATATTTTTAACTTAGTTTAGTGTATTTTCATCGGTAGTGGTAAGTTAGTTTAATTATTATTTCGTAGTTTTTAAGTATGAACGACCCGCCCAACCCGGGGGACTTAGTTCCCCCGGCAGGCGTTTTTGTCACTATTCAATCCAATGAATCGGGAATGGATACCGATGGAGCATCTTTGGCTAGAACTTTAAAAAGAACTCGTCTCTGGAAGCATTGCAATAAACGTCGCCGTAATCGCAAAAAGCTTACAACCCTAATCTCTTCAAAGTTAGAGTGAACAGGCTTTTCTGGGTAGGCTCGCTTCAACGTAGACTTTGTCTCTGTCATCTCTGACATAGACTAAAGTCAAGAGCAAACCTATAGCAAATGAAAAGTCTTGGTTCCGAATCTTCCGGTTGTAGCTGCACTGATTCAAAAGTGTCTGAATCCTCCTTGCCTACCAATATAATGCCTACACAACATGTAGAAGCTGGCCTATCCCCTTCCTTGATACCTGTCACTCAGATTAGGAGAACAAACTACGAAGACAGATAGCGCGCCTTTTTTGATACATGGCCAAAAAAGGTTTACTGCTCCTGATGGAGGTACGACACTGCACCCCATCACTTTTGGGATTTTTTTAAAACATAACGCCTTCAAAAATATTACAAATGGAACGTCAAAAAAATTGGCGAAATAAAATCTCTCTTTCCTTCTGTAGGTAATCATCTAGACGCAAATTCTTTTTTGAATATGAGAGCCTTAAAAAGTACAACTACAAAGCTTTTATACCCACATTTAATTTTACACGAATAAGTTTAGTTCGTGGTGTTCCTGCTAAATGATCTCCCGAGGAAGTTATGGATAATAAAACAGTACCGATTGGGTGCGGTCCAATTTTAAAAATCCGAAGAATGAACGAAACCGTGGTTCGGTTGATGGAACAACCATCTAGAAACCATTTCAAAAGATAGTCGTAACTTTCGATGGACAATTCTTGCCAAAACGAATCTTCATGTGCTACAATGCTTTACCTGTGGTTTTATATATTTTCCCTACCATACAGTACTTCAATTGTTGTAGGTTTGGTCACACCAAAATTCAGTGCAGGTCCAAACCTCGCTGTTATAAATGTGGCCAAGGCCACTCTGGGCAGTTGTGTAAAAGATGAAGAAGCTGCCTCTTGCTGTCTTTGCTCTGGTTTTCACTTTACAATTAATAAATCTTGCCCAGAATTCTCTAGGCAAAAATCAATATAAAATACATGGCACAAAGTTCATTTGTCATCATCATCACATCTGACGAAAGACGTCTGTAGCGGCATTTGCTGCCATAAGAAAAACCAACGGATCAAATCTACATCGCAACATAAAGAACCATGATGCCATCTATCCAACTAGCAGCGAACTACTACGTCGAAATCCTGCATCGCGCCAGCAAAGTTTATCGTGTTATTTGAACATATACATCAGCCCGAGTTTCAACTATCGGGCAATTGCCTGCCATACACAACAACCAGCTGGTCGGAGGATCCTTCCTTATCAAAGGACGTTTGCGGGACTTTACTCTCTGTTCTGCATAGCCTCTACGTCCACTGCTGGATACAGGCCTCCCTCAAGCGTCGCCACAACGACCAGTCCTGTGCGTCATGCATCTGTCGGCTACCCGCGACCTTCACCAGGTCAACGGTCCACCTTGTCGGCCTTCCAACGTTGCGTCTACCAGTATGCGTTCGCCACTCCAGAACTTTACCGTACCGTATTGTGTTACCCCGTTATAAAGACCACTTTAGCAGAATCATAATACAAATTTCATTTTCATCTCTATCGCTAACGAATTAGGTTCAAGGTTGATTGGGAAAATTTGACAGTGGAAGGTAGCGTGATTTGCTTTCTGCTTCTGCTAAAGTGGATTTTTTAGGCCACAAGCAGTTGCTCCATGTAAAATACTGGTACTCGGCTGCATTCGGCTAGACTGGAAACAAAGGCTTGGAAGATCGATATATTTGCGTAAACTAAAATGAACGGAATTTATTGTTTACATTTTTGTCTTTACTGTGAACCTTCGGTACGTGGAGCCACTCTTTCAGCAATTTAATGTTGACAGGTGGGTTCCACGGTCATCAACGGTTGGGTTGAACTACGGTCGAACTATATAGCATCATTATATCCTAGGCCATAAAGGCTCTGGGAATATTTAAATGTTATTCGGGAAATGCATTTTATTCAGCTAAATCCGGTTTGTCTGAAAGCCGACCCCAATAGTTGGGAAAAGACTAGGCAGATGATGATGACGATTCGGGAAATGCGAGTGATTTTACAGCATGGATTGGTTTAGGTTGCAGCAAAAATGATAGGCAATCTACACCTATCTATGAAAAAGATTTCAGTTTGGACTGTCAGTTAGATGATCAAGAAATATTGAACACGTATTTTTTGCTTGTCAATGAAATCGAGAAAGATAAAACGCATCCAAGTTCAGCGGGCTTGTGAAGTCACTCATAGGTAAATAGGAGGAAGACGAACAAGTTAGTTTCAATATTTTTTTGGTAATCTAACTAATGGACCATAGGGCATTTTACACGCGTGATGTCATGTGGCTTGGTAAAATTGTAACAAATTTCATGCATGTCTTACCAACATGCATGTCTTCAACTCGCTGTATCCTCTTCATTTACTGCTTAGGTGAAAAAAAAAAAAATACGTGTCCAATATTTTTTGAAAATCCATCAGACGGACTAATTACATTTTTTAGTAAAATACCCTATTAATAGACTTTATAACAAAAATCTGCCTTATTCTGCATTTTCTGAACTTGTGCCACCTGTTTGACAAATCAATAAAACAATGTAACAAAAAAACGTACACGTAACGTTACATATAATGCGTCCATGAGTCTGAACATCTGCACAACATTTTTAGACAGAGAAGTCATGTAGAGGTATGAAAGAGATCGCGCTTCCTACAACTTGATGCGAAGACGACTAGCGGATTAGAAAAAGGCCACTTCAGCAGAATCAACCAGCACATCGCGCTACCCGTCACTGTCAAATTTTCCCAATCAAACTTAAACCTAATGCTTTAGCGTTAAAGGTGAAAATAAAATTTGACAGATTTTGTGTGGTTAATATTATGATCCTAATATGATTGTACGTAAGAAAGAGAGCCGAACCTAGAGGACGAATATTCGTACACTAGTGGACCCACGCAAATTCGTCTGCTTTGCTCCTATTGGTGTTAGCGTTATGATATAGCCTTCCTCGATAAATGGGCTATCTAACACAGAAATATTTTTTTCAAATCGGACCAGTAGTTCCTGAGATTAGCGCGTTCAAGCAAACATACAAACTCTTCAGCTTTATATATAAAAGTATTGATAATAGGTACGGCTTATGACATCAATGAAAATAAAACCAGTATAAGTAACCTTGGCATCTTTGAAACTCTGAACCACTCTAGGTTGGCTCAAGTCACAGTTCTACAACCAACGACTTATCTACTTACTGCGTACTTACAATTAAACCGTCAATCGTTTAACCTACTCTAAGTCCATGTATTTCCTTTTAAACATATTTCCTGTAGCAGCTAGTTACGATTCAAAACAACGATATTCGTCAAATCTAGAAGCGAGCACGTAGTTAGCCTCTACGCGGGATATGTGCGTATAATTACAATTCCAATTAGAGTAATATTGCAAACAATCGGCCCGCGGGTGACGTCATGAATACGAAATGTCACTAACGACCGTCCCCTCCACCCTGCACCCCACACCTCACACCCTCCGCACCCCGCCACGAGCGAAGCCTGAATTTTCAAGCGGCTCGGGTTGCCGCGCTGAATATACGCTCTACACGTTAAATGTACGCTGAATAATAATTGTAACATTGACGAAAATGTGCGGCGGTAACGCTGTATGGGAAATGATTACTCAAACTTTGTTTAGTTTAATAGGTTTCAGTTTAAATTATGTCATTTTACATTTAGATCTGCAACTTGGTTCGTTGAAATGTTTCCATACTTGGATATTTTTTTGTTTCAATAGATGCTTCTTAAGCGCCATTAACATCAATATTATAAAATTATCAACTTTTAGACTTATGAACTGTCCATTCTCTATGTATTTGGATAAATATGATACTCTTATTTCGGCTAAAATCTATTGATAAAATATTCAATGCACAGTCTCTAACATTTTAAGCAGAACCTCACTTTTAGTTGCTAGTAAATGCATATATTCATTGGCAGTGAGCAACACGAACATAATAGAAGTAACACCTACGGACGACCAGCTGGTCACGTAGGCAAGCACTAACAATGGTCATAGGAACGTGCCTCAACGCTCGACTGCAAATACGAACGTCCAAAATTTGGTGTCCGTTCAAAATAATCATTGCAAGTGTGACGACAACTTAGTCAGAACAAAACCGAAGCCTAAATCCATAAAAGCTGTGAAAGTAAATCTTTGTTTCTGTGGGTTCTTTACCTTTTCACATCTAAACGGCTGAAGGCTTTGGATAAATTTGGCACATTAGTAGTCCATGGCCTGGAATAGGACATGCTGCATACTTATATTTTACCCCGGCAGCCCTTGAGAGGATTTCTGACTTTAATATGGGCCAAGCCGCTGGTAGAAGCTAGTTGATTATCTTCTTCCACCTGGCGTTAATCCCGGCCATTGCCAGGGTCCGCCTTCCGACTGAGCTTCCTCCACTTTGCCTGATCTTGAAAATCCTTCTCAGTCATGCTAGAAGCTAGTTGATTATAAAGCGAAAATTAATTAGTGAAGATAGTGAAACTGGGTAAAGGAGACATGAGAAGGCATAAACGGAAATGATAAGGCGGGTTGTAAATGATGACTATAGTTTAGAAGTGAAGCCTCTGCTGATATATTCTATCACCAACATTGTTTAAAGTTGTCGAACATGTGAAAGCACAATTTTTAAATGAAAACATCCCGGTAAGTAAGTGCTCACATATAACTCACTGATGAAAGGAAAAACAATAATAGTGATGATACTATTAATTTGATAACAGTAAAATTTAACTTCCATAATAATGTAATGAATGGCAAACTAAATATCTACAGTAATTAACGAAACACATTACCGTTAATATTAACATTACTTAAACAGAAACCCGTAACCAAAATATAATCATCGAAACAATCAAACACCTGTATTTCTATTCTCTATTCCATGTATTCAAACGAAGCATAATTATGTTCATCTAAAAGTTCATATAATATACAACTTGTAACAGGTTTTTAAATAAAAACATTCAGGTAAGTAACTAATCACATAATACTACCGATGAAAGGAAAAACAATAATATTGATGATGCTATTAATTTGGTAACAGTTAGTCCTGCTTATTAAAATATCATCTTCGAAACAATCAAACAGCTGTATTTCGATTCTCGATAAAAAAACATAAAAATTCACCTAATTGTTTCGAAATTTCGAATCAACAATTAGGTTTTCTGTTTTTTTTTTTTTTTTTATAAAGCACTTTAAATCACTCTCCTGTAAAGTTTACTCAATGTCGCTTAGTAAGGATTGCCTTTCAAGCGTCGATATGTTCATCTAAAAGTGCATAAAATATAAAACTTGTAACAGAAAAAACCCAAAACCTTAACAGGGGTCATTGTACTCATGATTGTGAAGAACTTTTACTATGGCACCAATAACGAAACCGCAAAAAAGTATCGAATGTACTAATACTAATTGTAGGTCGTAAGCAATACATTTCTGTGCGCATAACTAGACAAAATGTACTGAACAGCCGATTCATTTACGCAATTATTTCGATCCTTATAGTATATACTCCATATAGTAAAAGTTGCTTTTATTCTGTTACACGTGGAATATGTAAGGGCTGATTTTTCAAATGTCAATTGACTTTTAACTGAAGAATAAATATGGCGGTTTGACATATTGCCTATTCAGAAGCTGTCAAACCACCTTTTTTATTCGTCACATAAAAAAATATTTTACGATTGTAAAATCAGCGGGTCTAAAAAAACCACTTCGGTAGAATCATATTAGAATCTAATATTAACCACACAAAATCGGTCGTGTCGTTTTCATCTTTATCGCTAACGGATTAGGTTCAAGGTTGATTGGGAAAATTTGACAGTGAGGTGTAACGTGATTTGCTTTCTGCTTCTGCTGAAGTTACCTTTTTAGACTCGCAGTCCTCAGTAGCTAATTAAAGTTTTGTTACAATTTTTAGTCAATAAAGTACACATTTTTGTTAGCAGTCCTTATTTCATCTTCAGGTTTGACCGCTTGCGCTTGATAGTAAAATTTTCTATTTGCGAGTTTTCTCATCGACTGTCGTTATCAACCCTGACTCTAGGTGTGATGATAGTGAAAATTTCTTCTGGCTTCATCATCTGCCTAGCCTTTTCCCAACTATATTGGGGTCGGCTTCCAGTCAACTCGGATTTAGCTGAATATAAGTATTTTACGTGAAGCGGCTGCCTGACCAGACCTCCACAACCCATTAACTTAGTTACACGGTACTTCGTGGCAAGAATGGAGTCAGATTTTACTGGCTTCTGACTATCCGTAACGACTGCCAAAGATCTAGAAATGACAGCCGAGACCAACGGCTTAACGTGCTTTCCGAGGCATGGACGAAACTCGTTACGTTAAGATGGTCATCCATCCACAGACCAACCTTGGCAAGCGTTGCTTATCCTTGAAGATCGAAGAATTCTTCTGGCTTCAATAAGGCATCAATTTCCTCTTTGTTATAATTTTTAATTACTGTTGATGCTTTTGCATCGTTTCCAGTATTATCATTCTCGTTATTATTTTTAGTGTCATTATCATGTTCGTCATTATCATTTTCAATATGTTTATTTGCTTTATTTTGTTGCTTTAGTATATTTAGTATTCTTAACTCATCGAGTAGTTGAACTGCGCCAGGAAAATTCTCGGCTTCAACTTGATTGTAATCAATATTCTGTGTTGAAGGCTTTGCTAGTGGTTTGTTGTTTTTAACGGGCCACATGCCTATGCCACTCATATTGTCAATTACCGAGGGATTTTGACTATTTGGATCGTCAGTCGGGAACCTAGACTTACCCACATTGAAATTGGGTAGATTTACATTATTTGGGCCAAAAAATGGTAATCCCGAATAACTACGACTATTCAAAGGTAATTTAAAATTATACGGACCGTTAGAAGAGAATTTAGATTCATCGGGACTAACGGGTGGTAAGCTTGTATAACTAAATTGGTCAATAGGTAATTTAAATTTAGTGAGATGGTCAAAAGATAATTTGGCATCAAATGGACCTTCAGATGGTATCCCAGAATTATATGAACCGTTAGATGGCATTTCAGATTTATATGAACCGTCAGATGGTAATTCATAATTATATGGCCGTTCAGGTGGTAGTTCAGAATTATATGGACCGTCAGACGGCATTTCAGAATTATATGAACCATTAGATGGTAATTCAGAATTATATGGCTCTTTAGAAGGTATTTCAAAATTGTATGGACCGTCAGATGGTAATTCATAATTATATGGCCGTTCAGGTGGTAGTTCAGAACTATATGGTCCTTCAGATGGTATTTCAGAATTATATGGACCGTCAGATGGTAGTTCAGTATTATATGCACCTTCAGATGGTAATTCAGAATTCGATGGAATTTCAAAAGGTAATTCTGAACTACCATGAGATGGAATTCTTGACTTGCTTAAACTGTCCGAAAGTTTATCTAAATTAAAGTGATCAACAGAAAGTGGACCGTCAGAAGGTATTTTTGAAACGTTTGGAGTGTCAAAAGATATTTTTGAATTATATTGGTCATCTGAAGGCAACTTTGAACCATTTGAAGCGTCAAAAGGTAATTCTGAATTAAATGTACCGTCAGAAGGCAACTTTGAATCGTGTGGACCATCAAATGGTAATTTAGAGTGACTTGGATGATCAGAAGGTAATCCATGGAGACGTTTTGAAAGTAATTCTGAATCAAATGGACCGTCAGAAGGTAGTTTTGAATTACCTGGATTAACAAATGGTAATCTTGATTTATGGGGACCGTTCAAAGGTAATTTTAAATGACCTGATTGACGAGAAAGCCATTCTGATTTTAATTGATCGTCAAAAGGTAACTTTAAATTATATGAACCGGTAGAATGCAATTTAAAATGACTTGGACCAACTGAATTGGCATTACTTGTCTGATCCAAATGTAATTTTGAATTAATTTTGAATTTTGAGTCGTATGAATGTGGTTTTTTATTATATTGATCATTAGAAAGTAATTCTAAGTTAAGTGGATTTTTAGCCGGTAACTTTGAAATTAATGGACTGGCAGAAGGCAATTTTGAATGATTTCGATCAACGTATGTTAATTTTGAATTACTTTGGTGATCAGAATGTAATTTTGAGTTACTTTGGTGATCAGAATGTAATTTTGAGTTACTTTGGTGATCAGAATGTAATTTTGAGTTACTTTGGTGATCAGAATGTAATTTTGAGTTACTTTGGTGATCAGAATGTAATTTTGAGTTCCTTTGGTGATCAGAATGTATTTTTGAATGATAAGGACCAACAGCAGGTAATTTAGAAATGCCAATTGAAGGCGAATCAAAATTACTGTCAGAAGGATGTTTTACAATATGTGAGTCCTCGTTAGGCGATTTTGATTTACTTGGCCCAACGGCCAACTTTAGCTTATTTGGATTGAGAGACTGTTCTCTTAAATAACTATTTGGTTTAATTTTATTTTTACATTTTGCTTTAGGTAAAATGTCATAACCCTTTAGGTTATGACATTTTTTTGGACATTTCAGTAGTGGCTTCAGATCTTCACACTTCTTACTAATTTTTTTCGAACAATCCGGAAGTGCTTTCGGATCTTTACACTTTTCTTTACTTTTAGGCTGCAGCTTAGGCCTATTTGTAGTTGTTTTGATACCGCCCGTTACTGCAAATATGGGACTAACAGGCGTATAACTGTGACCTTCATCTGTATTAAATTCTGTTAATGGATAGTTCAAATCTGGATTAATGGATACTACTAGATTATTTGGATTTAATTCAGGGTCGCTTGCGTGCCGGGTAGTGATGTCTACTCGAAATCGGGTAAAAAATTCATCCATTCTAATATCCTCTCTGATTCGGTTTTGGTTTCGGAATGGACCGAACATATTCTTGATAGGAGCAAAGATTGTAGCTTCAGTTTTCGGTGCTGTGTTCCCTGAAAAAATATGAACTTCTTGTACATAGTTGACTCGGAGTCGCTTCGTTAAACTTAGATACTTCCTTGTATAAACTGAAATTAAAACAATCCTAAAGCTGAAAGTATGTATAACTTTCACATAAAAAGACCATGTATTTGTATAATAGCTAGCTAAATTTAGCTCGCCAACGAAACTTATACGCAGCAGCGAGGAGAGCCTTTTTTATGAGAAATAATCAAATGACTTTTCCCGCTCAAGGCAGAACGAGAGAGAGTGTCAGACTCTTACTTACTAAAACCTGCCCGTGTTTTCCCAAATGCCCTTTGCGTTCCAGGGTCGTGGCAAGCACTGGCCTTAGCGGGCCTCGTCATTTATGCTGACATCTCATTTGAAGCGCGCGTGAAACAACGCCGCATCTATCTGAGCCTGCAGTATGATTCTGTAAACATGCCGAAGTGAAAACTTAGGCGAAGTGAATGAAAAGCGAGACCACACAAACAAGATGGAATGACAGCTCACTTGTCAGTCATTCCGCCTAAGTGTAGACGGTGAGATGTCGACAGAATAGACCGGTTGGTCCTAATCGGATAGCTACTCATCGCGCGCCGTCCGCAGGCCTGAGGAGAGGGGGCCAAGCATTTGTTTCTTCGCTAATGGGCGCCCCTAGCCACTTGTTGCGCGCACAAACGGCCTTCCTACCTATATTAGAGTGTAAATGCACTTTTTTTTTAAGGATGGGAAATCATCAAATGACTCCTCCCGCTTTGGGAGAAGCAGAAGGGTGTGTCAGACTCTTACTGACAAAAACCCACCCGCGTTCCTCCTAGAGCCCTTTGCGTTTCAGGGTACGGTGCCTCTTTCGAACGAAGTCCGCAGCCCCAACAGGCACTGGCCCTAGCGGGTCCCGTCTTTTACACTGACAGCTCTTTGAGGCGCGCGTGGAACACAGCGCGCCGTTGACCCGGGCCTGGTTCTGATCAGACGGCGAGCCACCCAATGCTCGCGCTTGCGTCTTCTTCTGTTGCGGCAACTGGGGCGTGAGGTTTCCCTCTCTCTCACACGTTCGGCTTCCTCCTTTGCTAGCATTACTGTTTCGCAGAAGGAGGTGACCGCTTCCCATGTCTCCTCGCTCCGGACCATGGCTTGAACCAGGGCCGGACGTGTGAGATCGCCGCCGGTCGCCTCAACGAGGACACGGCGGTGCTCCGCCCAAGCAGGGCAGACCTCAGTCGTATACTCCACCGTGTCCTCCGGGCGATCCTCGCAGTGTTGACACCCAGGCGTATCCTCCCGCCGTATTCGAAACAGGTACCTCCTGAAACAACCGTGTCCGGTGAATACCTGTGTCAAGCGGAAGGTAAGGACGCCGCGGCGCCGCTTTAGCCACTCCTCAAAGAGAGGACTTATCGCTGCAATTGTGGCGTGCCCAGCGCTGGGTTGCGATAGTCTTTGTCTCCATACTGCCATGAGTTCCTGCCGGAGCTCCGTCCGCCGTGCTGCGACTAGCCGCGGCAGAGGAGTCTCACTCCGGCGTATCACCTCCAGGCGCCATTCGTAAATGAGCGCGAGGGCTCTCGCCTTTAGATCCCATGGTGGCAGTCCGGCAAAGAGGCTCGCCACCTCGCCAGAGACCATGCGGTATCCCCGGGCCAGCCGGATGACCATGACCCTCTGGGACGAGTTGAGGTAACGGGCAGATCACTTCCTCAAAGTAAGCGCCCACACCGACGCCCCATAAAGGGCCATGGACCGCACGACCCCCGCGTAAAGCCTCCGGTAGGAGGCGTTTGGACCCCCTAGATTGGGCAAAAACCGCTTGAAGTCAGCCCCGGCTCGATCCAGTTTAGGAGCCAAACGTCGGAAATGCTCAACGAAGTTCCACCGGCTGTCAAGGACGAGACCCAGGTACGTCATCGTCGATCTGACGCCGATTTGAACCCCTCCTACCGTTATTTGGGAACCCGACAGTGGTTTGTTCCGAACTGGTTCTCCGCCAGATCCGGCCCCACCCTCACTAGGTGCTCGACAAGGCGGTTTGCAATTTACTCTTTCAAAGAGCTTGCCACCGACATGCGGACGGAGAGTCCGCAGGGCGCCCCGGCTCCTTAATGAGGACCAGTATCCCCGTCTTCCAACAAAGTGGGAACTGGCCCCTCTCCAAGCATGCGCTTAGGAACCCTCATAGTCGAGGCCCGAGAGCCTCCAAAGCCAGGACCCAGGCTTTTCTAGGTAAGCTGTCGGGTCCTGGGGCGGTATTTTTGGCCTTCAGCCTATTAATCGCCACTCTCAGGTCTACCTCAGTCACCTCAGGAGCATCGTCATCGTCGTCACCCGTGTAGTCCGTATCAGGCACCGCAGGTGGCGGAGCCATAAGCGGGGGAGTATGCTCCCCTCGCGAGGGGAACAGAGCGCTCACCACGTCTTCCACCAGCTGGGGCCGGAGACTCCGCGTTAACAGGGGGGCCCAGGTGCGGAGCTTATCCCGCACCATTTTGTAGGGTTTTCCCCACGGGTCCCCGTTCAGAGACTCCAGCATCTCCTTGCGAGCCAGATCCTTGGCCTGCAGGATCTTAGCTCGGAGGGTGGCCTTCGCTACTCTGTACTCCTTGTACAGCTCCGCCACTCTGACTTGCGCATCCGGAGGGTGGATGCGGAGTCTGCGGTGCCTGGTGTACCGGCGCCGTGCGGCAACGCATGCCTGACGCAGCGTCGCCAGCTCTTGCGACCACCAGTACACCTGGCGGCGGGCGCGTCCTGGCTTATGCCCCGGGCATTGCCACGTCACAAATATCGGACATGGCCTCCCGGAACCACTCCGCTTCGTCATTGATGTCAGCAGGCCTGTCCGGAGGTGACACCCAGGCCTGCACAATCGAAGCTTTCAGGAGGAGCTCCCGGTCTAGCTGTTTCAGCGCCGACCGTGGCCCACTCGGCCTGCCGGACAGGCGCGGTTGAAGTCTGGGCGGAGACGTCAAACCGGATATACCGGTGATCGGAATAGGTCTCCACCTCCTCTAATACGCGCCAATCAATGACACGCGGTGACAGAGCAGGGCTAGCGAACGAAATGCCCACCAAAGACTCCCCCTGCATCCGCACACACGTGGGGACAGAACCTCGGTTTAGGACGACCAGGCCTGACTCCAGAGCCTAGTCCTCTACCATCCTGCCCCGCGTGTCGGTGTAACGGGAACCCCAAGCCAAATGCTTGGCATTGAAGTCCCCAAGAACGAGTACAGGGAGGAAATGAAACCCGCGACGACGGCGGCGCCCAACTCCGTAAAGGAGTTTTGGAACTCGACGAGAGTTCGGTTCGGGGAGAAGTACACTACTACCACGACAATCTCCCCGAACCGTGCTGCTACGCACCCCTGTCCTCTCCTGACGCTTTCGAAGGATGGGGTACCTGCAGCGGCCGATGAAACTAGAGCCACTGAGCCGTTCAGGTCCTCCACCCAGTCATCCCTGGGCGGGACAAAGTAGGACTCAGCGACCACGGCGATGTAAATCAACCACTGTGCCATGCTCTGGACCAACAAGTCCTGAGCGGCGGCGCAGTGATTGATGTTCGCCTGGAGGAGGCGTCATGGAGCCGTTATTGGCACTCCTTTTTAGCCTACTCCTAGCGACGGCGGTGGTGGAGAGCTTCTTTTTGACCCCGGCCTTGGCGGGTGGAGCGCAGGCGTGTAAATGCACTTACGAGGTCATTTACTTTCAGTTCCTCAGTAAAGTATGATTGCACTGTCCTTTTAAAATAAAACGAGCACTTTCGTATCTGCACTAAATGATATTATTTTTTTATAAAACTCAGGTATTCTATGTAAACCACAATACGGACTAAAATACACATAAAAGCGAATTTCAGAAAAACTAAAAAACCTTCAAAACTAGCCTATAGGTAGTTGTAACAGTAAAAACTGTTGGGTGTCAGGTTTTTGCCAATGTTTTTTTTATCATTACGCACTACCCAACAATAAAATGAATCATCTCGGACCCAGTAATATCTAGAAGTACAGATCCAATTTCGAAAAGTATCACTGATAAAAAAGAGTGTCAAATGCTACTTTTTGCCCTGAAAGTATTCATGATACAATAGTGATAATTATGCTGCAAGATCGAAGTCACCCGTGACTGAACAGATATAAACTGCATGTCATGTATGTGTATATTATGCATGATCTTTGATATAAATAGAAACATTGCTTACTTACCGACAATCACAAACACGATAAACACCAAATTAACAGATTCCATAGTAGTTTGAACAATGTTTTAATTCGTACTGAGGCACAGGCGAGTTGATAGTATCTTACGTGGATTCACTAATTAACAAATCAATAATTATTGAAGTAATATTATCAAACGGCTTGTTCGTTGCTCGAACGTGCTTGTTGTAAATATCATACAAAAACTAGATTAAATATTTGGCATATAAACTGCAAGTATTTTCCACCTAAACACCTAGCAGTTTTTGGTACACAAAATATCAATAATATTTGTATAAAGCTACTAATAAACCTATTCACAAATACTATAGAAAACTCGTTTATATTCATGACAGTGGTCATGATCAAGTCAAACCATAGTCAAACTGACTGAAATGTTTCATAATAATACTGTCATTATTTTTAACAACCGCCAAGTTTTTAAGAAAGAAGTATTTAATGGAACTATACGAATGGTCATGGTGTGAATAAACCCGGGTCACATTATTGTGTTGTGTTGTGCCTTAATTTGACGTAGTTGATTGGTTACAAAACTCGTTATGATAATTGTGTATGAAGTAGGCTTGAATAGATTAATCTGATCGATATCCCGCGATACACCCCGACACAGTAAAGTGAACCTAGCTATAACTTTCAATCATAGGCATGTCGGAATGATGGCTCCTTAAGGCTGCCTGGCCATGGACGCGGAGCGAGGCAGCGGAGTGGAGAAACGGAGAAATGTTAACCAATGGAATTAAAAATGTCCCCACAAACAAGTTATTGGTCAGTACAAAACAAATATTAAATACATTAATAAAAATGTATACATAAAAATAGAAATATAGAAACTATAAATGTCATTGAATCTATATACAAACATCAATAAACAATCAAAAATATGAAATCCAAAATAAAAATTATTAAAAACCAAAGTGAATTAGAATTAAATTAAAAATATATTATATTAATCAAAAACTAAATAGAAATTAGCAATGCCATTGAATTATCATGTAATTATAAATAATTCTATAATAATATTAAACCAAAAAATAAAAACAAAAGTAAACAATTATTCAAAGGAGATGTTTCAAAATGGGCCAGGTCTATGTACATTACCTCATAAAAAAGAGAAAAATCCGTAGAATTCGGGAAAAATACACTTAATTCATTTAAATGTTTACTGTTGTGGTAGTTAATTGATGTTTATAAATTACTTTTATCGATTTTCAACATGGCGTCGCACCGATTTAGTTACAGATCATAGAAAAATAACTGTCAGCTGTCATAGCAATGTCACTTTAGTCACTTTCGTCTCATTGCCGGAAAATAAATATGTCAGAAATAAATGTCAAACGTCATTAATCAATCAAAATGACAGCTTACCGCCATGACGGGTTTTTGTTGCGTGTTGCAATTTCAAGTGTAATTTCTTATGTTTTACCAGCAAACAAAGCCATTTTAAAGAAATTGGACAGTCGAGAACTGTTTTAAATAATATTTCTCTATTTTTAAGTATAGTGTACAAGGACATGGCCCAGGGTCCATACATTTTGGAACATCTCCTTTAAACAAAATTTAGTCACAAGAGATTGTACTCAGGAATCTCAGCTCAGCAGTCGCAAAGACATCCAACGTATCGTCAAATAATAAAATGTTGTTTATAAGGGCGAGAGCTAAATACAATGGACTGAACTAAAGGGATTTGGAACCGATTAGAGGCACTGGAAATAGAGGATGTTGCCGAGGGCGAAGTTTATGACTGATAAGAACAAGTATATTGAAAGGAATGTGCTGTAAAAGCGAGAAGTTGAAGTGGGAACTACGAATAAGGCGGATGAAATATTCAACCGTAGCAAGATTTGTTCTGACTTCTAACTTTGGCAGGCTAACATACCTAGCATAAATGGTGTAGGATATAAGTACGGATAATAACCATACAATTTTAAGTAGAGGTAGCGTACAAAAGACTTTTGGACTTTTCCAATGACTTATGTACAGGTTTTTTCGTGTGGGTTCTTACACTACGAGTACTGGTTTCAAGATACTGCGAATGTATGAATTGTATAAAAGGGTAATGGCTTGTCTATTAATTAATATTTTTTCCTAACGCAAGACAAAACCTAAGTTTTTTCGGGATTTGTTCGGGAGGATTGATAGCTCCAATTAAGGTACTACTTCCATTCATGGGACATATGATTTTACCACCCCGCATGCTGCCTCCATAGCATAACTCTACTCTTTCTATTTATTATAATTTATCAGAATATCGGTGAGCCTTAATCTGCGGCGCGTGGCGGTCGTGTGCCATTCACACCTGTCCACAAGCTTATTCATTATCCGCTTTTATGAGTAATGGCCGGTCTTTAGGACGGAAGTGGTCAACCATTTAGAGGAATGCAGATGTTGTAACGTATTGTTGAGAGAGACAGGATTTGGCACAAGCTCAAGGTTTTATCCTTGCACAGGAATGCAATGGTGTACTGCATTCCAATTAAAGAATACTACCCCAAGCTCCAGTCAACATTGAGATCCACTGCAACACAGGGTTAATTTTGGTGCGGTTTGGAAGCGAAACAGCGAAAATTATTCATTGATTGCGAAACAGCGATAATGATTTAATAATTTTACTGAAGACTTGTGCGCCCGATCTTGACGCGCCTGTTTCGCCTTTCGTTTGAGACTGGAAAAGTACCGAAGGCTTTGGAAGCAAGCTAACGTGCAGCCCGTGCCCAAGAAAGTCGAGCTGCCCCGTTGAATTATAGACCCATCTTGGTCGTGCTGAATTATAAGCTCCTAGCATACCTACGAGTAGAAGCGAATGATATCCTTAGCGACCGACAATACAGGTTCCACCGAAATCCGAAAACTGGGGATCTTCTAGCGTATGCCATTCACATCTGGAGTGAGGCCATATAGAAGCACGGGAAGGCACTAGCGGTCTTCCTTGATATCTCAAAGGCCTTCGACAGGGTCTGGCACGATAGCCTTATTAGTAAGCTTCCTTCTTTCGGTCTGCCCGCCGGATTGTGTGAGTGGATTGCAGATTTCATGAGGTATCGGTCTATCCGAGTGGTCATAGATGGCTGTCTGAAGAAAACAGTATCCTAAGCTATATAATTTCTTATCCAGAATTCCAGGTCATGCATGACTTACTTATTTATTTATTACTAGTTGACCTGCGCAACTTCGTCTGCGTCACAATTTTCATTACTGCTCTGCTCCCATTAGTCTTAGCGTGATGATATATATATATATATATATATATATATTATAGCCTTACTCGATAATTGAGCTATCTAACACTGAAAGAATTTTTCAAATCGGACCAGTAGTTCCTGAGATTAGCGCGTTCAAGTAAACAACCAAAAAAACAAACAAACTCTTCAGCTTTATATATTAGTAAGTATTAGTATAGATTTATAATATACCTGTATTCCAAATACAGAACCTTAACAAACATCGAAGCATCACATTTTTATGATATGAGTTTCTACCGACTTTAACATGTTTACTACCTTAATGAGTAAGTTTAGAAATTAACTTATAACGTTGCCTTAGCACTTTATCTCATTCAGCAAGGCACACTTATTTCTCTCACACCGGTCATTTAGACCACCTTTTAACACAGAAAAAAGAACCACAACACAGCAATGTCCGATAAAAAAAAAAACTAAACTGTAACTCAAAGTCCTCGTGATTCCCCTAAACAGCTAACCAATATGCGCATAATAATCTCATTGTAAGAGCCTCTCGACATAATGGAGTGTCGACGGTAAGCGCACGCGCACCCTCCGAGCAAATCCGCTAAGCCCATTGTGATTCACCCAGCGACCCCCGGAATCAGCTGGCACTCGAAAAAAAGTTATTTAACGGGTTAGAAATGTGTTTCTGATTGTTTTGACTGGTATTTGATGGGTTTAGGAATTGAGGCGTTTTGTGTCTCGATTCTGATGGTATTTTAGCCTTTAACTTGTAGTGCATCCAGTCAACGCAAGCTGTCGCTGAAAACTATCTCTGTGGTTCTATCTCGCACACGAATTCCAGCATTATGCTAAGCTTTTACTGTAATGGGCGGATTGTACAGGCCCAACTTGAATTGTTTTCGCTTTTTAGGATTCCGTACCCGAAGATAACCATCGGAATTTACTAAGCCTCCGCCTATCCATCCGTCCGTCCATCCGTCCGTCTATCAATGAGCTGAATCTCAAGAATCGTAATAGGGAGATAGTTGAAATTTTGATAGATGTGTATTTCTTTCGCCGCTATAACAACAAATTATTTAAATTAAATTAAATTAAAAATGGGGCTTAAACATACAAGAAACGTGTTTTTTCGGGTTATGGTACGGTGCCTTCGGGTGAGAGTCCAACTCGTATTTAACCGGTTTTTATGAAATCGTGCGAGTTTTAAATATAATGTCTTTTTTTTAGGTACTGGTGATGTATCCGTAATCTACCGATTTTATAGTTATTTGTATTTTTTTTTTTCAGTGCAATTGTGCATATTCAGTTAGAAAACGTAATCCGGTCAATCAACTATAGTATAGCTTCTATCAATGAAAATATTTTCAAAATCAAATCAACGCTGCCAGGAATTCATTCTTACTTGTTGAATTTTAACATGAATGGATTTGGCGATAAAACTTCAAACCAAAAAAAATATATAATAAGTAGGTAGAGTTTTTTCAAACAAATGCACAGCTTAGAAGATCTGCCCATTGTACAAACAGTTTGGTCTCTGGGATAACACTATTTTACAGATATACGGATTTACCCCTCATTCTAAATCGTCATTCAAACAGCAATCTATAGGATTTGCGGCATTTGTGTCGATCACAAGTGCGTTATTGTGAAGAACATATGGACGCTCGCGAGTACCCCGTGGTCGCCCGAGGTGGTCGCTGATAGAGTCCCCTTCAAAAGTACTATTTTGAAGTAGAAATACACTTTTTAATGGAAAAAAGCCGTGGGCATGTTTGATCTTCTATAAATCAGATCAAACTCATCAAAATACTTCAAAGAAATGTTCTTCTTGTTATTGTCCAGTCCGATGAATTTATGTTTAAATATATAATTAATAAAAAATTATGTTATGTCTATGAAATTATGTTTTCCAGAGGAAGAACGACCATTCAGATATATAGAATGTACTTTATTGAAAACCAAAAATAGTTACACAGCATTTTTAGACAAACTTGACTCTATAGGTACAATGGCGGTCTTTTCGCTAACAACAAAATCCACCAAACAACTTTTGGATGGACTGAAAGAATCTTAAATAAAAAGGGGTAGACTGCAGTATTTTGCTTTCAGTCTTTTTTTTGTAAACTTTTCCAAAGCGGTTATGACTAAACCAGTTACAGATACACCACAGTACCTAATATCACGACTGAACCAAAATTAAATGTTTTGATGAAATCACTAATGGGGGAATAACACTAAGTCCAAGCCCCAGCAGTGTCATTCTGTAAACCTTTAATATATATATATTCCACACAACTATCACACAACGCCATCTAGTCCCAAGCTAAGCAGAGCTTGTGTTATGGGTACTAGACAACTGATAAACATACTTATATATTTCTAAATACATACATATTATAGATAAACTACACCCAGACACAGAACAAATGATCATGCTCATCACACAAACATTTGTCCTGGGTGGGAATCGAACCCACAACCTCTGGCATAGCAGTCAGGGTCACTAACCACTAGACCAACAGGCCAGTCAAACCTAAACCAGTTACAGATACACCACAGTACCTAATATCACGACTGAACCAAAATTAAATGTTTTGATGAAATCACTAATGGGGGAATAACACTAAGTCCAAGCCCCAGCAGTGTCATTCTGTAAACCTTTCAACGTGTAAGCTTAGGTGAAGTGAGCTGTCAATCCATACAAACAAGACGGAATGACAGTTCACTTCACGCTCACCCCACCTGAGTCTACACAGTGAGACTTGTCAGAGTAGACCGGCAGATATGTATAATTTGTTTACATTTGCTACTCGTAAACTCGACCTCAGCTTTGTAAACCAGAAAAACTCACTGATATAATATATTATGTTTCCACTCCACGAATAGGTCATCCCTCCATGGACCGACCTATCAACTCGACAATTTCCTGCTTATTTACTTTTAATGTAAAATTACTACGTTTACCAGGCGACCTACTAAAATAAATTACCGAGTTTCACTGTGATGCACACATCCGAGATCTTAAACTTAAGTTTTTATGCCTAATATCGGTCTAACAGGAGATCTAGGTATGACTCTCTCCCGACAATGGCATAACTACGATCAATTCTGTGCAAAGTTGATATTTGATTCATCTCAAACAAACCATAAGTTAAAATAACCATATGTTAGTATTGTTCTTTGTTCTAATTACAACCAGCGCAACAAGTTTCCACCAACAATAATCCCCAAGACATGACGCCTCAATTTACACAAAATCTATTATTCGCGACACTTCGCCGTCATCCGACACTGCCCGACACTCCTGACGGTCACAGATGGCGCTTTCATGTCAATCGTCATAATTAGGGGATTACCACCCCCTAATGACATATTACATTGAGGTTCTCTTACGCCCCCGAACAAATGTTCAACAAATAAATACTGTTCGCTGACTTGTTGCAAGTCAGGCGCAATTTTTCTACTCTAATTGATCCTACCCCTCGTGATTTCGCCAGATAAAATTGTTTGTGGAATTGGAAGCTTTGAAGCTGTTTGATGAATATCGATGTGACTTTCCCTGTTGATCAATTCAATTTGCCCCACACTTTTTCCAATAGATTGATAAATAATTAAAAGCCAATAGCCAACACTAACCGAGACGATTCTATCACGTCAGTCGTCAGCCCATTAACACAAACCGCACAAAAACGGAACATTTTAACGGAAACGTCTAAAATATCCATTTTTAATTTCTATCTCTAATGGCTTAATCGCATCTCGGAAAAATGTCACGTAAAAAGCGAAACCAATATATTCGGCATCAAAGCCCCTAAAAACATGGAAGTGAGTAAAAAAATACAACCTTTTAAACGTTAAAAGGCCCCGTTTACCGCGGACGCAAACACTTATCTCCTTGTTAATTAGTAAGTAGCCAGGAGCAGCGTCAAAGGGAATGCATGAATACTTCCAAACCGACCTCCGACGGTGCTTTTAAAATCTCCCCCACTTAATTCAGAAGCTCAGAGAAACCGAAGGTAAAGTGATTATGTCGCCAATATGGGAATTTTTCACAAAAGTGAACGTTAGGACGTTTGAAGCATTCCAGCGCAGGACGGCCATGTGGGAATACAATTAAAACGAGCTAAGGATCGCTATTTGGAATTCGTTGTGAGGATTAACTACTTTAAAATGTGAATTTACTTTTCTCCTCTGTTTGCTCTATATTTTCCCCTCAGCGGTTTTCATGACTATGATGAAAGTTTCAGTCGATACTCATAACATGTCTTGTTTAATCCTGTGTTAAAATAATATACTATAGTTATATATTACAAAGTATTGTTTCTGAAGATTTGCATAGATCAATTCAGCAGTTTACACATCACTGTCCTCATAAGCCTGTATCCATATCTTCGGACACAAAACCTTTTCCCTAAACAAAAGGCCTCGAAAATCTCCGCAAAAATCCCACAGCACAGTCTCCCAGCAGTAGTCCAACACAAACGTCTGCGGCGTACCTCTGGACGGGAATCATTAGCCTCTTAACAGCGTTAGTTAAACCAACGCAATTACAATTACGCGGGCTGCGCGATCTTGACCTACGGCAAGGGGTCGATGCGCAACGCCGGTATGCAAATAAGAACGTTTCTTTAGTAGTGGAGTCGACTTGATTTTGGTTTGGAGGATGGGTGTCTTTGTGGCAATCTGGGAGGCCGAGATGTTTTGTTTTGACGTCCATTGATTGAGTAGGTAATGAATATTGATTGAAAATTATACCTTGCCCAGTTATTTAACATCTAAGATCTAATTATACTATGGCTTGGTGGAAATTATCGAGAGCAGATGTTAAAACAGCGACTGTACCCTTTTTTAAACTTGGTTGGAAAGAAAATATTTTTTATTTGTGATGGGTTTGCTCTTGAATCTAACGTAGGTCAGAGATGACGGAGACAAAGTCTACGATGTAACGAGCTTACCCAGAAAGAACACATTTCCGCAAAAGATAGCTTAATCAGTTGTCGAATTTTTCAGTTATATATTTGACATGCATAGATAAGGAACTACAATTTAGTACACTTGTTTCAATGTTTTAACCAAAATTTTCTCCAACAGCGGAAGGCGCCTTCAAAAAATTAAAGCCAGAGCCAGGCGGGGGCAGCGGTGGAGTGTCCGGTGGTGCTTCAGCCCTGTCTCCAGCCTTAGGCCCTCAGCACGCAGGGCACACACCCACCACTGCGTCATGTCCCACACCTGCGCGCCGCCGACATAGGACCACCTTCACACAAGTATGCATGCATTTTTGTCGTCTTTGTATTAAAGCCAGAAGCATTGACGGAGTGGTGCTTTAGCCCTGTCTCCAGCCATAGGCTCTCAGCACCCTTAGAAATTCAGTTCAAGATTGTCTAAAATTAATAATAACTATAAATGTTTTAAAACTTCTAAATATTGCGTTTGCCATGGCCCATGCCATAGGTAAATCCTTTTCTTTCCCAACGTAGGACAAGTCTTTGCTATGTCAGCTATGTCACGCTGCCCTGTTTCGCCAATGGCAAGACGAAAACTTACACACTAGCTCACACGTCTATTAAAGAGGTACCTTCAACCAGGTTTTCGTAACTTTACAAACAATAATTTATCTAGCTCGTTCCAGTGCAACTTCCAATTACAACGTTCAATGAAATCTAACTACTTTTTCCAAATACCAAAATTCTTATTCTAAAACTCTGCGTCCTCAATAGATTTTTTTTTTTCTAAATCACCTATTTAAACTAAATCTGATTCTTCACCCCAGATTCTTAACAGTTTAGTTACTGTAACTAAATGTTCGTTGTTTTTATTGCGACAGGAACAATTAGCAGAGTTAGAAGCGGCTTTCGCCAAATCACACTACCCGGACATTTACTGTAGAGAAGAGCTGGCGCGGACCACGAAACTCAACGAAGCGAGGATACAGGTTAGTCACTTATTCTTTATTGTTAACTAATAACTTTAAACGAGCAATTCTTGTATATTTATACATATAATCTGAATCTCGGAAACAGCTCCAACGTTTTCACTAAATTTAGCATGCATGGGGTTCGGGAGCGATAAATCGATCTAGTTAAAACGAACACGCACAAAACGTTTTGGGAACATATTCATAATGCGTACAGCTAAGGAGTGGAATTCCCTGCCGGAGTCTGTGTTTCCTGATAGCTACAACCTGGGAGTATTTAAGTCAACAGTGAATAGGTTACTTCTAGGCAAGCGTGCGTAAAAAAAAAAAATAGGTTTCATTTTTCGAAAACATCGTACTCGTTAAAAGAAATTATAGTGCGCACACCAGAACCATGTTCGATATATTATTTTTGTAACAACAATTAATTTAATAAAAACCTGACCAAATAAAGAGGTTATTTGTTCAGGTTTCTATTAAATTAATTCATACTTCGTTTCTTTAAGATCAACATTTCGGAAGCACTTCTATACAAAATACCAGCTAGTCTATTCTGTAAGTAACCATTTCGATATCGAGCTTCACCTGATTGAGATAGCTCACAAACTGAACTTTATTCCACATACCATAAAGGTGTTATGTTTATACTCACCTCGGATTCCGCTGTCGAGACACGAAAGTGTTGTTACAGAATAGCACTACAGTAGTGTTCGCGGCTTTGCTCTCGTGTGAATAGGTCACGTGGAAGATGTCCCATAAGGACTGTAGCATATAATTTTTTTGAGAATGATTTCAGACACAATGTAAATTGTTATCGAATTAATTTGAATTGCTTACTATCACTGAAAGAATTTTCATGTACTTACGGACCAGACATTACTTCCCAAAAGAAAACAACTACAATTACACGACAGGTACCAGTTTTCGAAAATTACGCCATTTCTGTGGCAATCAACTCCACATAAAAAGTCTGAAATATCTGTATTAATTTTCCAAAGAAAACATCCACGCGGATTTCATATTCAGATGCATTATGTTAAATATTCACCACATTCACGATTCAATTAACGGACACAGGAATGTCGGCAAAAATGGACCACCCGCGGTGCGAATAAAATCGTACGTAAAATATAGCAGCACAATAGTATCGCGCCGGTCGGTCTTGGATGGAATTGTCGAAATATCAATGATGCGCGAATACTCGGATAATACAATTTGGAGCGTAGGCCCGAGGCGGATTGAATTAAAGTGGCATCTGTCGGGCTCGGCCGTATGAATACGAAATGCTTACAGTAACCCGCGACAGATCTTTATCTCAGTTTTAAAATCGCTCAATCCCCCAGGACCCTCTATTGATTTGTCCCCCGAGCACCTAATTTGTCGCTTTAGATGTTTTATTCAGAACATGACTTTTAGCATCCTCTATTAACGTCGCGTCTGTCTGTCTACCTATGACTTTCTCGTTTCACTCTTATTTTTACGAATGCTATTACCGCACCTTACAAAGAAATTCTTCTTTCTAAAAGTAATCTAATCATCACGTATTAACTCTCATACATATGGAATAGCTTTCAAGTGATATTTTATTCACTGTCGCTCCATCAAGACGACAATTACTCTTTTCTTTCAGTCGCAACGAATGTCGAAGCTTTTCTTAGAAATGAAAGGTTATGAACGAAACGAAATTATTTTATACTTTTAGGTCGGTAGCGGCGCTAAAAGCACGTGAAATGCGCGTAGGCGAGCGTGCCACACTTGCGAGTACGTACCAGGGTACACATATGTATGTAGGTACACTCACGAGCCGATACATGGTGTATGTGTAGCGATGTATGCCCGTGCACGCGCGCTCCGTAGGAGGCTATTAACGTTTAGGCGACGCTACATAAGAATGTAAACGTTAAAGACGACGTCGAGCTCCCTCCTTCTAGAGGAAATTTCGATATAAAAATACAACGTCGCCGGGTGTGCGAGGGTCGCGGGTGGAGGTGCGGGCGGGGGAGCGGGCGGGTGGCCCCTGAGGCATTGCAATCCCATCAAATGGATCCGTAACGAAGTTAGCCGCTCATCCTCCCCGCGCGTCTCTCGACATTGTCTCTGCCCTCAAATGAATTCTACAATTGGAAATAAGAAAATGTTTTGTTGGATCCCCGTGCTTTTTCAGTTTAAAGGCGACCGTTTTCTTCGGATAACTCGGTCCTCTGGCACGGTATTAGATAGCTATCTATAGCTTGTTCGGTCCTGAACAAAGTGTCTTAGATAAGGATCTTTACTGAGTTAACTCTATCTCTAAATTGTTTCTTGTTGATTGGGAGTGCTCTGTTTGGAAATAATTGATGTTTAAGTTATGGTGATGATTATCTATTTTAGTTTGGTTGGTTAGGCAACTTTTTTATCAAAATCATGTATAGTTTTTGAAACAAAACAAACCAACATCAATTACACGATAGTTTCGGGAATTTAATGAAATATGGGAACTTTTAAGTTATACATATTGACTAAAGATTTTTTTTCCAATCTGGGGCATTTCTCAAAGACTTAAGTAAGACGGTAAGTAAGACGACTGTAGTAAGTCGATCATAAAAAAATTGTCTTATTTCGTAACTTTTGACTTTTTGATTTTTGTAATTTTATAATCATACCCCGTCATACTCCGTTGACCCGCGCAACTTCGTCTGCGTCACAATTTTCATTACTGCTCTACTCCTATTGGTCTTAGCGTGATGATAATATATAGCCTATAGCCTTCCTCGATATATGGGCTATCTAACACTGCAATAATTTTTCAAATCGGACCAGTATTTCTTGAGATTAGCGCGTTCAAGTAAACAAACAAACAAACTCTTCAGCTTTATATATTAGTATAGAGTATAGATAGACAACAATATCTGGCTCTACCACTACATGTCTGCCAGGCGCGCACATATCCCGCTCCATCTTAGAATATTGGATTTTTGCGCAAAAACTCTTACCTGCATGCTATTATTTAACGGGGTAAAATAGAAGAAAAATGTTGTGTCTGTAGGTTCTTTTAATCGTTGAAGAGTTGCTTAGTCTAGAGCCAACCCTGGAAGAAGAATTAGCTAGTCTATTCTGTAAGTAACCATTTCGATATCGCGCTTCACCTGAGTGAGATAGCTCACAAAGTGAACTTTATAACACACAACATAAAGGTCGTATCTTTATACTCACCTCGGATTCCGCTATCGAGACACGAAAACGTTCTTACAGAATAGCACTACAGGTCAAAATTAGGTATCATACAAATTATATTGTTATCGGAACTTAAACAACGTGAAATATTTCAGTGCTATAGGAAATCAGGAAGTGGTCCTTATTAAGCTTGTGGGAAAAACCTTGTAAAAACATTCGTTTAACTTTCGACTGTTCCCAATAAATGCGTATGTAACTTCAAAAGAGTTTAAATATTACTGCCCTAATCGAATCCATTTATACAAAGCTACGTTTATTTAAACCTTTAGGAAATCGGTTCGTTTTTCATTACAACGCCCAATGCAGGAAGTCGGGTAGCTTTGCGAAAAAACTAATATCCCATTTATGTTTCCTCTCCCCCCATCCATACCTATAAGGGAGCGGTTCCCAATCTGTGGGGATCGTCCCTTCTAAACGGAACATAAATATGGAAATAGACGTGTGTTTTTTTAGCAGATAGAGGTTGTTCATACTCGTAACATAGTTTGGGTTTTGTTGGTAGCTTGTTAAATATTTTAACAATAAACATAATTTTATTTAATATGAAAATCTGAAATGATACGATGTTGAAAAACTAATACAATATGAACATTTGCAACCATTTCTGAAAAGCATAATTTTTTTAAAGAATTTCATGCAAGCAAGAAAAGAAAGAAAGCAGCTATGTCAAGCTACGAACGAATGAGTAACTGTATAAAAAAAGTTGTTACAAAACAAAAAGTAAGTTTTTCATATGATAATGGAAACAAATCACAGAGAACAATGTTGAGAACCGCCGATACAAAATACCTACATAATGTATATTTTGGATAGGGTGGCTTCACTAACTGTTAGGTATAGGGTATATCGGTTTATTTATATGGAGAGTGCGTACGGAGGGCGCTCCGCCCTCCCGGCCTCGCGAGGAGGGAGGGAGAGGGGGCACTCCACCCTCTCCCTCTAATCAGGTCTAATCACCATATCAAACGACGCAGGCTTTCATTCCCGTTGACAACACACAGATTAGGGGCTCGTGTGTTTTAGCCATTGTTTTAGCTATATAAATCTATAAACCTTTATGTACAACACTGACAACATGGAAGTTTTGTATAACTTTACAATGCGGTTTCTTCTTCAAACGAAACCCTGAAGATGCTAGGTACATAGGTACTCATATTTGTACCTATTTGTTGTCCGTTTTGGGGTCTCTTATTACAGGAATTGTGTACCTACACGGTAGTATTTATTTTCATGTTTCATACAATCAATTAAGATAGATACGAGTAGCATTTTTTTACAACAGGTTGACCGACTAATAGATCTACCAACGAAGTGGAGTACCTATATAGGTCATTCTTGAATAAAAATATCGGCCCTAAAGGATATCCCTTACGGTCGAGTTTTCAATACAATTTAAAGATTACTTAATTTTCAGTGGAACCTTCATTTCAAGTCACAGAATCTCAATCATCTTCCCGTCTATGGCTGTTTTACCACCAGAGATGTGCGAGGATGTGTTGCGAGGGACGTGTTTTTTAAGTACCAATACAATCGCTTGCGTCCATTCTCTGGCACCCATTGCGTGGAGAGTTTAGCCCAGCGGTCACCATGCATGCGCCCGGTGTGACCCGCCCAGTCCAATTTAAGCCTAGCAGCTTTTTTGCTCACGTCTATGATACCTGTTCTGGAGCGCAGCGTAGTGTTCCGTACTTTAAAATTCTTTTTAAACCTACAATACATCTTAAGCCTCATCAAATATTAAAACCCCTTATTTCTTCCAAACAGGTGTGGTTTCAAAACCGTCGCGCCAAGTACCGTAAGCAAGAGAAGCAATTGCAGAAGGCGCTCGCACCAGCAGTGCTGCCCGGCTGCAATGGAATGATGAGGAACATCCAGGGCTACCGTGGGTACCAGCCGTACCCGCACCCGAACACCATCAACAGATACCCACAGGTAATACAAAGAACAGTCATTAGTATCATCATTTCCGAGGAGTCCGTGGTTAAGTAATAGTAGCTGCACGAGTCGATCTTTAAAGCGTTGCTTAAACGCTTTACGTGGTCGATCTGCAGTGTGGTGACCGAGGAGGAGTATATAGGCGAGGAGGCCGATCCGCGCGGGTGGAAGTGTCACTCAACAGCTGTCACTCTTACCGGGCGGACGTGTACCTGTTTACTATCTGTAGACACCAAACTATTGTTTTATTAAACCATCTTCGGTTCTAAAAAGGCCACTTTAGCAGAATCATAATATTAACCACACAACAATCTGTCAAATTTCATTTTCATCTTTATTGCCAAAAAAAAAAAAAGTGGCCATTTTAGACACCCTGTGCTTACCCCCGTGAATAGTGAACGTCACCCATACCGAGAGAACTCCGCTTGACACAAAAAGCACGTTAAGCTGGTAGTCCTGGCTATCATTTATTTTGTAGAAATTTGACGTGCTACGGATATTTAAAAGCCAGAAAATTTGGCATTAGTCTCGCCAAGTGGTATTGCGGTACCCAGTTAGAAGGTTGTGGAGTTAAGATAGAATAGAATAGTATAAAATTTATTGTCTCCAGTATTACAGCTAGTACTATTGGTACATACACAAAACTATAATACCGGAAGCAAAAGGTTCAAGCGTCAGCATTGTGCTTAGGTGCACTGGTAGATTGCTAAGCGCTGATTGATTGGAAATTTTATAATAATAACCAGTTCATGCAGAGTCTATGCCACACAATTTCAAGAGCAAACGAAAGGCTCTGCAAGTTGAAGGGATACGTTCAAGACGAACTTCCTTTTTCCAGATGGGAAATCATCGAATGACTTGTCCCGCTCGTAGCGGGAGGGTGGCAGTGTCTAACTCTTACCTACTTAAGACCAAAAATTGAAAGTGGTACTTATTCCTCAGATTCCGGTCAACTTTTGAGCGTTTTAATTTGATCCGTAAATAAATCTCATGCTCTCATGGCTATAGCTTTAATTACTTTAATAATCTCGCTTAGCAATCACCCAAATTGAAAATTAATCAGACACCTAATCAAGTTTACAAAAACGAATTTTGCTCACGTAATTAAGGATGAACTTAAAACCCATATCTACATACAGGCTGTGTTCATTTTCGCCACAATTTGGACGCCATTACTATGCGGCGCTAATCAGTCTCCGTGATTACGGCATAATGAGATTGAACGCCCGGCCCGACTGACCGACGAAAATAATGCAAATACTGGCCACACGTCCCAATAATTCTCGAACTGTATAAATAAATGTTGCACCAAGCAGATTCAGCAGATCTGTCAGATTTATAGGCTGATTGAAATTGTGAGGAATAGATTAGGGTCAGTTAGGCGCCCAATAGGATGTTGATCGGGGCAGCCGAACCAACCCGTTATCAATAGTGAACATCTTAGCGTAGATTTCTTATAAACTTCAGTACTTTTATCTACACATGCTGCTTTAAAGAGCTAGGCAGAACTGCAAGCATATTCCACTCTTTATTGTTTCATTCTATTGTTTAACAGAAATTTCGTTACTGCTTTATTGTGATTTTCATTGGGTGCGAAATCGTGCCATACTCGACAGTAATAGCGACAACAAACAACTATCTAGAACCATAAACTAATCGTAAGTATGTTGATAAAGATTAGGAAATTCTACATTCTACCGTACAACGGCAGCGACTGATGAAAGATTTCTGTGACTTTTCCTGAAAAATCTCTAATTTTTTTTTTACTAAAAACCATTACAGGCACAACCAAATTTTCAAACTGCCGATTGCTAAGAATAATAAAGCTAGTTTTAGTCAAAGTAATATAAAAAGTACTACAAAAAGCTACAATACAAATCTTAGATAAATAATTAAGTTATTAGGTACAATGTTTAATACCTATACTATAAAAACACGTAGTAGGAATGGAATGGTGGCTTATGGACTTAAGTCACCATTCCCTGTTCAAATTAAAATAACAATAGTGAATATTATAATAAGAGTAAGTTATAAAAGCAGAGCTAACCATCACGCCGCCTGTCCTAACGTAATTCCGCACCGCCATCGCATTATCGCAAGTGTTAATCGGTATAAAACATAAAGCCACGGATTAATTTACGCGATTAACATAAAACAGGGCGGGAAAAATCATTATGTTCGCAGCCACGCGAAGCTGCGTGCCAGTAATGCGATGACGAGATTGCGAATATTATAATTACCGTTTTATTATAATACTATCTAGGTCGGTTTTTGTAGATATATGTTAGTAAGGTGTTTAAGCGTAGGTAACTTTAGTGCGGGTTTTATTTTATTCGTAGCCATTTCCGATTGTGTTATGTTTTATACAATAAACTAGCTTTTTCGCGCGACTTCGTATGTGTATATCCCGTTTTTTCCCGTTCCCGTAGGAATTTCGGTATAACCTATCTTAATGCTCCCCTACACTCCTTAAGGAACCTACATGCCAAATTTCAGCTTTCTACAATCAGCAGTTTCGGCTGTGCGTTATCTGTCAGTCACTCAATCAGTCAGTAACGGAAGAATTATATATATTGATTGTTTTGATCCACTACAAATTTATCTGGTATAAAATTAGATTGAGTTGTAATTTTGTTCAGTCAACAAATTTGGTTAATCAAAGGACCATCTACATACCTGGCATTACAACTTTCTTAACTCAAAACTATACCTTTCTAAGAAGGCTGCAGACAACTCTTATATATTGGCATAAACCTTGTAGGTATTTGTAACGAAAGCAAAAAAAATTGTTGAAGTGAAAACTTCTTTAGCGGCGTTGTGCAGTTTTTGTGATGGGTAAAAAATGTTAAACTCGCGTCAGGACACGTGACCCTGATCGAAAATGCGTAAAACGGTCACGTGTCAGGACACGTAACCTGTTTCAACATTATTCAATTTACATTGTGATCGCTAGATGGCAGTACATGCCATCAAAATTGTTCATAGAAAAACTAGATGGCGTTGGTTTAAATAGTTAGTATTCTCAAATGGCGGTGTTTCTAATAGTAAGTTTTGCAAAATGTACATGTCGCTAATAATCGCCCCATTGATCATGTACACTACATTTTATCTTTTTGAAGAAGTTTTCACTTCAAAAAGTGAAAACTTCTTTAGCGGCGTTGTGCACTTCTTTTGTGATTGGTAAAAAATTTTAAACTCGTGTCAGGACACGTGACCTGATGGAAAATTCGAAGCACGTATTCATGTATTCATTCATGCCGGCACTCCCGGAGTGCAACCCGTTGTTTTTTTTTACTTTTTTTAAACCACTGTCAACAGTCGTCCTAAGGGTAGTCATAAAACCCAAGGATAACCAGTCTCACAAAGGGGTACTGCGATACCCGGTAGTGAAGTTCAGATATACAGTTGCTCCTTGTAAAATACAGCTGCGTCCAGTTATGCTACGGCTGAATAGTTGTGGATGAGCTAGGCAGATGATGGACGCTCCTTCTTTAATTCTACCTTCTAAACTTCATACCCAGTTAGAATGTTAAAAGCTCATCTCTTTCTTTGTCCCACAGCACCACGGCAGTTACGAAGAGTTGCAGAAGGACATATTCTCGTTATCACAGATGGGTGGGGGCTCCTACCCCATGCCTCAGGGCTTCTCCATGGGCCATGGCGCCAACATGAGCGCCGTGGGCATGAGGCAGGATACCATGGGTGAGTTGAGCACTAGAAATAATTGTAGCCTTGTTGTGTGTACCGTTAAGCCGTTGGTCCCGGTTGTCATTTGTAGATCTTTGGCAGTCGTTACGGATAGTCAGAAACCAGTAAAATCTGACTCCAGTCTTGCCATGAAGTACCGGGATACCCAGTTAATGGGTTGTGGAGGTTTGGTAGGCAGCCGCTCCTCGTAAAATACTAGTATACAGCTAAATCCGGCTTGACTAGAAGCCGACCCCTATATAGCTGGGAAAAGGCTAGACATCTGCCTAGCCTTTTCCCAGCTATATTGGGGTCTAAGGTGAGCTATGATGTTGTGTGTGTCTAAAATTTACGGTACGGTACTAGCGCCGTGACATATGCACCGTTTTTGTCAACAACAAGTCTTCATAGTGAACCAAAAAAACCTAGTTTTTTAAAGAAAAACCTTGTGTGAACAACAGCTGTTTGTAGTGTTTGATTTATGAATAAATCGACTTTGATATTTTTATGTGGAATATTATTTTATTGATTAGCGAAACAACGGTTTAATAGAACTCCTTAATTTTGATTCCACTTGTATTTGTCAATCTTTACATATTTGCTCTTCCACGTCGATTTGTGCCGTTCAAAAGACTGATAAAGACAAAATACATATCGGTCACAATACCTAAAAAACAACCACTCAAAATTTTAAAATATTTTCCTACAACAAATTTCACTAAAAGGGAAACCAACTAAAATGTAAGTTTTAGCGTAGAACAAAAAGCGGTAGACGACGAGAGCGGCAGCTTTCATCAAGTTCCCATTAGAGCCGTCAAGGCAATTATAAAGTTGGCTGGAGCGAAGATGATGCCTCGTTTTTATACAAATATCCTTGTAATAATGGGAAAACTTGCTCCTCGCCACACAGCCGCCTCCGACAGATGATCGTAGAAGAAAAAGAACTTGATTACAATTTATTAATATCACCCGGTTGGCTTTTTTATTACTCTTTGTCGGTTTTCTGATTGCTGGCAATACGGGTTTAATCTTTTGTGAAAGTTTTATTTTGATTGCAAAGGATAGAGTTATGTAGGAAAACTAAATTAAATCAAATCACTTTATTGCAAATATCCTAGACTCATATCTGTAAGGCCGTGGACACGAACTCAGCGGGGCGGCGAGGGGCGCGGGTCATTATACATCTCTGCATTTGAACGCGCCGCTGCAGCGCTGGTCGCGTCAAATGCAGAGATGTATAATGTAACTGCCCGCACCGCCTGCCGCACCGCTGAATTCGTGACCGCGGCCTTTATGACAATAAAATACAATAGTCACGTTAAGGGAGGCTTTTCCCAGCAGTGGGACAATACAGGCTAAATAGATAGAAAGTTTTTTACTATTGATAGTCTAGCGTTTGATCGTAATCTCACCTGATGGAAAAGGATGAACTGGTCGGCAATGGAGCACGCTAGCCTAGAAGTAGTCTATTCATTCTTGATTCAAATACCTCTAGGTTATAACCTAGGAGCTCATATTTAAGTATAGCTATGAGTAGCTATAGCTATGAGGAAGGAAGGAATATTTTTGTCTTTACACGTGTAACATACATAATACGAATATCTTATGATGTAACACAAAACGAGTTTAGTGTCACGAATTTATAATAGTCACGATATCGTGCCATAATATAGTATAGTATAGTAATCATTTAAAATTGTTAACACAATCATAAATATTAATAATTACTTTTACGCGTATTTACGTCTTTATCACTACATAGTATAAAACAAAGTCGCTTCCGTTGTCTGTCTGTCCCTATACATAGGTATGTACTTAGATCTTTAAAACTACGCAACGGATTTTGATGCGGGTTTTTTAATAGATAGAGTGGTTCTTGAGGGAGGTTTTAGATATAATTTGAACCCGTGCGAAGCCGGGGCGGGTCGCTAGTTAATACATAAAATAAAACTCATTATGTTTACAATCTGTTATCATGGTTGTAGTAGAGCCTATGGTTACCTCAACGTTTAATTAATTAGCTAATCTAA
The DNA here is from genome assembly GCA_950371165.1 of Lacanobia oleracea. Lineage (NCBI taxonomy): Eukaryota > Metazoa > Arthropoda > Insecta > Lepidoptera > Noctuidae > Lacanobia > Lacanobia oleracea. The sequence goes on from OX493396.1 coordinate 17,934,542, forward strand.
GCGCCAATTCCTCGGACAAGTGTAAGAAATTAAATGATCTGCTTCTTGAAAGAAAGAAAAAGAGTTTATAGCGACGCATTACAAAAATCAAACGATAAAAAAAACTAAATAAATAAACATGTTGGGAAAATGAACGTAGAATCCACTCAAAATCCATCGCTAAGCATCATGCTGGCCCTCACAAAGAGCCGTTTTTCAGCCGACGTTGACTGGTTGGCTTCGACCGGATCAGCATAAAAAACTGTTTTAAATATGTACGGGTACAAAACAATAAAAATTACAACCGCAGGCCTATCTTGGAGACAGATTCTTCTCAATACTTTCAAAAGACTCAAGTCCAAAGGATCACTGTCGTATTTTATTTATGGGGCATTCGCATTGGTTATTCGCAAATTGTGAAAAACACCTCTAATTTCCCTACATTTTAAAACATTGATTGTCGCTGAGATGACATCGAGACTTAGATCGCTTTTTAAATGCGATAATTGAACTTCTCATAGATCGGTTTACTTTTTGTCTTATTTACAATACTACACAGCGATACAAAGCTATAAATGCTGCACAGCGTCCTACATATCGATTTCAATGTAATACATATACAGTTATGTTATGAAGTAGTGTAGCCGTCCAACCCGAACACGCGTCTTGTATAATTGATCGCGTCTCCAGTATGCGGCCGGAGATTGATCGTTTGCTCCTCAAGTCAAGACGCTGTGTGTGACCTAATATCGTAATACGAGAAACTAATCACTGGATTTGGTTAGTATAGCCTAACTTGGCTAAAATACGAAAACACAAGAAATTAACTGATGATTGAAAACAGAACGTGTTTTTTTTTCGATGTTTGAATATACCTAAAAATCTTCCCATTTCAATATTAAATTTTTAATAGGTTTCCGTACTGAAAATCCATTTACTGCACTCTATTTCAAAAATAGAAACGGGAAAAAAAGCCCGAAGCGATAAACCGTGAAATACGATGCGGCCGCGGGCGCAAAGATTCCTGCGTAAGAAAAAACGAGCAAGTAATCGAGGCGAGGCATCGTACCGTAGATATTCTAATAAGAAAATTTCCACTACATTTACTTTGGCGGGCGTCCTCGCGGCGTCTTGGCAAATATCTTATTTCCTGCGGCGAGATTGCATCTTGAGAAAACGCGAGGGTCGATTCGGTACCTCACTATTCGCTTCCCTGCCCTCCCCTACGTATATCTACTATATAGCTACGGCGTAGCGGGACGAGCTACGCGGCGAACGTGCCCGCTACGAACTTGCTACGAACTCTCGTAGACTGCTAATATGTTCTTCGTACTAACAATGTCTAATGTCTTATTGAACGAAGTTAAATATTACTTGAGCTAGTGTTCTAACCTAGTGTTTTGTCTTGTATTATTGAGGCGGTTTTCTCTTGACTATTAACTTTACAGATAATGCATTTTTCAACAAAATCTGTTATAAACAATTGAATATACGATTTTAACGAGTTTGAAGGCTTTTTATATGTTACTAGTAAATAAGGCGTAGATGTGAGTACTAACATTTGACAGGCAGTCGGACCTTTACCAATTTACATCTGACGCTTTTAGTGGCTAACTGTCAAGGTTGTTGGCAGTGATCTCTCACTACGACCAATTTTTAAATACAATTTTCACGTTTCCTATATTTTGATTGGTTGTTACAAACATTTCAACCAGTTGATACAACAGCTTATGGACATGGGCTTTAACATCAGAGGGCCAATTTTACTATTTTTAAGCAACGTCTGCATTCGCATGTATGTAGCAATCTGCCAAAATGCAGAGAAATTAAAGGCATTATTGGTAGATTGCGACTGATATTCGAAGGCCAAAAGTTATAGAATTTGCCCGCAGCTTTACCTTTTGTCTACAATGCTATCTCTTATTGATAGCTCATACAATTTTTCCTTACTAATGACATTTCCCCAACAGGCATGAGCGCCGAAGACGAATGGTACAACAAGTCGCTGTCGGCCCTCCGGATGAACTCCGGCCACCACGCGAACCTCGCGGCCGCGCCGATGCTGCAGTACCAGACCTAATCGCTGCTGCACGGCGCCGATTACTCGCCGGCGCCGGCGCATGATTACGCGCCCCCGTAGTCAGTGCGCAATGGATGCGGAACTCAGTGGCTTGTGGAAACGTCGCATGACTAACGTGCTTATTTTTAAAGTGAAGTTTTTGGGCCGTATCGAAGTGTTGAAGTCATCAAATGTGGAAAAGGGATGGCGGTATATGGCCTGCGTAACTCTATCTCTTTTTTGTATCAGCAACCATTATGGTGCTCATTATGGTTGTTGGACGAGAAAGGGATATTACTAGTCGCCCTGCTGATCTATTCTGTAAACAACGCAACGTGAAAACTTAGATGAAGTGAGAACCGCATTGCCAGTTGTTTGAAGTGATCACGAAGTGAGCTGTTAATCCATGTTATCAAGATGGAATGACAGCTCACTTTGTGATCACTTCACCCAAGCCTTCACTTCGAAATGTTTACAGAATCGCACTGCTGATCTATTCTGTCAACGTCTCACCGTGCAAACTTAGGTGGAGTGAAAACTATGAAGACAAAACTCAACTCAAAAAACTCCAAGTGAAGTGAACTCTCATCCGATTTTGTTTGTATGGATTGACAACTCACTTCATATTTACTTCACATGGTTATTACAGTGAGTTTTTGACAGAATAGCATTGCTCTGTAGCTTCATCTCTTCTATTCACACGGTCCATGTTCTCTTTTCAAGATCGGTAAATCTATTATTTATTTAGGATGATGGCGGAAGCATTTGTACTAGCGAGTATGTACGAATTAAAGAATTATCGGATTTGGTAACACACCAAATGACGACAATTCACGTCATCTGATTTTGCTTTATCAATGTATTTCGTAAAGGTCCTGGAAAATATTGCAAGTGGGGCGATGAACTTTTTCAAATCTAAAAAAAACTTCTGCAGTCACTGGGCATTTTCTGTGATTGCATTTTGGAAAAACTCTTTGTCGGCAATTTTTTATATAATGCATTCTAGATAATCCTACCTAATAAAACGAGTAACTAATAATAAATCATATATCGAAAATACCAACTGTTATTCGAAAAAATCCAGAACATTACGAGTTACAGACCTATTCGTTTTAAGTATTGTAAAAAGTAATCCATAATCACACTAATTCTATTTCATGACGATGTTTGATTCATAAATCAGAATTTCAAGTGATTTTCATGTGTAAAAATATATTTTCTAATCGTGCTCCTAAAGTACCTAAGTGATGCGTCTGTTTCCACGAAGAAGAATCATATTTTGAATCATATGATTTGGAAAATGTCACTAGTTGGTGCACAAACTAAACGTTCTATCGAATAACTTTCACGCGTGATCCGTGTCTAGTCTATACATAGGTACAAATAGTGTTTTAATTTATTGAGGCTCGTATTAATAAATCACTCTTGTAGCTTTTCACTCGTCAAATGTTAACGCACAGGAATTTTAAATCGATAAAACTGACAACTACTAAGAAAATGAGTACTTCACGATGCGTTTGCTTTCGTACCTTTAGAATTTGGGAAAAAAAAAATATACATCTTTCTCTCTCTATGCCTATACAACCCTTGACATACTCGAATTTATTTTGATGTCTTCAAACCTCTAAGTGAGTTCAAGCTTCGAATACCTGATTTTTTTGTTATAACGCCATTGGTTAGTTAGTGGTTAACGGACATATAAACGACCGATAAAGTACCTCAGAAGCCGGGCATAATTCTCATGGCGTCTTCGCAACTGACACGTTTAATGTAGCTATATAAAAGACTTTCTCTCGATTTCTTAATCAAGCATTTCAAGTTGAGATTAAGAAAATTATGAGAATAAAATTATAAGAAATCGAGGGTTTCAATCCCCCAGTTTGAGTTGCATTTTAAGTATTTTAGAGTTAATAACTTTTCATTATTCATACACGGAAAGTAGGCCTGAAGTTGCCTGAGGAGCGGGTTGAATGTATTATTTTTCAGCCCTAGGCAAAATCGTTTTCAACTGAAAGATATCTAATTTAAAAAAAAAGACTCGCTGACCATTGCTATTGAACCATGTCCCAACTTTCTATACAGCCAGTCAATTACAACACGATGTCAATTGAAATAACTTAAACGTGATTGTTAACTTAAAATTATATTTTTTAAATGACTTCATTATAATTTACTTTCAACTATTTCTAAATAACATGGATTTGGGAAAAATATTATACCATTTCTTCAATGATGATAATGTAAAATAATGGCTGAATAGCTGGCCGATAAACAAAAAAGAAAACACAAGACGGGAAAGCGGCAATCCGACCTTCATTTGTTTTTTCGAGAGATTTTGATGAGACACGTCGATGAGTTCATCAGATTCACATATGGATTTTTTTCCTTAGCTGATTCGTGTTTTTATTTTAACTTTCCTTGTATTTGTAATGAAAAGCACAGTGTTTACCTCGGATGAAAGACTTATTTAGTCCCTCGAACTATTAGCACCGTCGCTACGCTCGGGCGCCAAACGCCGTCTCTGGACTGAATCAGTTGCTTTCAACCTTTGATAAGAATGTACTATTGTCTCATGACAATTATGTCATAAGAAACCTACATTGCAGACACAAATCGAGGCGATTCAATGAGTGATTTATTAAAACGGGCCTAAAAACGTTTGTTTCACGATATACGTAAATGGTGTATAATGCTAGTCATTATTGTACAGACATTTTAAATCGAATAAGATAAGTAACGTATTTTCTTGATTGTTGTATTCATTGAGATAAATACATGGCCTTTATATCTTTGATGGCTCTATTCTTAACCGACATATGGATTTTTAGAATTAATGTTAGAAGTGTACTAGTTTTACCAAAAAAACAAATATGTTATAAGACACTTTTAACAATGATTTCGTGAAAAAGAAAAAATACTAACCTACTCGAGAAATATCATGTTTTAATTTTAAATGTGAGTGTTTTCCATTAAGATCCGCTCAAATGTTCTCAAAAAGCAAAATACTGCATACTTTTTACCCATGAAATATATATCGCAGTCAGATTGTATAATTCGCCGTATTACATTACGGCTAGCCGTTTCCAAAAACAAGGCCGTTTTGTTTTGCGGCGGGTTAAGGATTAGCTACATAAGCATGCAGGATTACAGTTGCAGGTACCTAAACATAAGTTTTTAACGATTACATTTTTTGTCGCCATCCAGCTATTTCACAAAGAACCTAAGCATGAAAAATCTGTATTAATTTATTTATTTATTTAACATGTATGTACTTTATAAAATAATAACATAGAGCTGTCATAGAATAAAGTGCGAATTAACACTGAAATACAGCCTGTGTAAATATAAATCAATTTGCATGATCATTTCTAAGGTGTTAACAGCTCAACGACATTGTAATGTTAACTAGATATTGTTTAGTCAAATTTATAATAAGCGGCCATTTTTCATTCCACTTTTAACAGAGTATAAGAGCCCTTTCATACAGTCATAATGTCTCGGCGACACACAAGTCACGCTCATTCTCAGAAGAACAAATTCGAGCTTGATATATCCAAGCCGCGTCAGTGATTCGCCGTCGCATCGACTTATATAGCCAGTGTGAAAAGGCTCTAAAGCCAAAGATTGCTAGTCAAACTTATACACATTTATCAAACACCCTTTGATCTCATAGTAAAGTAATTTTAGTGATAAAATAAAATGAAAATACTTATAATTGTTTCGGCTTTTGTACAAAAACAAAATCATATCAATTAAGACTGTTTCGGCGATTTCCATTCACAGTCAGTGGCCATACTGTGCATTTTAATGTAAATATAATATGTAAGGAAACTTGTCTAATAATGAACATGTGTAAAATGAAATAAATTGTCTAAAATGTAATTGACTGGTTTAATTTAATACAACAAAAAATATTCATAAACACAACAACAACTACAATATCAACAAGGCACAACGGGGTTTAGATACTCTAACAACTTTAAATCATTTTGTTGAAATAACAAATAAAATACCATCTATTAACAAAGGATACTTTCACAAAAGAATAGCAAAGCTTTGATTTCTCCGATGTGATTTTATACGTCGATAAAAATAAAGTAAAATTTAAAATATTAATATTATATACCTTTTCATAACTTCACCTATCCAAATTCATATAAATAATGACCTCAGAACCATCTAAAGTATAATTTTGACATTATTCTTTAATAGAACAATCCTTAATGTATTAAAATTATCAAAGTTGCAAATTTTTTTCGTATTACATTATTCATAGTTTTATCTCCTTTTCCATAATAAAATGACCTACCTTCCATAAAACTTCGCAATTTCTTTTCCTAAGCAGGTTTTCCTCAAAGTTTCTATAGCCTTTCAGGTCTAGGAATGGCGTAGTGAGGGTTATTCAAAGAGTTATTTTCAAGGTATCGAGACACATGCGCCATCACTATGCGCTTACCACCGACTTTCTTCCAGAAGTTGGCCGCTTGGGTGCGAACTTCCTTGCTTTGGCCACATTCCTGTAGAAAACAAGGAGTTCAGATACTGAGTCTTTATATAAATATATCATAATCAATTTCAGTCTAAAAACGTCCACTGCTGGCCCTTCCTTCTTCTTAACCAAATTCAACAAAAAAATAACTGCTGAACAGCGAGTCGGGCTCGCCAACGAAGTGTTTTATAACATTGGAAGACCTTGCTTCTCTCAAAATTGTATAATTCTACCAGCTTTTGCCCCCGGCTTCGTACGCGGATATGCGCATTTTTTCCCGTTCTCGTGGGGATTTCGGGAAATCCTCTCTTAGTGCTTCCCCTACACTCCTCAAGGACCCTACATGCCAAATTTCAGCTTTCTACGACCAGTAGTTTCGGCTGTGCATTGTCTGTCACTCACTGAATCAGTCAGTAAAGGAAGAATTTTATATATTAGGATGAAAACGGCAAGTATACCATCGTTTTGCTAGTGTCGACAAATGAGACATTGCGAACCCATGGTGCGAGAGTCCGACTTGCATTTGATCGGTTATTAGGGTTCCGTACCCGAAGGGTAACCAACGGAATCCTATTACTAAGCCTCCGCTGTCCGTCCGTCCGTCCATCCGTCCATCCGTCCATCTGTCTGTCATCGGGCCGTATCTCAAGAACCGTAATAGGTAGAGAGTTGAAATTTGCACAGAATGTGTATTTCTATTGCCGCGATAACAACAAATAAAATAAATAAGGTTCATGGTACGGAACCCTTCGTTGGCGAGGCCGACTAGCAATTGGCCGATTTTTTATCATTTGTTGATGAACTATAGTGATAGCGCCATACACAAACCTATACATATGCTTTTAATTATTTTTTATTTTGTTTGTTACGTTAGAGCTTAATACGTGGGATGTATACGATATGACTATAACATAGAGCATGGAAACGTTTTCCAACAACAACATTTTCCATAGGAACCCAAGCTGGTCACCGATCACTCGCACTACAATGACGTATATAAACCGAATTTTCGAATTTTTTGAATAGCACAGTCCGTAATAGAAGCTGCTCGACACAATGAGTCCAACGCTTTAATTAATGACGTCTCTATTAACTACCAGCGGCATCGTGGCGAATAGTCAGATATAGTCAATGTAAGTAGTCATTACTAGTCATCATCACCATCATCACAGCTAGTCTTTGCCAACTGCTCGGCCTCCTTTTATCAGTGCCCATCTCCACGCTGCTGTGACAGTCTCCTCTAAGTATCAGAATAGTCAATGGAAATAAAAAGAAATAAAGGAATTTGTTGCGTAAAAATTTTGAGTGTTATTTTGAATGGTGATTTGTTTTCATTCGCCAAATATTTTTAACACTACCAATAGGGAATATGCATGTGATTTTTTTATTTGCAAAATGAAATACTTATTAGCTCTAGTAAACAATCATGAAATATTTTTTTAAATGCCTTCATCAGCGATGAAGTTATAAAGCTTCAAAGATTACAATTAGAAAGAGAAGTCCGATGTAAACTTTGACGTCTTCGTCCATGACGCCTATACAGCTGCCATAGAAAACAGCGTTTTCGCGAGAGTGACAGATATATTTGTTTAAAATAATTATGTCTCCTTCGTTTTTCGCGTAATATTGATTCTATTTTCAGTGTTAGTATAAATTTTTTGTATATTTTTATATAAACTGTATAGATGATAAATATCTTTTTCATGCATATTCCCTATTGGCTGTTATCCTTTTGTCGCCCAAATCAAAACAAAATATGAATTTTAATATTGGCAAAACAATGACGTGGTGGAGCGTGGCACAGATGAGACGGACTGACATCACCAACCTGCCGTGGGTGGAGAACGGACATGAATGAAAGTTTTTAGTTAAGTTTTTATTTATTCCCTTATTATTTTGTGTTTTGTGCGTCGCTTTTGGGGAAATAAACGTCTTTTCTTTCTTTTTTCTTTCTTCTTTGTCCATGCAGTGGAACTACGTTGATTGATATCATAAAAAAATAATATGGTATGGTAGGCGCCAGATAACCTTGCAATAAAGTACATTCTTCCTAAAAGCACTTAGTAGATATCCGAATAATAAATTGTGAACCGTTTTTCATTACTAGAGAACGTAAGGCCTCGTTTCTGGAGACGCGTGGCTTCGAGCGTCGCGTGCGGAGGCGCGACCCGCACTAAATTCAAACTTACGGCGTTGTATGAGAGCGTTTACGGAGAGGCGTTTTTACACGCGTTTGTTTGAAATGTAGCATTATTTGCGGATGACGACGCCGCGTCGCACGGGGCGTCGGACGCAGCGCCGCACGCGGCGTTGGTCGCAGCGTCGTACGCGGCGTTGGTCGCAGCGTCGTGCGCAGCGCCAGTTTTCTTGAGTCCTGGGCAGTCTTGTTCGAATAGTAACAACGAACAAACGTGTAAATACGTGTAAACGTGTAAATGCCGCGTCCACCGCCGCGTCCACCGCCGCGTCCGCAGCTACACTTCACGCGACGCGCCATGACCCTCGGCTCCATGAACGAATTCGTACTTAAATATATGTTTGTTTTTGTGCGTGTGAAGACGCGGACCGCTGCACGCGCCGTCTCTTTGTGAACGCAAAAAACGTCCAACGCAACGCTAGACGCCACACTGCACGCGACGCGCGAAGCCACGCGTCTCCGTAAACGAAGCCTAAGGCCTCGTTTCTGGAGACGCGTGGCTTCGAGCGTCGCGTGCGGAGGCGCGACCCGCACTAAATTCAAACTTACGGCGTTGTATGAGAGCGTTTACGGACAGGCGTTTTTACACGCGTTTGTTTGAAATGTAGCATTATTTGCGGATGACGACGCCGCGTCGCACGGGGCGTCGGACGCAGCGCCGCACGCGGCGTTGGTCGCAGCGTCGTACGCGGCGTCGGTCGCAGCGTCGTGCGCAGCGCCAGTTTTCTTGAGTCCTGGGCAGTCTTGTTCGAATAGTAACAACGAACAAACGTGTAAATACGTGTAAACGTGTAAATGTGTGTGTAAATGCCGCGTCCACCGCCGCGTCCACCGCCGCGTCCGCAGCTACACTTCACGCGACGCGCCATGACCCTCGGCTCCATGAACGAATTCGTACTTAATCATATGTTTGTTTTTGTGCGTGTGAAGACGCGGACCGCTGCACGCGCCGTCTCTTTGTGAACGCAAAAAACGTCCAACGCAACGCTAGACGCCACACTGCACGCGACGCGCGAAGCCACGCGTCTCCGTAAACGAGGCCTTAAGGATAGAAGTCGATTCAGGATAGCTTTACGTCTTTGTTTCCGGTTTAGATATTGAAAAAGTCAATAAATGACCGTTTTCAAAAATTTATCTTGCTTCTACCATATCATATTAATTTTCGTCGCAATGCTTTCCATTGCAAATAATAATACGAGTATCTACAAAACGATAAAGCAAACGCTTTCAAAAATAAAAATGTCTCACCGATGGTATATCAGTCTTAGCAGCAAAGGCCTTGGCCTGCAAAAGATATAGTTAGGTTAGGTTAGGTTAAAGGTAAAAGGTATCAGCGATCTTCTTCTTATTGTGTGGGCAGTATGTTCTGACGACCCTACACACCAGTCAGTCAGTCAGAGTTTCTAAACCGCCTTAAAGACCTCTGACATAGTTTATTTGACGACCGCCATTTGGCGGCCGGGACCACCGGCTTATACGTGCCTTCCGAAGCACGAAATAATAATAATAATAATAATAATTTATTCAGCCAATAAAATTACAATGTTATTATAAAAATCATAAAATATTAGTTTTTAGTTACATTACATTACATTTAAAATAACAAAAACTGGTTGGTGTTGCAACCAGCACCCTTACTAAGTTACTGAATAACTTGTATTAAGGGTAGTGGCACAAGCCCATACATTCATATTCTTTACATAATAATTAAATGCAGGTAGAGCAAGAAAGTTAACTTAAGCATTGTCTATTTTAAAAATTATTGAACTATTTTATTTTAACAAAAGTTCATTCATTCTATATTTATGTATATTATTTTCTAAGTGTGACCATTTATTTATTATTTGTGTGTGTATTGTCGATGGTGTTATGATATGTGGTGAGTTAACTGAAAGTTTTAGGGGTTATTATCTGAAAAAAGCAGACGTTCTGTGTCTAAATAATTCTGGGTAAGCAGAAAGTATGACACAGACTTTTTAAGAGAGAAGGTCGTAAAAGAGTAAAATTTCAATTTCCTATTTAGTTTATTGTACAATTGAGGACCTTGGAAGCAAATAAATCTTTTAGTAAATGAATATTTACATCTGTAGTGTTGGCAAATTTGATCCTTGCGTCTTTTGGTGATTTTAGAAATCATCTTTTTATAAGAAAATCAGGTGATTCAAGCCTGCAATGTCCTAGACAAACTAGAAAAAACTTTAGTATGCTTCCGTGTTAATCGAACTCACGAACACCGGGTCACAAGGCAAACGCCTAAACCACTCGACCACGAAGGTAATCTGCGATGACTATTGAAAAACCAACTCTAAGTTACAAAACATCAAGCCTACATCGCCAAACATTACTTCAGTATATCACCAGTTACCTATGTTTCAATCCATGCAATAGGGAGCGCCATCAATCGGGCACAGATTTAGATGCAAGACATTTACTAAGATATCCATACTAATATTATTAATGCAAAAGTTACTCTGTCTGCTTGTTAATTTTCACGTCATAACGGCTGAACGGATGACACTCAGTTTATACTACTCTGTCAAGAAAGTACCGGGAAAAGATCAATAATACACAAAATGTCTGTTATTCATCCAAATTTATTGTATCACCTTCAAAGTATGCTCCTTTAGAAACGATACACTTGCGCCAACGAATAATCCATTCATCAAAACATTTTTTAAACGCTGCTTCCGGAATTGAGTTCAGTTCTCGCCGCGAATTCTCCTTTATGTCTTCTATCGATTAAAAACGGGTGCCACGAAGTGGTAATTTGAGTTTAGGAAAAAGAAAAAAGTCAGCAGGAGCCATATCTGGTGAATATGGTGGTTGCTGGATGGTATTTGTTGAGTGTTTGGTTAAAAATTCGTTCACAATGATAGCCTTGTGTGAAGGCGCATTGTCGTGGTGCAAAATCCAAGAATTTTCTTTCCACAAATCTGGCCTTTTTCGTCGAATTTGCTCTCTTAAACGCCGCATAACGCTCAAATAATATTCTTTATTTACCGTTAGACCTTCCGGTAAGAATTCAGAGTGCACAACACCGCGATAGTCAAAGAAAACAGTCAACATGACTTTGACTTTTGATCGACTTTGGCGTGGTTTTTTCGGTTTCGGTTCAGTTGGAAGGCGCCACTCCGAAGCTTGTTGACTAGTTTGCATGTCAAACTCGTAAACCCACGTCTCGTCACCAGTAACAATGCGTTTCATGATTGTTGGGTCCGAACTGACTCGTTCTAGCATATACTCAGCGACCTTCATGCGATTGAGTTTTTGGAGAAAATTCAGATCTTTTGGGACTAGCCGAGCAGCAACATGTTTCATACCCAAATGATTAGTTAAAATGGTACGGATCGACTCGTGAGATACAGAAAGTTCGGCGGCTATCTCTCTCAGAGTTGAATGGGGATTTTCAGTCACTATTTCCTTCACTTTTGCAATGTTAACTTCAGTTGCAGACGTTGACGGCCTACCAGAGCGAGGCAAATCTTCCATCACATCTCGACCGCTTTTGAACGCTTTGAACCACTCATAAGCACGAGTTTTTGATAAAGTCGATTCACCGTAACATTTTCAGTGCCTTCTGTAACATTTTCAGTGACTCCGAACACGAAATTCCATTGGCGATGCAAAATTTAAGACAAACTCTTTGTTCGATATTTTTGTCCATTATGAAATTCGCAATACACACTATATATGATATTACTAAAACCAGCACTGTATTTAATATAAATAACAGATGCAACTCAAACTCCGCGCCAAAATGGAAAACAGTTGTGCCAATCTAACAACTACAAAAAAAACAAAAATTTGAATTTGGAACCATAAACAAATCATCCATTCCCGATACTTTTTTGACTGAATGTAGGTATACTAGTTGTCCCCTCGCAACTTCGTTTGCTCCGCTCGGCCTTGGAGAGATGATAATTATATAGCCTATAGCCTTATATCGAGGATAGATGGGCTATCTAACAATGAAAGTATTTTTCAGTAGTTCCTGAGATTAGCGCGTTCAAGCAAACAAACAAACTCTTCAGCTTTATATATTAGTATAGATATAGATTATGTCCGGAACTAGGACATTTGATACTGATCATTTACCCCGGGAGAATCTACCCATAGCATTATTTGGGATTTCAGTATGCCGTTGCCAGAAGCTACGAGTAGTTTCTAGTAGATAGGCACAAGTACCATTTTCCTTAGAAAACTCGGAGAGATAATGCTGTTGCTAAACTAGGCTAAAAACGAAAATGGTGAGCTATGCGACATTAAAAGTCAAGAAGGTTACTCGGCGCTGACTACCCAGGTTGCATAGCGGCATCATTCGTGCCTGATGCAACCCTCCTTCTACACTTGTGCTCGTTTAGGGAGTGCACGACAGCAGCGCGGCTGTCGCACTGCTGCCGTGCGGCACTTAGCGACTAATTTGAAGGTGCCCTTACGGAGACGCAGGCGTCGAGCGTCGCGTGCGGCGACGCGGCCCGCACTAAATTCAAATATATGGCGTTGTATGAGAGCGTTTACGGAGAAGCGATTTTACATGCTTATCTTGAAATGTAGGCGGGTGGCAACGTCGCGTCGCACGCGCCGTTTATCGCGGCGTCGGACGCGGCAATACCTACAAACATACAGCGCCCGCTCCCAATGCCCGCCGCAGCGATGCCCGACGCGTGCTACGCCGCGGGTGCAGCGGTGGGCACCGCTACTCTACACGCGTCTCCATAAACAACATCGTACATTGCCATTTTTGTTTGCGCGTGTGATGATGCGGGCCGCTGCACGCGCCGCTGCTCACGCCGCCTGTCCGTATACGGAAAAAACCTACGACGCGCCGCGAGAAGCCACGCCGCATGCGACAAACGACGTCCCGCGTCTCCATAAACGAGCACTAAAGCATTTACGCTTGTGATGCAATCTCTTTTAGGAATCTCGTTAAACAGCGCGATTCTGTAAACATTTTACCGTGGAAGCTAGGGTGAAATGATCACGAAGTGAGCTGTCAGTCCATTTAATCAAGATGGAATGACAGTTCACTTCGCGCTCACCCCACCTGAGTTTTCACGGTAAGAGGTTTACAAAATCGACCGGCTGAGCAGCTCGACAGCCAGCCCCTTCATGACCAGACGTGATCCTTGCTGCAAAATTGGCTGCAGCTTGATGGGAGTACGACTAGCCGGGCTCGTCATCACTATCAATCAATGAGTTCAGTAGATTTAAAGTAAAAACAAAAGAGTACTTACAAAGGCCGCCTTCGCTACGTATTTATCAACGACAGAGCGGAACGTGCCCTGTCTATGAGAATCCTGTAACACCAAGAAAATTATTTTTATTTATGGGCTCACGGTTGTCCGCTATTTTAGCTGAGGGTAAGCGATGATGTTGTAGCTATCACACACAAAAAAACTTAATTATGTCATTTAAACAACGTGCATTTATATTCAAGGAATCTAATGTAAAGTAGTGGTCTTCTATTCCTGAGAAGAGGTGTGGAATCAAACTTGCAAGTCAAGGTACCAATGTCTAAAGCAACCAATTTGCATTACCTAAATATTATAGCATACATAATTATTATGTATGACTTCTTACACTGCAGATAGACTCAGAACAACGTTAAGGATATAGTGGTACTGAGCTGATTTAATTTGAACTGAACTAACTTTGTTTCTCTAAGGCCGCCATCATCACATAATTTAGATAAAGTCACATTTCATCAGCGATACAGATTCAGAATTAATTTAATTGCCTGCCGGAGAAACAATAAAAGGTACGCCATCCAAATAGTATTTGAATCTTTGGTCGATGCAACAACTTATTACTACATTTTCAAAGAGACATTGGTAACGGGGAAAAAAACTAACTAACTAGCTTAAGTTCAGGTGATTAAAGCAGTTAGAAGATGAACTCTTCGTCCATCTTACTAGTCCCTAACCGTCCCTCCTCGTATATACCGACCATATGAGCTTATTATGCCGTAACCAAACTGCGGGAGACCGACGACACCGTGACTTATTCCAGATGTACATAGTTATAATGACAAAAACGATTAAATCTATTATAAGTCCATCTGGCTGATTTGGCTGAAAATCAACTAACTTTCGTCCTGCTGAATATACTCAAAAGCGATTTTACCAATAGTAAGCTGCACTATTGTTCAGTGTACTTTTTAACCTAGAAAAACTGCTCGGTTCCACTGAGATCGTCACGAAAGCGAAGTCGTGGGAAAAATCTAGTTCCTCTGACCTAGACTAGAGTCAAGAGCAAACCCATCCGAAGTAAAAAAACTTGTTAACGTTTTTTTTAAGGTGACTAAGACAATTGGCCGCGGTCTAGTCGCGCCTGTAAAACGAGACAAAAAGTGATACGAACACTAAGGAAACCGCTGATGGAAGCAATGGATCCATAAGACTCGGCCTCAATCAATGCTGATTTCATTGTATTCATCTCCGAATCGAACATGGCGAACTTTGATTTAACCAAATCTTGTATCTGAAAGTTAATAAATTGTTAGTTTAACAAAAATAAAAATTGTTCAGTGGATCTTAATGTTTGCCAAAAACGTAAGGACAATTAAGTACAGTGTTATAAGTTTAAACCAACAAGGACCAAGGAAATAGTACTATCTACCCTGTCCCATTGATGAACGACTTTCTAATTCATTGACTATCTACTACTACAAATTAGATACAAGAAAATGGCACAGATCATCGTCTTTTTACTCGCAACACATATACCTACCTAAAACCTTAAAAGTACCTACACACTAAATTGATGATCATTACACCGATTCAAACTACAAAATTAGAACAATGCAGCGATTTATGCACTTCTAACGCCATCTAGTAGCCTGACCAACAAAACCTTCGCACGACTCTTCCCGAGCTTCAAAGCTTACCCTTCTTATAAACAGTTCAGCACGATAGTGTAATATAAAGGCAGAGGATGCTTTAGTACACAGTTCTGTCTAAGAGATGGCGTTAGTGGATGAAATACTACAACTCTTGGTCAGCGACACTTGGAGAGACAAGTGCTTGTGTGAACTACCTATGTATTTTTAATTTCAACTTTATTTGTTAGACCATGATTGTTTCATTGAGAAAGGGAGACCACTCTACGCGACCGATAGAACCTTCTCTTTCTCTCAACGAACAGGATTGGGCACAGTTCATTTAGTTAGACCGGTCTGTCTGGTCATGGATGTATACTTCGAGATTTTAATGAAAATGGAAAAAGGGCGGGAAAATCTACAACTGTGTAGTAAATAGGACTAATGAGACGTACAGTGTCAATATTTTGTTCGTTAATGTCAATCACTAGATCTCTAAACGACTCCTGGTACAGTGCCGACATCCAAGGTTGCTTGAAGAACTTGTAGAAATCGTCTATTTCATTCTTCTGCAAATGATTAGGAATCAATTATAAAAACAAGTCGCTATGCATGCCATTATGAGTTTCTGCTCAGCTATTCTAAAGTACACAATGGATTTGATGCAGTTTGCTCCTTCGTTTAAATAGATCACTTATGTTTAGAAAGGTTTAAAAAGTGTAAGTTTATAACACTTCATTATAAAATACTTAGTCCGTATTTTATAATTAAGTAGGTACCTATAATAAACTTAGAAACACTTAAATGGAAAGTCGTAAAAACCGTCCAAAAAGGGGAGGATCGCCAACATTTTGTTGATAACAGTCAATAGTTATGTCATAAAAGGTTTAAGATGAAGATAGTGCGATGAAGTATTTATGTGCGGCAGGTCTTTTTGTAGTAGATACGTATGTGGCGCTTAGTTTCCCCGCTGCGCGCTGGTGAATATGCAAGTCCAGTATGGACGTGCCTATGTCAAATTAGTGGATACAGCTATAAGTGAGAGGATTGCCACTGGTTGCCTTAAACCGTCTCCTGTACGAATGCTGTATCCATTAATCAGCATTGCACCCCCAGAAATTCGCAGGAGCGTAGCAAGCCGTACCTACAGAAAGAGCGAAATTAAAAAAAGAGTCACGCCAACCTATACACAATTACAGCTTAGTGCCCAAGAAACAATAAAGCCGAAAAAGTTTTCTTGGATGATCTACCGGCAACCCTACCTCGAAATGACGCGACTTTTGGCGAGAGTTGCTCACACCCCCTCACTATTTAATCGAGCCTTCGAAGAACATGCCACCTGGGTATGCCTTGCCGTGGTCAACCTGACTCTGTACTCAGGTCGATCACACTAAAGAAAGAAAACCTCCTTAAGTGGGGGTTCTCGGATGGCTCCGATCTACGTGTTTACATGGCGTCTCTCCGCAATTCATGATCCATCTTTCGTCCTGCGCCGCATGTGAGGACTTTATGGCTGCTTCAGCTAAAGGTGTTAAGTATAGATGCCGCTGTTCTCTTACCTGATATCGGCTGTACAGTTTATTGAAGAAGCCCTCATGCTTGCCATACAGCTGCTGGTATATTTCCGGAAAGAAACGTTTGTGGGAGAGGCAGATAACCTCGTCGACCACGTGGACAACATTCAGATGGACACGGAAGTAGTTGTTGTGCTTATCCGTTACCAAGTTATGGCCCTGTAGGTATAAGGAGTTTAAATGACCGTACCCAAAGGGTAACCAACGGAACCCTATTACTAAGCATCCACTGTCCGTCCGTCCGTCCGTCTGTTTGTCAGTGGGCTGTATCTCAAGAACCCTAATAGGTAGACAGTTGAAATTTTCACAGATTGGGTATTTATAGTGCCGCTATTACAACAAAAAATAAAGATTAAGGTGTATTGTATTATTGTACGGAAGACTTAGGGTGAGAGTCTGACTCACACTTGGCCGGTTTTTTTCTCATACTCTCGTTTATCAAGATGAACCCTAATCTTGTTACAATCTTCTATTACAGATAGTGATATCCAAAGCGTTGTACAGTGCAAATTATAAAAAGAAATTAATAGGAAGTTTTATATACAAAATGAGTTGCAGCAGATGCTAGTTTCCCGGGCGTTGCCAATGATTAATAACATCCTCAAACCTCTTGCGATGACCAGAGGCTTATTAGGACGTGTTGAACCTGGTGGTTTTAATATGTGAGAGAGAGACATAACTATATAGAACGAATAGAATTATATAGGAAATTAGCTTTTACCTGCGGCTGCACTCACGTAGTTTTATTTTCGCAAAAAAGAAACCCTTAAACGATCTACCCGGGGTCTCATCTATCTATGAACCAAAGTTCATCACGATCGGTTCGGCAATCTAAGTGTTAAGGTGTAACAAATAAACATTAGATAGGATAAGCCAATCATTTGTCGATACCTGTCTCGGCAAGCACTGCTGGATAGCCATGGGAATTTCTTTGCCTGGCTTCCTTATCTTCAAGTAGTATAAGGGTCCTGGTAATTCCGCAAACAGGAACTTCGGAGACTCAAACTTCATCACAGGTTGCCATCTATTAACCAATAATTTTGGGTTTCAACCATAATGGATAAATAGATGGATATAATATAGGTACTTTATTGTTCACCAAAAGCCACAATACATAATATCTCATCATATTCCCAGCCTTTTCCCGACTATTTTGAAATCGGATGCAGCTCAATGGAAATAATTACCCTCGCATCTGTTTGGCCGCAGCTACTGCAAGCCGAGTGAAACTACTCGTGTTAGAGCTGGCCGCAGTGAACCTGAAAAATCACAATCTTATTTATGCACAATATAAGTAAAGAGGAAATTTGAAAGGCTTTTCCAGGGTAAATACTAAAACCATAGCTCTATTAATGTATCAAGGCAGCTTTACTGTGGTCCTATTTGAATCGATGCCGGCCATAACAGGCTATCGATTATACACAACTGGATTCGTAAGATTTCTCTTCAAAAAATCGAAGAAGTCAGAATTGGGGCTCTGAATTTTGATTGGCCCTGACAATTGATCGACAGAAATATAAAAAAGAAACGCAGCTACTTACTTGTTTAAGTATATTATACCGAAACTATGGGTATGTAGGTAAACCAGAAAACCAGGCCCAAAAAACCATCACCAAAACCAACCAACCAAACCAGAACCAGAACCCTCTCCCTGGTTTAAGTTCCAAATCTGGTTTAAGGGAGGAAGGGGAGAGGGGACTCTCCCCTTCCTCCCTTAAACTTTCTCCCTTAAATTTTGGAATCTTCGTTGCTGACAGTTTTTTTTGCTTGTCTTGAGTGGGAATAGTCGACTTTACAGCCACTCGAGACAATTCATCTTTACCTTTCGTGGTTCTGACTAGTTCCTACCATCTGGTAGGCCAGTAGAACTACCATACAATAACAAAAAACAAGCACTTTATATTACCCCAAGGTAGTAGAACTGTATCGGGGTAAGAGATCGTCCGGCGCGTCATGGAAATCTGGGTCACCCATCATGAATGGATCCAACTTGTGCAGAAATAGTTTTCCCAGCTAAAATTGTATAAAATTGCCGTTATTGTTCAACATTTTCAGAAGATTTGTCTTGTTATTGCAATAGCAATGACAGGTGAATCTAGGAACCCTGGTTCGATTCTCGACTGAAGGCTTACTGAAATCAGGTTATATCCATTGGAATTTTCATGCTTTCTTTACTTTTTCTATAATCTTCAGACTAATCAACTCAAAAAGAAAACAATAATCAATACAAAAAGGTAAATTAAAAACATCTTTAAGAAACCCGATATGTTATGAATTCAAATACATGTGAAATCCACCAAATCTCTCGAGACCCCTGTGGTCTAAGGTAGCGGCCCTGGAATGCATAAGGCATTTGAAGGAAAACGGGTGGGTCTTTATATAAATTAACAATATTTATCTAATTACGTAAGCACCATTGTTACTAACACCAAATACTAACTAAATTATGGACTAAAGTCTAAAAATAAAGTTTTATTTAATTTAATTTAATTTTTTAGTCACTAAGAGTGGAACACGCCTTGCATTTGATGATATGCCAAAAAAAGGCCCGCCTGGTAGATTACGGCTCTCTGTCTCACAAAGAAAAGCCTTAAATACAAGCAGTGGGCACGTATGTGTTACCTATACTTCTTCTAACATGCCTTGAGCAAATACAGGCACCATCTAAGTTATAAGAGTTTTCCGCCAGGATTTTTTCTGTAGCAGTCCGTAGTCTGAATTTATACTATCTATAATATAATAACATGGAGATCTAATCTCCGCTTCCATGGGGCTACCTTCTGTTTACTTTTAAATAATTTTTCTATCTACAGCATTTAAAGCATTGTCTGCCAGACAAATAGACACAAAAGAAAATGTATCGTTTGTCGGTCACCGGTGACCGACGTGGCAGTGAATGTGTTAAGGTACTTAGAGGGATCCATGTGACAAAGTCTTTTGACGCCCTGTAGATGTCTCTAAATTTCGAAGGTGTAAAAAGTTACCGCTTCTCCAATGTCTTCTGAGTAATGGAACCGATGCATCCTACGGCTGGCGTATAAGCGACGTGAGTATCTCACACAAGTCCCCGCTCCGGAGATACATGGATCGTTTGTCTCAAATGTGGGCCCTACCACCAACCCACCGTCGTACACTAAGCCGCACTCGTTTATAGCTGTTGGGTGTAAAACAATCATTACTACTAACTACTACTCCTGTAGATACGGTTTTTTTTTTTTTATAAAGTAGCTGCTACTAGAGGCTTCGTCAATGTGAAAGCCGTAGGATCCCAAATTACCCCAGGGGAGCGTTAGAGCGAGTCTAGCAGATACACTCCCGTGGGGTAATTTTAAACCTCTAGCTATAAGAGGGATATTTGGATAAAGAAGTATCCTAGGGCCTAATCCAGATTCCTGTTCTACATGAGTGCTTCATTCAAATTCGTTCAGCCGCAGAGGCGTGATTGAGTAACAAATATCCAAACATAGATACAGACTTTCACACTTATAATATTAAAGACAATGGATGATATTTTATCATACTTGTAGTAATTCATTTAAGATCAAAGATCATCTACATTTTTATCCAAGCGACAAAACAGAATTTTAGAAGAGATTAAATCAATTGAGTGTCTTCTAAAATCCTGTCTTGTCTGTTTTTATATGAATCTCAACAACTATTCAAAGGCCTCCCATAATTTCTTCCAGCTATTCTTTTCCTGACCCATCTCGTGCTAGTAGTACGCATCTAGGTCATCTAGCCAAATAGTCCTCAGCTCGAGTAAATTAATCTTACTCTAGAAGAATAAAAGCACATACCTTTAAACGCATGCAAATTGATAGCACGTAATCCGTAATAGAAAAGTGCGAAGCTTCTCAGCGAAATCGAAGTGAAAGGTGCCATGAAATCTATGGATTCCACACGGTTGTCTATTTGATGCCATGCAGCCAAATGGCATTGGCGTAAAGCACGGATACCAAGCTTTTTTAAGCTGGCTTGGACTCTTCCATCAATCTACGATAGATAGATATTATTATACTTAATTGTTCGCCAAAATAGTGACACCAAATTAATTCTGTGGGTGCAATGGTGGTGTTATCGCTGGCTCAATGGGTGTTTACTTTGAGCCAAGTTCTAAGCCTATAAGAATTATGCACAAGCCATCGTCCGTCGAGTTCATGCACTCAGTATAACGTACCCATCCTGGCGGGTCGAGTATTATTTCAACAGTCACGCCAGCTGATCGATCGCAGCGTTGGAAGGCCTCCCACAAGATGGACCTATGACCTGGTGAGGGTCGCGGGTAGCCAATGGATGCGAGACGCACAGGACCGGTTGTTGTGGTGATACTCGGGGAAGGCCTATGTCCAGC
This sequence comes from Lacanobia oleracea, assembly GCA_950371165.1. Classification (NCBI taxonomy): domain Eukaryota; kingdom Metazoa; phylum Arthropoda; class Insecta; order Lepidoptera; family Noctuidae; genus Lacanobia; species Lacanobia oleracea. Next base: position 17,956,008 of record OX493396.1, read on the forward strand.
AGTGGATGTTTTTTGGCTGATATGATGATGATGATGATGACCGATCGACGCTAGAAAGAACAAGACACCGGACTAAAAGTGCTAAGTGGGTGGCCCTCGTCCAACCCATTCGACATTTCAGCGGCTACTACAGGCGATACAAATGTATTTAGATTAGTGAATACGTGGCTTTGCGATCTCTACAAGATTGAAAGCCAGAATCAAAAGTGTCGACCACCAGAAAGGCGCCAACCCATAGAAACAATTTAACTGTCTTGGATTCCGATAGAAAATCAGAAAAGAACTGCAGAGGAATAAGGAAAAGTACATAAAAGATACAAACCTTCTCATCATTAAAACCGTTGACTCTCAGAGGGGCAGGCTCTTCAAGCGAAGGGAACGGCTCAACGAAGACCACAACGAACGAAGATCTCTGGCAACAAGCCCAGTTCCAACGGCGCGGCTATACAGCTGAACGCTTCAATATGGTCGCCGTACCCAATCACTTGATTACGATCGCTTGGGTACGACTAACGAGTCTTCTATACATGGCGCCATTTTAGTCGTCTTTCAAAGGCGGCCCGCTTAATGTACCCGACATAAACTACTTGCATGCAATGCGATGCAATAAAAATAAATAATCCCCGTAACTAATGTTTACGTAACAAAACAGGGTCGCCGTTTCATTCCGCGCCGTCCTTGGAACACAAGGCTTGGGTTGTGCTGCTCCTGGATGTTTCAAACTACGTCATGCGCTATGATAATATTTTTTTTTTTGTTTTCGAATTCTAGTGTTCATAAATATCATTATTTTTTTCATGGATGTGTAGCAGTCATTGCATAGATGAAGTAGGCTGCCGTTGCTGCGTTGTAAGACAAGTTCAATGGCACCGTGTATAAAGATACAAACCTTCTCATCATTAAAACAGTTGATTCTCAGAGGGGAAGGCTCTTCAAGCGAAGGGAACGGCTCAACGAAGGCAATCATCTCTGGCAACAAGCCCTGTTCCAACAGCGCGGCTATACAGGTGTACGCTTCAATATGGTCGCCGAACCCAATCACTTGGTTTTGATCGCTTAGGTCCGACTAACGAGTCTTCAATATAAAGATACAAATCTTCTCATCATTAAAACAGTTGATTCTCAGAGGGAAAGGCTCTTCAAGTTAAGGGAACGGCTCGACGAAGACAATCATCTCTGGCAACAAGCCCTGTTCCAACAGCACGGCTATACAGGTGTACGCTTCCATATGGTCGCCCTACAAAATCACTTGGTTTTGATCGCTTAGGTCCGACTAACGAGTCTTCAATATAAAGATACATACCTTCTCATCATTAAAACAGTTGATTCTCAGAGGGGAAGGCTCTTCAAGCGAAGGGAACGGCTCGACGAAGACAATCATCTCTGGCAACAAGCCCAGTTCCAACAGCGCGGCTATACAGGTGTACGCTTCAATATGGTCGCCGTACACAATCACTTGGTTTTGATTGCTCACGATTAACGAGTCTTCTGCATAAACATAAAAATTCGTGAGTTTTAATTTTAAAAGTTAAAAAGTTCGATATTTTAGTTCAGATGTTTTTAAAAACTATTATAAATAATAATGCGTCACGCCCACGCAAAATGGCCATCGATCTACTTAATGCTGGGACTGGGACTCCTGTGCGAGGCAGCCAACGATGGAATAGGCAAAGTCTTCCCTTCCCCAGGTAAGTAAAAGTGCTTTGAGTAGATACTATTTGTTTATCTAACAATGTATTCAATATTTATGGACAAAAAATGTATGCTAAAAAGGCTAAAATCGCAAAGCTGGATGAAGGTTTTTTTGAATGTTGTATGGACCAATAAAAGTAGTGTGAATGCAAATTTACAACTTCGAAAAACTTGTGCTCATTTTCAAGAAAAAATTTACCATATAGACCTTTATAGGGCCAAATCTTGGTCCCTATAAGGTTCAAAGGTTCAGGCTGCTGTTGGGCATAAATTGATGCAAATTTAGAAAATGCATAGTTTTAGACTTTTAGAGCAAAAAGTGAAAAAAGTCCCATAATATCGCAGCTTATCGCGTGGTGTGCAGCGAGCACAAGCTTTTCGAAGTTGCAAATTTGGATTCACATCATCCTGACTGATCTATACAATATACAAAAAATGCAGAACTACATCGTGCTTTGCGATTTTAATATTAATTTTCGCTGGGCTAAGAGATATGTATCGAGCATGAGTAACGTAAGCGCGTAGATGTGTATGTTAAATTGTTAAGAACCAATTGAATCGCTGCGCTGAGCGAGGCTAGGTAAATGAAGCTATTCTATTGGTTCCAACCAACACATCCCTCGCTACGCATACTCGCACATCTCTGGTGGAAACCCAGCCTATGAGAAGCAACGTAAGTCATTATTTTTCTACTACTCGTACTTCCAACAGATGATCTACTAACTAGCTTCGCTGATCATGCGCATTAGTTTCCTCAGGCAGATATTAGCTTCGTACAGCGAGTTGATCAGAAACACATTTTCAGGCATCTCGGGGGGCATTGGTACGGAGTCCGAAATATGCCTAGGATTGTCCAGGAGCATTCTGTCGCAGGGTTTGCCTTTTCTGAAGAAATTAAATATAGAAATTAGATCTTCCTACTTTAAATACAAAATTAAAAGTGTTTTACAGTTGACATCCTAACGGTCCTCTGTTTTTAAATTAAATTTAATGTTAGGACACTACCTAATTAGGATTGTTTCACACATCAATTTTGTAGATAACAGCCGCAGCGACACTATTCACACATAACCACAGCTCGACCACCTTTTGTCCGATGATACGGTGTGGTGGTAAGACGTGTGAAACCAGCCTTACTAGACTGAGATTGAGGAGCTCGTGGCTAGATAATAACAGCCGCACGGGTTGATCTTCAAGGTTAAGCAACGCTTGCGAAGGTTGGTCTGTGGATGGGTGACCATCTTAACATACCGAGTTTCCTCCGTGCCTCGGAAAGCACGTTAAGCTGTTAGCCCCGGCTGTCATTTGCAGATCTTTGGCAGTCGTTACGGATAGTCAGAAGCCAATTAATCTGACTCGTCTTGCCATGAAGTACCGTGTTACCCAGTCAATGGGTTGTGAAGGTCTGGTAGGCAGCCGCTCCGCGTAAAATACTGGTATTCAGCTAAATCCAGTTTGACTGGAAGCCGACCCCAATATAGTTGGGAAAAGGCTAGGCAGATGATGATGTGGTGTGGTGGTGGGACGTGTGAAACCAGCCTAACTGGACAAGAGATAAGAGGGTACAACAAGTTGCCTTTTAAAATAAGGCAAATCAACTATAAATAAATAAATAAATACTAGTTGACCCGCGCAACTTCGTCTGCTCCGCTCCTATTGGTCTTAGTGTGATGGTATATAGCCTATAGCCTTCCTCGATTAATGGGCTGTCTAACACTGAAATATTTTTTCAAATCGGAGAAGTAGTTCCTGAGATTAGCTCGTTCAAGCAAACAAATAAACAGTATAGATTTTACTAAAAAATATCGCTTTGTTTGACACTCGGTAGAGTATTTATTTGCACTATACCAAAGAGGAACAGATAATTGTAAATAACTCTCCTTTTTCAGGCAGTCGTATAAAAAGTTTTTCGAACGAAACTTATTTGTGTAGCATTTTACTTTCGAACCATAGGTTTTCCTGTAATCTATAGGCAAAAAACTATCTGTATTTTTTTTTTTTCATTATTTTAGGCTCTGTAGTTTACGAGATGGAATATTAATTATTTATCTAGTTTCTTCAATATCTACGAAACAAAAAAAAATAAAAAACTACTTTTGAGACCGAGAATATTACATAGGTACCAAATATCATCGGTCCAGTAGTTACCTACTGAGAAAATTGGCTGTGATGAACAGACAACCGAGTGATCCCATCCCAGTTCCGTTTTTTACGGATGTTCGGAACCCTAAAAAGAAAGTAATTGGCAAAGTGCCGAATAAAACATGTTTCTATTATTATTTTACTGTTGGCCTTTTTTTTAATACTTACGCAACTTCTTTTACAAGTCCAAGGGATTCCTTCAAATAATCCGGATGTTGGAACTGCTGGCCGCAAGTCAAAACAAGTTGGTCGTAGTACTTATAACCTCCGCCTTTTAAATGTACGCATTTTCGTTTCCTGCAGTGAAACTAACATGTTATTAAATGTATGTATAAAACAAATATTAGGGCTGCAACCACGTGTCCATTAAAGGCGAAAAAAAGCAGCGATCTAGTTTACACCACTTATGCCTCGCGTTGAAGGCAAGGTAAACGCTCAAGGAAGGTACACATGGCTAAAGTCAACAGAATGACTTACTGTGGCAATGAAAATAAGTATAATAATAATATAATAATAATAATCGGACGAGGCCGACCACCGGCCAGCTTAGGACCTCGAGGCCCACCGGTCTCTGACAGGGTCCCCGCTATCGGTGGAAGTGTGCAGCGTATAAAATGGACACAAGCCATGAACGAGAATGTTATACGCTCATACTTTGGGGCTACAGAGGGGGGAACTAACCTGACTGCGTACCGTGGTCGGATGCTCTCTCTGTTTCAGGTACTTGAGCCAGCTGTCAACGTTTCAGCCCAAAGATTATCGGATCAGGTGCGGGTTATCCAGCATAACCGTATGTTGGATGACGCCGTACTTGATAGACTGCGTCTGGAATCACGGAGCAGCCGCGTCTCACCCACTTCGCCACTGGCCGCGGTGCAAATACAACCCAGTGCAAGTGTTTCACCGCGACCCAACTACGTCGGTGAAGATGATGATGACGGGGCCACATCCGTGAGTACCCAATGCAATGAGCGATTGAGGAGCGCTTTGGAGGATGCCTTCCGAGAGTATCGCTCCACACCGCCTGGGCTTAGACCTCGTCTACCTCGTTTGCCCATGCATAACAAAAATAGGGCGTTGGTGTGTGCTCTAGATTCGCAGCTAACAAGTTATTTTGATAGCAGCGAAGACCTTGTCGATACCCACTCGATCTTGTACTGTGCGGCTGCAGCGGCATGTCGTGTAGCTCACGTCAAATTTCCTAGTAGTGATAGAGTTACACGACCGGCTGTACCAGCTTGGCAGTGCAGGATCGAGCGTCGTATCGGTGAGGCTAGAGCACTCATTGGCAAACTAATCTGCTTCAGGGAGGGCAACACTCGCCGCAGAGTGATGCGCTTTGTGAGGCGGGCGTTCTCGGGGACTGATATTAGTCCTCGAGATTATCTGACCCGCGTCACAGAGCGTATCGACTTCCTGAAACAGAAAGTCTATGCATGGGCAAACCGTATACGTCGGTACAAGCGGCGAGTGGAGCGATACACTCAGAATCGCACATTCCAAAGCAATGAGAGGTGGGTTTATAGGGCTTGGGAGCGACCAGACCAAGGTGTGACTGATACGCGCCTACCGGATGATGATGACATGTGTTCATTCTGGCGCAGCATCTGGTCGGTGCCTGTCAGTCATACCGAGGGCGATTGGACTCGGGAGGTTGAGTGCGCGTGCGATCCGATACCAGAAATGGGGGCAATTAACATCAGCCCCCAAGACGTAGCTCGTGCAGTCCGTCCGTTGCCTAACTGGAAATCTCCGGGACCGGACGGGCTGCACAACTTTTGGATTAAATGGTTCAAAAGATCGCACGCTCGCTTGGCATCTCAATTCCAGTCTGCGTTAGAGTCAGGGTCGCTGCCCCAGTTCCTAACTACAGGAATAACCCACCTGCTCCATAAATCAGGTAGTACCGCGGAGCCTAAAAATTATAGACCGATCATGTGTTTACCGACGGTCTATAAAGTTCTTACATCCATTTTGAGAGGAAAGATTAACCATCATATTGATAGTAATTCAATAATGTCTTCTTCTCAGAATGGATGTAGGAACGGGTCCCGCGGTACTAAGGAGCTGCTCCTCATCGACATAGCCAACAGGTTCGACGTTCCCGAAGAGATCTGTCGACATGCTGGATAGATTATAAGAAGGCCTATGACTCAGTGCCACATACATGGCTCATGAGGGTGCTGGAGCTGTACAAAGTTGATGCAGTTTTACGCACCTTCCTGATGTCGTGTATGGGGCAGTGGAGGACGGTTCTTCACTATCCAGGGTGTCGACAGACCCAGGCGAACAGCGAACCGATAAGGATCGAGCGTGGCATATTTCAGGGTGACAGTCTGAGTCCACTGTGGTTTTGTCTGGCCCTCAACCCTCTCAGTACATTGTTGAAGGGTTCGGGCCAAGGCTACCGGTTGAGAAGAGGTGGTCAGGTCATATCGCACCTCCTTTACATGGATGACTTGAAACTCTTTGCTCCTAACAACTCGCAACTGATGAAGCTACTGAAGGTAACAGAAACCTTCAGTGGCGCCATCAGGATGGAATTTGGTTTGGACAAATGTGCGGTCATGCATGTAAAGCGAGGGGAGATTATGGAATCCGTGGGAACACAACTCTCGGATTCCATAGACCTTAGGTCCCTCTCCTCAACCGAAACTTACAAGTATTTGGGTATGTCGGAAGCGTTAGGCATCAGTGCTACGGACATGAAACAATCGTTGAAGGAGCGCTTCTTTGGCCGCCTGAACAAAGTACTTAACAGTCTTTTATCAGGCGGAAACAAGGTGCGCGCCTTCAACGGTTGGGTCATGCCGGTTTTGATGTATTCTTTCGGCATACTCAAATGGACTCAGACGGAACTTGACGCCCTGGATAGGAGGGTACGTTCACTGCTTACCGCAAATCGGATGCATCACCCACGGTCATCGGTGATGAGGCTGTATATCCCGCGGAAGTGCGGGGGTCGTGGCTTCTTAAATGCTAAGACCCTGCATAACCGCGAGGTATGCAGCCTTAGGGAGTACTTCCTAGAGGCCGACGTGGGTATGCATCGATATGTGGTACCGGTGGACAAAGGCCTCACCGCGCTCTCCTTGGCTAACGAGAACTAGCGCAAACCTGTGGTATTAGATACTAACGACCGCAGGGAGGTATGGCAGAGCAAGGAGCTTCACGGACGCTTTTATCGGGTCCTACATGGGCCCGATGTAGACTTTTTAGCGTCCGTAGCCTGGCTTCGTTTTGGTGACCTCTTCGGGGAAACCGAAGGTTTTGTCTGTGCAATTATGGACGAAGTTATGATGACTAATAACTACCGGAAATACATTGTGAAGGACGGTACGGTTGACATATGTCGGGCATGTCACCGGCCCGGGGAATCCATCCGCCACATTATTTCCGGTTGTTCTAGTCTGGCTAACGGAGACTATTTGCACAGGCACAACCTTGTAGCCAGGATTATCCACCAGCAACTTGCTAATAAATACAATCTTGTGGAATCGGAAGTCCGTACTATAGGTATGTGCCCGACCCAGTTCTCGAAAGTGGTAGTTGCACATTGTATTGGGATCGGTCTATCATCACTGACAGGACTATTGTTGCCAATAAGCCTGATATAGTGGTGATAGACCGACTAGAGCGTCGCGCAATGATTGTTGATATAGCAGTCCCTCATGACGAGAACCTCGTGAAGTCAGAGAAAGATAAACAAACGAAGTATCTTGACTTGGCTCGCGAGGTTGTCGACATGTGGGATGTGAACACAGCAGTTATTGTGCCGATAATCGTGACGGCCAATGGCATTATTGCCAAAAGCCTCGACCAACATCTCAAGAGGCTCTCGTTGGGCAGCTGGATCAAGGGCTTGATCCAGAAAGCAGTACTCTTGGACACGGCGCGCATCGTTAGGAGGTTCCTCTCTCAGAAGCCCTGACCACCGGTAGCTTGGACCCTGTTCCCGATACCGGTGGGTTACTATTTTTTATATTTTTAAATGTTTTTTGTATTTTTATAGAAATATTTAAAAATGTAATTTGTATGTATATATAAATAAATAAATGGATTCATAATGATATTCCACACAACTATCACACAACGCCATCTAGTCCCAAGCTAAGCAGAGCTTGTGTTATGGGTACTAGACAACTGATAAACATACTTATATATTTCTAAATACATACATATTATAGATAAACTACACCCAGACACAGAACAAATGATCATGCTCATCACACAAACATTTGTCCTGGGTGGGAATCGAACCCACAACCTCTGGCATAGCAGTCAGGGTCACTAACCACTAGACCAGTATGACTGATATCACGATCAAAGGAGACTTTAAGACTACCATCTAACCGAATAAGTGTGAAAAACGTACATACTGTTGAGAAAGTGCATTTGATCACATTTCTCGCAGAACAGGTGGTCGATGCGGCTGAAAAGTTCTGGAGTGGCGATCGCGTACCGGAAGACGCAGCATTGGAAGGCCTCTCACAAGGTGGACCGATGACCTGGTGAGGGTCGCGGGTAGCCGATGGAAGCGAGACGTGCAAGACCGGTTCTTGGGAGAGGCCTATGTCCAACAGTGGACGTCTTTCTGCTGATATGAAGATTATGACTACTATTTGACCATTTATTGATCCAATGCAGGGCAAAATCCTTCCTAATCTTTTTTTCACAACTTGGTCTTCTGCTAGCTCCTTTCGGTTCCAACTCGGCTCACCATCTTGTCTTTGTCTACCGTGATTGCGTGTGACTGCAGTAGAAATGTCTAAATCCACTAAAACTATTTAATTTTCTTCCGACAGCTGCCGGTTACTTTCAAATTTAATTTATGAACTTTAAAGACTAATATCACCTGTCAATCTTAACCATAACAGCAGTAATGATATCCAAGTAATAGTAGAAGGGTATGCTCTTGAGGTAGCGGTCGGTGTACCGGCCTTCCCTCGGGACACAAATGTCCGCTGCCTTGAGACAGTCGCCTACATCAGGCACACCGTGCTCCGAGATGAGGGTCACGTTACTGAACGTTAGGTACTGCGATGATGGCCTGTAGGATAATGGAAGAACTTCAATAGGGGTAAAGGTGTCAAGATCAAAGTCTGTCAAAAGAAGACAAATCGTGCTCAGTTGGGGTTTCATCATTAAATAAAGATGTACGTGTTTCATTGAGTTTTTAACTGTTCCACCTCACCCTGCATGCTTACTTGCATCTATGAGTAATTGATTAATGCTATAGAGGTGAGCGGAAAGTCCCGCAAAGCTCCTGTGAAAAAGGAGGATCCTCCAACTGGACGGTTGTTGTAGATATAGTAATTTTGTTTTATTTGGTATGTGGCTTGGGCACGCAAAGAAAAATCGGTATTTCGGCATATTTTAGTGGCTAAAAGATTCCAGATTTTCGGGTTTTTCATTATTTCCGGATTACAACATTACTTTGACAAGCGGTTCAAAGTCAAACGACGTGTTGTTTGTCGTAGTATTGGTAATTTGATAACTTTTAACAAATATACTTTTAATTTTAACAAGATTCTGCATTTTTCACTGACTTCAAAAAAAGGAGAAAGTTCTCAATTCGACTATATGTTTTTTTTTAACACGCGATTATTCCGCCAAGTACTAATTGATTTTGATTATTCTTTTTTGTTTAGTAGATCATACTTTAGAGGTGGTCCCATAAAAATTTCATTAAAATCCGTTTAGTAGTTTTGCTTTAAAATCAAAATAGCTAGAGTTCGTTTACTTGGATGAAGTATTTAGTTTGTCATCCAAGTACATTAAATTGTTTTTTTTTTGCTTTCCTGCGACTTTCCAGTGATGTTGTTTGGTGTAAAGTGAAAAAATAAAAACTTTTTATAAGAAAAAAAACAAAAAGACAGACTTTCAAAATTAGATTTATTTTAAACTTTCCAGTATTGTTTTGTTTGGAATTTGGTTGTATTTTTTATAAAAAAGTTTTTATTCTAATTATTTATTTATTTCTTTTTAATAGATGTTTCTACAACAATTAAAACACTTTTTTCAAACCCGTTTCACCAAAAATCGGGTTCAAATTGTACGGAAACCGAAAAAATAACCGGATTTTAATTTTGGCCGGTTTTGCATGCCGTATATGTGGCATGCGTGGCTCAAATAAACTCTTATTCTTTCGTTCTTTCTATTATAAGAAGACAGATATGGTACCTACAAGTTCAAACTCACCCCATCAGCAAAGTCTCAAGGAACGCGAGTCCCGTTCGACTGGCGCCAACTACCACGATACAGGTGTTGACATTGACTTTGGGCAGACTGGTCAGGGGACGCTCGCATACCCATAACGCGAATGGACAGCCTCTGTGGTAGGAATTGAAGATTGAAGTTACGTAAAAGCAACAGTAGATTAAAACAGTGTCTTATGTCACGCATATTGAATCCCAAACCTAATGAAGGATTCGAAAGTTAACTTGCGAGGGAATTAAGGCAAGAATCTTAAATGCAGCGAGAGGTTTAAGCTTGCCTAATGCAAAGACACCATTATCCCTGAGGAGCATACTCTACTAAAATTATTTTATGTTCCAATCCCGGTCATAAGCCTTAAATTTCAACTAAATCCGACCAACGAAAACCGCTAAGGCGAAGCGTTTCAAAATCTCAAACATACAGGATAAGATAAGAAGGATTGATTAATTAATTACTTACAATAATTAGGAAAAGACAACAATACTTTAGCATTCAAACATTTGTGCGTTAGTCGACGAAAAAGAAAAAAAAAAAACTTACAAAGCTTGGTACACTTTATCCAGCTCAGAGTTGCCACTAATATTAGGTAACGAAACCCGCGGGTGTACTGGATTCATGTGACTAGCCAGCGACATCAAATTACGAGACGGACACTACAAAAGTATAAGATAGTTATTTAAAAGAAACACTGTGACCTGTTAAAAAAAGTTAAACTCCTTGCAGATTATAATAAAGAAACGTTTACCAGAACCATCTAACTGTGATTGTGACATAAGATCGGAACCTCACTCAAATGTTTAGGTACATTTTAGATTTTGAAACATGTCCTGCTAGTCTATTCTGTAAGTAACCATTTCGATATCGAGCTTCATCTGAGTGACAAACCTCACAAAGTGAGTTTTATTGCACACAACATAAAGGTCTTACGTTCGACGTAAACTCACTTCGGATTCCGCTGTCAAGACACGAAAATGTTGTTACAAAATAGGGATACAGAGGTCCGACCATGACGACATAACTTGATCATGATTCCGGTGTGAGAAAGAGACGGAGTTATACAAGACGAATAGCAGTATCCCTTTTTCACAACGGTATTATAATGGTATTGTGTAATACGGTTCCTGCAGCCTGTGCCTTAGGCTGCATTTCTACCAAAGATGTGCGAGGATGCGAAGCGAGGTATGTGTTTGTTATGAACCAATGGAATCGCTTGCGCTGAGCGAGGTTAGATTAATGACGCGATTAATGGTTGGTTCTTAACAAACACATCTCTCGCTATACATTCTCGCAGACCTCTAGTGGAAACTCAGCCTTATTCCCCAAAAAATCTAGGCTGATAATGGAACATATACCTCGTATTGAATAGGATACTGGATATCCTAATAAACTCAAATCAAAATAAGGCAAAAAATCGTACCCCGTCACCTTTAGCGAACAGCTTAGAAATCCAGAAGAGAGTGTTATAACTAGATAGTCGCAATAACTCTCTCAAAAACCATCGCGCATGAGGCTCGAATACTGGAGAAAGTACACCGGCTAATATCTATAAAGAAAAAAAAAAGTCAATCTACATTTATAAAACTCTTGCATTACTGAGTGACAGACATTGCACAACCGACACTATCAGTCATTGAAAGCTGCATGTATGTTCCTTGCGGAGTACAGGTGAGTACTAAGAGAGAATTTTCTGAAATTCGTACTGGAACGGGACAAATAGGAATTAGCGCGTACGAAGTCGCAGGCAAAAGCTAGTCTTCGACCTAAGTACAAAACCAACTAGGTCCGCAAAATACAAAATAAAATGTTAAGGTGGTTAAGCCCTATACATAGAAAGGTTATTCCATGGAAAAGTCATTCTATAGAGCTTCATGAACTTAGAGGGCTATATTGATGATTCAAATGGTTATAATTCTTTAGATAAATACGCGTTACGGCCGCGAATCGTATTTTGTTCAACATACAGCTTCACACTGACCGGCAAATTGCAAAAAAAAACATAAAAATATGAATTGAATTTCGCGGGCTACCCTGTTGCATCCACCTAAGAGCAACTCCTTTTGTACCCCGACGTTAATATATGAAATACCTTCAAAGAACTCACTGAAGGAAGTTTGTGGTTAGGTTAACTCTCAATTTAAAAGAAAAGAATAGAAGAAGAAAATAAAATAAAATAAAAAATAGGAGAAGAATTGAAGACTGAATAGGTTACTTCTAGGCAAGCGTGCTCAATCTTCGACTATATCATCGCTTACCATCAGGGGAGATAGTGGTCAAACGCGTGCCTATAAATCGTAAAAAAAAGATATACTCTCCACCCATACTCCACACGGGATTCTTTTGCAGTGCCTACCGTATTTACTATTTTACCGCCTAAGGCACCCATAACCTACACGGTAGGTTTTACTGTTAGGTTAACTACAATCAACGTTGTGACTGACCCATAACCTGTCGTGTTATGTAATGACCGATGGTTGCATGAAATTCACTGACGAAAATCTGGATATTTCATTGATCACGACTTTTAAGTGAATGGGTCTGTTTTTATAATATGTTTACGGAATGGGTAATAGTTCAGTCTTTGTCCTTTTTCGGTTCCCGTATTTTAGTCAATAATATATTATCATTACTCATTTAATAACGAGGTTGGTCTGTGGATGCGTAACCATCTTAACATAACGAATTTCCTCCGTGGCTCGGAAAGCACGTTAAGCCGTTGGTCCCGGCTGTCATTTGTGGATCTTTTGCAGTCGTTACGGATTGTCAGAAGCCAGTAAATCTGACTCCAGTCTTACCAAGATGTACCGTGTTACCCAGTTAATGGGTTGTGGAGGTCTGGTAGGCAGCCGCTTCACGTAAAACACTGGTAGGTATTCAGCTGAATCCGGTTTGACTGGAAGCCGACCCCAATGTAGTTGGGAAAAGGCTAGGCAGATGACGGATTTAATAATGAGCGTCTAATGTCGATTGAATTCCATCATTCACCATCAGTCATTCGTCATTCATTAATTTTGGAGTTGAGTAACGCTTGCATGAGCGTGTAATGGGCGCCTAGGTAAACATGGCGTGATATCGCACCAGACCGGTTTGGATGAAGAAAGGGGAGGCCTTTCTCCAGCAGTGGGACCCAATGTAAAAATATAGAGTACTAGCTGACCCACGCAACTTCGTCTAGGTTTCATTGTTTATTAATGCTCCGCTCCTATTGGTCGTAGCGTGATGTTATATATTTTTTCAATTCGAACCATTAGTTCCTGAGATTAGCGCGATCAACCAAACAAACAAACTCTTTAGCTTTATAATAATATATTAGTATGGATATAGATTATTAGAAGACTGAAAAACCCTTACCGTTGCATCAGTGCCTGGTTTACGTGGTTCCGGTTCTAAGTCATAATGTGTTCGTATTGATGCTCCATTATCTAACGGACTGAAATCAACATTTATTCATTAAAAGGCTTGGGTATAACTTAAGGCTGCGTTTCCAGCAGAGATGTGTGCGGGACTCGTAGCGAGGGATGTGTTTATCAAGAACCAATAGAATCGCTTGCGATGAGCGAGGCTACGTAAATGAAGCAATTCTATTGGTTGCTGACTGCTCCAGGGTAACGTTTTATACGTCGGTGAATCATAGGTAGTCTGATGCAAATGGGAAAGTGTCAGAAGTATCAAATTGTAGCACATAGGACATTTCAGACTTTGTCTTTGGATTGGAATTGGATATGGTTGAATATGCGTTGGCTCCAGTGACATTGTGGTCAAGGAGGGAAGTCTCGACATTGATACCAATCGCCTACCGACCGAATTTAGTCGTTAAATCCTAAGGCCGCCCGTACACAGACAATCTCGAAGGCGATTCACGGATCCTGATCATTCATCAATTCGGTCGGTAAGCTATCGTTAAATATGTCCAGACCGCATATAAAAAACCATATAAAAACTTGTAACGACCTAGTTAAATGTTCCAAAGTTCCAATATGGCGAAATATCGTACCAACACTCACCCAAGAACAACAACGCCCACAGGCTGGTTCTCACTCAGCAGCGTGAAGGACTGTAGAGAATGTGAAGTCAGCGTCGACTGGAACAGGTCCAATAGCTTGTCTATGCGCGGAGCATTCTCCAATACCTCTTTCAGAGGAGCCAAATCACAGGCTTCACCACGTCGAACTGACATTGCACTAGAAATAGTAGATCATTATCGTCTATGACCGTTGAAGTCATAGAGCCCGGAATCCATAGATATAATGTTTCTATTGTCTATTATTTTGGGGAGTGTGCAACGGATTGCATAATTTAATTCCGCCGAGCCCGCTCCATCATCGGACCACAAGATGCGCGGCAATGCGGCACCGGTACATGGCACCTACACGCACAAAACATTTTGGGAACACAGTCAAAGTACGTACACCTAAGGAGTGGAATTCCCAGCCAGATTCTATGTTTCCTGATAGCTACAACCTGGGAGTATTTAATTCAAGAATGAATAGGTTACCGCATCATCGCTTACCATCAGGTGAGATAGTGGTCAAACGTGTGCCCATCAACAGTAAAAAAACCGACTAGAATCGATTTTACGACGAAATTTCCTTTACCATTCTATTCGTGCCCGCGCACTGTGCGCTGAGCACACGTATCGGATGTTTATAGCCATCATCATAATTATAACGTATCCGGTATAATTGATATGTTTGGTTTCAATGAACTGTATCAGTGCTAAGTTTAAAGCAAACCAAATCTTGGGAGTTATGCGAAAAAGGCCTTGGTACGACATGCGTGTCCCAGCGCTGGGGACGCCACAATCCAGGCGATAAGTCCCCTCTTAGAGGAGTGGCTAAAGCGGCACCACGGCGTCCTCACCTTCCACTTGACGCAGGTACTCACCGAACACGGTTGTTTCGGGAGATACCTGTTTCGAATTCGGCGGGAGGATACGCCCGGCTGTCAACACTGCGAGGGTCGCCCGGAGGATAGTGTGGAGGTCTGCCCTGCTTTGCGGAGCACTGCCGTGTCATCGTCGAGGCGATCAGCGGCGGCGACCTCTCGCGTCAGGCCGGCATGGTTCAAGCCATGGTCCGGAGCGAGGAGGCATGGGAAATGGTCACCTCTTTCTGCGAAGCAGTATTGCTAGCGAAGGAGGAGGCCGAACGCTTGAGAGAGAGGGAAACCTTTCGCCCCAACCGCCACAACAAGAGAAGGCGCCCCGGTCGTCGGGAGTCGCAGGGCGATTCCAGTCGATGGACGATTCTCGACCAGAACCAGGGCCGCGTCGACGGCGCGCTGTGTTCCGTGCGCGCCTCAAAGAGCTATCAGCATAGAAGACGGGGCCCGCTAGGGTCAGTGCCTGCTGGGGTTGCGGAATTTGTTCGAAAGAGTCACCGCGGCCCTGGAACGCAAAGGGTATTAGGAGGTTAGGAGGAACACGGATGGGTTTTAGTCAGTAAGATTCTGACACTCCCTTCTGCTTCACCCAGAGCGGGAGGAGTTATTCGATGATTTTCCATTCTTTAAAACCTTTAAAAAAAAGAAACGACCTGCGTGTATAAGGTCAGTTATAATTGTTTCCCAAGTTGACTGCCAACCAACCATCAGTTCGTCGCTATAACACGACACACCTACCATAGCGTATTTCTGTTTTAACCCAAAGGTTGACTGGTAGAAATTCCTCGCTGCATTAATTCCGCCTATGTTCTATAGTGATACTTTACATGAAGTTTAAATAAATAAATAAATATTTTTGTCCCCCTAACAGTGCAATAGTGATTTGAATAAGAAAGTTTTGCCCGCCCAAATATGCATTATTATGCGCGCGGAACTAGTTGGCCGCGCCTTAGGTATGTGAGCGGTGGGACAGAGAGGCGGGGGCGCTTGCTGTCATTACTCAGTGTGGCGCCGTACTTCGCGACGGCAACACGCGTTGTAAGTTCCTACTAGCTTAGACAAAACGCACATGAGATTGCAATAGCGAGATGAGTCCGCCGATAAAAAGACAATCTAAGGAAAAAATATTTAAAGTGCATACGTTTATTAAAAAACGGAAAGCCAATGTCAATAGTTTAGAATATAAAACTGATGTGAATATACATAAATTAGTAGCAGAAGCAACAGGGATATCAGAACGAAGTGTAAGGAGAATGATTGCTGAAAGTAAAACTTCCTTGCAAAATACAGGGGATGCAAAATGTAGTTCTCCGTGGAGACCAAAAGAAATAAAAAAAGAAATACAAGTTGATGATTTGGATTTAGGAGTGATAAGAAGAAAAGTAAATCAGTTTTATATGGTAGAGAAAAAAAAAGCTAAGTCTACAAATACTAAATGCTGTGTTAAAAGAGGATAATATAGATTATAGATTGCGGATTTACTTTTTTAAGAGAACTTTTGCACAAACTGGGATATTTATTTAAAAAATGTAAATCGAAGAGATCTCTTTTAATAGAGAGACCTAACTTTGTTGAATGATGAGTGAAATATTTGAGGGCCATAAGAAAATTCAGAGAAGACAAACGAAATATATTCTACGTTAACTAAAGTCACAATGTCCAAAAATTTTGGCCTTCTTCGTCGGAGCCTGGAATTTATACAGCTACAGGCAAAGGAAGGCGTTTAATAATAAATAGTTGACGCTGGTAGCTGGGACGGGTTAGTTAACGATGCTTTGCTAATTTTAAATCAGATTCAAAAACGGGGGATTATCATGGAGACATGAACTCTACAAATTTTTACAACTGGGTTGATCGAAATTTAATACCTAAACTTCCACCTAACTCAGTCATAGTTTTGGATAATGCTACCTATCATTATGTGGAAGTTGAGAAGAAACCGAATATGTCCAGTTTGAAAATTAATATGCAGAACTGGTTGCAAAATCATAACGTGCTATTTTCTCCCACGATGATAAAACCGAACTCTTGAGGTTGATTAATACGACCCAATCAAAAAAAAATATACACTGTTGATGAACTTCTGACATCTGCAGGTCATACTGTTCTAAGACTACCTCCATATCATCCAGACCTCAACCCGATCGAGCTTGTCTGGGCAAATATTAAAATTGCTTGGCCAGAGATCACATTAATGCTACATTGGACGAGAAAATTAAAATACTAACAAAGCTATTTTCCGAATTCTCTGCCGAACAATGGCAAAAATGCGATGACCACGTACAAAAAAACGAACAAGAACACATGAATCATTGTATGAGATACAAAATCATTATAAACTTACAAGATGATTCTGAATGAAGTTCAGAGAGATCAGAATCAAGTGATTCATAGGATATGTCAAAATAATTAAATATACTTAATTTGTTTTTGGTTTATTTTACTATTAATTACAATATAATTAGATTGGTGCAATATAAACTTCTAAAAGTTCAATTGTTTTTTATTTATTCTTTTCAATAATTGAACAATTATTGTTCACGATATCTCGAGATTGGTCATCACTGTCTAATCTCATGTGCGAGCAGTAGGCAACCCGCCCCCTCACCCCTGTCGCCACCTAAGGCGCGGCCAACTAGTTCCACGCGCACTATAGCCAGTAACTGTGGCCTTCATATTGCTACTGGGCGAAGCTGTACAATTCCATGGTAGGCGCCAGATAAAGTTGCAATAAAGTACACTGACCTTTCACTAATATCCCTTCGTAAATCCCCGAACAATCACTACATAGTATAAAACAAAGTCGCTTCCGCTGTCTGTCTGTCCCTATGTATGCTTAGATCTCTAAAACTACGCAACGGATTTTGATGCTGGTTTTTTAAATAGATGGAGTGGTTCTCGCTGAAGGTTTTAGTACATAATTTGCACTCGTGCGAAGCCGGGGCGGGTCACATAGTAAATTATAAACCGTTTTTCATAACTAGAGAACGTACAGGATCACGATAGAAGTCGATTCAGGACAGCTTTACATGCCTTTATTTCTGCTTTTGATACAAAGAAAGTCAACAAAATGTGTGTGGGTCAATGACTGTTTTAGCACATTTATCTGTGACTACCATAAATAACTTGATGAAATTATGAAAAACAAAATACTAAAATAGTGTTTACCCTCGAACGGAGTTCACGTGCGCAACATACAAAGATTCGTTCATATACCTCATTTTGCAACTGTATGGAGTCACCAGCTGAAACATTAACAAAGTGTTTTATTTTTTGTAAAATTCATAGAAAAGTTATTTAGGGTAGCAAACTCAAAATTAAAAATATTTATAACCAGGCTTGTTGCAAAATTATCTGAGTTTTCAAAAACCTCACCCTCTTACGTACTCATCAAGCCTTCAAAACCTTTCTGTATTTAAAGTGTTTAAGGGGGTCCCGAAGAAATGATACGTAAGAAATTGGCGTTCGTTTCATTCTAGGCTGTTTCGTTTTTATTTACCCTTTATGTATATAATTAATACCTATGTATTAATGATATTTAAGGATACACTCTACAAATCGTACCATTTACAAAAACACGAATACTTGTAGTTTCCTCGATAAAAAAAAATCTAATGCAATCTCTAAAGAAACAAAATAAACCTTCAGTATATACTTCACAGAAGGTGTGTGTTAGATTTTAGGGTTCCGTACCCGAAGGGTAACCAACGGAACCCTATTACTAAGCCTCGGCTGTCCGTCCGTCCGTCCGTATGTCTGTCAGCGGGCTGTATCTCAAGAACCGTAAGAGATAGAGAGTTAAGAGTTTCACAGATTGTGTATTTCTATTGCCGCTATAACAACAAATAATAAAAATAAGGTTTTATGGAACGGAAACCTTCGCGTGCGAGTCCGACTCGCATTTGGCCGATTATTAAATAATAACAAAACTACTTGTTTTCTATAACGTATAAATTCCACATTTTCAAAATATGTAAGTAGGTATTTGATTTAATAATACGAACGAAATACCTACATTAGCGCGCATTCCGTCCATTCTATGTGGCTAGAGCAGCCCTGCTTCCCCCCTATCCGCTTTAGTCCTGCTTCGAGCGTCGGACATTGAACTCTGTGTCTTGCGCTTACATACGGCTTTCGCTTGCGCTTATTTACACATGCATGGGCCGCATAGAATACCTAATCCAAAAGCTTGGTGCGCTTTTAAGAAGTGAAAGCGCAACGCTCGACACAATTTTATACCTACCGTGAAATGCTCTAACAAGGGAAAAGCAGGCGTGTTCGTAGGGAGAGACACGACACAATATTCCCTGTCAGGAAACAACTCGAATGCCACTTCTAACATGTCAAAACCGTACCTGAAAACATATCGTAAGATATACGTATTATAATAAATCACGTAGGGATACAATCTTCTTCATCGCTTCGATCTTGACTTCGTAAAATTCTCACCGTATTTGGGTTCAAACATTTTTCTATCGGAGGTGGCATAGCCCCTCGTTACTATTTTGTTTTTTTTTTTTTCAAAATCACGGCGCATGATGAAACATGTTTAAATGGGTAGAGGATACTTGCACAAACAAAAAAAGTTGCAATCCATATAAGCAAAATGAATGACAGTCTATTCTGTAAATACCTCACTTTGATAACTTAGGAGGAGTGAGCTAGAGATGGCGATGACAGTTCACAATCTCACCGTAAAAATCTAATTAGGTACAATGACTGAGATGTTTACAAAATAGTACTATTGGTCACGATGAATTGAGTCCATTTGCTAATGGACAGAATCTGTTTTCGCCACCTATTTCTGTGCCGTCTGTAACGCATCTGCTGATCTACTCATTTCTCGGTATTGTTAAAGATTTAGGTCTAACACCTCACTAGAATAGGAACCACTACTTGGACAGTAACATCCCTAGAAAACGTACAGTAATCATAACAACAGTATCAGTTCTCACCTCTCGTCGTAGTCGGGATGAATAGCGAACAACTCGAGAATGAAGGCATTTGGCGTTCCTGTATATCGCATAGGTTCCGTCCTTTCGAAAACTGTGGTACCGGTGGGCGCTGCAAATACGTATTTTACGAGAGTTAGAATCTGAGGGCCTTGTGCCAAAATGTTATGAGCCGCACATCGTCTTTTACAGTCGTTACGGGTAATCATAAACCTGAATATTTGTTACCAGTCTTGGCGCGGGACATCGTGTTAACTAGTTACTTGTTGTGGACACTTCCTGGTCGAGGGCTTACCATAGTCACGAATTTGTAAATACCAATTCCGCACGTGTATCATACAACGTTTTACTACACATTTGCGAGAAGACAGTACAATAGGTAATGAGACAAACTTCTTGTTTTTAGATATCAGTCGGAAAGTCGCCTACGCCCAGTGCTACCGCGTAGCTCGCCTTGCTATACACTTCGGTCCGGTTATCTATCCGGTCGGAATTTGATTGAAGTTTGATTTGTTTTGTTTGCTGCCTGTAATTGAAGAAAACTGAGAAGAAGGAGGTTGTAACTGGTTTGTGTTTGTCCATGAAATCCATCTCATTTCTTAACTCTAGAATCAAAGATGAGATTGACAGGAGAATAAACATGACATGGAGAAAATTCTGGAGCCTTAAAGAAATATTGAAATCTAATCTACCTATAAAACTGAAAAAGAAAGTCATGGATGGATGTTTACTACTCTGCTTGTCATACGGATCACAAACCTGGATCTACAATAAAAATGCGACAGACAGAATACAAAAGACGCAGCGTGCTATGGAAAGGAGCCTCTTGAATAGTAGGCTGAAGGATAAAATACAATCAGAAAACATAAGAATAAAAACCAATGTGATAGATGCCTTACAACATATTGAGAAAGCTCAAGTGGAAATGGGCTGGCCACGTAGCACGACTGTCAGATGAAAGATGGACGCATTTCCTGTTATAGTCCGGTCTTTGGTCCAATGACCTTGTTCATACCTCCGTTTATATGCACAAGGTCCAATGACCTTGTGCATATAAACGGAGCTAACTACCCCGCTACGTGCCACTCCGCTTACCGCCTTTTTAATGTTTTATAATAAAAATAATTCATGTTTTTAAAAAGTAACGAAACCAAATAATTTTCGTTTGTATTGCAAGGCAGTATATATTTATTTATACTCTTTAGATAATCAATGATGGAGTATAATGGTTACATCTCAACGATTTGGTGGATTTTTTCACATTATGTGATACGAGTACCGATAGACAAACTGGCTAAACCAAAGTACGAATCATTTCATTAGTATTTTTAGGGTTCCGAACAACAAACGGAACCCTTATAGGATCACGCAGGGGTCTGTCTGTATGTCCGTCTGTCACGGCCAGTTTTCTCCAGATGTACTGGACCGATTCTGTTGAAATTTGGTACACATATGGATTTTTGTGACCAAACACGGACGTGTTACGTAAATTATTAAACTTTTAGTATGGGGGTCACTTTTGGAGGTCAAACTAGAAAATAAAAATAAAAGCTTTTTTAACAATGTCGTGTGACATATCAAATGAAAGGTGAGGGTTTTAATTATAATTTTTTTCATAATTTTAAAATAAATGGTTTTGAAGTTATTCAAGAAATAAGGCGAAAAACCAGTGTGTTTCTTTTTAACCCAAAGGTTGACTGGTAAAGAATGCCTTGTTGCATTAAGTCCGCCTATGTACCACTATTGTACATGAAGTTTAAATAAATAAATACATAAAAATGACCATTCCTCTTATATCCGAAACTACTGAGCCTAAACCTTTCGAAAAACTGGAGATAATAGATCTACAATAAGTCTATAGTGTCTAAATAACATGTTAAAAAACAAAAATACATTCGGAACTCTTTGCACGCGAGTCCGACTCGCACTTGGCCAGATTTTTCAGTTGTAATTTCTTTGTTAATGCTAACGAAAAGCTGCTTCATCTGCACGCTGTTTTAAGATTTTTTCGAGTGAGCAGCCTTAAGGCAAATTCGGCCAAGATTATTGTGTCACTCGGAAATAAAAAGGTATATACGGCATTCCAGCGAGAGTTTTGAGGCACCTAAACTGTCTCCTGTATTGACACGCCTGTACCGCTCTTGAAAAAAGAACGGTGCCGAAATCATGGAAGCTTGCGAATGTGCAAGCGGTGCCCGCTGCTGACCTACCTTGAAGACAATGATTTCTCAGTGACCGTCAATATGGCTTTCGCCGGGGACGGTCAACTGGCGATCTTCTTGCGTATGTCACGCACTGCTGGGGCGAGGCTCGATATCTCGAAGGCATTTGACAGGGTCTGGCACGCAGGTCTTCTCAGCAAGCTTCCTGCTTATGGCAACCCAGCTGTTTTTGTAGCTGGATATCAGACTTCCTAAGTGAACGGTCGATCCGAGTAGTCGTCGACGGCTGCTCATCTGACTTCATGGCTATTGATGTCAGAGTTTTTTAGGGGTCTGTTCTCTCGCAACTCTTTTCCTACTGCACATCAATGACCTAATTCAGCCTGGTCTTGTTGAGTACGCAGATGACAGTACGGTTTCAGAGAGATACTTGTCCAGCGCAACAACCAGCGGGGATGAAGTCCGTTCCGTTCCAAGCGAGGCCATGGTAGAGCGGACAAATTTGACCTTAAGCGTTATCTCCCAGTGGGGTGATGCCAATCTGGTCACTTTTAACGCCACCAAAACACAGGCGTGTCTTTTTACCGCAGAAAGGAGTCGTTATGACCAAACTCCTACTTTTCGGGGTGCATCTGTTCCTGTGACTGATCAGCTCGAGCTCCTAGGCATGGAGTTGACATCCAGTCTCAATTTCGGCGTCACCATTGAGTACAAAGCCCAAACTGTGGACAAAAAGCTGGGCATCCTAAATAGGGTGAAGCGATACTTCAGGCCTGGACAGCTTTTAACTCTTAACAAAGCACAAGTTCGATCCTGCATGGAGTATTGTAGCCACCTTTGGGATGGCTCAGCTAAGTATTAACTTGCCGCGATTGACTCGGTGAAACGTAGAGCTAGGAGGCTCATCGGTGACGTAAAACTGGTGGATGCCAAGCTACATAGCTTCGCTGATCGTCGTAAGATTGCCTGCTTGTCGGTCTCCTACAGATTGTACTTCGGTGAGTGTGCCCAAGAACTCCACGATCTCATCCCATAGGCCCCCTTCTACCATCAGACATCCAGACGCACTGCATCTCACCATCCCTACCTTGTAGCTATTCCAACAATTCGCACCAAGCGTTTCCAAACGTCTTTTATAATGCTCACAACAAAGGAGTGGAACTCTCTGCCTGCGTCTTTGTTTCCAAAAGCCTACAACCCTGACCTCTTCAAAGTTAGAATGAACAGACTCCATCGTAGACAATGTCTCTGTCATCTCTGACATAGGCTAGAGTTAAGAGCAAACCCATCATTAATAAAATAAAAAAGGTAAGTCAACTTACGGTGTCTTTTCGATTTTTCCGGTTTTTTATCCGGAAGTATATCGGAGCTCCATTTCGGTCCGTCTATGGTTTTCAGAACACTGTCGGCAGGCCTTTGGAAAAAGTAAAATAAACTAAGAATAGGAATTTTAAGAAAAATAAAAATTGGACTACAATAATTTCGCTCTTTTATCAATATCAATATTATTATTAATAAACTACAGGTTTATTCCTCAATCGACCCAACTTTCACTTCACTTTTCAAAAAAATCTTTTGTATTGGGCCGTTTGCAGAACAAATCGAAAAGATTTTTTTTTCTTCAAAAAATTTCAAACCAGTCTAGCTGATAAAGTAACATCTTACCCGCCACTCAAAGCGTCGTATATTATCATCTCAGGAACCCTTAACAGGTCGGTATCAATATTAACAATATCGAACTCAAATTCCTCATCTTCTTCGTCTTCGAAAAGATTTAGGATTTCGTGTTGACTTTCAAGTAGTGAATCTTTAATTGCCAGCTGCTTTGACAAAATGATATATGGAGAACGGAAGAAAAAATCGTGTTACGTTGATCGCAAGTAACATGGTTAATGGTAACTCAACTTCAACTTGAACAAATTAGTTCAGATGCAACTCACCCCTTCCATGATAGACGGCACCATTGTAACACTTTTGAAATTGTGGCTATCATCTTCGAATACCCATGTAATCTGCGTGTGCAATAGCGTAATGTGAACATTTCAAAAAGTACCAACCCACCACCGAAAAAAAAAAGAAAAGTACCTATCCACTCTTTTTCTCAGGCATGGAAAGGAAAATTCAAGCCACTACCACTACAATAATAAAACTGAAAACTTGACTTGGTTTCGATTAAAGCCAAATAAATACTCGGTGGAACACTCATTCTTTTTCCTTCCTTTCTTATTCTTACAGTATTTTAGCTACATTGGCGGAAAAGGTTGATAGACCATTTACCAAGCTCTGGGCTGGCAGGCATATGCGTGCACATGTTCATGTAGCCAATTAATGTTTAATTATTGTATTTTTAAGATATTGATTTTACTAACTAATAGGCTAAGTTCATACTAACACTATATGGATCCTTTGGTCAAAATAAAATATTTGAATTTGAATTATTCGCGCCGAGTCGTGACGCAACGTGACGTAGCTTGAAGGGGCCAGTTGAACTGGCAATCGAGACAAAGAGTCGCATAGCGTAGCCTCAAAGTCCGTTTTGTTTTTTTTTTCAGTCGTAGTACTAAACTTTTTGATATTGTACCGATTGTCTCTTTTTCGCCACTTTCTAGTTAACCTAGCTTTATCAATGCCGTGAAACGCTTTTATTGGCTTAAGAGATAATTGTCATCATCTCGCTACCGCTGCATACTCTAAGATGCTAGTATTTTTGCTGTTGAGTTTAAAATAAATAATTCTAAATCTTAAAAGTGCGACTAGTGACGCGTCGCGACTGAGTGTGAGCTGACCCTGAATTTCTTTCAAACATTTTTTTAGGTTTTCCGAAGACATCTCATGAAACCTTGAACCATGGTCGTCACACGGTAGCGTATCTGACCTCTTACTAATCGTGACGTCTGCGTCTGTTTGTTTTGTTTCTAACTTACCCTAGATTTGGCATCCCTTTCAACGTCCCTGGTTTCCATTACTTCTGGCTTTTTTTCTGGTTTCGCAGCAAGCTCCGCAGTCAAACTTTAGGGACCAAAATTGTTTCATCAGTAGGTATACTTATAGTTAACAAAGCTATTTGGTATGCAGGCAGCTAACTTCTACGTTTTAGTCAGTAAGAGTCTGACACTCCCTTCTGCAGTGCTCTTCTTCTTCTTCTACCTGGCGTTAATCCCGGCTATTGCCAGGGTCCGCCTTCCTACTTAGCTTCCTCCACTTTGCCCGATCTTGAACATCCTTCTCAGTTAGGCCATTGGCTCTCATGTCGGACTTAACGACGTCCAACCAGCGCTTGCGAGGGCGACCACGGGACCTAGCCCCAAGAACAGCCATATTCATGCATCCCCGACCAACGTACTCCATAGGGCGGCGCATAATGTGGCCATACCATCGCAGACGACACTCTTGCAGTTTTTCCCCCACGTCACGGACACCAAGACTACCTCTGATGAAAGAGTTGTGTATGCGATCGGATCGCGTTACGTCACTCATCCACCTCAGCATCTTCATCTCCGTGACGCGAAGCTCCTGGGTGTGTCTGCTTAGTGCTGGCCAACATTCACCGCCGTACAGTAGGACAGGCCGTATGATGCATTTATATATCTGCCCCTTGAGCTTAGGAGGCATTTTGCGGTCGCATACAACGCCCGTTACCTCGCGCCACTTCGCCCAAGCCGCGCCTATACGTGCTTGGACATCGTCGTCCACGTTGCCAGACTCGTGCAGCACGGATCCAAGGTACCTGAACGTATCGGACTTTCTGATCAGGTCCGAACCTATTCGGATGAACCTATTTGAATCCGTGCCGCCACAGGACATGTACTCAGTCTTCGCCACATTTAGTCTCAGACCACCGTTTTCAAGCGTGTCCTTCCAAATGTTGACTTTGCGCTCAAGATGGGCTTTGTTCTGATTAACGAGGGCGATGTCATCGGCATACATCATTAGCCATGGGGGCTTATCTTGGATGTTTGCCGTAACTACATCGAGCACTACGTTAAACAAGAACGGGCTAAGAGCCGAGCCTTGGTGAACGCCAACAGATATTGGGAAGCCATTCGATTCGCCAACAGCGGTCTGGACAAAGGACACGGAATCGCGGTACATGTCTCTGATAATGTCAATATAGGCCTCGGGAACGCCTTTGAAGCGCAGTGCCCACCAGATGGACTGCCGAGGTATACAGTCGAAGGCCTTCTGCAGGTCTAAAAAGGCCATATGCAAAGCTCTCCTTCTCTCTCTGTAAGCCTCAGCCAGATTCCGTAAGGCGAATACTGCGTCCATGGTGCTGTTACCCGCCCGGAAGCCATATTGACACTCAGAGACAGTCCCTTCTGCAGTGCTATCCTGTAAAAACTATGTCGATACCGACCTTCACCTGAGTGACTAAGCTCACAAATTGAGCTTTATTGCACACAACCATTCTATTACTACTCCACCATTCAACCATTTTATAGATTACCTAAAGTACACACATCTTTCATGGGGTACTGTGTTAAATGTTACAATAAAATACCTTGTGACATATTAGAACTAAATGAAAGATTTAAAGCGTATATCAAAAGCACACTTTGTAAACAAGCTCATTACAACTTAGAAGATTACATTCAGTATAAGAATGCCTGGAAGCATGCTGGTCCTGCTCCATAGGACAGTCAATGTTGTGGACAAAATCAAACTGGATGCTTTATGTATTAACTTTATAGATGTTCTGTTTCTTTTTGTGTTTGTATTTTTCTGTTAACTCACATACTGTTAATTAGTGATTCCAATATTTGTAAATGTGTGAGTATCATGTACCTACTTATTTAGAAAATTGATAAGTCTACCTCTGCATACCCTAGGTGCATGGTCCTCACATATTACTAAATTTTTGTATACTTACCAAATATTGTAAAAGATTTATTTGAAAAGAGTAACTATGGAGTTTCTTTTCCATTCTTCTCCATAACAATCTACCTTTTCGAATGGACAGTAGAGTCACTTCAGAGTTTTTATATACTTATTTGAAATGTGAATGACGTTCAAAAGTGCCGTTTAATGGCCTAATTGTAATAAACGTTTTGATTCGGATTCCGCTGTCGAGACGCACAGAATAGCACTACTGCTAACCCAGAGCGGGGAGGACTTGCAACTACTTTTAAACAATGTTATGTTGTGAGTGTACTGAGTAGACAATAATTATTGTAAGTAGGTAAACCACACTCGTATGTCATACAGGTGCGGTCCGAGGGGAGGGGGTCGTGGGGGTCATAACGTACACGTGAAATTAAGAAACCAAAAAAAATAGACAAAATAACGAACATTTAATCTACAACTAACTGGGGTGGGGCACTAAAAATGTCGGGCTCACTTCACTCGTTCTTGCATTCTTAGGTGTTCATAAGCCGACAACAATACTTTTATGTCTGTTTCGATAGTAAACAGAGGATCTTACTTATCTGAGGCACAACCTATCCAAGAACATTTCTAGCTCACTTTTGCATCCTCAATTGTGCAACTTTTATGTTAAAATCAAGTGCAATAACAGCCGAAATATTTCCACTGCTAGACATAGGCCTCCCCCAAAGGGGTTGCCATAATCGCCATGCTTGGCAGGTGGGTTGACGATCGCAGTGTATGGTGTTACGTTTCACACAGAACGCTGCTGCCCATTCGCTGGTGAGTCCCTTAGTCGCCTCTTACGACACCCACGGGAAGTCATTGGGACGGTATTATTCTTTTACGGCACCATATGGCAACTTCGATAATTGAATAGATATTAAATAAAAAATCTAACTTATTTATGTGTTTCTGTATTATACTCCGAGGAGAGGTGTTAAAATTTTCGAGCTCACCCAACTCTCTGTAACCTCTATATATTTCAAAGAATACAGATGTTTCTTTGTTTGATATAAAGAAAATAATGTTTTTTTTTTCGGGCCCACTTCGCCGCTTCACCCACTCTAGTATCCTTAGCTTTACAGTTTACGCTTAAATCGACAAATATCATCTATCAAATCTAGCGTTTCTGAGTCTAGGAATAAAAATGATTCGGGCTCGCTACGCTCGCCCTAGCATCCTTCGCTTTCCGATTTTCGCTTAAGTCTACAAATAAACCTTTTTATGAATGTAAAATAAGAAGAAAATTAGCGTTTCTGAGTCAAAGAACTACATTCTTTAACATCTATTTGTGTTATGATAGAAAAAAAAGTTTAAGGTATCCGTGTCAAAACGTGTTAAAATTTTTCGAGCTCGCTTCGCTCGCTCATTAATTTTAGGTTCTCTTCGGACTACAACTTTTCTGTAAAATTCACTATCGTAACCCATCCGCGTCGCTTCTTTCACCCCAGTTTTGCCTTCGAGAATTTAAAGGTATTGTTGGAGGGCAGGCTTCATAAATTCTGTAAATGTCTCCTTTGTAAGATGCAATAGGGTACCAATGATTGTAAGCCAGTCCGTAGTCCGAATCACATATGGAAAAATTTTGGGACCCCGAGTAACCAATTTTTTTTTGGGCTGAATCCGCCCCACTGTCGTATCCCATTTGTTTTATGACTTTGTAATTTAATTTACTTTTTCTGTATAAAAAATACCTAATTTAAAAAAATATAGATACTCGTAGTTACCTAATGAAACAACACTTTCTATCATAACTAACATTAGAAATAAATATTGGCGTAGTGGAAAAAATTACATTTTTGCCTGTATACCAAATAGCTTTGTTGACGTACCTACTCTATTTTATGTACTTTTAGTTCAGATGAAATGTGTTTGTTAGGTACGTTGGTCAATACACTAGGTACGTAAACTTCATTTATGTTCCTTGTCCCTTACCTGCAAATAGACTCTGCTTTAGGCAAGCGTTTCGGGGGCTTTTGCACGTGTTTAAGACCGGCAAACGGCAATAACACAAAGGCTTCCTCCAAAGCTTCGTAGTTGATCGTTGTGCCCACACACATCACTCCAACTGCTAATTCTTTATGCTGAAAAAGATTCCGTTGGTTTTTGAACATAAAACTAATATCGGTTGGTGCTGCCTGGCAATATATTGATTGCACGAACATCCATATTTTTTTTAATAAATCCCTAAATCCAACGCAATGAGTAATTTTTACGTAGGTAATTGGTACATATTTTTTTTTTACTATAGATAGGCACGCGTTTGACCACTATCTCACCTGATGGTAAGCGATCATCAGATTCTATGTGTAAGACCTATAGGAGTCAAACATTTTCGTGCCCGCGCCACGCCCTGTTTTTTGTTAGCATACAGTTGTGTCCCACAGCTGGACAAAGGCCTCCCTTCTCGATCGGCCAAAGCGGACGATCTCTGGCCAAGTTAGCCCCGCAAACGTGAACGTCTTTGTTAGAAGACAAAATATGTATGTATTTTATATGTATAGGTAAAAATACTGAACATTTTTCACTGACCGATGACCTAGTGAAGGCCGTGGGAGCGCACTGGATGTCCAGTGTCCCCACTCGCTCGCTGTGGCAACATTTTGAAGAGAAATAGCTACGTCCAGCAGTGGACGTCTTTCGGTTGAAAATATAATTGATTTTTTTGCGGGCTGACGCTTGTTGTGTGATGGATGGTATATAAAATCACCTCACAAACGAGCAGCACGCTGTCTGAACCCGGGCGCCTGGCTATCAGCTCACTAATGTAGAAGTCTCCGTAGAGCTCTCGCAAGCGCGACGAATGCTGCTCGAGTATTGGCACTAAATCGTCGTTGTCTTCTTCACTGCAAAGTGTTAAAGTTAAAATATTATAGGTAAGTACATGTATACGTAGGTATACCTTTATTACGCGAGTGTGTATGACCTAGTCGCTTTTGCACATATCACATAATCAGTAGCGATGAGGAGCTCGTGGCTAAATAATAACTGCCGCACGGGTCGATCTTCAAGGTAAAGCAACGCTTGCCAAGGTTGGTCTGTAGATGGGTGACCATCTTAACATACCTAGTTTCCTCCGTGCCTCGGAAAGCACGTTAAGCCGTTGGTCCCGGCTGTCATTTGTAGATCTTTGGCCGTCGTTACGGACATTCAGAAGCCAGTTAATCTGACTCCAGTCTTGCCATGAAGTACCGTGTTACCCAGTTAATGGATTGTGGAGGTCTGGTAGGCAGCCGCTCGGCGTAAAATACTGGTATTCAGCTAAATCCGGTTTGACTGGCCGACCCCAATGATGATGTGAACGGCAATTTTGCTCAAAATTTAACACTCGAGATGACTAAAATATTTACTAAGATAAGGATTTCTACTGTATTGGTAAAAACATCTCTGCAAATGAAGCAGTATTTTATATCAAATTTGAATATCATAAAAATGGTTATTGTGAGTCAACCATAAAAGATAGACATATTTTATCGCGGACTTTTCCGTGTGTTGATGTGTTATCTAACACAGTTTTACATTGTTTTGTTCTATCATCAACAGTTTTTGCAGCGCAACGCCGTAAAGAATTTCTAAATCTTTTTCCGACCTCTTCAGTAATAATCTTCATATATCAGCCAATTTACACAAAACCTTGACAAATTATATATTAAAACCTTCCTCAAGAACCATTTTATCTATTAATCTACATTAAAATCCATTGCGGAGTTTTAAAGATCTAAGCATACATAGCAGACGCGGGAAGCGACTTTGTTTTATACTATGTAGCGATGAGTTACTATGTGACTATTAACAGCTAATACAATGATGACAAAAAATATAATGTTAGTCGTAGTGTACTTTCTAAATGATGGCATACCTACCTCTACCTAGCTAACAACAGCCGCTGCAATTGATTGGCATTGATAATTGATAACACAGATCTATCTTGGATAACTTGGACAACTTTCTTGCGAGTTTCGAGGCCCTCTAGTGCGGTCACCGGTTGCCGACGCCTAATGCCACCACTGCATAACGTCACTAGGTACCTAATACCAAGGGGTATTAGATATTTATATTTCCATGTTTTGTGTGCTTACTATACACGGTGGCCAGTACCCTAACGTAGACATGTGTCCACTCCCTAACAGAATAAGCGCAATTGTTCTTTTACCTACGTTGTATTCGTCCTTATGAACAAATTCTAATATGGGACCAACCCCGAAATCGAGTGAAAGAAATCAGCTGTTCAGTACATTTTGTCGAGTTATGCGTACATAAATGTATCCTTGGGGTAGTCGATTTCTTTTCGCGATTTCAGTGTAGGTCCCAAAGCGAAAGGGTTTTGGGTTTATTCTGTTACGCGTCGTATAGCATGTAGATGGGGCGCTAGACTTACACAGCTCTTCTGATCCTGAGTCGTCGGCACACCTCCGACCGATCGGCAACACATAATGTTGGCATCTTGTCACTCGCCGTGCCACGCTCGAACACAGCTACACGCCTGAATGCCCCCTCTGCCCTCCCACGACCGGGTACCAAATCTACAAATATTTTCTGTTATTAAGCCAAACATAAAAACCTGTATACCTATCATAAATTAATCACTCAATAAAGTTCCCCCACCTTGGACACAGGCCTATATTCTCTTTAGGTATAGTCAACTCCTCGTCACAGAGACGATCCACGACGCGGCCCACGCTACGATGACACTTTCTTCGAAGTTTTCTTTCTAGATGTGTCCTTACGTTTTTTTCTTCACCGTTTTGAGCAGCAGAGCAGTAGTGATGGAATAAGTTCCGCAAAGTGCATAGCCTGGGTTCGAACTTCGAACCCACGAAATACTTCTACGGGGCCACCACAAAGAGGCATATTTCGCCAGTTTTTTACAATACTGAACCGTGGAGAATCTGGGGTTGAATTGCGAAATTGCTGGACAACCCAATCCGCTACTCACTACCTTTATGAGTAACTAGCCGACGTTACGCGGTTTCACCCGCGTAGTTCCCGTTCCCGTGGGAGAACGGGGATAAAATATAGCCCATGTTACTCGCTGATAATGTAGCTATACATTGCTGAAAGAATTTTCCAAATCAGTTCTTAGCCCTGTAGAAATCGACGCTAAAAAGGCAAAATTCGCATAAGTAGCTGGATGTAGTTTTGATTCGTTGGTATGTTGTATGGACCAGTTAGAACTTAGAATAGTGTGAATCCAAATTTGCAACTTCGAAAAACTTGTATTTGCTGCGTTACACGCGATAAACTGCGGAATTTTGGTACTTTTTTCACTTTTTGCTCTAAATGTCAAAAACTATGCATTTTCGATCATTAAATATTTTAAGGCCAACCGCAACTCTTTGAACCTTATGGGGACCAAGATATGGCCCTTCAAAGATGGTCAATTTTGCTCTCATCCGTAGCAAAATATTGGCAAATCGTTCGTCCTATGAATAATAATGCAGTCAGAACAGCAATTGAAAGATCACTTCAAATTTGAATTGGCTTCTTAATTAATGGCGTTATTTAGTGAAGAGGGCATGCGAAAGGAGACGAAATCAAAGTTTTACGAAGCTTTCACCCCAGCCTCTGAAAATGTCTCCCAAAATGCCAACACATATGTAGTGGTGGATGGGGGATACCTCCTGCAGCTGTCATCTAACATCGATAGAACACAGGCAATTGCGGCAAACTACGTCACGTACACGATTTGAAAATATTTTGCTACAGAGGCGGAGCGCCAAATCTTTAAATACGCCACTGCTCATTTGAATTATGTCCACCAATCTGTACCCAGCCATACCTAACCTGGTTTATAGGTAGCAAAACTGTGGACCTACTTCCAGTACGTAGGTAAGTTATGAACGTATGATAGGTGGTACTTCCTTGGAATGTCGACCACAGTTATGAACGTATGATAGGTGGTACTTACTTGGAATGTCGACCACAGTTATGAACGTATGATAGATGGTACTTACTCGGAATGTCGACCACAGTTATGAACGTATGATAGGTGGTACTTACTTGGAATGTCGACCACAATTATGAACGTATAATAGGTGGTACTTACTTGGAATGTCGACTACAGTTATGAACGTATGATAGGTGGTACTTACTTGGAATGTCGACCACAGTTATGAACGTATGATAGATGGTACTTACTTGGAATGTCGACCACAGTTATGAACGTATGATAGGTGGTACTTACTTGGAATTTCGACCACAGTTTTGATCATAGCGATATGATAAACATAGGCATCATGCATGAAGATGGTCCTGAGCATGTTGTCGACTAACTCACGGCCGTAGTTCGGATTCCAGCACAGCAAGTGTAGGAACAGGGAGTTTCGAGCATTCATATGGGTTTCCCTGAAAATACGAGGAGTATTGTGATGCAAGTAGGCAAGGTTTGTGTTTGCAACCGAGCCGGAATTCCGTCCGAACCAAAGACGAGGTCATTATGGAGCCGAGATACTGCGAAATACCCGCGTGTCATTTTTCAACCACTTAGAAGCTGTCTCCACGAGCGAGATAATCGCGGCGATATTATCGTCCGTGCCACGTATTTCTAACACAACTCTATGAACGTGTCTCCACACGGCGATTCGATGGGTGAAAAAAACCGGCCAAGTGCGTGTACACGCGCAGTGTAGGGTTCCGTTATAGCCTGTTATCACAAAAAAACAATCAAGAGCGAGTCGGACTCGCGGACCGAGGGTTCCGTACTTTACAGGTATGTATCATAAATAGTTCAGGAATAAGTCTCGCAGTTTTTATCGAGCTTTTCCGAGCTAAAAATCTATCGCGGGGAGCCTGGGGGGTTAGGGTCTCGCCAGCACTTTTGGTACGGATCCCTGCAGGCCTAGTATTATAACTATTATAATGTCTGCAAGTCCAGTCCAGTACTTCGCAAGTACCAAACTAGTTCTAGTCAGTTCTATGATAAATGCTGAATTCACGATTAATGAACCAGAACAAAAGAAATCAGAGATTTAACGAAATTGAACCTTAGCAGATACTTCAAGACCTAAACGTAAAACGTATCAAATAGCTGCGTAGCAAGAACTGGGAACTTCAGAGTAAGTTACGCTCCTCTGAGGTTACATCAATGCCTCCCCTCACCCGACCCAACAACTCTCTCGCGTTTAACGACGACGAGAAGGCTGAATGCCTGGCTCGAACCCAGTTGACCCGGCTCACCTCGCTGAGGTTGAACGCGTGGTATAACGTAGGACCTCCCTCACACCCGTCGACGACTCCGACGACCCCCTCCTCCCCGTCACTCCGAACGAGGTGGAGAAGGTCATCGGACGACTCAAACCCAGGAAAGCCCCTGGGTTGGACGGATTAATCAACAGGGTATTCAGTCTATTCCCCAAGACACTCATCGTGTTGATGACCGCCATTTTCAATGGCGCTCTGTCCAACAATATGTTTCCGCAAAAGTGGAAAGAGGCTACCGTGATTGGTATTCCCAAGCCGGGTAAGCCCAAGTCCTCCCCGTCCTCCTACCGCTCCATCAGTCTGCTCAGCGCTCTCGGCAAAATCTATGAGAGACTTATTTATAAGCGTCTCAAAGACTACGTCGAACGCAAGAGCCTCATCCCCAATGAGCAGTTTGGCTTTAGGGCCGACCACTCGTGCATCCAACAGGTTTACCGCATCGTTGAACATATTAACAGCCGTTTTCAACGCGGCCAGATGACGGGAGCCCTGTTCTTCGACATTGCGAAAGCTTTCGACAAGGTCTGGCACAACGGTCTGATATACAAGTTGTATCGACTCGGTGTGCCAGATCGTCTCGTGCTCATCTTACGAGACTATTTGTCGAACCGCACCTTTAGGCGACCTTTCCACGCTGGCGCACCGCAAGGCGGTGTGCTCTCGCCCCTCATCTTCACGCTGTTCACAAGCGATATCCCCACCATCCAACCATCCATTACATTTATATTGTTAGTATGACCTTAAAAAACTATGTTAGTACCTTATAACTAAGAGAGTCTTAGTCCTCTGGGTGAAGCTCCACATCAGAGGGCTGTCTGTCTTATTGCCTATTACCTTAAGGATACTGTTACTGCTCCCACGCAATCTGCTTAGCAGTGAGGCTGTTTTTTTGCACCAGATGGCATCAAAGCCACGAAGACGACTCAGGGAACATTGTTGACGCACTGCAGAAGCGCGGCAGACGTAACAGCGCCCACCACCACCACAACCAGCGCCACCGACTCCAGGTCGCAATTAGCCCTTTTTGCCGATGACATGGCCATCTTCTACTCTGGCAAGAGTAGTAATGCCATAGATCAAACCTCCAAAAGTCTGCAAACCGCCTTCGCGATTGGTTCCGTAAATGGAGGATTAAGGTTAACCCACTAAAAAGTCAGGCAGTCTTGTTCCGCAAACCGCGTTCAAAACCCCCCTTTTTTTTTAAGGATGGGAAATCATCAAATGACTCCTCCTGCTTTGGGTGAAGCAGAAGGGAGTGTCAGACTTTTACTGACTAAAACCCCTCCGCGTTTCTCCCAGTACCCTTTGCGTTCCAGGGTACGGTACCTCTTTCGAACGAAGTCCGCAGCCCCAGCAGGCACTGGCCCTAGCGGGCCCCGTCTTTTTTGCTGACAGCTCTTTGAGGCTTCAAAACCCCCCTGACTCCCAGACCGATCACCATGTTTGGCAAGCCGATCCCTTGAGAGAAGCAAGCCAAATATCTAGGTGTTATCTTAGACTAAAGCCTTACTTTCGGTGAGCACATTAAGGTGGTACGTTCGCGAGCTGCCTTCGCTCTCGGTAGGCTGCGTGCATACAGCATGGAGTGGTCCATGCTGAATGCACGCAGCAAACTGACCCTAAAATGCAAGCTGCGCATCTATACCACGTGCATTCGTCCAATCATGACTTATGCGTGTGCCACATGCGCCCACACAAAGGTTCCTCCGAAAGGCCACGAGCGCCCCGTGGTTCGTTAGGAATGAGCAACTTCATGTCGACCTCAAAGTCCCGACCATTAAACAGTTCATGAAATGCCTTACAAAGCGTTTCATAGAGTCCACTAAAAAGCACCAGAACCCACTTATCGCATCAGCCACCTGATACGCTCCCTCCCAAATCAGTAAGATTCGTCGTCCAGGTCCATGGCACATCTTAGTCGAACCCGACGATCCCATCACCCTTGTCCAGCAAAGCTGTAGGAAAACCAGCACACTTAGGACACAGATAGACCGCTGTCATCCCCATAAAGACGCTCCTGAGCCGAGGTCCGTACCCCACAAGGTGTGCCCTCAGCGAGCGGAGTTGTAGGTTTTAAGTTTTGTTGCCTTGGATTGGGGCCTTAAATTCATTTGAGGATAGTGGCTCAGGCTATTCCAGTTAAGCAGCAACTACCCTTAGAGAGGTGAACTGCGAATGGTCTCGTCTAAAAATAAAAACATTGTTCGCAACATTCCATTCCACGCGTTTTTACAGGTTCCAACTTGTGTGTGACCAGAGTGCTATTCTGCAAATGACAATTTCGTGGCTTTAAGCTGCGACGAGCTCGTCGACAGGACAGCCTTGAGATCGCCCGAGCGTGTGGCGCTGATTGAAACCGTATTCACTAACGTGGCTGAGGTCGTCGATGAACTTTAAGCTGTAGCCTCTCGTCGCTGTTTCATAGACGAATTAGGGCCTTGAAAAAAATTGTGTAAATCTTAATCGAGTAATCTCGACTGAGAAATCAATGTGTATCAGCACCATCTAGCTCAACCATTTTTAAGGGAACCAATTGATCCAACACACGCGCCACCATCAGCGAAACATTTGTGCCACGCTCGTTCATGTCAAACTAATTTAATAACAAAATCGATAACTAATTACATATATTATGTAAATGGCTCCATAGTGCTTACATTTACAAAAAAAAAATATGCTTCTACATTTTACAAAACTATGGTTTTCAATGACCAAGTAACTAGTAAAAGAAAAAAAAAAGAAAGCTGTTTTATTATGTACCTATACTTACTTTGCAAATACAATATTGCTAAGAAATAATAAATAAATTATAATACAATAAGAGAACAAAAAAGGGTACCAAGCAAGGGTAAGCATTTCTTTCAGTTATAAAAAAAACCTAACTAGTGGACCCATGCGGTTGTGCCTGTGGAGCAGGATCGGCATTTAGCCAAGCATTTATCCAGGAAATAATCTTCCAGTGTGAAAAATGCGGGTAAATTCTACTCAAGTAATCATTCGGGCCCGCTCGACGGAACTCCGCGAAGCGGCAATGGTGGCAAATGGCGATGGGAATAAAAGACAAAACTTTCAAGCATAACCATTAATACAGCAAGCATACAGCTAGCATGCAGGAAGCATACAGCAAGCGTGCAGCAAGCAAACGACATGCAGCATGTAAGTAAGCAAGCATACAGCACATAAATGAGCATGCAACATGCATAATGCAAGCAAGCCTGCAGTATGCAAGCGACCATGCAATATGCAGAATGCAAGCAAGCATGCAGTATGCAGGTGAGCATGCAACATGAATGCAGCAAGCATGCAGCAATCATGCGGCAAGCAACATGCAGCATGCAACATGCAGCAAGCATGCGGTTGCAACATGCAGCATGCAAGCAAGCAAGCATGCAGCACGCAAACGAGCAGGCAACATGCAGAATGCAAGGAAGCAACACAGTATGCAGGCAAGCATGCAACATGCAGCAGGCATGGTTTCTGTCACGGCTCCGACGCTGCGGGGCTCCGGCGATCCCACGCGACCTTATCGTCGCAGATGGTTATAACGCTCACCACCGCAGCTTTGGCTTGCTGGCCAAACACCTGCTCCTCAGCTCGCGGGCCGCCTCGCCCTTCCGCGCCTACGCGGGCTTAAATTACACTCTAGGGGTAGGGCAGACAAGACTACGTGGGGTCGGTTTTACAGCGATACATGTTTCTGTCAAAAATTTTTTTAGCACACATGTTGATTTTTTAAGATAGTATTATATTTTGGTTAAATGCTATTTTATAAAAATGGCAATATGTGTAGTTAAATTATTCCGAATAAAATTCTGCTATCTTAAAAGTATGCCATGGACATATTATAAAACAATAATATTTAATTATAATTACATTTCACCGAAGTATAAATGCTGTGAAAAAAAACACCGGACAAACAATATTCGTTAAAACATAATTCTACTGTTTGTAAGTTTGTTGTTCTGTAAGTTTGTTAAATAAAAAAATGTGATCATGAAATTCATTGAAATGTGTTTCTGTGAAATTGGTTTTTAATTATTAATTTAGTTATTAATATTTGACATATAATTACAACAACCAAATATTATGTGAAACATTTTCTGCGAAATGAAATTCTATGAAATTTCTGTCTGCGAAACAAGGGTACACCGTAAGACATGATACTATGAAAATAACTAAAATAGATCAGCCTCGCGGTACTATCTATATCAGTAAATTGGCAGATTTTTCTGACAGCATATGCTGCTAAACTCAGCCATCCCGCAAGAGATGTTAAATGAGGACCCCATTGTAGCCTTGAGTCAAGCGTGATCCCCAAGAAAACTGTGCCTTCGACGACTTCAAGTTTCTCTTGGTTCAATACTACATAATGTTGCAATTATTACTTTTAACATTCGGTAGAGCAAATCTGATACACTTAGTTTTTTTCCCATTCAAAACTAAATTATTAGCAGTAAACCAATTTTGGACCTGCTGAAGGGCGTTATTTACATCGTCAAGACTTGTGGCATGCCTATCCCTCTTAAAAATTAAGGACGTATCTTCAGCAAATAACACCATTTGAGGTTGATTTTTTAAAAGATGGAGAAGATCATTAATTAATTACTAGAAAGAGGAACGGACGCAATATTGAGCCTTATGGTACCCCCATTTTAACATTCAGACACCGTGAATTGACACCATTTATCTGAACTTGCTGCTGTCTGTCATTTAAATAAGACCTCACTAAACTGAGTGCAAGTTTACCTAGTCCGTAATGTAGTTCGAGGTCTGCACTCAAATCTCGCCGCAGTCCAACACCACCTGGAGACCGAGAAACCAGCACTCTTGTTCCTTTCCGAGACGCAGATCAGATGTGTCAGACGTGTCTTACCTTTCCTACCCAGGGTTTAACCTGGAGCACCATTTCAAACCACGTGCGGGCCTATGTATGTACGCCCGTGACGACATCTGCTATCGGCATCTCCATAATCTTGAGGACTCCAGGTTCTCAACGCTATGGGTTTTAGTGGACACAGGCCTGGATAAAATTGTCTACGCTTGTGTCTACCGTTCGCACAGCGGTGATTTGGAGACAGCTGGGCTCACACAGCTGGGCTCACACAGTTATTTTTTACTTTGTAGTGTTTTGTTTTTGGAAGTCGGTTTTATTTTTTTGTTAAAAAGTTTTTGTTTTTGGAAGTCGGTTTTATTTTTTTGTTAAAAAGTTTTTTTTGTATCTTTGTTTTTAACACCGACTTCCGAAATTAAGGTCCGTCCGTCTGTCTGTCAAGACCTTTTATCTCGGGAATGCGTGAATGTATCGAGTTGAAACTAAAACCATACACTAAGGTCCATGGCCCCTTGCAGCTATGATAAAATTAAACTTCTAAGTTAACGTAACAACTAGATACGGTCATCTATGCCGCAAAAAACTTATATTTCGTCACTCTCAAGGTAATCAAAATGTATAGGGTAGGTACCTATTTCCCGTTGACCTAGAACTATGAAAGTTGTCAAGTAATACCATCTTATACTTCAATATAGGGAAAAGTCTGAAAACTACTACATTAGTAATTAAATCATAAAAATATATTCTTTATTTTTGCTTATCATCAGGTGAGATAGTGGTCAAACGCTTGCCTATCAATAGTGAAAATAAAAAAAAAAGTAACTTGTAGCAACTAATTTGTACGGAACCCTCGGTGGCCGAGTCCGACTCGCACTTGGCCGGTTTATTGGAAGTCGGTTGTATTTTTTTGTAAACAAAAAAAATATTTTTTACATTTTTGTGGTGATTCTTCACAACTAAATTGACATTCACATGCGCGTACTCCTTCTTCACAGCGTACCGGCGCGGCGGTGTAAAAAATAGACAGATATGAGATTTCAACAATCCCGGTCCATTTGCTATTATTTATTGAGGAGTTCCGTCGCCTATCTCCGGAGTTTTTCATCAGATCTTCGCCAAATTGAAACGGCACCGCTCCGAGAAAGCACTCTTCCAAAAACTCCCCATATCGCTTCAAGTGTGCCCATCAAATTTCTGATCATGGGACTACCTGGGAAGTCTACTCTTTCAAACAAAAAAAGAATTTTCCAAATCGGGCCAGGCATTTTCGAGTAATCGGGGAACATACATAAAAAAGGTTCCGACGAATTGAGAACCTCCTCCTTTTTGAAGTCGGTTTATAAATATAAATTGAGTAAATGAGTTCATAAAAAATTATCACATGGTGGTACTTTCATTTACAGTTGATTGTACTTAAATAACTTGACCAATGGCGTATTTGGCAAATTTTGTAATTATACAAAAAAACGATTTGACGAACTACAGCTTTGACCAATATCAAATTTTACGAATTGCCGACTTGACGAATATCTGACTTGACCAATGTCGTTCAAACCGTTCTAGCTCAACTAATACCCTATGAATTTTGATTCACTTAGTGTCGAAATATGTTTTTTGCGGCATAAACGGAGGTATCTTTTTTAACGTTAATTTAGAACTATGATTTCTTCACAGCTTCAAGGGACCGTAGACCAACTTGATACCTCCACGCGTTCCCGAAATAAAGGGTCTTGACAGACAGACGGCCGGACAACAAAGTGATCCTATACCTAAGGGTTCCGTTTTATTTCCTTTTGAGGTACGGAACCCTAATAAAGAACAATTCTGTTGTTTAGCGCGATTCAGAACCCGTTGGTACAGCGCCATCTAGCGGCAGCTTTGTGCAACTTATGATAATTCATAATGGGTTTTTAGTTTTTTTATTTTAGATTTTGTTTTTCAATGCATGTCTTTACCCGTTATAAACAAGCAAGTAAAGTCCATCTTAGTCACATTACAGGATTTATTCCGATTTATTTAAAAGATTTTGTATTTGGTACAAAATTATCCAACACCCAAGTTCAACAACTAATATTGCTAAACCAATACAGTTTTCTAAACCGCTATTTTGAAGTAGCACTTTACGGTTCCTACCGTAAAGTGCTACTTCAAAATAAAGTTTCGGAAAATATATTTTTTTAGGGTTCCTACCCTAAAAAATATATTTTCCAAAACTTTATTTTACCACTTTGTCGGCGTAATTGATATAGGTACATACCCCTTACCCAATTACAGCTTTCTAGCTCTAACGGTCTCTTAGCAAAACCTCAGATAAACGGACAGACAGACAAACAAACAAAGGTGACGAAATTATAAGGGTTCCTTGTCATTACTACGGAACCCTAAACACGTCAACACGGCGCGTTTCTCTCGCCGCTCGTAGAAACGGTCCCTTTACTCTAAAAATAATTCGTGGTAAATGTTGTACATACTTACTTATATTTGGTCCACACATACTCTTCCCAAGCACAAGGATGCACTGATGGCAGATTCGGATAATCCTTAGCCGCCAGGAATCCAATGATTTCTCTTTGTAAGTCCAACTGGCATATGCATAATACACAATTCTCACTGAAACAAACAATTAACCATAAACCCGATTATTTATACCATGCAAGGATTGGTAAACCCTACCGATCAAATCTAAGCTGTTGCCATGGTCCGCTTTCCTACTTAGCTTTCTCCACTTTGCCCGATCTTGCACATATCCTTCTCAGTCAGGCCATTGGCTCTCATACGTACTCACGTCTCATAACGTACTCCATAGGGCGGCGCATGATGTGGCCATACCATCGCAGACGAAACTCTTGCAGTTTGCTTGAACGCACTAATCTCAGGAAATACTGGTCTGATTTGAAAAATTCTTTCACTGTTAGATAGCCCATTTATCGAGGAGGGCTGTAGGCTAAATATCAGCACGCTAAGACCAACAGGAGCGGATCAGACGAAGTTGCGCGGATCAAGTAGTCTCTCTATAAACATTGCAATTTGTTGTCCTCCTTTGACCAAATCTTATGAATAGTTTAGGAGCTACAAAGGAACAGATGATCACCCATAGGCACGTCTCACGTACATAGACTGCCACGCACATTACCCTCTCCGCAGTCGAGTAAAACTAACGGTGAACTTACATGAGCTGAAGGATATCGTAGATGCAGGTAACCCTAAAAGTCTTGGACACACAATCGGTCAGCAACTCCAATATTTTTGGTGCGTCTGCTAAATTAGCCATTCGCACAGCGCCCAAAGGCAGAGGTTTGGTTGACCTTAAGTTTGCCATATTTTCTTCTGAAAATGCACAGCACCAAATCCCTCACGAATTCACAAAATTTCAACTTCTGACAGTTGACAGTTGAAGAATAGAAAGCAGTATTATTTTTAACTTCGTATATGTCGTAAAATAAATAGCTACTTAGAATTTTATCATTGGCGTATCTAGGACCTTTTTCCAGGGAGGCCTGACCCCCACACCCAATCTGAGATGCGCCGCCCAAAGAAAAATAGTTGCGGTGTGCACGATCAAAAGTGGAATTTTAGGCCAGTCATAGTCAGAAGGCAGGCCAGGTAGCTGCCCACAATCCCGGAACCCGGTACGATGTAAGTACATAGGTAACTTTGCTGACAAATGCAGGAAAGCCCAAGAATTTAGAGAGTCTAGAATGCAAGAGCGAGCGAAGCGATCTCGAAAAATTTTGCACCCTTTATCAGATAGGTTTGATTTTCTACCATTAAATTAAAATCTTAATAGAAGAAACCCATTCCAAAAATTCAAGAGCGAGCGAAGCGAGCTTGAAACTTTTTGCACTCCATCACATTTTGCAAACTTTTGACAAACGCACCAAAGTTCAAGCACATTCTACATTCTACACACTCAAGTGTAGAATGCTAAACCGAGCCTCATTTTAACAAATACTTTTAAACTAAAAATAAAAAAACAACAGTTTTTTTTTTTATAAATCAATGTTTCATTTTTATTTTTGATCAATATCGGGGCCGAGAATCTACATTCCTACGGTTTAGGAAGGAAGTTTTCAGTTTAAAAGTAATTTGTTAAAAATAAAAGCTTTCCTTTATTTTATTTTATTTATTAGGGACAAAAAAATAGTTACATGTTAAGGCGGTACAATAAGATTCTTAGTATAAATTGTTAAACATATAACCCACACTACAGTCCACGGATTAATCAAATTAGTGAAAAACGGAAGCTGATTTTAAGAATATTGTTTCTAACTATTTGAGTTGAGTGCTTATTTAAAATTTTGATGCTAATGAAGTTATTGCAAACTTTTTAAACTGTCTGTGTCCATAAATTGTGCATTATAAGTCTCCACAAGGCGTCGAAGAGGTACATTGTCTTACATGAATTCACGTGGCAGGCACGTGACTCCCACGTCTGATTACATTTCTAGGTACCGTGTAACATACTTTATTTGTAATTTGCAGTCAAATCTATTGTGGCACAAACCATGCAGCATCATTACGTACAGAAGTAATCGCCTAGATTGAAGACTTAGAATGTTGTACTTCCGTAATAAACGTGCGTATGGAACCTTCGAATGATAACATTTGTAGTTCATACCACGCAAGAATTTTTATTGTATCATTTCTAATTTGATATTGTACTAAGGTAATATGGATTCCAAATAGGTATAATACAGCATATTCCAATTGCGAGCGTATTAAATACCTATACAACATCAAAAAAGTATAGGGTCGCACAAAGTCTTTTGAGAATCTCATGACGAAGCCATACATTTGAAAAGCCTTATTCATTATACTGTCAATGCTCGTGGCTAAATAATAACAGCCGCACGGGTCGATCTTTAAGGTTAAGCAACGCTTGCCAGGGTTGGTCTGTGGATGGATGACCATCTTAACATAACGAGTTTCCTCCGTGCCTCGGAAAGCACGTTAAGCCGTTGGTCCCGGCTGTCATTTGTAGATCTTTGGCAGTCGTTACGGGTTGTCAGAAGCCAGTAAATCTGACTCCAGTCTTGCCAAGAAGTACCTACCGTGTTACCCAGTTAATGAGTGTGGAGGTCTGGTAGGCAGCCGCTCCGCATAAGACACGGTATTCAGCTGAATCTGGTTTGGCTGGAAGCCGACCCCAATATAGTTGCGAAAAGGCTAGGCAGATGATGATTGATTATACTGTCAATGTGCAGGTTGAAATGCAAACACGAGTCCATAATTACACCCAAGTCGCGAACAGAATCTACGGCATTTAAATGTTTATTATTGAGGGAGTAAATAAAATTAATGTTATTCTTATTCTTTATAAATGATTTACTATGACATTTAGGAAGACTAAAAAGGAGCTTGTTGTCTTTGCAATATTTATTAAGTCTGGTAAGATCGTCTTGGAAGAGTCGGCAGTCTTGGATATTTTTGCATGATTTATATATTTTAGTTTGCCATATGTTAGTACTTCCCAGAATTTGAGCCTTATTAGCTACACTTTCGGATGGTGTAATAATACAGGATGTGTTGTTTTTAAAAATTTTCAATTTTTCAAAATCCAATTATGTAATTTTAGTTTTCATC
Source organism: Lacanobia oleracea (assembly GCA_950371165.1). Lineage (NCBI taxonomy): Eukaryota > Metazoa > Arthropoda > Insecta > Lepidoptera > Noctuidae > Lacanobia > Lacanobia oleracea. Next base: position 18,000,533 of record OX493396.1, read on the forward strand.
AAAATCGGGCTCGAGATTCTCTTCAGTGTTTTTCGATATTCCTCATAGTTTCGGATTACGCCATGAAGGCACACTTTGAAAATGCACTTGTATATGCAATGGTTTCTATAATCGTATTTTTAAGTTATTTTTACTAGCTCTTATTGACTTTAACCTATCTCGGTGTCTGTTGGCCATTTTGTCCTTTGGGTTAAAAGTTATTGGTCAAAACATTCATCAAGATTTTTCTTTGAATCTTGATTGTTAACCCACATAGGCGTATATGGGGGGGGGGGCAAGTGTGAATCCCAGGATGTTTGGGAACCGAATCCAAATTCTATGCACATAGATACAAGAACTTACATGTCACGTGAGTTCTGGGAGGGATTATAAAGCAAAATCGAGCGCAGATCTTGCCAGCAGCCGAGGGCCAATAACTGTAGGGGAGAGGCGTACAAAATGACATACTAGTTATAAAATCAGTCATCAAATCTTTATTTATTAATAATATTGAACACTTTAAGTAATTATGTATTCTTTGGTTCATTACCTAGTTAGAATTATAGAGATCAATCCACTCAGTACAAAAACAATAGAATTACTAAACATTACTATAAACTTGAACAAAAAGCGTTTTGTCCGCCCTAGGCGGGTAAAATGACACACGTGGTGTGGACAAAATAACATAGCAAATTAGTAAGGAAAATCAGTCGATTACATGCAGAGTTCACACGTAAAACGCTTTGTCTTCTTCGGAACATCTGCACATGATGCATGAGCCCATTTTTTACAGCTCAAGCACTTGAGCCAGACCTCTTTTAGCTTGGACCTGGAGTAGAGGTCATTGCAATAAATGCAAGGACAATCTTCATCATCATCCCCGGCTTCAGTGTAAGCTTGTAAGGAAGAGAAATCATTTTCTCTGTCGGAACTAAAATCCAAAGCCTTTGTAACCTTTTTTGTGTTTTTCTTTGGAACAGGTGGAGGAGCGGATTTTGCTTTTGCCTCTTCTATATTTGGCGTTGAAGTTAACAACAATACTGTTGGTTTCTTGCGTGGTTTTCTTTTGCCTTGTCCAGCCACATATATTCCTTTCGGAACTGAAGATAGCACGCTGACTGGAACATTGATATTCATGTCTTGGAGAATCAATTTACATGATGTGGGCGTCGTAGGTATTGCAGTAGCCGTGTCTGTAGATTGGGCAGCTGAGAGTGGACGTGGGTTATCTGCAGCTGATGTGCTAGCAATTATCAATGATGTCGAACTGCCTGCTTCTACTCGAGATGGACCTGCTGAGGGTATGGGTTATATGGGAAAAGAAAAAAAGGTGGGTCAAATGACATAGTATGCTATTTTACCCGAACAGGGTGTATGCCATTTTGTCCGCTTCATAACATCCAACATTAGAAAACAATAACTAAAAATGTAACTACAATTTTGAGATTTTAAAACATTCTCGAAGTTATTGAGTAAAATTTCAAGAAATTAACGCTAAATACAAACAAATTAACTTAAAAAAATACTTACTTTTACGAGAACCAAAATCTATCGGAGTAAAACTCGTGATCACAAAAATCAAACAAACACGCGTCCGCACCACACGGCCCATCGGACGCGACTAGCGCCGGCACAGGTTGCGACCTGTTACTAAGCGGCCCTTTACATGTCATTGTGACAAGGAGAATGTCTGTGGTTTCGGAGAAAAGTAGGTGTGCCATTTTACCCACCTATGCCATTTTGTACGCCTTTCCCCTATCCACATAATTTAAGTTAGAGAGTACGAGCGACTCAACTATAGCAGGATTCGCAGCTCTTCTGACAGATAAGGTCTTATATTATAAAGGACCTTCAGCCGATAAAAACAGGTGCGCATTGACGCTGCCACATGTGCTTCGAATCTTAACTCAGCGTCCAATGTTCAGTCCCAGATTACGTGCTTCACTTAATCGACTGACCGACTCACCCAGAAGGGTAACGTTGAGTGTTGCAGGCACTACACTGATTTGGCACTTGGTGCCAAAAAGCAAATATTTCGTTTTAGTAGGGTTAAGTACTAAACCTCTGCCCAACATGCTATTCTGTTGAGATCATCGTTGAGATCCTTTAGCGCAATATCATACTTAGTCACTTTGCTTAAAAGAAATATGAACTTGCACATCATCCGCATAAATATGGTACCTACAGTGCTTCAAGGACTTTATGATGTCCGCCCAATATAAAATAAAAATAATGGGACCAAGTATAGAGGCTTGTGGAACTCCCCTATTAACGGGAGTGACCAAAGAAACAAAAGATGAGCCATTGGTCAGACGGATTTCCACACGCTGCTTACGGTTATTGAGATAACTAATAAACCAGTTTATTGTATTTTGTTCAAAACCATAATAGTTCAGCTTTGAAAGAAATAGTTCAACATTGATACAGTCAAAAGCCCGCGAAAAATCAAGTAGTACAAGTAGTGTACATAAGCCCTTATCTTGCGCTGCCAAAATATTATGTGACATTCAGAAGTGCTGTAACAGCACAGAACAGAAAAAACAGGTTGTGTAACAGTTTTTTCTGTTCTGTGTGTAGCACTGTAGCAGTACCACGCCGTTTACGAAAGCCAGATTGTAGCTCAGGAAATATGTCATTTTTTTCCAAATATTGAAACACCTGCTGGCACACGGTCTTCTCGGCAATTTCGGATAGGCAAGGCAGAATGCTAGCCTGAGATCTTTTAGGTCCGTTGGATTCATAGTTTTGGGTAGTGGTCTGACGATTGCAATTTTCCAGATGTCAGGGAATGTTTGCATAGCTAATTGATCTGTTCACAATTTCGGTAATGACTTTTAGTGTATGTGGGATGGTTGACAAAACCATGTTCAGTCACCTTATGCCACTTATACCACTGCCTTCAGCATATGCTCGCGGAAGTATTTCAAAATTTGTTTTTCGGTTACTGGTTTTAATGCGAATGCGACGTTGTCATCCCTGAATTGATGAGACTCGAAGAAATTGCGCTGCGCACTCAAAGTGATTATTTATTCGGTCTGGGACTCTGAAATGAGTAGGAAGGTCATCAATTTGTTTACTAGGTAGTACAGTGCTTTTTAAAAGTATGCCATAAAGCGTTAGGGTCCTTTATTTTATTATTAAATTTAAATATGCTACTTTTTCTTTAAATCATCTGCCTAGCCTTTTTCCAACTACATTGGGGTCGGCTTCCAGTCAAACCGGATTCAACTGAATACCAGTGTGTTACGTGGAGCGGCTGCCTACCAGACCTCCACAACCCATTAACTGGGTAACACGGTACATCTTGGCAAGACTGGAGTCAGATTTACTGGCTTCTGACAATCCGTAACGACTGCCAAAAATTCTACAAATAACAGCCGGGACCAACGGCTTAACGTGCTTTCCGAGGTACGGAGGAACTTGGTATGTTAAGATGGTCACCCATCCACAGACCAACCTTGGCAAGCGTTGCTTAACCTTCAAGATCGACCCGTGCGGCTGTTATTTTCTAGCCACGAGCTCCTCATCGCTACTGATTCTTGCGCCTTGGCTACTTTTTCTTTAAATATGGAACTTAAAACCAGCAATTTGAGTTGCTTGGGCCCTTTTAGAATCTGACTTCGTTTTACGGTACTTGGACAGAGCATCATTCCGTAGATGCATCATAAGTTTTATGGTAACAGTAATCCAGGGGTACGACGATTCCTTGACTAAACATGTCTTAATCGGAGCGTGGACGTCGTAGACTGTTAAAATGTTTTTATTCAACACCTCAACCACGTCATTTACAATAAACAAGTCGCAAATGTTGTCCCAGTGAATTTGCGAAAAATCACCATTACCTAAGCATTTCATCGTTTTTTTGTTTGAAGGGTCTGTACGTTATTGTTTGGGGTTTATATTTACTACGTTTAATATTAAATTCAGACGATAAGCGAGTGACCATTGAATGAGCCATACGGCTCAACGCATACCGCTTTGTGGTTGAGATTAGCACAGACAAGGTCGACGCTATGGTCTGTGAAATGGGTAGGCGAACTAACTAGCTGTTTTAAGTCGACATTAAAGTCACCGAGCAACATGTAATGGTCACATTTTACTAAGTAGCTAACCACTGAAGCGTTAGAGTCAGTTACGGCATCGAGAAAAAGGTCCAAGTCGAAGCAAGGAGGGCGATATATACGCTGTACCAATAGCAATTCTAATACCATAAATAGTCTTAGAGTAACCCACATTTGTACTATGGTCTCGTATCTTGGGTCAGCTGGAGTTGGCCAGTTACGAGCAGTAGGTAAGGCCGCGCGTAAGATAAAACCCCTCTCAACCCGACTCATCAGTCGAAGACATTACTTTTATATCTGTATGGATAGCAAAAAGAGGATCTTTCTGTTGGAATATATCAAAATATATCGGTCCCACTTAAGTACTTTAAGAGTCTTTCTCTTTCATACGTATTGACATTGTACATAGCTTTATTATAGTTTAGATGTGAGTGTACCGCTGTGCTCTGTCAGGACTAAGCGAGAGCGCGCACACACCTCTCCTAATTAACAAATTGTATAATAAATAATTATATGAAAATCATAACCGTGTCTTTCATTGGTTCTCAAAACCCAATACTTTCCCCCGGATCTAGGTAGGGGGTAAGTTCAAGGGGCGCCAAACTTAAATTTTTAAATAGTTAATAACCCTTCGGCTTTGCCGTAGTCGACTTTTCACAGAATAGACCGATTTTGATAATTCTTTTATATTGGAAGGGGTATACGCTGAAGTTAGTCCCATATAAATTTGGAAAAAAAAACCTACCCTAAGGGTGGGAAAATAGGGGTAGTTTATTGTTCACTCACAGATTTTAATCTCGAGTGGTGTAGCATTTTTTGTAGGCCTAACCATGTTGGTACATAAAGCCAGTTTTTTTAAGTATTTATATTATAGGTACGAAAATAATAGTTAAAGTAGGATTATATAACAGTTAATAGCTAAAGTAAGGTACTTTAAAAGTAATCAAAAATTAAGCATGTAGTAATTAGTAGATTATAGCCACAAAGGTTCTATTTTAACAAAAAAATTAAACCTCCCAAAAAACTGAAAAGCAAAAATAATAAACCATTTTACAAAAAATAACTTTAGTTACGGAAGTCGGTGTTTTTAATTGTTTCTTTGTATTTTAACACCGACTTTCGTAACTAGTTATTTTTTAAGCTGCAAAATACTTGTTTATTGAAAACTTCGCCTGAGACTTCGTCGTGTAAATTTTGTTATATGCTACTTATATGATTATAATTTACTAATATGATTATAATTTACTAGTTGACCCACGCAACTTCGTTTGCGTCACAATTTTCAGTGCTGTTCCGCTCCTATTGGTGTTAGCGTGATGATATATAGCCTATAGCCTTCCTCGATAAATGGGCTATCTAACACTGAAATAATTTTTCAAATCGGACCAGTACTACTCGTATGCGAAGAAGTTGTCAAAACTCGTGCCAGCCACGCCAGTCTCTTCGATTTATTCGTTTGTAGTGTTAATAATTTCTGCTTTTAGGTTGTTATTACTTTGCAACCGCTTTTTAACGATAGTATGATACGAAATAGGGACAAATTAAATAAAAGAATAATGTATTGAGTCATATTTAATTTCAAAATATGGGACGAAAAGCAATAATTAATGGGTTATCGATAACTTATAGATAGGATGTTGGAATCCCAATTTTTTAAAAGCTTTTCAATAATTATTAAAAGTTTTTATTTAACTTGCAATGTATGTATGTATGTTTGTACGGGTGGAATCTTGCTACTCAATTTTGAAGCAGATCGGTATATACAACCGATTGAGCTGAAATTTTGTATACACGTTTAGTTTGAATGACAATACACGATAAGCTGTGTGACATCATTCTAAATCCAAATAGTTAATTTTAATGCATTTCTACTATATGGGTATCAAATGAAAGGACTTGTTGAGAGTAACTCGAAAAATAATGTGACACTAAATCCAAGATGGTGGAATAGTTATTTTTTATGCACTTCTACAATATGGGTATCAAAAGAAAGAGCTTGTTGAGAGTCTTGAGAGTAACTCGAAAAGTAATATGACGACATTCTAAATCCAATATGGCGGAATAGTTATTTTTATATGGGTATCAAATGAAAGGGCTTGTAGAGTAACTCGAAATAACTAAAAAGTTAAAAATAAATTAAATGCTATGTTATTAGCTTTTTTTTAAACTTCAAAAAAAAAAAGCTTTTATGTAAAAGAAAATAAAATTTTCCGTTTTATAAAATTGCTCATTAAAGCTTGTCGCGAGGTTTGCGTAAGTACCTATAAGTATTTAATTAATCAAACCTCGCGACAAGCTTATATGATAAATTTTAAAGGAAAATTTTATTTTCTTCTCTTTAGAGCATTTAATTAAATGCTTTTTTTTAGTATTTTTCCATTTTTTTTTGTAGGTATTTGCGCTGAAATGCGCTGTTTTTGTGGCCTGGCGTGGGAGGTGCGCCGATGCGTTTTCGCTCTGGCGTCCAAAAGGGTCCTATTGGGTGTTAACGACCCGCGCTCTTTACTTTAAGTATGAAATTTTGGGTTCGTTCTAGTAACAACTTAATAACACTAAGGATAACTGAAAATGAAAGCACACCTTCATACATACTTAAAGTTATTTATTATTCTTAAAATGAAAACTCCCTTAACTTCGGTAATAGCTACTAAAGAATTTGTGGTGACCACTGTCAAGTGATGGGACAAAACAATAAAGTTTGAGCATTACTTAATTAATAAAAACACAATGTCAATTGATTCAAGTTCTTAATATACAGAAAACAATAATCCTAATAAAAATAATTTAAATTCAGTAACAATCTTCCTACTAGCCCTAACTAGCATCAATAAATAAGATGACTTCATTTTGTGGATCTCTTTGGAGTGATTAAGGTTTTACGCCGTTCGTAAATATGCTAAGGATTTGAAACTAAATCTATAGTAAAACCAGTTTTTGTCTGACCACAAATTATATTATATCGAGGAACTTATATTTACAGGCGTTATTTAAAAACCCATTTCCCAAAATAAAATTATTACAGACTTATCTGTAGTTCCTGTTATTAAATATGCTGAACAGCAATTAGAAATATTTATTGATTTAAAAAATATTGCTTACGTCAATGTTAGGCGGACGTTGAATTTAACCAAACGAAAAAATGAAACCAAATCTCATCTCAGTTGTAGGAAACATAATTTTACTACCGAGTGCACCATCTGAAGTGTATTAGTAAATAATACTACATAAATATGTACAGCCAAGTTTAGTCACACTGAATAAGAAAACTGTTATTTCGGTAACGATTTATCTTCGGCTTCGTAGCAACCGGTGCGAATAGCTCATCCCATTTGTGATGTACATATTTTTAAAAACTAAATAGTAAATTATGCTATAAACGACGCGGTAGTCCATTACACTAAATAATACCTACAATAAAGTAAAAAATTAAAGTTAATACCATCATTCAAAAAACATTAATTAATCACACCAAAATTTTCTAATTATTGGGAGGCCTTTACTAGTACAAAAATATCATCAATATTCTCTATATCGCTCTATTTAAATGTATGGAAAATTATCTTTAATTAAATTTATAACATAGCTATTCTAAATGTGCATAAGAAATCTTGTATTATTCAATATATTGCTTTTATTGAACCAAGCACTAAGGCGTTATAACGGAACTTTATACTTTCGCAACTATAAATGCCATCTTAGTTACCTATTATATGAGTATCCATAGTAAAAATCTGTGTTACCACTAAAATTCTTCGTTTTTCACCTACAAAACTACAGCTGGACATCGTAATTCAAGATTGATAGTATCCTTATCGATAAAATAATAAGTCTTACTTGAAAATATCTAGCCACTATTATCTCTTAGAATCATTTAGGTACATATAAAACTATTACAATACCACAAGAGTATGTTGCTCAATCTGAATCTATCTCCTGTGGTAAGTCATATTATAAACATGCGAGTACATGAGACAAACTTATTACATAAGGCAAGTGATTAATATGTTAACTCTATAATAAATCTATCACACTCGAGAAATATGAAGAAATATTGGACAAAGCACGACCACTCATCATTAGAGCACAGCTCTTGGGCGTCAGTCATTAAGAAACCAGAGACAGGAACACACTTATGATTATATTTTTACATGAGCTTCCTAAACTGGAAACGAGCCTATTAGCAGACATTATAAAATTATTTACACAAGTCCAATGCTTCCCTAAAGCGTATACAAACATTTCTGTCCCTATTCCATCAAATTTCAAATATTTATAATCAACCAGACATTGTGATTAGTACGTCTAATTGATAATAATAATGCGCACCATTAAAAATACATTACATAGTAAGTTACAAATTGTGCAAGCCAATGGGAGTTACATGACTGTATACAGAAAACTGCATTTTAGTGTACAGAATGTGAAAAATACCACTTTGTTTTTTTAGGTTGAGTTTTAAATTATTTAAGTTCTACTGCTGCCTTATAATGCATTCACACAATACAAACTTATGTGTGTGCAGACTTTGAACTCTGAATAAAAAAATCTCTCACACTGAAATTTTGTCTGCACAGAGTTTGAGACATACATACAATATACCATTTATTATTCAGTTCAGAAATCTGCGCACACAAAATTCAGTGTCATGTGAACCCCCTATTAATGTAATATTAGTGGGACAGTAAGAGGCAGTGAGTGCCGACACGCTGTAATATATGGAATGGGGTGCGAAACCCAAATGTCTGGTGGGGTCATAGGTAGCACTAGTGTGGCTAGACTCGGCATCACTTAGCCGGTTTGTGCTTGGGCGGCGTCGTGGGAGGACCACCTGCCTCCGCCGACGCGCCGATGGCTACACCTTCGCTGTCTACCTCCGTCTGTAACAAAAAAAAAGCAAACGTCAGTTGCGGAAACGAACATTCAATTTCAACAATCCTGTAACATTCAATAATCCTGTGCATATATTTATGTGGAGTTAATAAAATCGAAAGAATTATTTTATATACTCACTTTTTCATCTTTGTTTATGGACTGGGGCGAGTCTGTTCCATTGTTAACATTGTCACCAGTATCAGCGGATTCGGTACTTGTGGTACCTGTAAATTGAACTTTTAATTACTATCAGATTTAACCATATTTACATGTAATTTTTTTCTAATTTTATTCAACAATCTATGTGAAATGGTAAGTGTACGCACCAGCTTGTATGTGATGAGCGTTTCCGCGTTCAGCCTCATGTTCGCGTACCATGGCATCTAAGTTGTATCGTCGCCGATACGAAATGAAGAACGAACGAACATGCGCCTCCGTTTTCGTGCCCAGTGTCTCGGCGATCGCTTGGAAGTCCCTACCTGCATATCAAGGAACGAACTTATTGAACCACTACATAGTATAAAACAAGGTCGCTTCTGCTGTCAGTACCTATGTATGCTTAGATCTTTAAAACTACGAACGGATTTTGATGCGGGTTTTATAATAGATAGTGATTCTCGAGGAAGGTTTTAGTATATAATTTGAACCCGTGCCAAGCCGGGGCGGGTCGCTAGTAATCTTATAATTTATTTAAGAATACCTTGTTGCACTAAGTCCGCCCATGTACCACTATTATACATAAAGTTTAAATAAAACTTATTTTACTACGTCAGTTAAAATTTATTTTCGTGTTAAAGAAAATGAAAAACTCATCAGTCAGAATGATGATAATAATGGGTATAATGCACACAAGAAACCACTCGACATAATTTAATTACGTCACAATTTTTAAGGAAAAACTTTACTTATCATATTTCCTTAAAAACTGACGTTATAAGTTATTGGGAATCCCTTACCATATTTCCTAACGGCAGTTACCGCCATGAGTAGTTCGTCGTTAGTCCAGCGCGAGTTGATCTTGGCGGGTGGCTCGCCAGGCCTGAGCTCCTCCACGCCCGAATCACCCACCTTGCGCTTCATCGCACTTAACTGCTGTTTGTTCTGTTGCACCTGTTTCAAAAATTTTACTCACTGTACTCAAACCACCAATTATTCACACATATATTTCAAACAAACACAATTTTAGAACTAAGAAATTTAGAACATATAGGAAAAGTGCATATCTGGATTATCCAAGAAACTACATAGTAGGACTTGGGATTTGGACGCACAGCAACATTTGAAGCGCAGTACGTAACTTTGGGGGTTTAATGGTTTTAAATCAATAAACTTGAGAAAAAAATGTTGATCAACTAATCTATGTGTGCAGAATACATTTTCCCACAATACTACCTAATACAGTATTGTAGTATAATTAGCATGATAAACTACAAAATTATCGACTATTGAATTAATAAAATTAGTTGAATTATCACATTCTCACATTACATCACACAAACGCTTAGTCACATCCATGCTCTATCTGGACAAATGACTAAAACCAACGTATTTAGAAGAGTGCAGAGTGTCGACGTAAGGGTGAGAATGTGTCTCGCAACGACACTACATAGCGACATCGTAGCGGGTTGCATCTTACTTGTCTCTTTAGAGATATAACTTCTCTGTCCATAGCTTTGAGCATGGCTTCGCCATGATTGATAAGTCCGGGCTGCGGGGGGTCGCCTGGCTGAGGCCCGGTAGCCATGGCGACGAGATCGTCGTGATTGATGTAAATGCCACGCGGTAGCCGGTGCTTGTACCGCTGCTGTTTGGAACCCGGCCCGCGTCTTCCGGACGGTCCGCACAGCGGTCTCATCGTCCCCGTGCGTCTGTTACATCACCGCCAATATTCAAACAACTATCCCTATTATACATTTAATTAAACCACACTCGGAAAATTATTGAGCTGCATTGCGTAACATGCAAGTGATTGTAACGAGCGGATAATCTAATAAAACTGTAGTATGAATAGTAGTATCGTTACCGACCTGGCGTGCACGAGGCATGCCTGACACAACTTCTGCGAGTTGTGCGCCGTGATCTGGTTGCACAGAATGCCGCACACAGTGCACCACTTGCCCGCGCTCTCGCCGCCGCCCTCGCCCTAAACCCCAATTAACATTTTACATTCCTGTCACATTACGACTACCACCAGCTACACGGAATTGATGAGCTCTCGTGTAAGGACAGACAAAGACGTACACAATGACTTCTCACACACTTCTTTTAAAACCCATTAGAATATTAAATGATATTCTGCACACATTAGATTTATTAAACAAGTAGTCCTTCATTGTTCGGGGCTATTAAAGGAAGCATGCGGGAATATCATAGGAAACTGGAAGGAGGGGAGGAAGGCAGGCTACATATTAGAAATTAGTACAGTGCGGGAACACAGTGGGTACACAGTTATAGCACTAACAGTGATGGATGATAGTTTTAAGGTCCATCAAGATTCACAACACAATAATTACATTTGATGCATCATTCAACAGCAGACAAATATTTTAACATTCTCCTTTTTTCAGTAATGCATAGTATTGTATTCTCTACCAAAAATATATTGCAAGAAAGGAAAGAAAAATAAACTTAATCCGTTTGCATACAATTTACATAAAATAGTTAAGTGGTACAGCTCAATAGTTTAGAAGTATGTTGATAAAGAATGTGTAAGACATAATAATATTACTGGTATATACTTGTGTGTTTACTATGTAGTTTTGATGTATCTTGCATACATAGAGAATTTATAAATTAATAAATGAATGTTGAATAATGAGAGTGATAGCAATCATAGTTTGTAAATAAAAATGCAGAGCGGACAAAATTAAAATGAACAAGCATTATCAGAATACATAAAGCAGTTGGACATAATTTTTAATTATGATAATTAAAATAATGACAGTTGAATACAATATTTAACAGTTATATGAAGCAACCATTTCTACACACACTTATAGATTGACTCCCAACTATTCAAATAACTGCTGTATAATATATAGGCTAGTACACAAGCTCATGTTGCCACAATCAAAACTTGCATGATAACAAAGTAATGCTATGATGTGCAATGCTATGAAATGGCATGACTAAAACAGACACTTTATGGAATTAGATTTTGAAACAGGGAACCAACATTTTTCAAGTAGAAGATATCAAGTAGGTATATGTATAATATATCAAATTATGGATGACAAACACCAATTGAATAGACATATAAGTGAGAGGATGGAAGAAGACACTGAACATCAAGTTTCCATGGTGACAGCAAAGTTATACTCATTGTGGGGAAGCAAAGCACCCACCTGGGCGCCCTGCTGGCCGGCGGCGCGTTGTGGAGCCCCGCCTGCCGCTAGGGACTTCCCTCCTCGGACAATACCACGGTGGAAAGTCCACTTCTGTCACATTGAACACAAGTCCATAACTCAGAATAATATGTACCCATCAAGCACCCAAGATGTTGCTATACTACATAGTATATGAAGATATAGAAATACACATGTATTTCTGCTTATAATAATGGTGTATCACGTCTTTGAAAAATATGACACCCATTATGAAATGTCCACATGCAGAGTAAATAATTTACAATAACACAAATTATCTACTCTGTAATTATCATTAAGAATTTGTCACAGCTACAAAATAAGGCCATGTTTATTTATAGTCCTGTGAAAGTAACTTCTGCCACTCTGCGATTTTATTTACTAAAAAAATTTGCCACTTAGAATTTGTACACAATTTATAATTTGGACAATCCAGATATACTATCACATTATAGTAGTTTAAGATTGTGAAGGATATGATACAGTTGACATTGTTTCTGTAATAAGGTACATTGGTAATACAATGACATTGCACACAATAAAAAAGGAGCAAATTATATTTGATTCAACTTTACAAGAAGCCATGAAATTTAACACAAAACATTACATACCTTTTCATCATTATCTGACTCTTTGTCAGAGCCTCCAGGTTCAGAACCAGCGCCTGATTCCCGTTTGCCAGTTCCTGAGCTGGTAGCATTGCGACCTTCACTGACAACATCCATCAGAGAAGTACGTGCTCTTGTTTTCTTCCACGAATAATAGTACTTAACTAATGATGCAATTGATTTATCTGGCAACTACAGAAAACAAAAGTATGGATTTAAGAAAGTTTAATATTAGGTTAACCACAAAATCAAATAATTTATATTTGAAGGACCTACCATTTGTCGTATTCTGTGAAAGCTTTTGCCATGGAACTGAAAAGCTTGTTCAAAGAGCACCTTATCTTCGACAGTCCACTCATCAGGAAAAGGAGTGAAGTTGGCAAGGTCCATTGAAGCCCTGTTGAGGTCATGTTTGTGCCAGAATAACATCCCAAGTGCTTGTTCACCATTATATCCATATTTCTCTTTTGCAGTGGTAATATATTCATCCACTAAAAATGTACAAAAAAGTTGAACTATTGCAAACAAAAAACTTCAAAATTAGAAAAACCAGATTTCACTTACATTTGATATCAGATATGTCACAAGTGGGTGACCAAACCAATAAAGCTCTGTCAGAGATAAGTTCAGGTTTTCGTTGGTCTATTGGTTCCAGTTCAGGGCAAACAGCCTGATAATCTCTGCCCACTCTGATTTTCTCAGCTGCAAACGGTATTACTGCTTGGTTTCGTGTTACAGTTATTGTGGATGAGATGAACGCAGCAGGAAGGCGATGATGGTAAGCATAAAAAATAAAGCACGAATGTCAGATGATGATGATTAAATATCTCCACCGCATGAGCGTATTGCACAAGCAGTTACACAGTAAGGATTAATATTCACATTGAGATTACAATCGAGTAAGTACTTAGCATAGGTGCGTATTGCACAAAACGTAAGTTACCAATCAACATGCTAAAAGCTCCCCGATTTCCCGTAATTTAAAAAAATCCAAAGCAATATTAAGCGATACAAAATTTGATAACTCGTACCATTCTCATCTTCAGAACTGGAATCTGGACTTCCATGGCCATTGGGGCTTGGCCCTCTTGACCGCTTCCCGTTTCGAACATCATTACTTCTTTCGGCCAAAACCATGATTTCACACTTGATATCACAGATTTCACTTAATTAACACACAATCTAAATCATTTATAGGATATTGTTGTTGAATTAAAGAAAATAAAAGAATTAAAAGAGCTTCGCACTTAAATTCAAACGTGATTCAAACCACCGCATCAATAATTTGACAAACCAGCCACGGAATGTAATGGTTGATTTAATGGCGTCTGTAGTTCGCTGTGCATTCACTTTATTTTATTCTAATGAAAATTTTATCCTTACCATTTAAAATCAGAAAGTTTTTCAGTTGATATATTATATTTATATTTATATAAAAATTATCAATTTCAAGAAAAAAGGCAAATTATATGCCTGTTAAGTCCATTTCAATATTTTATACACTAGTAACTTTTAATACAGACTTTTACAAATGAAATAAAACACATTTCTTATATTAATTAGTTTTTAGAGGAATTATCCTCGTTCGTATAATTGATATAGTTTCATTTTTAACTTATCGAATGCTGGTACATCCAAACCGCCAACTTTTATCATCGAAAATATTAGTTTTCAAGTAAAACGCATCTAACCAAGTTGAAGTTAATTCGACTATGCTGTTTATGATTTTGAAATAAGAGATGGCGCTATTCATACAGAGGATCGAGACTTGAGAGCTTACTTGAGAGCGGCAAAAGTAACATATTCAAAAAACAAACCGTTTTTATGGCCTTGCATTAGGTATATAAAATCATATGGATTTTCCGATAACATCGTAATAACTTATTAGACAAAATAAATTTCACCGTAAGTACATCTACTTATTATGCTTCAGTTTTTCAAGAATAAAATAAAATGATTGCATTAGAAGTCTCGTGAGCCTCTGCACGTTGTTATAAATCTTAGTTATATATTAAATTATCACGCCGCATGCGAGAAAAAAAGAATAACAAAGAGATTTTGAGTAGCAACCGATTCGAAGACTTGGGTGAGAGATATTGTGAGTTCAGATGATAAAGCCAATGGGGGTTACATTTGCAACAAAAATTAAAACCTGCTATTAATAGCAGATTCGGGGGTAAAATAATTCTAACCACATTAGTTAATTTTATCCAAGACCATGAGCAGGCAATTAATTTGTTTTAACCATGAAAAAACCTTTTAGAAGTGGTAATTTTCGAAAAAACGCGTTTAACTTTTCTAATTATTTTTAAAGTTAATTAACTATTTCAGGAAGGAGTATGTTCTTTAATTATTAGTACGAACTAAGGATATTCCTAGTGTATGTGCCCTTACACTAACAAAGTGATTGGGGTTTCCCTGGCATGCGCTGGAAGCTGCAATGCTTCGGTCATTTTATGAACGGTATTATTAGTGATTTAATTGCGATCATGCGCAAAAAGAAATTGCTCTGCGTCTGTCTTGTCGTCGCATAGGTAGCATTACGGAAACAACTACTTGTTGAATCTCTTGACTCTCCATTTATTTACAGCGGCCGTGCATTAACTAAATTTTCATTATCAGGAGAAGGTTGAAAATCGTCTTCTATTTTATTATTCGTCAGTCCAAATCTTTTTCAGTCTTATGATTCATCTTGGGTGTTTTTATTACGTGGTTGAATCATTTGGTTTTATCTTGGTTATGGAGATTTCTGATACAGCATACAAAAAGCAAAACAAAAAATAACATAATTGCCTCATTATTTTAACCACTAATTGTTATTATTATCCATTATACGTCTATGAAAAGGAGACAACATTGAAATGTCATGACAAACATTATGTAGGTATATGACAAGTTTCAGAACGAAACGCAGTTTGACGGATGCTGTTGCCGAGGTTTTTGGGAACATTTTAATTTTGCTTTACGTTTCAAGAATGTTATCAAAATAGATAACGATTATGTTGCGTTGTAATTCCTTCACGAACAGGTGGTAAAGTCGCGTCAGATATAGTAGGAAGAAGTACACTCTAACGAGGCGTCGAGAGAAATGCCACTGTCGTGATCAGGACCGCGTTTTGTTCTTTATTTTGCCAAAAAGGGCGCACAATTATTGTGAACGTTATGTAATGTGTATTGTAGTGTTTTCGTGAGTGCTTATAATACTGTGGGGAAGATGAGGACGGTGGCTTTGATCAGCGGGGGTAAGGACAGCTGCTACAACATGATGCAGTGTGTCGGCGCCGGGCACACGATCGTCGCGCTGGCCAACCTCCAACCTATACATAAAGGTTAATTTCATCCCGTTAACCGAATTAGATGCATATAGTTACTTTGCCGAACGAATAACGATTGTTGTTGTATTTCTACCACTCCGATAATAGCCACGAAATAAAAATAAAAATTGCATGAATTAAAAGTCTCACATTTTGCAACATACGTCTTAAAATAAAAACATCTGTAGTTATTTTAAGCCTACCTGTGATTTGGCATCAATTGTTTTTGTTATCACTTTACCTGTGCAGGGCATCAAACTGATGTGCAGTTTTTGTTATAAAATGTTTTGAAGTTTGGGCATGATACAACAGTACTGTGGTATCATGCCCTGAAATGCTGAATTTTTATGGCTCAATCATGGCTAGAATGTCTTTTTTACAATAACAAAATATGTTAACCAATTTCAAAATTACTTTTTAGATGAGATGGACAGCTACATGTATCAAACAGTGGGACATCAAGGTATAGAGCTGTATGCTGAGGCTATGGGTCTGCCGCTTTACAGGGAAGCAATAACTGGCAATGCAGTCAACCAGGGCAAGAATTATCACCCTACAGAAAATGATGAGGTTGAGGACTTGTTCAGACTCCTTTCTAAAATTAAGGTAAGGAGCATGATCTCATTTAAATAGTAAATTAAAACAAGAAAAATGAGACAGATATTTAATGCTCAACATACTCTTCTGCAGAAAATAATATTCAGAGTTCAAGAAATAATATTTTTAATGTCCCACATACTAAAAAAAAACCATCTAATACAAGTATGTACATAGAAGGTCAACTCAGTAGATGATGTAAATATGTACAACATAGATCTACATACATAGTTACAGAAACAACAGTCATTCAACAGGTTTTAAATTACCACTTTAAGTGAATACAGAACCAGTCTATTCAATGATTGTAATAGCCAATCGTGAATAATGTATTAGACGCAGATGCTTTGTTACAAGTGTGATAGCACTGTATTATGTTGTGACTACTGACCACATCACCCCTTACCATCAGGTGAGATAGTGGTCAAAGTATGCCTTTAAATAATTAAAAAAAACTGAATACAAAGAGGTTTCTAGTTTGACCTGTGTTACGTACCTGTCTTAATATTCTTGTATAGATTTGGAAGTCAAAAAAAAAAAAAAAAATTATGTGGCATTATTGCCTTTGCGCTAGTGCAAAATTTAAATACCAACCTTCTTTGTATACCACTTCTTTTAGTGAAAACCATAGCTAAAGCTGCATGGTTAAAAAGAAGTAGGTCACAAGGTAGGAAACAACTTTATTGTTTACTACTTGAGAAGACAGGTAAATAACCAGTAGGGTAAATGTAGGAGAATATCCTTTATTATTTACACCACATAAACTAGCAGACAAATAAAAGTACAATGCCATCAATGCCATTGGCCAACAAATGGTAAACCACAGGCTTGACCAACAATGATTATCCAGATTGGTTTGTGGTTAGTGTAACAAGAAAATTACAGACAAAATGTGTTTATCAGTGTTCCTGTAACAAATATAATACATGTTTATCTGCAGTTCATATAGGTTATGTAATAAATTGATATTGCTACTTTCATATAGAATGAAACAGCTTCACATACTCAATCACTGATTGTCTGAGTGAAAGTCAATATCATGATGAGCTGTCAATGAATTGGTCCAGTAGATTTGGATGAAATTGACTATGACAGACAGATATAAACACAAGTGATCCTATATGGGTGGGTTCCTTTTTCCATATGGACCTTCAGAAATCTAAAAATATGTGTTATAAAATATAGGCTTCAAGCAAAGAAATGCCTTCCATTATACTATTTTGTTTTTTTTTTCTGATTAATGATGTATGTACTATCATACCTAATCCTTGTGCAATAATTTTTCCTTTGAGTAATTCCTAACTTTTCCTGTAAATTGTAAAATCATGCATCCTGTTTTCAAAAAGTTGTGTAATGATGCACAAAATATGATACACTTGCTGGGGGTATTATCAGCTCAAACATATACCTGACTGACAAGTGATTCATTATACTTGTCAAGAAAATATGTGACATTGTATGAAGTTCCATTGACATTGTACTGTAAATATGTGTTAATGTAATATTTGTAAGGTGCAGAGAGTAATGTTCACAGAATAATCTCTATGTACATAAAATCTGCAGTGATAAGCTGTTGTCTGTTTTATAAAGTATCTTGTTTTATACTCTATGTATGTAAATTGGGCTGATTCCCCAACTCCACAACTGACACAGAACAAATGTGCAGTGGTGTGCCATAGTGGCAAGCCTGCAAGACTCCCTAGTCCCTATACACGGTGCCATTTTATTCTCTTTAGGCTCTTATATCTTTTATGTTATAAAATACTAACTCAGCTGTTTTAGTTATTTTTATTAATTTATATTTCGATGTTATAATGATATAATAAATAAACACGTAGCAATTTAATATCACTATAGCACAGAATTCAGAACATAAACATCACGGTGCAGTGGGTTGGCGTGATAGTGATGAGTTATATTATGTTGTTTTATTTTTAACCAGTTATTATCTATGCTGGTCTAAGCTGGCTTGCACCTACGGAATGCCACTGCAAATGTGTCATTCAATCCACTCCAGCTCCCTAAGGAGGGCCAGCAACACCTTGGTGCTACCAACTATCTCACAGAGGGTTTCCAAAGTTTTTTTATCTTAATAATTGTTTCAGAATGATTTAGATGTAGAGGCGGTCGCCGTTGGTGCCATATTATCAGATTACCAAAGAATTAGGGTTGAAAATGTGTAAGTATTTCTGATTTATTAATTAGTAATATTAACGTATTGTTGACTACCAATAAAATTATTGAATTAATGACTGATTTAAGTTTATGAAATAAATAATAAGAGGAAGTATATCTTATATCTTGGATAAACGAAATGCTTGCCAATGCAAACATTCAAAATAAAAGAAAAATTGTAGTCACTTCATCACACAAGTACTGATTTCTTAATGAATAGCAAATATTATGTGGACTTTGGATTGAGATGCTTACAGTTAATTAGCCCTGTGAGTCTATGATACAGAACTTACGTCATAATAAAATCACTAGCTTCTACCAGCGGCTTCGCCCACGTTGTCCCTAGGGAACATACTTCCCGGGTAAAAAGTAGCCTATATCCTTTTTCAGGCTCTAGAATATCTGTGTACCAACTTTCATTTAAATCGGTTCAGTAGTTTTGGCGTAAAAGCGCGACAGACAGACTGAGTTACTTTTGCATTTATAATATCAGTAAGTATTAATGGGTTGTTAAATTATTCTTTACAGTCTGATCAATCAAAAACCGGCCAAGTGCGAGTCGTACTCGCACACGAAGGGTTCCGTACAATAAACCTTAATTTTTATTATTTGTTGTTATAGCGGCAATAGAAATACACAATCTATGAAAATTTCAACTATCTACGTATTACGGTTCTTGAGATACAGCCTTCTGATAGACGGACGGACAGCGGAGACTTAGTAATGCAGCGGAGGGTTCCCTTGGTTACCCTTCGTGTACGGAACCCTAAAAACCAACTATTTCAACCTCCACTAAAAATTTTCAATTCTCTAATGCGAATTACAAATTTTTGGCTGAAATGAAAAGAACTAATCTAATTGACAATATAACTGGATTTGCTCATCAACTTCGAGCGTAAGATTATTTTTCGATTTTAATTAAACTATAAAAAAAATATGAAAATACACAAGAATTGTAAATATTCATTTAGTCTCTACATAATATTGCAATGATTTTGTTTTGTTTGTCGTTCGACCTAGCTTTTAAATAGTTTTATATTCATGTCGGCACTAAAATTAATAAACGTTTAGCAGGAACTGCGTGTGCGCATAATTTATTTTTAATATGTTTTTAAGTGTTTTGCCCTCGATAAATTATTGAATAATTGCACTTTGGTTAAGACGTGAAGAATACCTACGCTCAATGTAAGTGAGCATTTCCTACGATATTTACTGCTAAAATTGTTTTAAAATTCTTTGTGTATCGAACTCGATTTTAGGATACACTATGTAAATTCTTGTTAAGTGTAGATACACGGGTCAAGGCGATTTTCCACTTCACCGAGTAACCCTTAGTTGACCCTATTAAATATCAAAGGAGCCGTAATGTATAGGATTTTTGTCTATCTACTTAAATTAAAAGGCCTTCGGTATTGTTTATGTTAACAATCTTCGACGCGAATGCTCATTATTATTCATTTTTAGGGTTCCGAACATCCGTAAAAAACGGAACCCTTATAGAATCACTCGGGTGTCTGTCAGTCCGTCTGTCACAGCCAGTTTTCTCCGGATCTACTGGAACGATTCTGTTGAAATTTGGTATACATATGAACTTCTGTGACCCAAACACGGAACCGTTACGTAAATTAGTAATTTTGAGTATGGAGGTCACTTTTGGGGGTCAAACTAGAAAATTGAAAAAAAAAAATCTATCGTGAGACATCAAATGAAAGAGCTTACTGTGAGTTTAATTTTTTTTTTCATAATAAGTTAGAGTGAACAGGCTCCTTCTGGGTAGGCTCGCTCCATCGTAGACTTTGTCTCTGTCATCTCTGACATAGACTCGAGTCAAGAGCAAACCCATAACAAATAAATAAATAAATATTTTTGAAGTTATTCAATAAATTAGACCAAAAATTACCATTGTCCCCCTTATCTAGTCTAAAATAAAAAAAAATCAGATTATCTTTCTATACCTAAAGATTACAGGAAAATATTCGGAACCCTTTGCACGCGATTCCGACTCGCACTTGGCCAGTTTTTTACAAACAAAAACTAAAAATACTGGGTCAAATTAATTTAGCTAGATTAAAACACTCAGTTAATATTTTGTATTGAAAGACTAAAAATGTTCCTATGGGGGTTGCATTGGGACTTGAACTAAGTATGTATGTCAAAATGTATGTTATAGAGTTTGTAAGTGTTTGTGTAGTATTCAGCTATATTTAGTTACTTCTTCTTCTTCGTGTCGCTGGCACGACAGATTTTTTTTAATATTTTGGTGGCCCCAAACGTTGCCACCTCCACGGCATCACTGGTGGTAGCATAAAGGTTGTACGTACATTATGTTACTTGAATGTACTACTCTGTCAAGAAAGTACCGGGAAAAGATCAATAATACACAAAATGTCTGTTATTCATCCAAATTTATTTTATCACCTTCAAAGTATGCTCCTTTAGAAACGATACACTTGCGCCAACGAATAATCCATTCATCAAAACATTTTTTAAACGCTGCTTCCGGAATTGAGTTCAGTTCTCGCCGCGAATTCTCCTTTATGTCTTCTATCGATTGAAAACGGGTGCCACGAAGTTGTAATTTGAGTTTAGGAAAAAGAAAAAAGTCAGCAGGAGCCATATCTGGTGAATATGGTGGTTGCTGGATGGTATTTGTTGAGTGTTTGGTTAAAAATTCGTTCACAATGATAGCCTTGTGCGAAGGCGCATTGTCGTGGTGCAAAATCCAAGAATTTTCTTTCCACAAATCTGGCCTTTTTCGAATTTGTTCTCTTAAACGCCGCATAACGCTCAAATAATATTCTTTATTTACCGTTAGACCTTCCGGTAAGAATTCAGAGTGCACAACACCGCGATAGTCAAAGAAAACAGTCAACATGACTTTGAGTTTTGATCGACTTTGGCGTGGTTTTTTCGGTTTCGGTTCAGTTGGAAGGCGCCACTCCGAAGCTTGTTGACTAGTTTGCATGTCAAACTCGTAAACCCACGTCTCGTCACCAGTAACAATGCGTTTCATGAATGTTGGGTCCGAACTGACTCGTTCTAGCATGTCCTCAGCGACTTTCATGCGATTGAGTTTTTGGAGAAAATTCAGATCTTTTGGGACTAGCCGAGCAGCAACATGTTTCATACCCAAATGATTAGTTAAAATGGTACGGATCGACTCGTGAGATACAGAAAGTTCGGCGGCTATTTCTCTCAGAGTTGAATGGGGATTTTCAGTCACTATTTCCTTCACTTTTGCGATGTTGACTTCAATTGCAGACGTTGACGGCCTACCAGAGCGAGGCAAATCTTCCATCACATCTCGACCGCTTTTGAACGCTTTGAACCACTCATAAGCACGAGTTTTTGATAAAGTCGATTCACCGTAAGCCTTCTGTAACATTTTCAGTGACTCCGAACACGGAATTCCATTGGCGATGCAAAATTTAAGACAAACTCTTTGTTCGATATTTTTGTCCATTATGAAATTCGCAATACACACTATATATGATATTACTAAAACCAGCACTGTATATAATATAAATAACAGATGCAACTCAAACTCCGCGCCAAAATGGAAAACAGTTGTGCCAATCTAACAACTACAAAAAAAAACAAAAATTTGAATTTGGAACCATGAACAAATCATCCATTCCCGATACTTTTTTGACTGAATGTATAAGTTTTTTTTTATCGGATGGTAATTGAACGTCTGCGAAGTTCTCTATTTATTTTTCAGTGAATTATGCTGTGAATTGTATTTTTATTGCTCAGCTAAAATTGTGTCTTTTTACAGATGTCACCGGTTAGGTCTAGTCTCCCTGGCTTACTTGTGGAGGCGGAACCAAAAGGAGCTGTTGCAGGAGATGATAGCAAGCGGCGTCGAAGCTATCATTATTAAGGTCAGTCAACTGTCAACCTTATCAATTCCATGTCATATGATTTGATTAGCTGATCCGCGCATCTTCGTTTGTGTCACATTTTCATCGCACCCATTGGTCGTCGCGTGATGTTACTTATATAGTCTAGTAAATTGGTTATCCGACACTAAAATAATTTTTCAATTAGAATCAGTAGATCCTGAGTTTTTCATCAGATTTATACCTCTATCTCTAGTATTAGTATAGACTCCGCTTAAATTAAAATCTAGTACATTTCACTGCTTTTATTCACTTAAACTCAAGTTTATAACAAGTTAATCTTTATAGCTCTTGCAATTCAAACTCATTCATGCAAACGATATACCTACTTACAATGTCAATACCCTCTGCGATATCAGTATTAAGGAAATCTGATTTGAACCACTGCAATCATGTCACAGATATAAAATGTAGGTATAAATGTTTGAGAATGCACTTGAAGTATAAGTACTGAAAACGAGGTCATTCAAATTACTTTACTTGAAAGGCTCTTGACTCTTCTATACTATCTATCTATACTAAATTATAAAGCTGAAGAGTTTGTTTGCTTGAACGCGCTAATCTCAGGAACTACTGGTCCGATTTGAAAAAATATTTCAGTGTTAGATAGCCCATTTATCGAGGAAGGAGCAATAACTAATAGGAGCGGAGCAGTAACGAAAATTGTGACGCAGACGAAGTTGCGGGGTCAACTAGTTATATAATAAAGAGGAAAGATTTGTGTGTAACGAATAAACTTAAAAAATACTGGACCGATTTGAAAAATTCTTTCAGCAATGGATAGTTACATTATCAGCGAGTAACATAGGCTATATTTGATCCCCGTACTCCCACGGGAACGGGAACTACGCGAGCGAAACCGCGTGACGTCCGCTAGTGTATTATATTTTACACTGTATGTATACAGTGTACACCATAACACCTTTTATTGTATGTACTTCGTACTCCCATATCCCGTTTTTTTTTCGATCCCTTAGGAATTTTAAAACAAAATTATGAGAAAAATATAATTAAAACGCTCACAGTAGCCCTTTCATTTGATATGCCACACGATATTGTTCAAAAAACTTTTTTTTTAATTTTCTAGTTTGAACCCCAAAAGTGACCCCATATTTAAAATTTAATAATTTACGTAACGGCCCCATGTTTGACTCACAGAAGTCCATATGTGTACCAAATTTCATCGGAATCGGTCCAGTGGATCCGGAGAAAACTGGCTGTGACAGACTGACAGACACCAGAGTGATTCTATAAGGGTTCCGTTTTTTGTTCGGAACCCAAAAAAAGGGGTCATAGGACCTTGAGTTAAGACTCACTCAGTAACGGAAGACTTTTATATGTTAGGATGATTTCTGGAGAAGAGTTCAATCTCACAACTCTACCTGCATATAAAGATGACCATGAAAAAGGCTTATGTTTAACTTACCACCAGATATAGTAACATTTAGGAGACAAAAATAGTAAATGATCACCTATTAAACACGCATTTTAATTTAAAATTATAACCAAAATTTTAACGTCTCGCTATCCTATTTAAGTAAAATGACTCCAAATAAATCATTGTTAACCCAAAAGTAGTAAATGATCACCAAAATCATACCAGCATTTTAATGTAAAATTAAAATCAAAGTTTTTACATCTTGCTATCCTGTTTAAGCAAACTAATGTCAAACAAATCATTGTTAAGGCTTGTATATTTGCCAATGACCTTGTGCATAAAAACGGAGCTAACTACATCTCGGCGCGCCACTCCGCTAACCGTGTTTTTAATTTTTTATAATATAACAAATACATATTTTAAAAAAGTAACAAAACCAAGTTATTTTCGTTTATATTGCACAGCAGTAGATATTTATTTTTTTGTCTTTTGTTAAAAAATGAAGGAGTAAAATGATTTCATCTCAACGATTTGGAGGTGATTTGGTTATTTTTTTCCTATTATGTGATATCATTACATATATTCTGGCTAAACCAAGTTACGTGCAATATCATGTAGATTACTACCTATTTTTTACAGATGTAATTTCTTAGTAAATGCCGACGAAAAACTGCTTCATCTGCGCGCTATTTTTAAGCCTTTTCGAGAGAGCACCCTTAATCCAAATTTTTTAAGTAAATATAAAGCTTTATTTTAATTTATAAGCTTTCTTTCATTTTTATTGGCAGCTATTGTTTGGTGTTTGGAGTTAAAAAAGTGTGAAATAAATAACTTTTTCCAAAAAAATATTCGAGAAGTAGCGCTCACCGGCCGCTGCCGCTGCACCGCTCGCTTCGCTCGCTCGGCTCGCGCGCGGTTGGTCACAATTCTAACCTAACCTAACCTATTTTATCCAGTTTGTAACCCCAAGCCTACATTTTATGGCAATCACAGTAGTTTATTTAGGCAAAAACAGCGCATTAATTTGCTCGCTAAGATTTGTTGATCATTTACTACATTTGGTGTTCGAATACAATTTGAGGTGCAGTCGTGACTAAAATAGCTAGTACTATTGTAATTTTAGACTTCATTTTTCTGGTGTCAAATATATATTTTTGGGAAAAGAACTAAGGGTATCAAAGCATTTTATGGTGGTCATTAATATATTATATTTAATCCCCATGAAAAATGACTATGTTAAAAGGGTAAATCAAATAATTCTTCTTCCTTCGTTTTATAATCGAAGTTGTTTCGAAGAACCCGGACGCAATAAGACTGCTTGCAGTCTGATGCCGTATTACAGTTCAATCACAGATTTGATATCGATACACTTGTGTTGGAAATTTGTCTCCTAATAATAAAACAAGTACTACAACCATGAATCCGTTAGTGAAGTGCAGTGATACTGGAATCAATTGTATCGTCATTGAGCGTATAGGCATAAACACTCATCATCATCATCTGCCTAGTCTTTTCCCAACTATTTTGGGGTCGGCTTCCAGTCAAACCGGATTCAGCTGAATACCAGTGTTTTACGTGGAGCGGCTGCCTACCAGACCTCCACAACCCATTAACTGGGTAACACGGTACTTCTTGGCAAGACTGGAGTCAGATTTACGGGCTTCTGACAATCCGTAACGACTGCCAAAGATCTACTAATGACAGCCGGGACCAACGGCTTAACGTGCTTTCTGAGGCGCGGAGGAAACTCGGTATGTTAATATGGTCACCCATCCACAGACCAACCTTAATGGCAAGCGTTGCTTAACCTTAAAGATCGACCCGTGCGGCTGTTATTATTTAGCCACGAGCTCCTCAATAAATAGGCAAAAACACTATGTTCTAAATTAATCTCTAGAATAAGTACTCATATTAGTTAACGAAGTATTGTTTACAATAATATGATTGGTCAAAAATAACTTCCTTACACATGAGGCCGTACGTCATTCGTCAACGATCGTTTTATTCAACTTATTTGACGGCCATCATTCAAAATGTCAACGGCTTCTTGTTCAAGATGCGATTCCGACTCATCATCACTCGTCTGTCTTAATTGAATTTTAATGTAAATGCCAATTAAAAAGATCTTGGTTTAGTTTCTTCGATCAAATTGTTGTTTTTATTTTGTTACTATTTTTGGCCAAATATTTATAGCTCACAAGTATTCATGTGCGTCTATTTTCGTTGTCGGTGGGGTTCTTTCATGCGGTGTGCGATACACAATGTAATGCACTTCTGGTGCATTCCTAGTGGCCAGCGTGATTCAATTTTTATACTCCTATTGATTATAATACCTATCCTTACTAATATTATAAATACGAAAGTAACTCTGTCTGTCTATCGCGCTTTCACGCCAAAACTACTGAACCAATTTAAATGAAATTTGGTACACAGATAGTCTAAAGCCTGAGAAAGGACATAGGCTACATACATTAGGGACCACGCGGGTGAAGCCGCTGGCAGAAGCTAGTTGATTATAATTGGACTGGACTTTGCCTCTGCAAGGAAAAATCTCCCCTATAATTCATCTTGCACTTTTTTTGTCAAGAACTTTTTCGACCACCACAACGTCAGTCACTACTGTGTTTCGTACCGTCTCCATAGAAATCGACTGTCGTGTAGCCTATATCAATAGTGCTTAAATAAATTATCTTAACAAAGCAGAAACCCACCAGGCAGTGGCGTCTGGATTTGTGATGGTTTGGTGGCAATAACTGGCGAAATTTGAATATGTTTTATTTAAGTACACCTCTGCCTTACTCTTGGGGGAATTCAGGCTTGATGCTACATTAGGTAAATTCACAGTAAATAACACAGATGAATGCAGCAGGGTGGGTGATGGCCGCCAGGGCCACTGCCTGCTGGGGTTGCGGACTTCGTTAGAAAGAGGCACCGTACCCTGGAACGCAAAGGGCACTAGGAGGAACGTGGATGAGTTTTAGTCAGTAAGAGTCTGACACTTCCTTCTGCTTTGCTTTACCATCCTTAAAAAAAAAAGGGTGGTTGATCTCGCCAGTGCACGATGGGCGTACGAAACTTGCAAGCCCAATAGTCGATGAGCGTTGACTGACGAACCAATAACGCGAAGCGACAGAGCTGTCATCGTCAAACCGACCAATTGAGAGTGCTCACGACTCGTGCGGGTTATTATAACTTCAGTTTTAAAAAAGCTAGTGCGTATTATGTTTTAACAGGTAGCAGCACTAGGCCTGGACCCGCGGGTACACCTAGGCCTGTCCCTCCGCGACATCCAGCCGCATCTTCTAGTCATGCAGGACAAGTACGGGCTCAACGTGTGCGGCGAGGGTGGCGAGTACGAGACCTTCACGCTAGACTGCCCTTTGTTTAAGAAGAAATTAGTTATGTGAGTATAATATATCGAGCAGTATGTCCATCAAACACAAAATTCGTGCCCTGAAATCGCGGGACGACGCCGCGGCAGACCACGAAGGAGATGGCGGGTCAACTTGGATGTCTTCCTTAGGAATAGACATGAAGTGGCACAGAACCTGGAACGGTGGAAGATGAAGGGAGGTTTTCAGCAGTGGGACCGTTGGGCCTAGAGGGAAAGTGGGAAAAAACAGTATACCTAAGCTGGCCTCGTATTAATTTGGGACTCCATACTATGCTAGACCAGCTCAAGATTACTTTAGAAGTGCGGGCGGGGAAAGATATTATGTAGATT
This sequence comes from Lacanobia oleracea, assembly GCA_950371165.1. Classification (NCBI taxonomy): domain Eukaryota; kingdom Metazoa; phylum Arthropoda; class Insecta; order Lepidoptera; family Noctuidae; genus Lacanobia; species Lacanobia oleracea. The sequence continues at coordinate 18,028,508 of OX493396.1, forward strand.
TACAAGATTTCTCCTAAAGTAGCGATTGAAATTATATAGTGTTGTGCATAAAGTGTACACATAAAGGTTTGTTTTGTAAACCAGATTCAGCAAATGGGTTTATGGATCACTGTTGTCTAAAAAAAAAAATGTTTTACTTGTCATTTTTTATAATCTTTCAGGCCTATTTAAGCACTTCTCTTTCAAATCATATTTGTAGGAAAAAAATCTAGTTAACAATAAATACCTACGCTATTATTCGTTACGCACTAAAAACCAAGTGTCTTAAATAAGAGTGAAAATAAAGGCGTGTCGAAAATATTTTATACCTTTCATAATATTTAAACGAATTGATGTCTATGAAATTTTTAGAGGAGCTCGTGGCTGGATAATAATAGCCGCACGGGTCGATCTTCTAGGTTAAGCAACGATTGCCAGGTTGGTTTGTGGATGGGTGACCATCTTAACATCGAGTTTCCTCCGTTCCTCGGAAAGCACGTTAAGCCGTTGGTCCCGGCTGTCATTTGTAGATCTTTGGCAGTCGTTACGGATAGTCAGAGGCCAGTAAATCTAACTCCAGTCTTGCCATGAAGTACCGTGTTACCCAGTTAATGGGTTGTGGAGGTCTGGTAGGCAGTCGCTCCTCGTAAAATACACCAGTATTTTACGAGGAGCGACTGCCTGGCCCTAATGATGATGATGTCTGTGAATTTTTTATTATTTTATGTCGAGAATGCTACTGACGTGATACGCCCCTAAACACGCAATGTAGCAATATTCAGCAAGAATAACTAGTGTATTATATTAATTAAACACTTTATCTGTCTCACAAATACAGATTTGTCGTAATAAACCGCTATCTGTGGACCTTATTTGATTAGCTTAGGCCGGTCGTAATCAATAAATAGACTGCAGACTCTTATCGATCACGTCACATGCGGGTGACAAATGTACTGTCCACAGACCAAGGCTAGGCAGGTAGGCTTTTTAGAGAATGGGAAATCATCAAATGACTCTTCCCGCTCTGGGTGCAGCAGAAGGGAGTGTCAGACTCTTACTGACTAAAACCCATCTGTGTTCCTCCTAATGCACTTTGCGTGCCAGGGCGCGGTAACTCTTTCGAATAAAACCCGCAAAACCGGCAGGCCAGTGCTTGCGGAATTTGTGGTGGCCCTAGCGGGCCCCGTCTTCTATGCTGACAGCCCTTAGAGGCGCGCGTGGAACACAGCACGTCGTTGACCCGGGCGTGGTTCTGATCGGACGGCGAGCAACCCAATGCTCGCCATCCGCAGACCCGCGCCTACGGTGGCCGGGAATCACCCTGCGACTCCCGTCGCCCGGGGCGTCTTCTTCTGTTGCGGCGGCTGGGGCGTCAGGTTCCCCTCACGCGTTCGGCCTCGTCCTTCTTTAGCATTAGTGCTTCGCAGAAAGAGAAGACCACTTCCCATGCCTTCTCGCTCCGGACCACGGATTGTACCAGGGCTTGCCGCGAGAGGTCTTTGCCGCCGATCGCCTCGACGAGGACACGGCGGTGCTCCGCCCTTGCAGGGCAGACCTCCACGGTGTCCTCCGGGCGATCCTCGCAGTATTGACACCCGGGCGTATCCTCCCGCCGAAGACAGCAGTAGGCTAACCTGCCAAATCTGTAGTACCAAAATCATATGTGAAAGGAGGCTAAGTTCTTTAGGTAATCATAGCTTTTTTCATGCAAAACGTTGTTCTGTTGCTTTAAACGAATTTGATATATTATTTGTCACTATAGTGCGGTTTGTCAAGTTTTTACCCGTCATGTAATTTTTGGATGTCAACACAAATAGAGTCAAGTGTGTGTCCATTGTCACAACTTCTTTCACAGACATCGTTCAAAACCGTCAGTTTCTATATGTTATTAGTACCGCAATGTGAGTCAACGATGACACGTTTGGTTTGTAGCGGCCGCCGAAGCGTCTCTGTGCTCTGTAGTCCTATCTTATACAAATTAGACAATAGTCACTAAGAGGCCATTATCGTGGTCACTGACTTTAGATAACATTAATTTTGCACAATAAGGATTATCTGTTTTAATATGTATAGGTTTCAAGGTTAAATATACCCGCAATGAAACTCTCGTTTCGTATTGTCGTACTTCTGGACAAAAATTACGAACTTATTGTTTTAGTATTATTTGAACTAAATCATACGTCACAGATTGTAAACATTTATTTCATTAATATTTATCTTGTATTAACCACGACTGTGTATATAATTTCTTCACAAACAACATACATTTGTTAATCAATTATTATTGAGCAACTGTATCAATATTTTTGTTTTTATTCCAACAGAGATGATAAAGAACTGGTGTTACACACGGATGACCCCGTCGCTCCGGTCGGCTATCTAAACTTAAAACTACACCTAGCGCCAAAAGAGAACTTCGACGAAGCAATCAAACTACCTCCCAGTGTTAAAAACCCGTTAGATTTTGTAAACGATTTAAGCGATTCGGTGTTTAGCGATATAAGCGATATTGAACTGAGCGAGACAGAGCTCGAGTCTATTGAGAAGTTAGAAAAAGAGGAAAAGAAGAAACAGAATGAACTGAATCCTTTGCTCACGTATTCTGGTGATAAGGTTACTAATGTAGAGGTGGAACATCAGAACGATGAAGAAAGCATAGAGGTGCCGGCTGGGTATACTTACGAGCAGGCTCACAGTAAGCACGAGAGCCTGCCGATCTTGGACCACAGGAGTATATACGGGAACAAACACGGATGGTACTTCATTGGTGGAATAGTGGGTGAGGGCGTCGATACGAGGCTAGCTACGGAGGACGCTATGAAAAAACTCATTAGTAGGTAAACTTGTGCACGAGCTTTATTTTATGTAGATTTATTTTTGTTGTTAATGTACTTTTTTTTATTTAATTTAATATTAAACTTACCATCATAATATAAACTGAAGACTTCAAACACTTGAAGGTCGTTAAACAATGATGCCCAAATAATAAGTAGATCCTCAAATCATTAAAATTCAATATTTGGAAGGACAAAGGGTTTTTCTTGTTATTTTCAACACTGTTTTTTCATTTATGCCCGTCCCACATTTCAGGTTTACTGAAAACCGAGTCACTACGTCTAAACGACGTGTGCTCAGTCAACATATATATGAGAGACATGCAAGAGTACGCAGCATTGAACGAAGTCTACGTCAACACATTCAACTTCCCCAATCCCCCCACGCGTGTGTGCGTGCAATGCCCTTTGCCGGGTGATGTTGGACTTATATTTGATGCTGTAAGTATAATTCGATTTTATTTTGTACTAATAAAAAAGATTACTTAGTAAAAAACCCGACCGCTAAAAACGACTAAAAAGTTCGAAATAACTTGCTCTACAAGCAGTCTGGTGCAATTGATGGCATCAGATCAGTGATTAAACTGAGTTTTTCCTACATTTTAGTTAGTTACATTTTTGGAATTGTCTCCTCGAGCCTTTTATCTTGATACCGTCCCCACTCGATAGGTTTTGATAATTAAACATTTTTTGAAGGCATAATATGACACCAAAAAACGGCCATTTTGATGTTTATATACCCAGTGTCACTCACAATTAATACGAATATAACGACACATTTGAAGTTAGAATCCATCCAGTCGTGTAGGCTACAGAGCGAGCCAAACATTTGAATTTGGCGCCACCAATCGCCATTCTGTTAATATACCCAGTGTTACTCTCTCAGTAATTACGAATCTAGCGACACCTTGAGAGCTGTCAAAATCCATCGAGCCGTTCAGGCCGCAGAGCGTGCCAAACAATTATACATACATACTCTCAAAAACATAACCCTCCTTCTGGCGCAGTCGGGTAAATAGTCCTCCTCACGAATGTCGACCGTGACGGCTAATCTCAACAAAAACTACCTTTTGCATGGACATATTATTTGCACGTGTGTGCGCACGCACAGGTGCATACCCTATTCCGCCACACTCATAGTCTGATGGCAATCTGACACGACCGGACTGAGATCCAAACTACCTATCTATTATGTAATCGTAAATGTAAAATGAAGAATTACTGATCCATCGAACATATAGTTTTTTGTTGAGACTTTACACTATTTGCTGGAGTATTTCGAAATGTATACCGCCTGTACACTTGATGATCTGGACAAAACGTCAACTTTGCACGCAGCATTGAATTCCTAACAGTTTACTTAATTATATGTACCATTAACATGAAAACAAGAAGATTTGTACGCTGAACTTCAGACGATGATGAGTAATTATTTTTGTGCTTTGTGTGAAATTCAACCTTATGTTATATTTCATAGTGTGTTTAATGAAATGGCAAAATACTGACCCACGTGTGCGTTCAATGTCCGCTGCCTGATAATACAGGACTAATACATGACGCTATAAGTAAAGTTCAACCTTATTGGGCGCTAGATAACAGATAAAATTCAATGCCGAATAAACGACGCACGGTTGCGTGCAATGACCGCTGCCTGATTTATGTTGGTACTAATTTGGCAAAAATACAACCTTATGGTGAATTAAATAGCGAGTATAATGCAATGATTACATTGTATGAATAAGATATGAATGCGTTAGTAAATGATAATAGCTGATGACGTGCATGATGATCAACAAGGTCAATTGGTAATTTTGTAGTGTTTATTATTTTTTCAAGACATTCAATAAAATAAATCCATATTGCATTATTTCTAAAATTATCTTGCTCTGGTTCTAAGGTTCTTACAGACGAGTGGCACATTGTTAACGGTAGCCGTCGCCACCTGTCGGCGGCTGCCTGCAAAGCGTCGACGGCATTTGCCGTTGTTGACAAAGTGCCGCTCGTCTGTATGAGCCCTTATCTGTACAAAAAAAAAAACGGTATAAAGGATCACAGAAAACTAAACAAGTCAATCCATTTCAGATCCCCCTAGATTACATTTTTATTCAAATCTGAATAAATTCATACAGTAGTGACCGCCTGCCAAGCGTGGCGATTATGGCAACCCCCCCCCCCCCATCTTGGGGGAGGCCTATGTCCAGTAGTGGACTTCTTTCGGCTGAAACGGTAATAGTGCCTTAATATCCATATACTGTGTGTGTAACACAATAAAACTGTATGCAAATAGTGCCTACCTCAATGCAAAAGATAATATTTTCACCCATTGTTCAACTGCCTTGAAACTAATCTTGAACTGTGATAAAATGCCGCATTATGTAATTGATGTATAATGATATGAACACAATCAGATAGAATTGACAAGATAACAAACATTTTGATTTGGTATTTAACTGATATGAAGGGTTCGTTGGGGTTCAAGTTCAAAAGAAGCCTTTTAAAAACTTGCGAACAGTAACTATTGCCTTTTTTACTAAACTAGCACTTCGCCCGCTACTTCGTTCGCGCCGCTTACGCTTTAGTATTGCAATTTTCGTAAGGATCTATATTTAAATTATAGTCTATGTTAGTTTCTGATTATTTAACTTTCTCATCTGCTTAGCCTTTTCTCAACTATATTAGAGTCGGCTTCCAGTCAAACCGGATACAGCTGAATACCGGTGTTTTACGAGGAGCGGCTGCCTACCAGACCTCCACAACCGATTAACTGGGTAACACGGTACTTCTTAGCAGGACTGGAGTCAGATTTACTGGCTTCAGACAATCCGTAACGACTGCCAAAGATCTACAAATGACAGCCGGGACCAACGGCTTATTTAACTTTCTATTGTTAGAAAAATGCTTAAAATCGGTCCAGTAGTTTCGAAGCCTATTCGGTACAAACATACAAAAAAAAATCTTTCCTCTTTATAATATAAGTATAGAATAGCTTTTACCCACCCACTTCAGGGTCCCATTTATTTCTGTACAAAAATTAATCTGCCGCTTGAACAAACAAACTAACATTCCTACGGGTGTAGTTTATCTATAATATGTATGTATTTAGAAATATATAAGTATGTTTATCAGTTGTCTAGTACCCATAACACAAGCTCTGCTTAGCTTGGGACTAGATGGCGTTGTGTGATAGTTGTGTGGAATATTATTATTATTATTATTATTACTTATAATATTAGTTAGGAAGTTAGTATACTTATTGATCTCGTGACTCCTTTTACCATTTTGTTCTACTTGTCGTTTCGAATTTCGCCTTAAAGCAGTTGTTCCTAACCTTTTCAATATTATAACCACGACCCCGTGACCTATTATGAAAACTGATTTTATACCCGACCCGCAAACATATATAACTTTCTTCAATTTCGGAAATAACGGTTGCCAAAATACCTCATGTCTAGGGGGTTACTCTCTCTGGCTGCGGACTTCGTTCGAAAGAGGCACCGTACCCTGGAACGCAAAGGGCACTAGGAGGAACACGGATGGGTTTTAGTCAGTAAGAGTCACACTCCCTTCTGCTTTACCCAAAGCGGGAGGAGTCATTTGATGATTTCCCATCCTTAAAAAAAAAAAAAAAAAAGTTGGTAACTCTCTAAGCCGTAGTTTCGGCCTTACTAACGGGCGTTTTCTACTCCGTATCACCTAATCACTTACTGTCAAATCGTGTTATCATTCATTCTTAGTTCCGGTTCGGGACTAATTGTAAGTCCGTAAGTGGTACGGAGTAGAAAACGCTAGTAACTAAGGCTGAAACTACGGACTTCGTGCGTGAGAGATTAACCCCCCTTAAATGCGATTTTGGACTGTTGTATTTGACAGTGATATTTGTTTAATCGTGGCAACATGATCACCAATATCGAACGATACTGCATTATAAAAGCGAGGTTTGATGAGAACCTCCTAAAGTCTGGTATTTCTGTGCGTCCGTCTGTAATTTTTTAGGACTATGTACCCAAAGGGTATCCAACGGAACCCTATTACTAAGCCTCCGTTGTCCGTCTCATCTCAAGAACCGTAATAGGTAGACATTTGAAATTTTCACAGATTTTGTGTTGATTCTATTGCCGCCATAACAACAAATAATAAAAATTATTGTGTACGGAACCCTTAATGTGCGAGTCCGACTCGCTCTTGAACGGTTTTTATATTAATACTAGGTCTTATTATTACTGCTGGCAGTAATAATAAGACCTAGCTGAGACCTAGCGGTGGCGGAATCTGTTCGAAAGAGTCACCGTAACCCTGGAACTCAAAAGGTACTAGGAGGAACACAGATGGGTTTTAGTCAGTAGGAGTCTGACACTCCCTCCTGCTCCGCTCAGAGCGGGAGGAGTCATTTAATGGTTTCCCATCGATAAAAAAAGGTCTTAATTTTTAGGTACTTTGTTACCCCACAGAATAGCTGATTTACTGACTACCCCCAGTTTCGGAACCACTGCCCTAAAGTCTTTCTCTAAATCACCGTTGTGAAACAAAATCAATTTACCTATACTTTTCCCATCTCTGTTGGCGTCAGCTTTCAGTCTAAACAGATGTAGCTGTATACCAGTATTTTAGCTATCTTTATTTATTTATTTAGTACATGGAGGACTTACAGCTAATAAAGACAAAAAAAAATAGGAAACCGTAGTCACCAGCAAGCCAATAACAAATCCTCACGTATAGAAACATAATGTAATAAATTATGATGTGAGCACTATAGAAAACACACCGCTGAAATTAAACTAAGAATTATTTAGTTACATAAATACTTGCGACTTAAATAATTTGAGGCTTAAAAAACCTTAATCTTTTCACTCAAACGTGTATTTATAAAATAAGAAAAAGATTTAGTTGTTTACCGTCTTGTATAATAATTTTGTGTCGTTGCCAAATTATTTGTTTACAATAATGACCACATGTATTTTTCTTCCTATGCTGCATACAACTTGAATTCTGAATTGTCTCTAGTCTTATTTGAACTTCTTAAAAGTCAAAATACGCCACTAGATAATGCATTATGATATGATACGTTTTCGTAGTGATAACTTGTGCTACTTATACATAGTTATTATAAAACAAAGTACCGCGCGCGTCTGTCTATCTGTTCGCGATAAACTCAAAAACTTCTGACCGTATTTTCACGAGGTTTTTGCCAATGTTTGTCAGTTTAACCCCCCAAAAGTGACCCCATACTAAAAAATATATTTATTTACGCGTCCGTGTTTCACGTGTGTCACAGAAGTTCATATGTATACCAAATTTAACATAATCGGTCCAGTAGATCCGGAGGAAACTGGCTGTGACAGACGGACATACAAACAGACGGATAGACACCCGAGGGATCCTATAAGGGTTCCGTTTTTTATGCAAATTTCTTTTCAGTCAAAGTACGAACGAGCTATACATAGCTATTTATTTACCCCCTTATAAAAAAACAAAAAATAATTCTCTATAATGTTACTGACTGCCTCGTAGGTCTACTGGTTGCATGCGTTACTGCTGAGCATAAGGTCCTGGGTTTCGTGTCCTGGACTACCAGGTAGGGCAAACGGTCATTGTGTTTTGGGTTCTGATAAACCTCGTGCTCGCCCTGTATTAAATGAGAGTGAAAAAAATCTTTCGTGAACTACAACATAGAGTTGATATCAATCCGTCTCCCCAGGTTGCCCACAAGTCAACGTTCAACAACACGCATGACTGCGAGGGAATTATCACGAAGGAGCGCATCACTATGCACGTGCAAGGCATATCGCACTGGGCGCCCGCTAATATTGGACCTTATAGTCAGGCTGTTAAGGTATTTAAAGATGCTTTGTAATATATTTATTTGTTGAGTTGTTGTGAAACGCATTACAGTAATTTGTAAAATAAATATGAACATGCTTTGGTGTTTGGCACCCAGGTGGGCGAAGTAATGGGCACGTGTGGTCAGATCGCGCTAGTGCCAGGCACGCTGCGCCTGGCGGGCGGCGGGCCGCGCGCACAGAGCGCGCTGTCGCTCAGACATCTCACGCGAGTGCTGCGGGCGTTACACCCGAGGGCGCACATACGTAGCGTGGTACAGGTGAGTGCCTACACACAGTGGTGAAGTGATGGGCACGTGCGGTCAGACCGCGCTAGTGCCGGGCACGCTGCGCCTGGCGGGCGGCGGGCCGCGCGCACAGAGAATAGAATAGAATAGAAAAACATTTATTCAGCACAGACACAAACGCACAGCGACAAAGAAAAACAAAAGTAATAGTTAGCAGGTACACATTGAGCTGAGCGTGCCCATGCCGAAAGGGTAACCATCTCAGCATTTGCTGGGCGTCAGACACCCAGCGCTGGTTTTCAGTTGGCACCCCGCAGTGACACACGGACGAAGGTAAATACAATAAACAAAATACTTAAATATTCTAAAATAAAAACAAATCGCATTAAATACAGTAATAAGTATAAAAACTAATACAGTTGCGCTGTCGCTTAGACATATCACGCGAGTGCTGCGGGCGTTACACCCGAGGGCGCACATACGTAGCGTGGTGCAGGTGAGTGTCTACACTACACACAGTGGTGAAGTGATGGGCACGTGCGGCCAGACCGCGCTAGTGCCGGGCACGCTGCGCCTGACCGCATTTGCGGCGAGGAGTAATTATTATCTGCGTATGTTTAAGGCACTTGTCTCACCGCCGGCAATCGGCGTGCAGTGAGTAAAGCCTCAAATTCGAAATAGTTGGCGAGTAGCGGGTGAAAATTTTCGATAGTTTTGACGCTCGACTTTCAGCGAGTGCTTTAGTGCGATGGACTTTTACTCGCAATACTCGCTCCGGCCCGCACTATAGGTAGAAATGACCGCAGTTAGGTTGTTCTGACCGCCAAGTGAGCATCGCCGAGCGAGTACAATCTTTAATAGCTCTTGTCGCTGCGATCAACTAGAGGTGTGAACAGCCAGCTATCGACTATGAATGTATGCGTCTCTTTTACTCAAACGAGATCTATATCTTTCGTCAGCGAGCAAATGGTCGACAGCTACTCGCTTCCTCGCCGGGCGCGGCGGTGAGACGAGTGCCTTACAACACCCTTCTAAGTTAGTGTTCGTATAAGCTGAGAGCTGTCCCCTCAGAGCGTGTGCTACGTGACGGCCGGCGGCGCCGTGGGCGAGGCGCGGCGCCAGCTGGAGCGGCGCACGGCGGGCGCCATCGTGCAGTACGCCGTGGTGCAGGCGCTGCCGCGCGGCGCGCAGGTGGAGTGGCACGCCTGGGCGCACACCGACAACAACCGCTTCGAGTGTGAGTGCGGCGATACGGAGCGTGCGCAAACTATACGTGGCGGCACACAAATGTCACTGTCAATTATATTCCTATACTATGAATTTTAATTCGATTCCAGATTTGACATTAGCTACTGTCATTTTGTGAAATAATTATACCACATACAACGTTGATACGACAGAGGGGCTTTCCTTGAAACTGCCTATACTAGGTACCATTTTCAAGCTCTGTACCAAAAATAAATTAATTAGGAGCAGTAGTTTAGTCGCAAATAATTTTTAAAGTTTTTGCACGGTTTGAACACGATGTATCTTTTCTAACAGCTGAATATCGTCTAAGCATAGGTCATGCACCTTACAACGATGAATCTACGATGCGTTGTTGCCGCTCTGACGCATGTTGAAGGACATTCACTAAAAATTGGCAATGCAAACAAGGAAGCAATCAATACACACACACTTACACTTTCACTACGAAAGCGACGAACGTAGCGCATTTGAATGAAACAGAACTAGGTCAGTTAGTTGCATCCTTGTTTTTTTGCGATCGGTAAGTGGGGCCTGCGGCCTGCTCAGTGACGCCGACGCTGTCGTTTCGGAACGTAGGGTTTGTGGAATTCGCGCGCAAAGAATTGGGATTTTATTTTGTTATTGTGAGAGGACACGTAACTTGGGATTATTATTATTTAGTATTTGTGTTTTTTTTTTGTGATTTACTGTTTTTTATGGTGATAGGACACGTAACTTGGGATTATTATTATTTAGTATTAGTATCTCCGGACCTCACTCCCATGGATTTCTTTTTGTGGGGTTACATTAAGGGTGAAGTGTATGCCTCAGAGGTAAATACAATTGATGAGTTAAAAACTAGGATTATTTTAGCATTTCACAAATTAAAGTGCTTAGCGACGGACAGTGATCTAATTAGAAAAATAAATAACAATATTCTCCGTCGGTATAATTTGTGCATCAATGTAAATGGAGGACACATCGAAAATTTTAAAATTTTTTGTGATTTACTGTTTTTTATGGTGATAGGACACGTAACTTGGGATTATTATTATTTAGTATTAGTATCTCCGGACCTCACTCCCATGGATTTCTTTTTGTGGGGTTACATTAAGGGTGAAGTGTATGCCTCAGAGGTAAATACAATTGATGAGTTAAAAACTAGGATTATTTTAGCATTTCACAAATTAAAGTGCTTAGCGACGGACAGTGATCTAATTAGAAAAATAAATAACAATATTCTCCGTCGGTATAATTTGTGCATCAATGTAAATGGAGGACACATCGAAAATTTTAAAATTTTGTGTGTTTGTTTTTGTGCGCGTACTTCGAAACGTTACCTAACATAAAAGCCAGTGCGAGCGGAGGCCTAAGTCGCCGGCCGCCACCCGGCCCGGCCCCCTCCGGCGCGCGCGCGACGTTGCCGCTTTGTTACCTAGCGGTATCTAAGGTCAGTGTCTTTTTTTTTACAAAGGGTGGTTGCGTTTTATTCGGATTTGCAAGCTATTTAGTTTGTTTGAAAAAAATATTTTCTCATTTATGGCGCTTTTTGTTTTTGTACCGTATCGAATTAATACTGTTCACGTATAGTATACGTAGTTTAATTTAATGCCCCTCTGTCGTATCAACTCTGTATAATAGTGTAGTGATGAACACAAAAATCGATAAACAATCAGTGGGTGTGCCATCAGTGTGCCAATTAAAGATTAAATTATTGATTTTTATTTAAATAAATACATAATTATTCATAATAATTATTTATTAATTAGTAATCGCTGCTCTATTTTGTAAAAAGTTAATATTTTTGTTTTTATATTAAAAACAAAACTTATAATAAAAGAGCCTAGATAGTTTTCAGTATTGGCAACCCGTGCGCGCTCGTGCAGCTATCGCCATTTTGTTTATCGTGTCATTCGGCTTCATTCTCCCAGTCTGACTGCACGAATATCTTATTTCATTGCGAATCGATATTTTGTTGGGTTTCTGTTAAAGTGTTGTTACGTTGTTTTATTGTTTATTTGCCATGATCCTTTATGATCACATTTTTTTATTTATTTCACACACAATTATAAAAGAAAAGTCTCAGATCGTTAATTAATCGTCAAAACTAAATTATCGGTTCAGAAATATTTAATTTCCTGATATACTTAGTTTACGAGAGTAAAATTATAAAAGAGAAGAATCGATCCGGAAATATTCCATTTCCATATCGAATAATTTCGCAACGTCACTATTTAGTACTTGTCATAACGTTGCAACACTGAAATTGTCAAATCTGGAATCGAATTAAAATTCCGAGTATAGTATAACATTCGAAATAGCTACGCGAGATAGCAGTCTTCTTCGCGCGCGTTCCCCTAAACTGACCGTGCAGGAACCACAGGTGGCAACACAGAAGTGTCAATGTCAAGTATTCTGACCCTTAAAACTTCGAATATGCGACACTAGATGGCATAGTCAACGCCGTGCACGGTCCCTATAGCCTTAAAAGGGATCATATTATTCGTTAATAATATGATCCCTTTTTTTAAGTATGGGAAATCATCAAATGACTCCTCCCGCTCTGGGTGAAGCAGGAGGGATTGTCAGACTCCTAACTGATTAAAACACATCCGTGTTCCTCCTTGCACCCTTTGCGTTTCAAGGTCGCAGTGACTCTTTTAAAGTCCGCAGCCAATAATATCCCTACTGGTCATCAGACCTGTAGGGATATTATTGGCTGCGGGCTTGCTTGGGTTTAGTAATATAGTTGAGAAAAGGTTAGCCAGATATTGAAAAATATAATATAAATTGCATCATTTATGTATTCCAGATGAGGAAACAGGGTGCAACGTGGGTGATTACAAAGTGGCCATCACAAGGAGGTGGAACTACGAAAATACTGTCGCCGCCTTTGTTTGTTATGTTGCTACAGGTAAGACTTATTTCATTAATTCGTTTTGACATAAAATCAGGCACCTCTCCTCTAAGATAAAGGTGGGCTTTGAAATAGCTTTCGTAGCAACGTGTTTCTATTAGAAATACAAAGACACCTGCGCGGCGACACGTCGCATGCTGCTGCTTATAAAAAAAAATATTAAATTAAAGGGGGCTCCCATTCAATTAAAAGTATTTTGTTCATAATGTGAGCTTTCCTTTAGTTTGCCATGTGTTATTACTACACAGATTTTGATACTTATTAACTACACTTTCGGGATGGTGTACAGGCTGGTTTTTTTTTTTAACTATCAACCGGTTCATATCTTGGGTAGGAATTACAGCTTTATTTATTTATTTGTCACCAACTTTACGAATCGAATTAGTATTTTTTTTAAAACCAATGATGCATTTTTTAATTTTCATCAAAATCGGGCTCGAGACTCCTTTCAGTGTGTTTTCGATATTCTTTATAGTTTAGGATTTGGCCATGAAGGCACACTTAAAAAAATCACCTTGTAGACTCAGTTCAGTAAAGTATACAGTATTTATTTTTTCATTGTTTTTACTCTATAGTAATGACCGTTGTAAACAAAAAGGTTATGGAATCCTTTATGGCATACCCGTCGGGCACCGAGCACGCAAAACAATTGAAAGACCCAATTGGGCCGTACAGTCCTTGACTGGTAGATAGAAGTTAAAACACAATAAGAACTCCGACTGGAACAAGAAAGGTGATGTGTGAAGGATCTGTCATTGCGATAGCTAGAGAGGCATAACGCTGCTGTCGATTCCTTCAAAACTCTTCTTCGCGGTACACGCAGTGGTCCGCCAAGGCTGCCTCCTTTCGCTTCTCCTCTTTATAGTTGTCCTCGACGGAATTATGCATCGCATTTACGTCAAAAGGCGCCGCGGGATAGAATGGAGTTTATTCAACGTCTTGGAAGACCTTAACTACGCCGATCTATGCGATCTATGCCTGCTGAGACATACACACACACAAGCAAAACTGAAACTGAACGACCTGCGCCTGGAGGCATCTAAAACTGAAGTTGAAATCAACACCCAGAAGATCCAGGAGATGCACAGGAAAGCGTCCACAAATTTACTTACCTCAAAAGCGTCGTCGTGTCGGAGACTGGTGGGACTGATGAGGATATTACTTCACGGCGAAACAAGACCTTTACGCTTTAAGCTTCACCTCAATCCACGTCATTCCGATGCCCGTTGCATCGTAGAACTGATGTAGGGAAATTAGAAGAGTTTCTGCCAGTTTGCGACTTAGATGCGAAGGCTCGTTAAAATACGTGAACTGCCCCCCTGGTGTTGGACAGTTGGACTATTGTCGTTTCGACCCTGCACAAACGGGACGCTAACGACCATTCTCACAATATTGTTACGAGCTTGGGGTTCGTTACAATAGAAACAGCCGATTAAACCACCAAAAATAACACTTTAATTTACAACAGTAATTAACACTTTATACACTAATTAAAACACACAATCGCACTACTGAATACTTCACTTCACTTAATTCGCAGTTGAAGATCGCTTCCGAAGTTATCGCTTATATCGCCAATTTAATACTGACCCCAGTCGCCGGATGTCGGATGTCTGCCCTTTATACTCGTATACCGGCGACAGTTATTTCTAGAACCTTCTAGTATGGAAACTTCTGGAAAGTTCGGGTACATACCGGTCCCGACTGACCTGGTGTCGAAACATCGAGAATGTTCTAGCATAGAAAATTCTAGAAACATCTTGACCTCAGTAATTCCACTATTCGATACTAAATGAGTCCACATGTACGTAAATGTGGTTATGTATCTAGCATTCATTCTGGCGCGTAACAATATGTTCGTCCACAGGCTCATCGCCCTCCACTTGCCAGCTATCATTCCCCAGCGAGGAGGTGTGCACGACGCACCGCGTGCGCGCCGCCAGCATGTCGCAGCAGCAGATCGAGGAGGTGCTGGAGTACGCGCTGCGCAAGCTCACGCAGGAGAGGGACATGGACGCGCGCCACGCCGTCAAGATGAGGATACTCTATCAGGTACGATGTGTATTATAGAGGTGTGCACGACGCGCCGCCAGCATGTCGCAGCAGCAGATCGAGGAGGTGCTGGAGTACGCGCTGCGCAAGCTCACGCAGGAGAGGGACATGGACGCGCGCCACGCCGTCAAGATGAGGATACTCTATCAGGTACGATGTGTATTATAGAGGTGTGCACGACGCGCCGCCAGCATGTCGCAGCAGCAGATCGAGGAGGTGCTGGAGTACGCGCTGCGCAAGCTCACGCAGGAGAGGGACATGGACGCGCGCCACGCCGTCAAGATGAGGATACTCTATCAGGTACGATGTGTATTATAGAGGTGTGCACGACGCGCCGCCAGCATGTCGCAGCAGCAGATCGAGGAGGTGCTGGAGTACGCGCTGCGCAAGCTCACGCAGGAGAGGGACATGGACGCGCGCCACGCCGTCAAGATGAGGATACTCTATCAGGTACGATGTGTATTATAGAGGTGTGCACGACGCGCCGCCAGCATGTCGCAGCAGCAGATCGAGGAGGTGCTGGAGTACGCGCTGCGCAAGCTCACGCAGGAGAGGGACATGGACGCGCGCCACGCCGTCAAGATGAGGATACTCTATCAGGTACGATGTGTATTATAGAGGTGTGCACGACGCGCCGCCAGCATGTCGCAGCAGCAGATCGAGGAGGTGCTGGAGTACGCGCTGCGCAAGCTCACGCAGGAGAGGGACATGGACGCGCGCCACGCCGTCAAGATGAGGATACTCTATCAGGTACGATGTGTATTATAGAGGTGTGCACGACGCGCCGCCAGCATGTCGCAGCAGCAGATCGAGGAGGTGCTGGAGTACGCGCTGCGCAAGCTCACGCAGGAGAGGGACATGGACGCGCGCCACGCCGTCAAGATGAGGATACTCTATCAGGTACGATGTGTATTATAGAGGTGTGCACGACGCGCCGCCAGCATGTCGCAGCAGCAGATCGAGGAGGTGCTGGAGTACGCGCTGCGCAAGCTCACGCAGGAGAGGGACATGGACGCGCGCCACGCCGTCAAGATGAGGATACTCTATCAGGTACGATGTGTATTATAGAGGTGTGCACGACGCGCCGCCAGCATGTCGCAGCAGCAGATCGAGGAGGTGCTGGAGTACGCGCTGCGCAAGCTCACGCAGGAGAGGGACATGGACGCGCGCCACGCCGTCAAGATGAGGATACTCTATCAGGTACGATGTGTATTATAGAGGTGTGCACGACGCGCCGCCAGCATGTCGCAGCAGCAGATCGAGGAGGTGCTGGAGTACGCGCTGCGCAAGCTCACGCAGGAGAGGGACATGGACGCGCGCCACGCCGTCAAGATGAGGATACTCTATCAGGTACGATGTGTATTATAGAGGTGTGCACGACGCGCCGCCAGCATGTCGCAGCAGCAGATCGAGGAGGTGCTGGAGTACGCGCTGCGCAAGCTCACGCAGGAGAGGGACATGGACGCGCGCCACGCCGTCAAGATGAGGATACTCTATCAGGTACGATGTGTATTATAGAGGTGTGCACGACGCGCCGCCAGCATGTCGCAGCAGCAGATCGAGGAGGTGCTGGAGTACGCGCTGCGCAAGCTCACGCAGGAGAGGGACATGGACGCGCGCCACGCCGTCAAGATGAGGATACTCTATCAGGTACGATGTGTATTATAGAGGTGTGCACGACGCGCCGCCAGCATGTCGCAGCAGCAGATCGAGGAGGTGCTGGAGTACGCGCTGCGCAAGCTCACGCAGGAGAGGGACATGGACGCGCGCCACGCCGTCAAGATGAGGATACTCTATCAGGTACGATGTGTATTATAGAGGTGTGCACGACGCGCCGCCAGCATGTCGCAGCAGCAGATCGAGGAGGTGCTGGAGTACGCGCTGCGCAAGCTCACGCAGGAGAGGGTTTTGTTTTACTTCTTTCCCCCCTTACTTTATATAATCATCAGCCGAAACGTCCACCGCTGGACAGGCTGTCTTGCAGGCTTACTTTATATACTTCTCTCATAAAAACTTCATTTAAACCGTGTCCCAGGTATGGAGCGCGCCGTCGATGTCGATAATAACGGAAGCAGTGTCGGCGGTGCGCGCGCGCACGGGCGTGTCGGCGGCGGTGACGGCGGTGCCGGTGCTGGCGCTGCACAACGCCTTCACCTTCCTGTCCATCAGCGGCCTGCGCCTCGACGAGTGACGTGTGTGTGCTCAGCTCAATCTTATTGTCACTTAACTATACATGCTCATATTCGATTCGTGCTTTTGGGTAGTTCTCATTTGTTCTATGAAACATGACGTCATCGGACAAAATGAGAAAAAATTAGAGACATCGGTTCCAACCAATGTCTCTATTTTTTTCTCATTTGCATTTCTGCCACCGGTTCTTCCAGAATTTTGTCGACCTGATCTGGATACATAGGAAAAAGGTAAATTGTCATATTTTGTCTAATGTCGTCATGTCCCATAGAACAAGTAGTGTGAAGCTACCGTATTTTTAGTTGACGATTCTGCGATCACAAGCGATCTCATTATGTGCTCGTTTACGGATCCGAGCGGGCGCCAGGAATCGCTGTATGATTGTATAGCCGCGTGCGACGCTACGTTGCCACCCGCCTGCATTTCAAGCAAGCGCGTGTTAAATCGCTTCTTCGTAAACGCTCTCATACAACGCCATATGTTTGAATGAAGTGCGGGCCGCGGGGCCGCACGCGGCGCTCGCCGTCCCGGGGCTCCGTAAACGAATACTTTGAGCATTGATCGCTCAAACATAATGGTGGGTTCACACGAAACAGATATCCGTAAATTTCTATAGAATTTTGTGTAGACAAATGCCGGAGTGGTAGATTTTCATTTAATTCAGGTTTCATGGTGATCACAGACAAAAGTCTGTGTCGTGCGGGGAACCCACCATATGGCTTATCCGGCATTTCCATTTTGACACCCTGTAAAATACACCCTACGTTGGATACTCGGAAGTGGATAGATGGAATCTGTGTCGAATCGATTTGTTTTTCCACCCTAAGTACAGTGGAGCACACATCAACCGACTACAATAATACCCCAATTTACGAGCAAGTGTGATGATCATTTATCTTGTAATAACCTGGCTCAAGGTGGAGTCTCGGACATACGTTCCGAGTATCCACCCTAGGGTGGATTTTATGGGGTGTCTAAATGGAAATGCCGAGTCTATTCGCGCCAGTTTGAACAGCTTTTTCTCCCTACCGCGCCTGTGAATCGCATCTGTTCGACGTCGTTCGAAGTAGCCATTGTTGGATCACAACATCAATGGGTTGCTAGAAAAATATTTCACACCGATTTGTGTGCAATTTTGCTAACAGTGATTTCAAAAAAAAACAATAACGGCTTTAAATGCTTATAAAACCTCGTTATAGCGCTCATGAGCAAATTATTGCTATAGCTATAAAAAAAACTGTTCTATAAATTTCTATTAATAAAAAGTGAACATGATTGTTTAGATTATCTTAAAATTAATATTTTTTTTTTTTGTCCACAGGTTTCATCGAAATATAAGGATACAGATGCTTTATTGCCAGTTTATAAAATATATTTGCTGAATATTTTCAGTGTTTATAAAATTTCGTTATTATTATGCTACCGAGTTTACCATACTGTAAGTCAAATTATATATACATTATTTTTTATTGCACATTTGTCTTTTATTTTCCTTTTATGCATTGCAAATAAAAAAACAAAAGTTCAAATTAAAATTTATTTTATCTTTTTTTACAAAATTGACCGAACAGTGCGAGATTTCTATAACGTTTACACTTGCATTAAGTAGACATAAAGTTATCATTATTCTCTTACAAATTCACCTGTGTTGATAAAGCAATGCGAATTACAGTGTGAGCCACACCGGATTCAGTTGTGTATATTGTATAAAAGGTTTATATCATGATTTCGAGGACATAAATTTTATCTTAAAAGTCATCACTAATAAGTAAATTATGATTAATATTAACCAAAGCATAATTAAAAACTAAAACATTGATACATTAGTGTCAGTATTCAATGAAGTTACTAAGGTCACCTGCACTTACACAATATAATTCTAATACAAGATATAATACACAACATTATGGGGATAATTGCACACAGCAGTGGTTAAAAGACGATAGCGCGCAGAGATTATATCGTAAGTACAGCAAATGCATTCACTTGTAGAATCGAATGTTACGTATACCGAAAACGAATACCTGTGGCCGCGAACACGAATGTCCAACCGAACATTTCCGGATTCGCCCTGGAAATGAATACCACCCAATTCAGCTATATTTTAATACTACTATCTTTGTAACTCCATAGTTATAAATAAATAATTTCCTCATAATGAAAAATAAACATACTATACTCTGAGTTAAATAATTTATTTGATCTTTCTATAAAACTATATTTATTCATTGGGTTCATATTGCGTTCCAGAACGAGTGCAAGTAATAGTACATAAAGGTAGCTATGTGTTTTGTACTTTGAAATTAAGTAAGGAAAACTATCAGTTGTCACTTGAAAGAAGAGCTGCTGAATTTCATTCGTACATAATTAAACTACAGAAACGATAAAAATCTTATAAAATAATCTAAATAGTGTAATTAATCAACAACTTTCATAAAGTGCGTATTAGGGGGAAACATTTCTTAAATCATACCCAATCGATTCATAAATAAAATTCATATCAGGCAACAGAATCTATCATAGCGATCCTGATGAATTCAATAACTCCCTACGTTCATGTAACAATCCTCCACGAATATTATCTGGGACATAAGATTGTATACAGCTGTATCCATATAAAAGTACAACTAAAATAAATACCTTATTAAGCGAAATTAACGATAGTCTAAAAATTATACTATATCAAAAATAAACAAAATGCGCACTGTCTTCAATAGCGTGAGGATCGATTCATAAACAGCAGTGACTAATAAAAAAACAATTTAGAAACAAAAATAAAAAATGCATTAAAAGGCAGATTTCTATTGTATGCATTTATTATTATTTTGTATTCCTGAGAACTAATTAATTCGTAAATGACAAAAGATACCATGTCCGTTCACAGTTCTAATGTAGTCACTCACAGAAACGAACATGATTGACACAATGAAACCACCATCCTCTCGTAAAGTATAACAACAGCACAACTACACAATCTCTCGTATTCTAATCACTTTCAACATAACCAATTGTGGACGAATACACAATACAATACATGATTTATTTTGTCTTGCAGGATAATTTTAATCAAATCTATGATAATAAAAATAGTATGATTGCCCAGCTACCCATATAGTGAAATTAGTATTAAATTACTGTACAGTTTACATGTTAAGATTCCTGCGATCTACAGCTATCTATCTAACCACTTTTATGATCTTTATCTTCTGTTAAATCAAACCGTCTAACTCCCACTAGGGATATAATAATATACATAATATTTCGACAGCGCCGGCTCCTCCGGGGATCGTAATCGCGAACATTCAGCTTACAGAAAACAAAACGCAGCGATAACACAAAGAGACAACACACCTAGTATCTCCTCACTATCCGACAACTTACACGTACATAGCCTACCGGTTAATCGTTATATTAATCAGATTTATGTAACAGTTTACCTTACAACCGTAGTACCGAAGCGAATAAGAGTTACATATGAACTAAGAACGGCTACATAATATATTACAAGGTTCGTTTTTACACAGTTCACTGTTTCACTAGGCGACAATGTTCAGGCGTCGAGCGAGGCGTCGAGGGGATCGCTGGTGTCAGCGTCGGCGTCGGCGGCCTCCGACGCGTCGCTGTCGCGCTCTACGTCCACGCGCAGCGGCGCCGGCTCCTCCGGGTCGCCCGCGTCGGCCTGGTCGCCCGGGTCGGCCTGGTCGGCCTGGTCGGCCGGGTCGGCCAGGTCGTCCGCCAGGCCGCGCGCCGCCGCCTCGCGCTGGCGGCTGGCCAGGTACTGGCGGTGCGCGTACTTGTTGAAGCGGCGCTTGGCCATGAACAGCGTGGCGATGGTGCGCGGCGCCAGGCGCACGGCGGCCGCGCGCGACGTGATGCCGCCGCGCCGGCACTCCGCGCACGTGTAGTCCAGCACGTTCAGGCTCGACACCGTTTGTCTAACGCATTCTGTCAACGAAATTAGGCCTCATGTCAGAGTTAAGCCGCGGCTTCGCCGTTATACCGGAGCCCTCGTGCCATCGTGTCCCGTAAGAAAACTCAATTTTTCCATTGGAAAATTAAATAATTAAAAAATATTTTCTCAACATGCATCAAGATAAAAGACAACAAAATTCAGTATAATAATGTTCTTTTTTTTAGCTATCAGTTGGTAATATGACAGATGACATTGAAATTAACGAGCACGTCGGTTTATGACCGCACTGGAACTCCGGGGCTGCCGGCCGCCCACGTTTTATCCTGTAAAGTTGGTCACACCACGCCCTAGAGACTGAACCTTCTTACAAAATGTAACAAGAATTGACATTTATTATGTTTATCTCAACAAAAAAACGTTTGATAGCAGTTGGTGTAATCAATCTTCAATACTTACCCAGGGAGAACTTACATAACGAAATAAAATCGTGGGCGGTCAGCCTATTAATAAATGTAAGTGTTAAAGTGTACTTTAGTACTTTTAATACATACCTAAGCCATAATTATTGGTCCCTTTTATCCCCATGCCGGTGGCTCGCAACCGAGCCGTTACCTACACCTAGTACACGACAATGCATGGCACACACAATTCGGCAAGTTTCGGTAACCTTTCGTGTTTTGCGACCCATTATACTTTCAGCTATGTTCTAATTTAGGCAGATCATTGCTGGCTGTGTATTATACATCATGCTTTCACCTATTCGTTGTCATCTAAACACATCTAACAAAAACAAAAGCTCCCTATCGGTATATTATATTTCGTAAGTTTATGATTGGACGGCGAACCGTGTTTTTACGTATATATCAGGATATATTTTACAAGTTGTTCTGTAGGCAATCATTACAGGTAGCATAAATATTGGACGGTTACAGGATATAGCGATATAGATGGAAAAATAAGCATAAATATATATACCATAAGGCTACATAATGTCTATGGAAACGGAACTATGTATCATGACAATAATGAAGGACTGAGTGAAGCTTTGTGAGAATATCATCTTTCACGTAACTACTACAGAACATGCACAGCGCATTCACAAACAGTAGTAACATGCGCTAGTATAAATAAAAACGGTTTTCGGACAATGAACATAAAAATTGTATCCTCACTTTCAGAAAACCGCAACGGGTTGGACATGACCGTACATTTGTGGGATAAATACAGATATTTTTCCCACCATATAAGAAAACGGGTTAAAATAATACAAAATCCTCTAAATTAGGTCCGTAAGATTATTTCCGTTCTAAGAGCCCGATTTTGGACTTGAACGAAGTTCAACTGTAGCACAGGATCACAACCATGGTTACCTTCGAAATTATTGTTTTATGAAGCCATAATTAAAGAGGTTACAATTTGGTTGAACTTAGTTTGGAGCCAAGGCCAGACTCAAAGAACGAGAATAAGCTAATGTATCATGCATGGCATACCAATCATGTCTAACCAGTTCAGCGGGCGGGCAAGCGTATGCGTCTACACGTTCGGTGGTTATGACGTACCTTGATGCAGTTGCCTATCGCAGAGCTTACATATGACGAGCTGCATGGTCCCCTTCGGGCCGATGAAGGAGCGCTCGCAGAGCGGGCAGTAGCGACCGATGCGATACGCCCTACGCACGCACACACACATACGGACCGTACGCGCACAAGCACCGGAACACAGAAACACGCCATTAGTATTAAACACCGAAACCCCGCGCCGAGTGGACGGTCTCGCTTCATTCGTAAGTTTGTTGCTTGTCTTCGTAACGACTTGGCGACATGTGCGGGAATTTACGCTTATAGTGCAAAGTTTTAAATATTATTTTTCAATAACGTGAATAGTAACGCGATACTTCAGAATTTAATATACTTTTGATATCAATTTAAAATAGCAGAATTGCCATATAAAAACACAGAGAGTAAATGCGCAAATATTAGCAAAATAACTAATTTAGTGGCTATATAACATAAACCTCACAGCCTGTCTATTAGAATGACTAGCTACAATGAATAAATATAATAAAGTGTATCGAGTCCGACGACGAGCAACAAACACAAAGTCGAGTTAGTGAACGCCGGGGAGTGATGTTCTACGCCCTTGTTAGTTAACAGTATGGATGTGAGTTAGTCGCAGCCGACTGCAGGATGACTGATGAGATGTCGACACCCATTGTCATTGATGATACAAGGCTAATTGACGCAGTACAACCATCGAAACAACAATATACAAAAATACAAAAGTTATTAGCTACCTAATGTGTATTGCATCAATTATGGAACAAATGAGAGTATTAAAATAATCAAAAAATAGGAGGAACAGTAAAGTTGGCAGTTTCTTCAAAAAGACAAGCCCAAAATTTTGTTCAACTGTCTATCTAGTGTTTGCAAATAAAGCAACTTTGTATAAAGACAGTGCCAGAGAAAGTGATTCCCTCATACCAATTGGCGGTGCTTCGCATAAAAGGTCCACTTTGCTGTTCTTTCTGTGAAGACTGTTTGCTCGCAAATGATTAGACTTTAATACAATAAATAAACAAAGTTAAAGAAATTATTAATAGATTATAACAATCAACAAACATTCTTCAAATATGCATAAATAATAAACTTATTTCTATGGGAATGGCATGCAACTTATATGGTACTGGGATGTGCTGAGTAAGAACGCTGCGTTGGGGCGAAAGTAAACATTCTGCGGGGGCCACAATGCTACGATACCAGAGACAAGCGGATGTCCAGAGTGAGGCGGACGTCGAGACACACTATGACTGCTCGTGTTAGTCCACATCAAACACGCATGAAATGACGTGAGAACACATCAACTACCAAGACCAATTAAGACGTAAACATATACACATAAACTCATTTAATGAAGTTTGTATGAAACTTTGTACTTTGTATCTGCATCCCTCGATATATACTCTTCTTTTGCGAAAGTTCAGGTTTTGTTGGGGCCCCTCTTGGCATTACTTGAAAAATAATATGAAATTATTTTTATATTTTGTTTTCTTCATAAATAAAAGTAGCCTAACTCAAAGTTTAGTGCACAGTCGAAATACGACCGGTAATAAGGCAATCGACTCTCCTCAAAAGAATCAAAATCAGTTCGTACCGGTCTTTCGCTTTTTCGACTGTATTGGTAACGACACAACTAACTAAAATCGCATTGGTTTTATGGAATTTCGAGGTTTACTGGCGAAACTACAATATGATATTTCTACTGTAGAATAGATATTTCGGGTGAATAAAAATATAATTATGTTGTTAACTAATTTACCAGGATTGAAAGTTTGTCAACTTTATCAATGATAGGTTGGTGTTTATGGTTTTGGTTAAGCATTATATTAAATTCATAGGATAGGAATATAATGTACACATTTAAAATTCTATAATAGTAAACTAGTGCATTAAAATATGAATATATCCTACGTTTCTATCACTTTTTCTGGCTTGTACCATTTCATAAATATTATACCTCTTTGAGTTAGGTAGAACAATATGAATATATTGGAGTAAAACGAAGGTTGCCACCATACTGACAAGGGTTTTTGAAGCGTATTCAATCAAATCTAGGCATGTCTATTTGGGTTAATAGGGTTAGGATTGAAATACAAATCCTGGTCCAAATACTTGTGTCTTTAATTTTAACTTTTCATGAGACGTACATTTTGTACTTGTGAGCTAATCGAAACACCAGTCAGTATGGCAGAAACCTCACGAAAGGACAGACTCCTATAGTTGGCTCACATCACGCTTCTGCAACCAACGGTTATTCATTTATCAGTCGGTGTGGGTCGCAGCTGACGTGTAAAGAGCGCTTGGTTGGTTGAGTACTATTACGACCATTGTTCTTTATATGAAAAAAAAAAACAGCGTGTCTGAGTACTAATATGACTAATGTTCTTTATTTGAAAAAGAACAGCGCGTGGTCGAGTACTATTATTAGTATTCTTTATTTGAAAACAAAAACACAAAGCGGTGGTGTGTACTGACCTGGCGCAGGGCGTGCACAGCGAGTGCGAGTACACCTTGTGTCCGCCCGGGCCGCGCCGCGTCTGGTGGTGCCAGTCGGCGGCCGCGCCCCCCGCAGTGCTGCCCCCCGCGCCCCCCGCCGTGCTGCCCCCCGCGCCCCCCGCGCCGCCCGGGGAGCGCGCGCCGCACGACTTGCACACGGCGCACTCGACGCAGTGCCATCGACCTGGAATGTGACAAATGGATTAAAGGACTATGACTTACAACAGACATCACCTGCTAGACTTTGCATAACTATAATGAGAAAAAAGTTGAATTTGCACAAAATAAAACGGTAATCTGTGTTTTATTTTTATGTGCATCTAATGGCGCGTTTTTACATTAAGTCGGTCACCGAATACGGCGACCGCATTCAACCGAACAATGAGTGGCGCGTTTCAACAAATCAGCCGAATACAATACGGCTAACCGAAAACCTTTTATCTATACTACTACTACTATATCGAATTATTTATTTACCTAATAAAATGTGCACATACAACGTTGATACGACAGAGGGGCTTTCCTTTAGTTTGTTTGAAAAAAAAATATTTTCTCATTTATGGCGCTTTTTGTTTTTGTACCGTATCGAATTAATACTGAACACGTATAGTATACGTAGTTTAATTTAATGCCCCTTTGTCGTATCAACTCTGTATGTACGCAGAAAGAATATTACAACAAACAATAAAGTTTACCTCTATCATACGATATCAAAAAGTCTACGAAATTATGACGCGCAACGAACAAATCCGAATCTATTTCCCAATGTTTGTTTTATGCAGAGTCAGACCTATCCCACTACTTTGGCGTTGTTAGTAAACAAACCAATTACGCTACCCAAACACGTGTACAATCACCTAGATAACTCTTATCACTTCCGAAAATAATGATAAGTTTCATTCAACGTTAGTACTTGGTGCATATGCGTATCTTATTGTAACAATGAGTACAAGGGCGCTAAAAAGGCCACTTTAGGAAAATCATAATATTAATCACACAACAATCCGTCAAATTTCATTTTCATTTCTTTATTTCGCATCGTGAAAGATAGACACTATGACGGCATGATGGCGGGACGAGCTACCGAAAGGAAAAACTAATATTATATTTGTACACCAATTTCATTTTTAGGACGTAGCGCTCAACTAAAATATTTACAAACGACCTTTGTGTTCACAAATAAAGATTAATTGATTGATTGAAGGAGTGGCCCGATCTAGCAAAGGACCGAGTTGTGTGAAAAAGGAGAGGCAAGCCATTATATTATAACTAGTTGACAAGCGTTACTTCATTTGCGTCACAATTTTCATTACTCCTCCGCGCCTATTGGTCTTAGCGTGTTGATATATTGCCTTCCTCGATAAATGGAATATCTAACACTGAAATATTTTTTCAAATCGGACCAGTAGTTTTTGAGATTAGCGCGTTCAAGCAAACAAACAAACTCTTCAGCTTTATAATATTACATTACTATAGAGTATAGATAAGTTAGTTTCCACCATCAATAAAATGCAAATCTGTTTAGTCACTTAGATAATTGAAAAATAATAGACAGGTATTTTTATTTTTATTTATAAATGAATATTGACAAAGATAAAACGCATCAAACAAAGCTCGTGAGTCGTGACGTCAGAACGCACTAAAAATTATACCACGGCGTACGTAACGTATTGGAATTAACGAACCAGCAAGTGCGAGTTGGACTCGCACACGAAGGGTTCCGTACCATAAACCTTATTTTTTTATATTTGAGTTGAAAAGGAAGGAGGAAAATGAAAGGTAAATTGAGGTTTACGATTTATGACGTATTAAAAAAACTACTTACTAGATCTCGTTCAAACCCATTTTCGGTGGAAGTTTGCATGGTAATGTACATCATATATATTTTTTAGTTTTATCATTCTCTTACTTTAGAAGTTACAGGGGGGGACACATTTTACCACTTTGGAAGTGTCTCTCGCGCAAACTATTCAATTTAGAAAAAAAATATATTAGAAACCTCAATATAATTTTTGAAGAACTATCCATAGATACCCCACGTATGGGTTTGATGAAAAAAAAATGTTGAGTTTCAGTTCTAAGTATGGTGAACCCCCAAAAATTATTGTTTTATTTTCCATTTTTTACACAGAATACATCTACTTACCGAGTTTCAACAGTATAGTTCTTATAGTTTCGGAAAAAAGTGGCTGTGACATATGGATGGATGGATGGATGGACGGACGGACGGACGGACAGACAGACAGACAGACATGACGAATCCATAAGGGTTCCGTTTTTTTTTGCCAATTGGCTACGGAACCCTAAAAACGAGTCAAATATTTTTTGATAATCTAACTGACGGACTATTTAGATATTTTCAGTGGACAAGCCTATTGTAAGACGTACCGCTGGGCACCGTATCCAGCCCGACACAGTAGATGTGGAAGCCGCGGTCGCACAGGTCACAGAACAGAGAAGCCTATTGTAAGACGTACCGCTGGGCACCGTGTCCAGCCCGACGCAGTAGATGTGGAAGCCGCGGTCGCACAGGTCACAGAACAGAGAAGCCTATTGTAAGACGTACCGCTGGGCACCGTGTCCAGCCCGACGCAGTAGATGTGGAAGCCGCGGTCGCACAGGTCACAGAACAGAGAAGCCTATTGTAAGACGTACCGCTGGGCACCGTGTCCAGCCCGACACAGTAGATGTGGAAGCCGCGGTCGCACAGGTCACAGAACAGAGAAGCCTATTGTAAGACGTACCGCTGGGCACCGTGTCCAGCCCGACGCAGTAGATGTGGAAGCCGCGGTCGCACAGGTCACAGAACAGAGAAGCCTATTGTAAGACGTACCGCTGGGCACCGTGTCCAGCCCGACACAGTAGATGTGGAAGCCGCGGTCGCACAGGTCACAGAACAGAGAAGCCTATTGTAAGACGTACCGCTAGGCACCGTGTCCAGCCCGACACAGTAGATGTGGAAGCCGCGGCCGCACAGGTCACAGATCAGAGAAGCCTATTGTAAGACGTACCGCTGGGCACCGTGTCCAGCCCGACGCAGTAGATGTGGAAGCCGCGGTCGCACAGGTCACAGAACAGAGAAGCCTATTGTAAGACGTACCGCTGGGCACCGTGTCCAGCCCGACACAGTAGATGTGGAAGCCGCGGTCGCACAGGTCACAGAACAGAGAAGCCTATTGTAAGACGTACCGCTGGGCACCGTGTCCAGCCCGACGCAGTAGATGTGGAATCCGCGGTCGCACAGGTCACAGAACAGAGAAGCCTATTGTAAGACGTACCGCTGGGCACCGTGTCCAGCCCGACGCAGTAGAAGTGGAAGCCGCGGTCGCACAGGTCACAGAACAGAGAAGCCTATTGTAAGACGTACCTCTGGGCACCGTGTCCAGCCCGACGCAGTAGATGTGGAAGCCGCGGTCGCACAGGTCACAGAACAGAGAAGCCTATTGTAAGACGTACCGCTGGGCACCGTGTCCAGCCCGACGCAGTAGATGTGGAAGCCGCGGTCGCACAGGTCACAGAACAGAGAAGCCTATTGTAAGACGTACCGCTGGGCACCGTGTCCAGCCCGACGCAGTAGATGTGGAAGCCGCGGTCGCACAGGTCACAGAACAGAGAAGCCTATTGTAAGACGTACCGCTGGGCACCGTGTCCAGCCCGACGCAGTAGATGTGGAAGCCGCGGTCGCACAGGTCACAGAACAGAGAAGCCTATTGTAAGACGTACCGCTGGGCACCGTGTCCAGCCCGACGCAGTAGATGTGGAAGCCGCGGTCGCACAGGTCACAGAACAGAGAAGCCTATTGTAAGACGTACCGCTGGGCACCGTGTCCAGCCCGACGCAGTAGATGTGGAAGCCGCGGTCGCACAGGTCACAGAACAGAGAAGCCTATTGTAAGACGTACCGCTGGGCACCGTGTCCAGCCCGACGCAGTAGATGTGGAAGCCGCGGTCGCACAGGTCACAGAACAGAGAAGCCTATTGTAAGACGTACCGCTGGGCACCGTGTCCAGCCCGACGCAGTAGATGTGGAAGCCGCGGTCGCACAGGTCACAGAACAGCATCTTGTCGTCGTCGGCGGGCTGGCGGCAGGCGCAGCACGTCTTGCACTCGGCGCACTGCCACGCGTACTCGCGCACCTTGCGGATGGTGTCGGCGCTCAGCTCCAGGCACGACGGGTGGACTGCACATACCGAACACATTATTTTAGGGATCATTTTTATTAATTGGCAGCTTAAGGTCATAATTAAGCACGGGTTTGTGCGGTCACATCGTATGTTAAGAATATGTTCGGGACCTAATAAATGAAAGTCACTTTTTTTTTTTTGGGTGAGCCAGCCACACATTCCCAACCACTGCAACTGCTGAAAGCCAGAATCAACAATTGCGACCACCACAAAAACGCCGAGCCAATGAAGTCCGACGAGTCCCGAAGAAACAATTCAACTGTCTTGGAACCCACAACGAAATTAATCAGAAAAGTACGGCGGAACAGTGGGAAAAAGTATACATAATTTCAACATCCCTCCTTATCAAGCAGGAAACAGAATAGAGCTAGGGCCAACAGGCAACAAGGAACATAATACAACTAGGTTAAGCCCAGTTGCCACGCTTAGCTGTGCGCACACAAGGAAGCGCTCGTGCGCGTACTTGCGGTTGGCCTCGAGGCGCAACTTGCACACGCGACACAGCTCCACCTCCTCACTCCCGCGCGGCTCCTCCTTGCTACTGCTAGCTACCTCCGTGTGACTGTATGTGTATGTGTGGCACATTATACTCACGCTTAGCGTTGCAGTGCGCGCACACAAGGAAGCGCTCGTGCGCGTACTTGCGGTTGGCCTCGAGGCGCAACTTGCACACGCGACACAGCTCCACCTCCTCACTCCCGCGCGACTCCTCCTTGATACTGCTGGCTATCTCCGTGTGACTGCTGCGTTTCGCCTTTGTCAGCTTCTTGCGCTACAATTTGAAATTAAATAACAGATAAATCAATGACAACTCGGTGAATATTAATCAGCTTGAAACAAAATGACGGCGACGTTCTCATTCATGAATCAGTAGTATCCGGTTCGAAGGACCAAATTCTCATGTTTGGGTCAGAATGTCAAGGTAACTCATATAGGAGGTAATTTTAACTGAATGACCTTGACAATTTAAAACTGAATTAAAATACATGATTTGATTCGTGTTAAATTGTGAACTAGTAAAGGCTGACGTGGTGGAGCCGTACCTTGGCCGCGCTATGCGTGGGCACGTCGGAGTCGTCGTCCGAGGACAGCCGCTCGGGCCAGTCGGGCTCGGACTCCGAGCTGCACTCCTCCTCCAGCGGCGCAGGCGGCGCTGCCAGCACCGTGTTCAGAGGGAAGTACCTGTGGAATTATTCATTACTTAAGTCACAGTTGACTGCAGGATACAACATTACTAATAAGTATGAAAGAGACATAAAAATAAAACTCTTTCTTACTCTCACTTAGTGGTAAAGCAATATTCTATCCCTCTCTACTTAGCTGTCAAATCGGACTTTTTAGATTTTGATGGACGTCACGCGGTTTCACTCGCGTAGTTCTCGTTCCCGTGGGAGTACGGGGATAAAATATAGCCTATGTTACTCGCTGATAATGTAGCTATCCATTGCTGAAAGAATTTTTCAAATCGGTCCAGTAGTTTTTAAGTTTATTTGTTACATACTAAAATCTTTAAAATATTAGTATAGAAGTATATATATTTATATTAAAACATGTCATTTAAACTGGATGAGGCCAGCCTCAGTTATAGTATTATAAGACATACAAAAACTCCCGCCTTTTTCCCATGAAGGTAGACAGAAACTAAAGAACGCCTACCTGATAATAGTTATTGAATTGCAAATCTTGACATGTGGTTGCGAAACACACATGGTTGTGGTGTTGGGAAAGAGTCAAACGTTTTTTTTTTTTTCAGTTTTATGTATCTAGTCCAAAATGTAATTGAAAACGCCCAATGGCCTTTGGCGGACTTTCAACTGTTGACTGCTAAATATGACGTGTTTTTATAAAAAATGGAATGTGTTGCACGCATTTCGAAATAAACATTTCATTGTATTACTATCTCTTTACAAACGTGTGTGACATCACAAATAAGACAGAATATCTGGTACAAAAAGGCAAAGGAAGATCGAACACCTAAAGGACCTGCCGCTCAGTTGTCGACCGTCGCTAGGTAACTTGTTACTAAAATTAATATACGACATTCCAACTACGCCACAAATAGAAAGTAGAAATGTCGTCGGAGCGTATAGTAGTCGGCTGGGTATGGGTAGCGTACCTCAGCTGATCGGGCGTGTAGAGCCGATAGGAGTGCTGGTACTGGCCCGGCAGCAGCGCGTGCGGGTAGAAGCCGGCGGGCGGGCGCAGGTGCGCGCGCGGCGGCGCGGCGGGCGGGCGCGCGCGCTGCACCGTCAGCGACTGCAGGTCCGCGCACGCGCCGCGTCGTCGGAGCGTATAGTAGTCGGCTGGGTATGGGTAGCGTACCTCAGCTGATCGGGCGTGTAGAGCCGATAGGAGTGCTGGTACTGGCCCGGCAGCAGCGCGTGCGGGTAGAAGCCGGCGGGCGGGCGCAGGTGCGCGCGCGGCGGCGCGGCGGGCGGGCGCGCGCGCTGCACCGTCAGCGACTGCAGGTCCGCGCACGCGCCGCGTCGTCGGAGCGTATAGTAGTCGGCTGGGTATGGGTAGCGTACCTCAGCTGATCGGGCGTGTAGAGCCGATAGGAGTGCTGGTACTGGCCCGGCAGCAGCGCGTGCGGGTAGAAGCCGGCGGGCGGGCGCAGGTGCGCGCGCGGCGGCGCGGCGGGCGGGCGCGCGCGCTGCACCGTCAGCGACTGCAGGTCCGCGCACGCGCCGCGTCGTCGGAGCGTATAGTAGTCGGCTGGGTATGGGTAGCGTACCTCAGCTGATCGGGCGTGTAGAGCCGATAGGAGTGCTGGTACTGGCCCGGCAGCAGCGCGTGCGGGTAGAAGCCGGCGGGCGGGCGCAGGTGCGCGCGCGGCGGCGCGGCGGGCGGGCGCGCGCGCTGCACCGTCAGCGACTGCAGGTCCGCGCACGCGCCGCGTCGTCGGAGCGTATAGTAGTCTGCTGGGTATGGGTAGCGTACCTCAGCTGATCGGGCGTGTAGAGCCGATAGGAGTGCTGGTACTGGCCCGGCAGCAGCGCGTGCGGGTAGAAGCCGGCGGGCGGGCGCAGGTGCGCGCGCGGCGGCGCGGCGGGCGGGCGCGCGCGCTGCACCGTCAGCGACTGCAGGTCCGCGCACGCGCCGCGTCGTCGGAGCGTATAGTAGTCGGCTGGGTATGGGTAGCGTACCTCAGCTGATCGGGCGTGTAGAGCCGATAGGAGTGCTGGTACTGGCCCGGCAGCAGCGCGTGCGGGTAGAAGCCGGCGGGCGGGCGCAGGTGCGCGCGCGGCGGCGCGGCGGGCGGGCGCGCGCGCTGCACCGTCAGCGACTGCAGGTCCGCGCACGCGCCGCGTCGTCGGAGCGTATAGTAGTCGGCTGGGTATGGGTAGCGTACCTCAGCTGATCGGGCGTGTAGAGCCGATAGGAGTGCTGGTACTGGCCCGGCAGCAGCGCGTGCGGGTAGAAGCCGGCGGGCGGGCGCAGGTGCGCGCGCGGCGGCGCGGCGGGCGGGCGCGCGCGCTGCACCGTCAGCGACTGCAGGTCCGCGCACGCGCCGCGTCGTCGGAGCGTATAGTAGTCGGCTGGGTATGGGTAGCGTACCTCAGCTGATCGGGCGTGTAGAGCCGATAGGAGTGCTGGTACTGGCCCGGCAGCAGCGCGTGCGGGTAGAAGCCGGCGGGCGGGCGCAGATGCGCGCGCGGCGGCGCGGCGGGCGGGCGCGCGCGCTGCACCGTCAGCGACTGCAGGTCCGCGCACGCGCCGCGTCGTTGGAGCGTATAGTAGTCGGCTGGGTATGGGTAGCGTACCTCAGCTGATCGGGCGTGTAGAGCCGATAGGAGTGCTGGTACTGGCCCGGCAGCAGCGCGTGCGGGTAGAAGCCGGCGGGCGGGCGCAGGTGCGCGCGCGGCGGCGCGGCGGGCGGGCGCGCGCGCTGCACCGTCAGCGACTGCAGGTCCGCGCACGCGCCGCGTCGTCGGAGCGTATAGTAGTCGGCTGGGTATGGGTAGCGTACCTCAGCTGATCGGGCGTGTAGAGCCGATAGGAGTGCTGGTACTGGCCCGGCAGCAGCGCGTGCGGGTAGAAGCCGGCGGGCGGGCGCAGGTGCGCGCGCGGCGGCGCGGCGGGCGGGCGCGCGCGCTGCACCGTCAGCGACTGCAGGTCCGCGCACGCGCCGCGTCGTCGGAGCGTATAGTAGTCGGCTGGGTATGGGTAGCGTACCTCAGCTGATCGGGCGTGTAGAGCCGATAGGAGTGCTGGTACTGGCCCGGCAGCAGCGCGTGCGGGTAGAAGCCGGCGGGCGGGCGCAGGTGCGCGCGCGGCGGCGCGGCGGGCGGGCGCGCGCGCTGCACCGTCAGCGACTGCAGGTCCGCGCACGCGCCGCGTCGTCGGAGCGTATAGTAGTCGGCTGGGTATGGGTAGCGTACCTCAGCTGATCGGGCGTGTAGAGCCGATAGGAGTGCTGGTACTGGCCCGGCAGCAGCGCGTGCGGGTAGAAGCCGGCGGGCGGGCGCAGGTGCGCGCGCGGCGGCGCGGCGGGCGGGCGCGCGCGCTGCACCGTCAGCGACTGCAGGTCCGCGCACGCGCCGCGTCGTCGGAGCGTATAGTAGTCGGCTGGGTATGGGTAGCGTACCTCAGCTGATCGGGCGTGTAGAGCCGATAGGAGTGCTGGTACTGGCCCGGCAGCAGCGCGTGCGGGTAGAAGCCGGCGGGCGGGCGCAGGTGCGCGCGCGGCGGCGCGGCGGGCGGGCGCGCGCGCTGCACCGTCAGCGACTGCAGGTCCGCGCACGCGCCGCGCCGCCCCAAGTTCATGCGCGCGTTCCACTCGCTCGCCGACGCTATGGCCGCGGCCGCCATGTCCTGTGGGAGGGGCGAGGGTTGTACGTCTTGTTTGGAACTTGAAAGTTAGTCTATTCTACGGCCATAGTGAGCCACATTATCATTTTCATAACAGCCTAAAGACGTCCACTACTGGAATTAGGCCTCCCCCAAAAGGGAGGTGTTTGCCATAATCGCTACGCTTGGCAGGCGGGTTCGCGATCGCAGTGTATGGTGTTGCGTTTTACAGAGAACGCTGCTGCCCATTTTCTGGTGAGTCCCTTAGTCGCCTCTTACGACACCCACTGAAAGTGATGGGATGGTATTATTATTTGACGACACGGTTGGCGCAGTGGTTGAGCGATTGGCTGCTGCGCTGCGTGTCGCAGGTTCTATTCCCGCACGGAACAAATATTTGTATGGCCTACAGATAGTTGTTTCGGGTCTGGCTGTTTGTGTATGTGAGTTTGTATGTTTGTGAACGCACCCACAATACAGGAGAAATTCCTAGTGGGGCAACGTTTAAAAAAAATATACCTATATATATATTTTACGACACCGTCCGACATCATATGGCAAAGTGAGCCACAATGCTTTGGCAATGCAAAGTAAATAAACCTGGTGCTGCCCGGCTATTTGCGATGGTTTTAATAAAATGTACGACTAAATCTTAGCTAGACTTAAATGGGAGAATCATGCTAATCATCTTTTTCTAGAAGAAAGGATGATTGGCATGAATAATATCAGAGACAGGTCAGAATTTAGTTATGAAGCTGAGTTTTTAAATTTGAACTGAAATATTACCCAAAGAAATACTAAGAGGTAACAACAATGATGATGATGATGATGATGGTGATAGCTGTCCAAACTGAAGCATACCTGTCTAGTCTTCTCGGGGTCAACTTTCGGCAGTTCAGGCTTATGTTCCACCATTTTCTCCGCCTTCATCTCCACCTTAATCACCCTTTCCTCAGGTTTAACGTCTTCCGACGGTTCTTCTTCGACGGCTTGAAGCTGTCTCTGCCGCTGGTGCGACCGATACTCTTCGTATTTGTGAGGGTAGTCTGACAACATGATGTCTAGGACATCGCTGGCGTCTACAGCGGTGATACCTGTCGGAAGAATGTTTATAAGAAAATATAGTAGACGATGACGCATTGGGTCGAATGCGCGAAACATTTAGATTTAATTTCGTCGTCGATTTGATAACATAGAATAGGATAGTTAGCCTTGCTGGGAATATAAATCCGGTAAGTCAAAGTAAGAGTTATTTTTTAGCTCTCATAGCTAAATAATAATAGAGATATAGAATTCTTATAGAGTTCTTGTGGAATTACCAAATGGGTGATACTATGGGTGCATACTAAAT